>OX589601.1:22976408-23669037 GCA_951329385.1 Polia nebulosa | reverse complement strand
ACTCTTTCGAAGAGCTTGCCCACCTCGTGCCTCGAGCAGCACAATGGGCCGGTACAGGCGGAGAGTCCGCGGGGCGCCCCGGCTTTTTGATCAGGACTAGCTTTCGCGTCTTCCAACGAAGCTGAAACTGGCCCCTGTCTATGCATGCGACAGATTTTCTATTTTTTCTGAGAAAAAGATGTTCATTCCCATGGGCAGAGCCGGTTCTTAAAATATGACCTCACCTTTCCGTTACACCCTGTATATAAAAGGAAAAAACTGACTGACATATCAACGCACAGCCGAAACTACTGGGACTAGAAACGTGAAATTTTGCACACGGCTTCCTTTTATAATGTAGTGGTTTTTGGAAATTCGACCTTTAAGAGGGTGAAAAGGAGGGATTTTTTTTTGAAACTTCGTCATTCCACGCGGGCGAAGCCGCGGACAGAAGCTTATTTCTAATAATCACATCACCATTTTCTACCAAATGATATAACAATTTTGTGACAGGCTCGACCTCACAATTACCAGTTTGTAGGAAGAAACAAAGTATTTTAACACCTATCCAGATGAACCTATAAGTATCAGATGATTTGTAGAATAATGTATTGATGCAGCAGTCTATTTCGGTATTAAGATTAAAATATATTGAGATAATTTCGGGCGTATGTACAGGGTGTAACGGAAAGGTGTGGCCATATTTTAGGAACCGGTTCTGCCCATGGATATGAACAACTTTCTCTAAGAAAAAATTGAACATTCCCAAAAAAAAAATTGGACTTTCCATACAAAGTTATCATCAGCTGATCAACAATTTGTATGGGAGCTAAATAAAATTTTTGAGAATTTTCTCAGGTTTTCTTGAAAAAATTTGTTCACATCGATGGGCAGATGCAGTTCTTAAATTATGACCACACCTTTCCGTTACACCCTGTATATAGGTAAAAAAAAAACCGGGCCAAGTCGGACTTGAACTCGAAGGACTCCATTCGTATCATAAATCGAAACAATTATGTTCATCCCTCCCTTCTAATTTAATTTTTATTATTTTGTTATTATAGCGGCAATAGCAATACATACTCTGTCAAAATTTTATCTGTCTATCTATTCCGTTTCCTGAGATACAGCACGCTGACCAACGGACAACCAAAGTTTAGTAATAGGGTTCCTTCGGGCACGGAACCCTAAAAAAGGTTTGGGCAGGCACGGTCACAGCACAGGTCAAAAATGGCCCCCGGGCCGCGGGCCGTACGTTTGACATCTTATATGACTAAAATAGAGCATGCCTTGTAGTCAGTTGACCAAAGTTGGATCGTGCCGGCCATGTTTACTCCAGTTTATGGACCAAGCTGTTGCGCTCACTATATTTTTATTCGAAAACTACGGTATTAAGTTTGGGATTGGATGATGTGGAAACTTGTAGTGGCATGTCAAGAGTATTCTATTCTATTCTATTCATGTCGTTTACTTTTATGAGATATATTTTGGTGTTCAATTTTAAGTTCCATTTTTATAGAGAGACGATTTTAGACTGTATGAATTTCATTACTTTCATAAGACGTAAAACGTAAACACCACACCACACGGGCTCATTTCGGATTAGTTGATGTCACATAATAATATCTTCGAATTTTTGGTTCTAGGACATGCCGGTTTCCTCACGATGTTTTCCTTCACCGTTTTGAGAGCAGTGGTGTTGACATAATTTACACAAAGTAAAGCGCCTGGCTGGGTTCAAACCCACAGCTTACATCTTGTAAATCGCGGCCGGTACCACGGGCCACCACTGCTTTCCTCACCATGTTTTCCTTCACCGTTCTGAGAGTTTTCATACTTGATTCATTATTCATTATTTTTTGTTACAGCACATAATCTGTGCATTAAACTCACGAATAAGCATTTAACATTAAAAATAAACGGTATTTTAAAACTTAATGAACCATTTTTTTTAAATGAAACTGAAAACGTTTCAGTTTTTTAACACGATAACGTGTTTAAAAACTGTAACGTTTTTGAAAACATTATTCTTATGCCCATATGAAAAATATCGTTTAGTGAAAATACTCTAAAGATTTGACCCATTTTCGAACCTACAGCAATGTTTTTGTCCTTCTCTCTATTCTATTTTTTGCTGCCGTTCTAGGATACCGTTGTGATTTAAGTCAATATTTTATCTATTCTTCTCACTGACTCTGTTGCCTAAGTATTTAAAGTAAAACTATTCAAAATTTGAGATATAATTAATTGATAATGATGGAGTTCAAAATCACTGTCGGGTTTGTGTCTTTTATTTTACGCAGTTTAAGTTTAGTAATAGTCAGTAATTCAGTCAGTTATTCGAAGACATGTGACATTCTCCAATCCGCATTGGGCCCGCGTGGTGAATTACGGCCCACACCCTTTCACAGAGAGGAGGTCTGTGCCCCAGCAGTGGGGACATCAAAAGGCTGAGATGATGAATAGGTAGTCAGTAAAATATTGGAGATTATTTAAATTAATTTGTAGTGAAAAAAACTATAGAATAAAATGTAAAAAGTTCGTATACTTCAAATTAACATTCCACATTCACTTATACCTACTATTCAAATACCAGACATAACATTATCCTATTCCATTCCATGAGAAAGCGAAGCACAATAGACTCCGACTGTTATAAAGGCTTAGCTCAAGGCTGAAATAACAGACCACTGATTAGGCACCGAATACAATAAAACTACTCCCTCTGTAAGGCGTAGCTCACACTGTATGTACGGTGCGATAGCGTGGATGTCCTCGTTCTTCCTCGCATCTTTGTCTACAGTAGCGGACAAAGACAGAACATAGCTCAGCCACTGCACGCCTGGTACAAACAGTCTACTGCAGATTATGTGATGCGTCTATAAGGACTTTTGCTTGTGAAACTGTGTGTAGTGGAGAAAGTGAGTATTGAGAAACAAATGAGCATCGGTGTGACCTACTTTATTCCGCCTTATTGCTGTTAGTGTCCGACCGAAACACCGAAAACCGTAACCGAATGTTCGGCTTCCATGTGAAAACGTGAGTAAAAGTAAACGTTATCGCGCGTTGTGAAAGGGGGCTAGACGGAAAAAATTCTTACGAAAAGTTGTCACGACACTAATGAGGCTGTTCATCCAAAAAGATTGTGTTGGAAAAACAATCTAATAAAAACTTCTTGTGTTTTTGGTGGGTAGGTACAAAGTTTGCAAGCAGATCAAGCATTATCAAACATTATTTGTTATAGTTGTTGTTATTGCTAAAGAGATGAGTTGAGCTGAGCTAAGCTGAGCTGAGCTGAGCTGAGCTGAGCTGACCTGAGCTGGGCTGACCTGGGCTGAGCTGAGCTGAGCGGAGCTGAGCTGAGCTGAGCTGAGCTGAGCTGAGCTGAGCTGAGCTGAGCTGAGCTGAGCTGAGCTTAGCTGATCTGAGCTGAGCTGAGCTGAGCTGCGATGAGATGAGATGAGATGATGAAGTATAACTTCTTACGTGCGTGCGTGTGTGCGTAGTTAATAATAAAAAAAATATTATAAATTAAAAAAAATAAAATTATATTACAATTCCTTCACTAATAAATCGAAAGGAACTTCGTTCCATCCGGGTGTCCCTTGACACCTCTCAAGTTTTTTTTTTTTAATTTTGTAAATGTGAGTATCATGGATTAACTTATGTAGGTAATTAGGTAACTGCTTGTTTGACATGAACGAGCATGGCAGTTGAGAGTTTGTCATGCTCACACAAATATCTCGCTGATGGTGGCGCGTGTGTTGGATTATTTGGTTCCCTTCAATGGTTGAGTTCAGTGGTGCTGATCCACGCGTCATGTTCGTGATCGGGCGCCGTGAGTTGAGACTGGACTTAGCTGTCTCTAGATTGTTTAGAACTTTATTTTCTGAATTGTTTGATTTATTTATTTTATAATAAAAAAATCAAGCATAATAGAAGCAACAAGAAATATGATTGTTACCAGAATTTTTATAACACATAATTTGGATAAAAAGCGTGTCCATGGAGTTTCTTGCACGTTCTTCTCCATAGAGATCTACGCTTTGGAATGTGCAATTAGCTTCATCTTTCTGACTGACCGACTTATAGACAGTTCAAAAGTGCCTGTAAACTGGCAAAAAAAATGAGTCTTGAAAAAGTAAAACAGTTGTCTTAAACTCCGAATCAGATTTAAACTGCTTTATTTGTAAACATAGGTCAAATTACAACAGAGTGTGAGAGGTTTAGATAGGTAGATGTTTCAGATTTATTTTTGTAGTTTCTCCCTAAGAGAATCGTGCTTTCGAAGATCATTATATGGCTCTGATAGCACTTTTCTGCACCCTAATAGCATTTAGTGTTGGCATTTGGTTGGGCCAACAATAAATGCTATCATTTCATTGTTGGCCCAACAATAAATGCTATTAGGGCAGACTAAAAATAAACTCTATGTCTGCAGCCCATCCCCATAGAAAAATACCGTAAGACATAAATGAAAATAACTAAAATAGTCTAACCTCGCAGTATCAGTAAAGTGATGGATTTTACTGAACTTAACCGTCCTTCTAGAGATATTAATGGTCCCCCCCCATTGTAGCCTTGAGTCTACAGTGATTCCCAGGAAAACCGTGTTTTCGACAAATTCTAGTTTCTCTTTGTTCAATAATATTTCACAACTAAGGTCCAAACTGTCCTACGTAAGGTAGGAGGCCCTCAGGCTAGGTTGAGCGATGATCTTCGCAGGGTGGCTGGTAGCAGCTGGATGAGAGTTACCGAGAACCGAGCTGAATGGCGTGATGATGGTGATAATGTTGTCACAACTGTTACTTTTGACATTCGACAAAGCAAATTGTATACACTGACGCTGACTCTCTTGGTGAAAGTTGTTCATATCCATGGGCAGAAGAGCATTTAAAATATGACCACTCATAAACGATACCACCTGTATAAACCAAGCCTTATGCCACTTTTTCTATTCATTGTACAATTCATCTTGCTCCTTCCACTTCACTTACCATCTAATACAACCTAGCCACATTTTTTCTACCGTCACTTACCACTAGAGAAATTCCCAATGTACCCAGAACAGTATAAAAACAGGTTCTAGGCACGAAATAGTTTCTCATCTCCCTGCAAAGGCCTGTCTTCGCACAATACATAAATTTATTCATCCATAAACATTCTTCATCCCATATTCCAAGGTATAGGATGTCATAAAGTGTTGCTACCACAATTGTGTTTCCCCTGTTATACTAGAATGTAGAAATTCGGTCGAAATTCGATATGGTGTTGCCGTATCCAAATTTTCTTGCGTCGAAAATTTTGTTACTGCCATTCGATAGACGAAGTGTAGTTGGGTTGTAAAAAGGGATTGTTTGATATTAAATGTGAAGATGTTATTGTATTTTTATTTTGATTCCTTAGGGTTCGAAAGAATCAAGAATTCAATTCCATTGTCTTACAATTTTTCGAATTTTAGAACCAGAAATAAGTCTCGTCCTTTCTCTTTATTAAGGTACCTGTACCTGTGTACAGCGCTTCATCGGGAAATGCAGGTGTGGTGTTATGTTATTCAAGTTATTTTACCATTAAACCTAACAAAACTAAAATAAAAATAAACCTTAAAAAATGACTATTTTACCATTTAGCCATATCTTTATTACTGAGATATGGCTTTTAGTCCTATCATGAGCTACATGTCTACCCACCCCATAACCAAACCATGACATACACATTGAAGACCCGCCAACAACCACACATACCGTCCATTACTAATCGCAATTACAACAGCCCACCAATCCTACCATTGATCACAGTCGTAACCAAGGTTTATTAGTCGAACGTGAGATCTTCTCCTATCTCGTGACTAGGGAGTATAATATCGGTGTAACGAGATCCCAAAATACCGGGATCCCACATGCAATGAACGGGACTACTCCCGCGCGGGATTGGCGAATTGACGAGAAGTGAAATTCATACGCGTAGTATGAACAACTCAGCGCCCCTTTAGCTAAAGAAACAAAAACAAAAATTATGTTTGAAAAGTTACTTTCTTAATTTTTTTTTTAATAAGGTTTTAAAATAGGTATGGATCATTTTATTCTGTATTTAAGATTTGTTTCATTTGAGTCTCTCCAAAAGTTGGACCACTTCATAATTTACTCGCGAAGTCTTACTGACCATGCAAAATAGAGCAAATAATTGGATCCCGCGATATTTAGAATATCCAATCCCGTGAATACCGGGATTGATATTTTCTTACGGGCTAGCATTCCCTACTTGCGACCCTTGATAAATTGTTGTTGTGGAAAATTAACGGGTATAACATTAATTATTTCTCTTGTTATCTCCAAGTTGAGTTATAATTTTGTTGGTGTTTCTAAAATGTTTAGTTGGGGCAATTTGTGTAAACTATTATCCACTCGAACGTAGAAACCCGCAGCGTGGTTATTTCTACACGTCTACCCAACGTAGACACCGCTCGGGAGGTCAAACGCGCTTCGTCCACTTTAAATCGGTTTTTATCTGTAGTCGTCAACTTTATTTGGCCATGCTCTATTTGAGACAATAATCGACTAAATTTTGCGTCCGTGACACTAGGCACAATGATACGCAACCATAGCTAATAATTTAAAAAAATGTTTGAAAGTCGATGTTCTGTCATTTTTTCACGTCAGTGCTACAACGGAAAGAGCTCTGCGTTTAAGATGTAAGTACAATTTTATTTAAAACCCTGTGTATTAGTGTATTATATCAAAAGAATCCTCAAGGTTTAAGCTTTACGAAAAACTAAACATGTTGTAGGTTCAAAGTGTGTTGGAACCGAAAATATCGAAACATAAAACCAGGTACTTGGCGGCATGACGCCGCAACAACGCCGTGGTCATTTTCGTAAAACTTTTGTATGATTTACTATCTAATCTATTATAATGGTGCTCGTAATATGGAAATTAGTTCATTATTAGTATTTACACACACTTAGACAGTAAAAATACATCGAAAATAGTTAAGATTCCATGTTTTAAAATTTACAGTCCTCAGGTTGACAATATGCACCGCGGCAATGGCAAGGACGGTTTTTTTTAGTTTTCACAGTAAGGGTTCGTATATACAAGTAAATCGTATGTGTGATGGCATGTTTTTTTCAACGGTTTACCCGACCACGCTAAATGTCCCGAAGGGTTATGGATTTGGGCCTGAGAATTTTTGTTTTAATGCTTACTAATGGGTGATGATTGCATTTTTTTTTTGTTCAACTGTTTAACCGACTACGAAAAAAGAGAGTTATGTTTTGAGCTTGAGCACAATGTTTTACTAATACTTACTAATTTTATGGATATAATTGAACGCTCATTTCTTTTTGATTTTTTCAACGGTTTAACCGACTATGAAAAAGGATTTGAGCTCGAGCACCATGTCTTTAATAATGCTTACTAATTTTATGGATATAACTGAACGCTCATTCCTTTTAGATTTTTTCAACGGTTTAACTGACTATGAAAACGGAGTGTTAAGATTTGAGCTCGAGCAAAATGTCTTTAATAATGCTTACTAATTTTATGGATATAATTGAACGCTCATTCCTTTTTGATTTTTTCAACGGTTTAACCAACTACGGGGTACTACTAAAGAGATGACTTTTTTCTTGCAGTTTTTTTTTTCTGTCTTGTCTTTCAATGGTTTTGGGCATGAGAACATTGTTTTTTTTAATGCCTAATTGCTGTCTTATATTAAAAATAAACTATGGAATCTAAATCAAGTTTCGATTTTAGGTCTCAAAATTTAATTTGGCTGATCGGAGGCTGGAGATGCGGAGAGCGATGAGTTGTCTGATCAGGGGTCGTCGTTATACCAACCGTGAGTATTTTTATTTGAGATTGGTTATGAGCTTATGGTAAGTAGTATGTAATTTTGTGGTAATTTATATTTTAGATCTTCAAGTTATGAAGAGGCGGCAGGAACAGCACGTGGGCGTGGGCGTGGGCGTGGCCGGGGCGTGCACGTGGGCGTGGGCAAGGTCAAGGTGTTCAGGCGTACGTATCTTTTTTAACTATGTATCTTACACAGGCAGTAAATTTCTATGATCGATAATCTCCACGTCTGCGGAGTTTCGCTGGCTGATTTATTTTCAACTAGCTGCGCCCCGCGGTTTCACCCGCGTAAAACGGTATAAAAAATGTTTGTTAATCCAGGGTATAACCTATCTACATACCAAATTTCATCAAAATCGGTCCAGCCGTTTGAGCGTGAAGAAGTAACAAACACACTCACAGACTTTCGCCTTTATAATATTAGTGTGATTATTATAAGTGCCTTGTAATGTGTGTCTATTGTGATCGTTTTAGTTAATTATGTAAATAAAAATAAAAAACATGGTAAAAAAAGTTTATTTTTAATGTAAAATACATTTATATTATTATTAAATAACTATGTACATGTATCATTGTCTCATTTCAATAACAATCACAAAATAAATAATTCCTATCAAACTATCTATATTTAATCATGTACATTTATGCGTAAGAGCCCTACGGGCGGCCATCTTGCCGTATTTTACCTCATTTTCGCTAGCGCAGGTGGCATGAAATTGACGAGGGAAAGGGTGGTTTGTTTTCATTTATTGTGCTACATAAAACAGTCTAAGTAAAGACATAGGGATATCAAAAGAAAGCTTATATAATCTAGTTTCATAATAAATAGGTTTAAGAGATAAAAACTACAAAGATATTAGTAAAAACTTAGTAAGAACATATATTTTGCTGTTTTTCAACCCGTAATCTCAAGTTTAACTTTTTTTTGAAGTACTTAGGACTAAGTGTTGTGATTTAGTATTCACATAAGTCAATTCTCTATAGTTTCAGCTATACACACGTATTTTTATTTGTGTGTAGCTGCAGCAGTTTAATAGATATTAAGCTTTAAGTTGGAAGCGGCACGGGGTGCTGGCGCGGAAGGAATTGCCGAGCGGGGGGACGACGGACAAAGTGACAGCAAGGTTTCGTGTCTCCGTATTTCTACGTTCGAGTGGTTATTGGGGTTGGTTTAGTTTTGAGTGGCCAGGAAAAAGGCTTTGCGTTGAGGTCAAGGCCGGTATAAGACAATTTCAAGGGACAAATTAATACCAGTCGATTTTTTTTTATACGACAAATTATATTACAATGTCTTATTGTAACCTTTTATTTTGTGATATTAATAGCAATAAACAGCACAGTAAAGTACGACCATACCAAATATCAGTGCTATCGAAAGCTAATGAGACACATGTCAAGATCCTACTTCAGTATTGAGTAATTGTTTGGTTTTTATGGTAACAGACATTTATTTCTCAAAACAGAATACAAACTATTCGCTTACAATGAGAAGCACAAGGTAGTTGAGTAATTTGTAAACATTCGTATGGAACGAGTAGTGGAACGGCATGCAATCATGTACAATTTAAAGTTAAAACAATGTTGTTAGCCATTGGCTTAATTTATGTTAGTAAAGCAAAACTAACCTAGGTTTATTATCAACTAGCGACCCGCTTCGCACCATCCGGGTTCGCACGGGTGCAATTTTGATTTTTCGATTTCCCAAAATTTTCTTTCATACTGTAAACCTTCTCCTGACCAACACGAATACAATAAAAAAGAATTAGCCAAATAAGTGCAACCGTTTTGAAGTGATGCGCTGACATAAATTCGGCAATTGATTTTTATTTATATAGAAGATTTTCAAAAATTACACCCAAAAAATATAGACAGGCCCCACTACCTGGCATTGCCTAGGTACAAATTCTTCTACCTCACCTAATCCATCCTCAATATCGTCAGAACAATGCCTCTCTCATCATCATTCTAGCCACCCTAGTGCCTCTCCAAAAAAGTCATAAAGATAAATAAGCTCCAACAATTCACAAAGGACCAAGGACGTATACTTAGGTAAAGGTGGTTCAAGTGTCAAGAATATATAGCGTCGTATACGCCACATAGGTGAGGACTAGCAATATGCGTCGCCAAATAAAACCTAGTGTTCGTCGTATTTCCGACATTTTCAGTCCGTTTTGGGTGGTTTAAGTTGGAAGATGTAGAGGTTGCTTCATTGCGGATATTAAACGACTAGTTTTGCCAGGGGCTTCGCTCGCGTAGTATGTGGCATTAGTACTTCTTCCACCATTCCAAACCAAATGTCCTTTCTTTGATATTGTTCGTCAAGTCATTGAGCTCCTTAGTGATTCTAAGTTGAGTTATTCGACTATTGACAAATGCTTATACTGACTGGACAGGTCCACTCAAATATGTGTGGTTCTTTCTTCAAAAGACCATTACAAACACTAAGCTGCATGGTCCTCATATACCATAATGTTAAATTCACGTGTCATTTTATGATTGTCTGCCAGTTTGAGTATTTTTGCGGCCTTCCCAAATGTCCGTACTTTGGTATTGTTCGTCGGTTTATTGAGCTCCTCAAACTTCTGAGTTGAACTTCACAATAACTGACAAATGCTTGCACTGTCTAGACAGGTCCACTCAAATCTGCGTCTTTCTTCAAAAGCTCATCCCAGACATTAACGTATATGGTTCTCATATGATTTGACCAGTACATATTGTATGGATTTGAACACTTTAAAAGAGACTTTCACCTCTGAGTTTATTTCGGTGTTTTTCTCAGAGTAGTCAGCTAGAAAACACCGGCTCTTCTAGCTTAAACTGACAAAAAAGAATGTTGACGTGTAAAAGTGTTGTTAAAACCTATTTACAAAAATAAAATTATTTATCATTTATTCCAGACTATAATCTATCTGTGTGCCAAATTTCATGCATCCAATCTTTCGCATTTATAATATTATTAGGAAGTGGGTTAAGCATTCATTTGTAAGCAAAAAAATAACGCAAGCTATGCCATAACGTTTGAGTGAATGGAAATTTAATTTTGGGTAACATGCGTTAAGATGCTATTTTGTGCATTCACAAAAATCTTTAAACATGAGTAATACGGACATTTGAGTTGATTTTCTGAGCTAAATAGTATAATACGAGTAGTAAACGGTTGCTTGTCCCTTGATCATAAAAATCTCCTTTAAGTAATATTTAAAAGCTTTGTCAAACCTCATTTTCACGGAGCGTGAGTGTCGATATAACCAGTACAGGTTCAAATAATTTAGTTAACAGAAAATATTTAATCAGCTTTGATATTTTCTAAGATGTCTTTTTTACTCAAAGACCAAAAATAAGAAACCAACTTCATAGCCACTACTTTACCCCAAACCCCAAAAACTTGGCGTGAATTGTTAGTTCAGAAATCGTAGCTAACTCGAAGCAATAAGTCTGCGACCCGGCGTGACGGCCGCTCCTTTAAACACACGCCACTTGACTCCTTAATGTATGGATTGTTTTGTCGCAGTTCGGTGTTCTGCTAAATCGGACCCTTGTACTTTTGCGGCTTGGGGATAGTTTCGGTACAGCTGTGGTTACACGGTGATTCTGTTTTTGGCCTTTTCATGTTGGAAAAACAATTCTTTTTTATGTTATAACACTTTTTGTAGATTTTGTTAACTACAAAAAGTGTTATAACATAAAAAAGAATTGTGTTACAACTATATAAATATGATTAGTGAAGAGGAGGGATGAAGTACACATAACCCGACTACCCAAGTTACGAGCATGTCTCAGTTTGGGAGTCGTTGTCTAATTATAATGCCTCTGTACATTCACCTCACAAAAATTAAAGTTTGTTTCTTGTAACGTTTTTGTACTTTTCAATAATAAATTATTATTATTATTAACTAAAAGAGTTATAAATATAAATGTGGATGGATGGAGAGGGAGAGGGAGGCCAAAGTAAAGATGGATGGATTGTGTGAGGAGTGATACGAAAGAGAAGATAGTGATAGCGTGATGGCTGACAGGACAGAATGGAAGTCAAAAACGTGTTACGACGACCCCAAGTAACATGGGATAAGGGCAGAAACATGATGATGATGTAGATTAGTTATAATATTATGTTACAGAGTTGACAGAGTTTGCATAAATTAATTGACAAAGCTATGAAGAAGTGTCTACGAAATTGTTAACACATAGCTACCGTGCTACGCCTGCTACGTTTGCCGTATCAAAAAAGATCATACCTAATTCCGGTTTTAGAGAGAGACGGACCAATACACGCCGTATAGCACTATAATGATTGATGACTGATGTCCAGATTCATGATGATTTTAAGACGTTATGGTAGGGCCCCAGATCTTTTGTCTTGAACGCTATAATGTACGATGTTTTTTTTATCAACCACGACTTTAATGCGAGTCCAACTCTTACTTGACTGGCTTTTCAACCTAATATCTTTGTAGTATTTATTTTTATTGAGTTTCTATCTATCTTCCCCCATTATAAATTTTAGCTTATGTACTATTCCAGATTATAATCTATCTCTGTCCCACTGTTTCATTCAGATCCGTTCAGCCGTTCTAGTGTCATATTGTAACAAACATCCATCCAAACTTTCGCATATATAGCTTCTGCCAGCGGCTTCGTCCGCATGGTATAAAGTAGCCTATCTTTTAATACAGGTTATATTCTTTCTGTTTGCAAAATTTCTTTCAAATTCCTTCAGCCGTTTTTGCGTGATTGAAACAGAAATATACAAACTTTCGCATTTATAATATTAGTAGGATTAGTAGGAACGATTGGACATTCGGTTTAGTGTCAAATATTAAAAATCTAATAATAATATTAATGAAGTTGAAAAATATAAACAAACAAAGTATCTTGATCTGGCTCGCGAGGTTATCGAAATGTGGGAGGTGGATACGGCAGTCATTGTGCCGATAGTCGTGGCGGTAGCCTCGACGAACCCCTAAGGAGGCTCTCGTTGGACAGCTGGATCAAGGGCTTGATCCAGAAGGCAGTACTTCTGGACACGGTGCGCATTCCTAGGAGGTTCCTCTCTCACGAGCCCAGACCACCGGTAGCTTGGACCTTATCCCGATACCGGTGTGCTACTATTTTTTATACTTTTAAATGATTTTTTTTAACTTAATTTATTTAGAGAAATATTTAAAAATGTAACAAATAAGAAAAATTATTAATAAACATAATATTAAATATTAATAATATTAGAAATAATTCCCACCAATCCAAACCAATAATTCAATTTACAACCTGTGACTAAATAATCATCCATTTCATGCTGGAACTATGATTTCGTTAGCCATCTCATTTGCTAGCCTTTGCCGATTAATGTGGCTATTAGCACCGATATTAGGCTTCATTTAAACCGGAGTTAGGACATTATGAAACGTTATTATCTTACGGGAAATGGTGTTTTGCAGAATTGCATTAGCCGATACTGGGTTTGAATATATTTGCATGACAATGCCGTTCTATTGGTTTCAATTATTTTTAATTGGTTTTCTGTGAATTTTCTTAGTGGTCTTACGAATTGATTTTACAGGATGTAACGGAAACTGGTGGTCAATTTTTAATACTGTTTCTGCACATGGAAATTAACAACTTTTTTTAAGAGAATCGTAGTAATTTCCCATACAAATATTTTTATTCAATACAATGTACCTATATTTTTAATATACATTTTATTGAATCATAGAAACGATATGGTGCACTTGTTTGATTTTTTAATTCATCACATATTTTATAATTCATTATTTTATGTTGCATGTTTTTGATGAAACTAAACATAAACTCAAAGCGAATCGTTCCCAATAATGCTGGTAGTAAAGAAAAAATGTATGAGTCAAAGTAACACTTAATTCGTAAAACGTACTTTAAACACTAAATTTTATTAGAATATTGAAATTGCAATTTCTGCTTGACTAAACCACATACAATATTATTAAAATTATTAATTTAAAGATAAAAAATAAGATGTAAACAAGACGTATCGAGGTAAGGGACGTTACAGTACAGCATTGGCAGTCACGATCGTTAGAAGTGTAGGAGTTAAATAACTTTTTTGAGCGACATGCTGTACTTGAATTTATTAATCGACTTCAAAAAAGAGGAGGTTCTCAATTCGTCTGTATGTGTTTTTTTTTGTATGTTTGTTACGCAATATCTCCGCCATTTGTGAATAGATTTTGATGATTCTTTTTTTGTATGATAGGTCATACTACAGAGGTGGTTCCATATTAATTTTATCGAAATTGATTCAGTACTTTTTGAAAAAATCAACATAAACAAAGAATATGTATACACAGATGACGTATTGGTTGTCTCCTTATGTTCAAATTCCATGTTATTGGTGTTATCTATTCTATCGTAGGCTGATCAAAATAGGGAATATACATGTAATCTTTTTCACTAAAGCAATAATATACTGTAATAAACCTCAAGAATTTTTTTTTATAAAAAAAAAAAATACTTTTTTCAAAAAATACAACCGACTTCTAAAAATTGCAAAATAACTTTAATTTCGGAAGTCGGTGTCAAATAACGAAGAAACAAAAAATATGTAGGTACTCGGTGTACTTCCTTTTCTCGGTGGCTTCCGAAATTAAAGTTATTTTGCAATTTTTTGAAGTCGGTTGTGTTTAAAAAAATTTTTTTTTTTTAATAAAATTTTCTTGAGTTTTAGTTCTATGTATTCCCTATTTTTATCAGCCTACGATAATTTTGTCGGGAAATTCCAATTTTTTTTCTGTTTTTGACTATGACTTCTTTAAAGAAAGTTGTTTATATCCATGGGCTGAAGTAGTATCTTAAATATGACCACTCATTTCTGTTACTCTTTGTAAATTTTAATTTTATACTATAATATTTTAGTGAAAAAAACTGAATATTCATCATCAGCGTCACGATCTACAGCCACTCCAGTAGCTGATGATGCATAGGCCCTATATATTTTGTGACAATTACCACACACCTGTTCCAAGTTTCAACCCCACTCAGGTCTGCCCGGGGGTGGAGGATAAATTCGAAAGAGTTACCTCGCCCCCGGGCACTCGAGGCAGGGAGGAACAGGGGTGGGTTTTAGTCAGTAAGAGTCTGACACACCCTTCCGCTCCACCCTAGAGCGGAAGAAGTCATAGGATGATTACCCACCCCCCCGAAAAAAAAAAAAAAAAAAAACCCCACTCAGGTTAAGTTAGTTAGTATAAGGATCATTTAAACTTGACATCAGTAACCTGGTACAGGTTCTTTCTGTGCAAATATAGAACTATTCTATTCATTATTACTTAAATGGTAACTAAATATTTGTAAAACCTCAAATCTTCAGGGTTTTAGTTAGAATTCTGACGGTAGTTTCCAAGGCACGTAGTAATTTGAACAGACAAGACTACCTATTTCCTGTAAAAATAATAAGAATTACTCTGAAAAAATTTATTAAAATTCAACAGTACAATTCTCACTAAAAAGGCGTGATAAAGATAACAACTACCTAGATGTTTAATAGCTCAGAAAGATCTAACTGATTTTCATTTGTCTTCAGTTGTAAAACTGAAATGAAATGAAAGTCGACTCTACGAACTTTTCCCCATCACCAATTTTCAAATCAACGCGAAAATAATTTTCCCATAATTGTCAGATAAATTCAAAGATAGACTCATCAAAAATAATAACAGACTATAAATTTTGATAGCACGAAATTTTGTCTAACCTGGAGCATATTAGAGAAACGTACAAAAGGTCGATTTCACACAATAAGCGAAAGCGTACACACTCATAGACACGCTTCACGGACAGCCAGTGCAGGCGCACTCGTGATCGGCTTTTGTTTGAGATATACGTACGTACAACCGTACGTGTCTATGTGTACGTGAGCCTGTGTTCACTCAATTTATGGACCCGAACTTCTGTATTTATCTATGTTATGTCTGAAGGGTCGGTATCCCGTAGTTATTAACAGTCCCTAAGGACCACTGGACTCTTTAAGACTTGGTTAAGCTATTATAACTTGAGTTACTTGTTCAAAACGATAAGAAGTTTGATAAAGATTTTGGGTGTCACTCAACTTAGTTTTGAGTGATTTCCTTTTGGAGTTTCCAGTATCAAATTGCTTTACGGAGATTGACAAGTTTTTTATGTTTATTATTTAGCTAGGTTATGGTCTATCTATTTATCTGGTGGTCTGGTTTCCGCACTCAGTCTATGACGGACCATTGTGCGTGGACCTTGGCGGCCTTTACTCCAACCAGCCCACCTCTCTCCAGAAACAGGCCTTCCAGTTTATCAGGGCATCTTTCATATAATTCTGTGATCCTAAGGTTTGTATGCGTATATCGGTGACGCCCGTGCACTCACGGAGCACGTGCGTGACCATTTCCTCCATCTCCATGCATGCTCTGCACAGGGGATAGCTGTGACGCTTATTGTGTGGGAGTGTTCATTTAGTGAGCACTGTCCGGTGATGGTCCCCGCCATCAGAGGCAGACTGCCTCTGTCCAGTCGCAGAAGGCTTAGGTTATGTTCTTTTCTTAGTACTGTCCGGTGATTGTCCTCACAATCAGGGATAGACTGCCTCTGTCCAGTTGCAGAAGGCTTAGGTTATGTTATTTTCTTAGTACTGTCCGGTGATGGTCCCCACCATCAGGGGTAGGCTGCCTCTGTCCAGTTGCAGAAGGCTTAGGTTATGTTATTTTCTTAGTACTGTCCGGTGATTGTCCTCACAATCAGGGATAGACTGCCTCTGTCCAGTTGCAGAAGGCTTAGGTTATGTTATTTTCTTAGTACTGTCCGGTGATGGTCCCCACCATCAGGGGTAGGCTGCCTCTGTCCAGTTGCAGAAGGCTTAGGTTATGTTATTTTCTTAGTACTGTCCGGTGATGGTCCCCACCATCAGGGGTAGACTGCCTCTGTCCAGTTGCAGAGGGCTTAGGTTATGTTCTTTTCTTAGTACTGTCCGGTGATGGTCCCCACCGTCAGGGGTAGACTGCCTCTGTACGGTTGCAGAAGAATTAGGTTATGTTCTTTTCTTAGTACATAAGTTTATTTTACATTAGAATAAGTTTATAGTAACACTATTATGTTTTATGACATCACATTAATTCCTTTATACAGTTTTATTTCCTGTATGGTGAGAACTACACAAAGGATTTTATGTGGTTCCTACTAAAATGGTTCTGACATCATAAACTTTAATTGGCATTTCACGCGGCGACAAGCAGCGATCATAAAAAATTTAAGACTGCCGCTGCATGAGGTGCACTTTTCAATGGTTTTTCTTAGGGTCAGAATATAATAATAATAACTTTTATTAGCAAGTGTCGACACTCATAAAGTTAGTAACACATTACTTAGAAATTATGTTAGTAACAGCAATACATAATTACACTAAACAACAAAGAAAGTTACAGAATAATAAAGGACATTACAAAACAATATGTGGGCGTCAAAAACGGGTTCAGTTCACGGCATTTAGTTTTCGAGATTTACGCGGATTTGTAAAGCTGGGTGAAAAAATTGCATTTTGCGATTTTTTTTTGGACTTTTATACTACATGTACGAGTATATGTCAGTCCGATTAATCATATTCACTAGTTATCATTATCACAGGGTAGCTTAACTTATGATGCCAATAGATTAAACAAAAGACAAGCTCCTTCACTGTTATGTTTTGACAGTAAAGAATTTATGATTCCTACTTGTAATATATCCAGATCTAATTTTGCCAATAATTCCTTTCTCTCTGCATGGAACTGAACACATTCCATCAACAAATGGTATACATCATCCTTTACGCCACAATTATCACAGTTAGGGGAAGGAACCTTCCCCATTAAAAAGGCAAATTTGTTTGATGGAATATGTCCGGTCCTGATTCCGTGCGCTATAATAATCAGTTTCCTACTTAGTCGACTATATGTACACCAAGGTATACGAGGAGGCTGACATTGGATAGTTTTTGCGATTTTATTTAATTATTAATTTAATGCTCAATTATCTACAAGTTCATAATAAAATTATAGTAAATGGCTTTATATTATGATGTTTCAAAGTAACAGAAATTTCTTTTTTGATTTTTTTTTTAATGTTTTTTCTCAAATCATGATTTTCAGAGTTTCATCATCAAATGTCTGATAAAAAAAAATGTGCTAGGTTTTATTAGAATATTTTTTGAATCCTTATTATCAATTGACTATTCTAGATAGGTCCCGAATCTTAACTCAATAACCTACTACTGGATCCTTTTTACTTGGACGACATATAAAAACAGTTAATGGTTTCAACCACTACTGTGAGGTCATAGGCCCAGCCGAAACCCTGCAGCAGCGGTTCACAAAAGATCAGTCTAGCGTACTCGCTTAAACGATCAGGATGCTGTTGGCGCTGGCCCACCCTGCTACTGGACCCTTTTTGTTTGAACGCCCACTTAAGAAAGGCTACCACCATCCAAGTAGGTACACCTTCAAAATAAAATATTGTGTTTTTTGTAATTTATTTATAGTACAACATTTTGAAGACTTCGACATTACTAAAAAAAAACAGACTGCTTATGGTATCAAAGACTCTTTCATTGTACGTCCTTTTGTTATTTATTTGAGTTCAATGTACACATTATACAGGTGTACGCCATTCACCAAAGAATAAAGAACAATTACACATCAAGGAGTTTATATTTCATTGTTCTTTTTTCATGTCTTACCAACATTATATCTAACAATGCACGGTAGGCCACAAAATATGGCGCTCACGGCAAATTACACGGAACACGTGAATCGTCACAGCCAGTATCACATGTGGCGGAGTTGTGTGACGAATGACGTCATATCTCACACATACACTTACCCGTGAAGTGGATTAAGTGGTGCTTTCAACCGCTTGATGTATGGACGCGGATCTTGCTTGATTCATAAGGACCATTTTCGCGTAACGCGGTCGGTACTATAGAAGCGGTGTGTCATTTTGTTTTCGCTCCCAACTGTGCCTATTGTTCCAGTGGTTCTTTATAGAGAATGATGCTTAATTCATAAGGACCAAATCCGCGTAGCGTAGTAGGAGAGGTTGCCTGAAAATGATTTTCTCAGTACTTTATTAGGACCATTTTGTGTGGTTTCACTCTTGTTTCGTTTGTTCACGTATTTTTTGTTAGAAGTGTGTTGTTAATCTAGTGGTGTTGTTGAACAGCGATTCATGAACGTGGTTTATACCTACTTAATGCATTATGACTATATTCGTTAATGCGATGTTTCTTTTGTTTATAATCTAAGGACGATTTTTTTGATCCGTTGTTAAGTGAACCAATACTGAAAAATGAAAACTAACTGTAAAACTTCGTTGTTCAATCAATCGTTAGCTTGACCAATGGTCAAATAAATAGGCAATTTATTAGTCAAGAAAGAAGATGACAGTAGCGTAATTTAACAATTAAGTAGTTAACACCAAGTGAGAGTCTGATTCGCAGATGAAGGGTTCCGTATCATAAACTGAAAAAAACACGTTTCTAGAAACGTGTTTTTTTGGGCTGTATCTCATGATCATGGTAAACAGTTGAAATTTTTACAGAATATGTATGTAAAATTAAAGGGGGCTCTCAGGGGCGCCCTCTTTAATTTTTAATTTAATTTTTGTTACTTGTTGTTATAACGGCAAGAGAAATACACATTCACTGAAAATTTCAACTGTCTACCTATTAAGGATCAAGAGTTACACCCCACTGACAGACAGACGGATAGCGAAGTATTAGTTATAGGGTCCCGTTGTTTACCTTTTGGATACGGAACCCTAAAAACTGGCCCTGAGCAGGTACTTTGTATTTTTTTTAACATTTATTTTCCTTTTAAAAGGTAACAACTCTAACTCACGAACAAAAAATATAATTTTGTTAAAAATGGGCTTCATAAGTGGGTTTATGTGGGTGAGCCGTCATTAACAGTATTTACCCACGGTTTACAAGTGACAAAGTCACTAAGTATAGTGTTTCTCTCACAAATGTTAAGCCTATTTTTTAGATTAAGCCACTTACTGTCCACATCATTATTTGTGATGAGAAAAATAAATGTAATTATTATTATTATATATTAAAAAAAAAAAAACGAAACTGGCCGAAGCTGACTGACTAAAACCGAAACCAAATCTTTGTGCAGAGACTAAAAATAGTCATCTAGTATGTACTTATGTAAAAAATAAAAGTCTTTTTTACATACATATGTATGACTATTTTATGATGAGCTCTAGACAAACGTATAAAGCTTAATATCTAAGAAATAGTAAGGCACAAAATTAAATACTCGTGAGACTACAACTATTCACTAATTACACTGTCGAGAACAAAGCGAGTACACAAACCAGTGGTACACCCCCGTGCAATTTTATGTGGCAACTTATCATCTTTGGCGGAGCTATTTTTCGAATGTTTTACCTCGTTTAGCTGATGTTTGGTTCCTTTGATGACATCCTGTCTATTAGGGGTAGCTATCAACCTTTGTATTCCACGTTTTTCCTTTGTTCGTACGTGAAACTGGGAATATTTTTCAGGTATATTTGCATGAATCACTTTGCCTGTTTTTTTCCTTAAGGCACCAAAATATGTATGTAATGTTGAGTTGGAACGTGTGCGGGTATATTATTTTCTTGCTTGACATGTGAAGACAGAAATCTGAGAGCCAATTTTAATAGTTCAGGAACTTGTCTGTTAAACCGATTTATTGGTTGTTATCATGTTGTTATGCTGTCGTTATTGTTAGGTTGAATTCATCATTACTGTGGAAATTGAGTTTTTTTTTTACGTAGGTCTAGTTAACAAATGAGGTATCATAATATTGGTTTAGACAGCCGAAAATACATAGGGTATACGAATTTCGAAAAAATAATTTCATGTAGTTTAAAAAAACAAAAAAAATACTTTATTTTTCACTAGCGATCCGCCTCAGCTTCGCTCGGGTACAAAGTATACACTTAAACCTTTCTAACGAATCACTCTGTCTATAGTTGAAAACCGCATGAAAATCCATTCAGTAGTTTTAGAGTTTATCGCGTATAGACGCGGCCGGGGACTTTGTTTTATAATATGTAGTGATTTATCGTGTTTTTCGCAGTATACCCTTTCATTTGATACAAATATCATGGGAATGCATACAAAATAACTAGTCCACCATCTTTGAGAGTCCGCCATTTGGATTTATACGTCACTTGCATGTATCATTAACTCATTTCCATGCATTGTCATCCAAACTAGACATGTACGCAAAATTTCAGTCTAATCGGAAACAAGTGGGTCAGAACATTGGGAACCTTACCATGGAAAATTTACCCACGGCGGACAAAGATGAATCATACATTATTTTAAAGATTTGGTTATCTAGTTATGTTAGCATGAAGCGCATTGAGTTAGTTACAATTGAAGGTATCAAATTAAAGGGCTTTGGTAGACGATTTCAAAAATATAACTCATTAAAGTCCAGTGGTCCGATGATGGCACGGGCTTAGCGGAATTAAATAATACAATTTCGATGCACATTCCCCGAAATGTAACCAATAGAAAACCGACAGGTTAGCAACTTGGCGTCGATGCTCAAGACTTTAATAATAATAATAATATACATTTATTTTTCTCATCACAAATGTTGTTGTGGACAGTAAGTGCTTAATCTAAAAAATAGGCTTAACATTTGTGAGAGACTGGTGGCCGAAAAAGGCATAAAATGCCTGTGTTACGGGTTACCAGGCACCCCGATACTTACATATGTACATATTATTTAGATTAATGAACATAAAAACCAAGTTTGTGATGAAATTTACACATTCTAGGTACAGTTAAAAAAATATATTAAAAAAAAACATAAATCTTGACTGGACATATTATGTGAGCTAAGTGTGTGTGAGTATGTGATGGTATGTTGGGTGTGTGTCTGTGAGTAGTGTGTGAGTGTATGTGTGCGTGTGTGAGATATTGTACGCTTGTGAAGGAGAGAAATCTAGCGGATAGGAATCATAAGACTCTCAGTGGACTGATAATTGAGAGTTTTAACCCGTCAGGGCCCTGCATCGACGAGGGGCGACAGCGATCAACACTGTCGCCCCGCATCGCCGTAGCACCGCCGGATCAGCACTGCCGAAGTAAAATCGTTCCTTATTAGTAATAATAGAGTTTTAAAGCGCACGAAACTGCCGCCGCTTATGGCGAGGCGGGGCCCGACGACGGCGACGGTGTTGATTGCTGTCGCCTCTCGTCGACGCAGGGCCTTGAGGTGTTAAGCCATTGACATACGGATAGTTTACAACCTGATCTACACATTGGGTATATTGAGAGTGTTGTATTGATTTTATTATACAGGTATCCTCCAAGAATTTGGAACTTCGACTCGTCGGTCACATTGCCGAAGAACCTCTAGCCTCGTATGTGCCTTTGTTTTGCTACCACCCATTATTTTTTTTTTTAACAAATAGCACCATCTTAGCAAACTCATAACTTTCTTTAAGTCTCGATAGACACTTTATCCCCCGTATGAACATTATTACTGGCACATTGCCTGTGAGATACGACTACTTTTCTTCCACATCACGAACTATTCTTCGCGAAGAGATTGTATAATCGCAGCTCAGTATCATATACTGACCTACATAACTTAGTTTGAGAGACTAGAAGTTGATTCCTCTGTTTCGCTAGTTGGAGCTAAAACAATGAATGTAACTTCTGTGATGAAAGCTGCAAGCTGTTGATACAGGATACGTTGTATGTTTTAACTAAGCTAGAATTAGAATGAAGTTTGTAGTGTTTGTGCCTGGGAATTTCAAGACAATTATGAAGTGTATATGTAAAATATTGTGCATAATATGCATGTATGTAACACAACACACCACTGAGTTTAATGATGATTATGGAGGATCTGACTTTAGTTATTAGATCTACTCTTTATTGTACAAATTATATTTGTCAGATCAAAAAGTCATCTAGGATGTTTTGTGACAAAGTTTGTGGATTATTGACAGTATTTGCTTGGATTACCTTCTAGGAGATGTGGCGGGTCATCACCGGCTATTTCACAGATGTATGTGACCGGAAATAGGTGCCTTTTTCTAGTGGCCTGAAAATGTTTATATAATAATAATAATAATTATTATTATTTTATTTCAGAAAAATTCCATAATTTGTTAGTAAACATTAACCTTAATAACTATGTTAGTATGTATACATGCAGGTTAGACAAATAATGGACGAGCGGGCAATCAAATTTCCCCGCAATGACACTCAGGAGACTGTTCGAGCTGCCCCGGACCCTCTGCAGCAGCGAGGCGGCGCGCTTACGTCTGATTGCTGCGAAGCCATCAGTGTGCGCATCAGCAAACATTCCCGAAGCACTGCAGAAGCGTGGCAGCCCCAACAGCATCCTGAATGCATTGTTGTATTGAACTCGAAGAGCATTGATGGCTTTCTGCGTACAACCCGTCCAGAGGCTGCACGTGTAAAAAGTCTGACAATATGCTTTAAAAAGCGTCACTTTCACTTCACACGTGCATCGAGCAAACCTACGGACAAGCATGTTGCATCGAACCGCCAATGCTCTTCGTTCCCTTTCTACATCTAGATCATCTTTGAGGCCCGCGGTGACAATATGGCCGAGATATTTAAATTGTTGAACACGATTCAAGACACTACCTGCCAGTCTAATAGGAGGAAAAGTTACTGAGGATTTTGCTCCAAAAATATTTATGAGTACGTTGTGAAAAAAAGATAGTGCGTTTTGTCCTATAAAGTCCCCTCTCTTTCCCACACTGAAATGATGATGCCTAATGCCTGTAATCTAAGCCTATTATTCAGAACATTGATACTTTTTAGACACCGTAAAACAGCATCAAAATACTCCCAAACATCTTTAACACTTAAAGAAACTCCAACCACAAACAAAGACAAACCGAAAATTCTCAAAAACCAACGTTTCCAAGCACTATTTTATTCCAACTTTTAACGAGTAGTAGTTCGTTCCGTTTCACGGGTAGTCCGTCACGGCCACCGACTTTGTTTCAGTGCGCTACATAAATCTTAGCGTGGACGACTAGCGGGCTTTTAGTCTTGCATTACTTTTGAGGTTAGAATCTTTCGGTGGAATGGCGTATTGGAGTTTAAAGAGTTGGACTGTGGTCTGTCGAAGATAAGGTATTTTGTCTAAGATTCATGATCGTTCAGGAGTGAAATGTAAGGATAGTTCGAATTGTGTTGGTGAATTTCTTCAAGGGGAAGTAAAACTTATGGGTTCGCATCACCAACATGCTAGTGATGTATTGCGCCAGACTAGCTATGTGCAGCGGCCTGTGTACATGTGGGTGTTGGACTATGTTTGGATAGGTAAAATCTTGTGAGTTTGCGTCATCGACATGCTGTAGTAGCAGTAAATTGATCACGTGAAAAGTTTAATTTATGTCTGATCATTGTTTAAATTTTGTAAAAAAAGGCCTGAAGAGATGATGATTTGCTTACTGTGGAAGCAGTCAGCCGCACTAACATAGGCTCGCTGATTCGCTACTATGTGTTCCATTATAAGCATGATATTGCATATAAATAGCATAGTCAGACTTATAATGATCCCATTGCTGGGACTCAGGCCTCCTCTCCAGGAGAGGAAATAGGCCGTGATCTACCACACGTAGGCACAGTGCGGATTTGTGTATAGCACATGTCTTGAAAGTTTTGGTTCTGGGATATGCCGGTTTCCTCACGATGTTTTCCTTCGCCGTTTTGAGAGCAGAGGCGAAGGAATAAATAAAATGAAAAAAAATATTGATTTGACACTTAAAAACACTTGTAACAAGCCAGTCATAACAAAATAGCACACGAATGTATTGCCACAAATCTGATCCAAACCCCCAAACTAGGCCTAGACCTGTATTTTAGGGGTCAGCGTTCAGCCATTAGTCCTATTTTCAATCTTCATTTTGGAGGAGTGTCGCATTCAGGTAAAAAATGCTTATTCGTAACAAAATATAAATTACACAAAGTAGAGCGCCTGAGTTTGACCCTACGACTTACAACTCGTAAATCGGGTCCATACTGGACCACCACTGCTCCTTTATAGGACGATATAGTTAATTCTTAAGCAGAAGAAGTTGACCCAAAAAAAAAAACTTGAGAGGTGTCAAGGGACACCCGGACGGAACGAACTTCATTTCGATTAATTAGTGAAGGAATTGTAATAAAATTTTATTTTTTGTTATAATACCTAATATTTTTTTATTATTAACAAATATAATGTAATATAAACTTAATCAGTAGGCTCAATTTTAATAATAATTGGCTTGTGGTAACTGAAGTAGGAAACATATGTTTGGGATTCTATTTTTAACCGACTTCGAAAAAGGAGGAGGTTATCAATTCGGATGTTTGTATTTTTTTTTTTTTTTTTTTTTTTTTTTTTTATGTATGTTCGGGCATAACTCCGTCATATATTGACGGATTTGCAAAATTCTTTTTTTGTTCGAAAGGGGTTTATTCCGAAATGGTCCCATTTAAATTTCAAAAAGATCTGATGATTGGTTTCGGAGACAGACAACGGAACTCTTTAAAAATTGACAGCAAATCAACCGCGATTGCTGCTATCGTATGTCTATGAATTGTTAACACAGTTTAATGGGGAACCAACACTAAAAAGTGAAAAATAAAAAACTTTTTTACAAAAAAAATAGAACCGACTTCCAAAAAAAGTGCAAAATAACTTTAATTTCGGAAGTCGGTGTCAAAAAACAAAGACACAAAACAGGAACACCGACTTCCGAAATTAAAGTTATTTTGCACTTTTTTTGGAAGTCGGTTCTATTTTTTTGTAAAAAAGTTTTTTATATTTGTCTTGAAAAAACTGCATCAATGGTAGTATTATATTTTGTTGTTGATTCTGCTGGATTATTGTTTATTCTTAAATGAAATTCTTCCTCTAGAAACTGTAGCAATGGTTTTGATTTTTCATTACTGAAGTTGATGTTAAAATCACCGGCCAAAATGAGTGGAAGTTTATCTAAATTTTTGTTGTATCTGCTAAGCGTTCGAGATACATCTTTAGAATACTCTATAGCCGAATAGCCGAGTAGACGAGTACCCGAAAAGCTGAATAGCCGAGTAGCCGAATAGCCGAATAATCGAAAAACCGAAAAGCCGAGTAGCCGAAAAGTCGAAAAGCCGAGTAGCCGAAAAGCCGAGTGGCCGAAAAGTCGAAAAGCCGAGTAGCCGAAAAACCGAGTAGCCGAATAGCCGAAACGCCGAATAGCCGAAAAGCCGAATAGCCGAAAAGCCGAGCAGCCGAAAAGCCGTTTAGCCGAAAAGCCGAATAGTCGAAAAGCTGAAAAGCCGAAAAACCGAAAAGCCGAGTAGCCGAATAACCGAAAAGCCGAAAAGCCGAGTAGCCGAAAAGCCGAGTAGCCGAATAGCCGAGTCGACGAAAAACTGAAAAACCGAGTAGCCGAAAAGCCGAATAGCCGAGTAGCAGAAAAAACGAAAAGTCGAGTAGCCGAGCAGACGTGTAGCCGAAAAGTCGAGTAGCCGGAAAACCGAAAAGCCGAGTAGCTGAAAAGTCGAGTAGCCAAGTAGCCGAAAAGCTGAAAAGCCGAAAAACCGAGTAGCCGAAAAGCCGAGTAGTCAAAAAGCCGAGTAGCCGAAAAGAAAGATGAAACGAAAATAACTGGCTTGCTTTCTATAAGAGAGAGAGAGAGAGACAGACAGAGAAACACGCGCACGCCGCACGGCTTACAACTATAGCAAAAAGTGTCGTGACAACTTTTCGTAAGAATTTTTTCCGTCTAGCCCCCTTTCATAACGCGCGATAAGGAACTTCGTTCCAAAAACAAATTCTCATGAATAACGAAACTTTTCAAAAGCGTTATTCACCTTTCCAATGACGGTTTGACGGACGGTAGAAGAAACAGATTGTGTTAAAACGAAGTTCCATGGATCAGTTTTAACAGAAAATATGTTAATGGCACTCTACATAAATACAGAGCAGATCAGTCCCCGCCAAATAACTGTAATGTCCTTATATAGTTCGCTGCTGTCAGTTGCATATGTCACCTATCGTGTTGTTTATTAACACTTAGTTTTTAAGGACATTGTTACTAACTTTATAAGAGTCTTCGCCCGAAATAAAGATTTTGAATTGAATTTAGTACAAAATGTATGGCAATGACATTACCTGGACGTGAGTTACGTGACAATTCTCTCCGCAGGTAATGCCATTGCCATACATTTTGTACTAAGCATTCGTGAACGCTAAAAGAAAACTGTTTTGTCTTCGGCCCCAGTTACAATATTAATCAAACCTTACAAACTCCAGAAGAGGTTATGCCTTGCTTACTAGGCAGTCAACCGCACTTACATGGGTGTGTTGATTGGCTACATAAGCATGATATAGTTCATACTAAAGACGAAGAAGTTCATCCAAAAAAGAGTCTCACGAACAACGAACCATTTCACAAGCGTCATTCACCTCGCTTACAATGAATGAACCAAGAACTTGTCGGTTTAACGGAGGGTAGAAGAAACAGATTGTGTTAAAACTAAGTTCCATGGAACAGTTTCAACGGAAAATATGTTAATGGCACTTTAAACTTGTTCAAATTAGTTTTCTTTTTGAATCACATCGTATTTGCTTTTAAAATGGCATCGATTTGGAGTTCAGTTTTGTGGAACGATTAATCTGTTAGTGTCATTGTAGTTTTGTTAGTGTACTACGAATTTATTTTAAAGCTGAGCTTTTTGTTCGACATTTTCGTGACTCGGTTTTGTTATCGGTTTGACAGTTTTGTCGTTTAGGATTTGTTTCACTGGGGAGTTAGTGCTAGTATCATATTTTTGGTTTGATAAAGATTTTTTTTTTTTTTTTGGGGGGGTGGGAAATCATCCTATGACTTCTTCCGCTCTAGGGTGGAGCGGAAGGGTGTGTCAGACTCTTACTGACTAAAACCCACCCCTGTTCCTCCCTGCCTCGAGTGCCCGGGGGCGAGGTAACTCTTTCGAATTTATCCTCCACCCCCGGGCAGGCATCGGCCGTGGCAGGCCCCTTCACTTGGCTGACAACTCTTTGAGGCGCGCGTGGAACACTACGCGCCGTCGACTCTCGGGCCTGGTGCTGATCGGACGGCGAGTTACCCACTACTCGCCGTCCGCAGGCCCGGGTCTACGGTGGCCGGAGATCGGTCTCGCGGCGTCCGAACCCCCTGGCGTCTCAGGCGGCGGTTGCGGCTGGGAGCGCTAGGGCGACTCGGCTGTGTTCGAGTCTCCCTAGCGTATGCCGCCTCCCTCTTCGCGAGCATTACTGCTTCGCAGAAGGTGGAGACGGCTTCCCATTCCCTCTCACTCCGTACCATGGCCTGAACCAGGGCACGGCGCGAGAGGTCGCTGCCGCCTATCGCATCCACGAGGACACGGCGGTGCTCTGCCCAAGCGGGGCAAACCTCCACCGTATGCTCCACCGTGTCCTCTGGGCGATCCTCGCAAGGTTTGATAAAGGTTATGTAATGTTTTTGGGGTTTGAAACCTACAGGACAAAACAGTTAAGATTCGTCCGTGTCCTACTAATGTTGTAAATGTATGAGTTTGTGAGGATGTATGTTTGTTACTTTTTCACGCAAAAACTACTGAATGGGTTTTGATGAAACTTTACAGTAATATTGCTTAAACATCAGAATAACACATAGCCTATAATTTAGCGCGGGCGAAGCCGTTGACAGAAGCTAGTACTTTAATATAACAAATGCAAAAGTAACTCTGTCTGTCTGTTACATTTTCACGTCTTAAGGCGCAGTTAAACGCCTTTTAAAGGTTTTTAATGGAACATCACGTCTAAACGACTAGTCTTGTTTCTTTGAGAAAAATATGTTTTACTTTAGACTATTTCCGTCGTAATTTGATTTAAGAATATTTGAAATAATATTTTTATAACATAGTGTAATTCATTTATAAAGTTATATCTAACGCGAATAAAAAATTGAAAATCACGCAAAAACTATTAAGCGTATTTCTATGAAACCTTCACAATTTTAAAGATCATTTAATTATTTATAATTTAGTCTTAGTGTTTTAGTTTAATACTTGTTATTTTGGGTGTAATAAATTAATAATGCGTCTAATTTCGGACAGCGCTCCTTGATGGGCGAATCCTATTACTGGGTGGACATACGACGCGTTACGTGAGCTCAGCGCAGAACACGAAAGCTAACCACTCAAGGTCGTTGGCAGCTAATAGCGCCTTAACGGCTGAATAGATTTGGATGAAAATTGGCACATAGGTTTTTTGTCCTATTCCAGGATATGATCTTCCTGGAATAAGACAAAGAATGCTTTTTATCCCGGGAGGAGGTTCCCTTGGGATATTTTCGACGCGGGCAAAGAAAGAAGCATTATTTAGTGAAAATAAATCGCGATAAATAACATCGCTTCTCTAGCAAAAATAACCAAAAATAAAAACCCTTGCTATTAGAAAAGCTACTCAATCAAATAGAAAATATCTTCGGTCGCCGCTCGTAGTGAAGTGGCCGCGCTTACAAGTCGGACCGACAAGCTGCAATATCCGGCGCCTGAACACACCCACTCTCCCGTCTACGGCATAACTGGGCAACTGGACATTATTCGTGACTATATTTTTTTAGATTTTTTGAAGTGAATTTTTCTTGCGCATTGAGCAGTTTTGAGATGGAATAAACAATTGAACTCGCACGCCACCGACACTGCTACGCGATTCGCTACGAGAGCGCTACGACGCGTAGTGTCGTAACACTCGTAGCGGATCGCGAGGCGAGTTGGGCATTTTTGTTCTGTTCTTTACTGAGGAAAGCACCACGCAGATTTGAGTGGACCTATCCAGACAGTGCAAGCATTTGTCAGTTATCGTGAAACTTAACTCAGAAGTTTGAGGAGCTCAGTGATATAATAATTAATTTGTGATGGTGTAGACAGTGATGACTTATGGAACCGAAACGTGGTCGCTCACAATTGGCCTCATCAGAAGGCTTACAGTCACCCAAAGGGCAATGGAGAGGGCAATGCTCGGAGTTTCATTGCGTGATAGAATCAGAAATGATGATATCCGCAAGAGAACTAAGGTTATTAACATAGCCCGAAGAATCGCCAAACTGAAGTGGCAGTGGGCAGGGCACATTGCTCGCAGAACAGATGGTCAATGGGGCCGAAAAGTTCTGGAATGGCGACCGCGTACTGGAAGACGCAGCGTTGGAAGGGCTCCCACAAGGTGGACCGATGACCTGGTGAGGGTCGCGGGTAACCGATGGATGCGAGACGCACAGGACCGATCATTCTGGTGACACATGGGGGAGGCCTATGTCCAGCAGTGGACGTCTTTCGGCTGAAATGATGATGATGATGGTGATGGTGTAGACAAGGGTATGGCTTAGACACTGGAGTATTTGTAAGAGTCTCTGCGGCCTGGACCGCACAGGCAACTGAATGAACTCGGATGGATTTTACTCAGTAAGAGAAAGACATCCAGAGTGGGAGAAGTATATTTTTTTTTGATAAACGGATGCTAAGAATTAATGTTAAAAAATATCTTCTCAAAATGCAATAACACACACCGACATTCGTCTACGGCAAAATTATTTAACGACCGTTGCAATTTGCAGTAATTAAAATAAAATAATATAAATAAAATCAAATAATTGATCTTAATTATATTTATACCGATACTCCTCCTTGCCTCGGGAAGCACTTTAAGCCGTTGGTCTGGAATCACAAAACTACGTCCCATTTTCAGTTAATATACCATGTTTTATTTAAACTCATAATTGTATTCGCTATAAAATTAAATATATCGGTAAGAAAACTATACTTAGTGAAGCTCATTCATTATTTTTTTTTAAATATTTTCTTCATAATAATATTCTTTAAACTTTATGTGTATTTTAATATTCTAAGTTATGTTCAGAATATTAAAAAGAGTCATACTGGTGAGATATTTTCAAACTTTTATGACCATGGCGTGGTTTGCGGAGAGGAACTAAACTGGCAGCTTTTTAGAGAATTCTGGATTGTTAAAAATTTCATTTCGTGTTGGGTACGATCACTAACATGAGTTTTTATGAGTTATTCGACTGACGTAACGATAAATAGAAGTGTTGAAAATCACAATAAAATATAACATTCTAATTAAATCAAAAGTCAAACGAAATAATATCAAAATACTTCACATTACGTAAATGTTCTTAGAATTATTATAAAAAAATGGCCAAGTGCGAGTTGGATACGCATGAAGGGTTCCGTACCATCGTATAAGATTATACGTGTCTACTTGTTGCCATTATTAAGATCGAGAAAAAAAAAACACGTTTCTAGGACGACCCTTAAATATTTAATTTATTTTTATTTTTAATATTAGTTTTTATAGCGGCAACAAAAATACAAATTCTGTGAAAATTTCAACTGTCTACCTATTACAGATCATGAGATACAGCCCGCTGACAGACGGACGGGCAGACAGCCAAGGCTTGGTAATTATAGGGTCCCGTTGGTTACCTGTCAGATATGGAACCCTAAAGAGGCATGTCGGTGACGTGAACCCGTAAGTTTTGCCCCAACCAAAAATTGCTCAGCGCGTCTAAAAAGTTTTCACTTCAAAAAATAAGGTGCAGCATTGTTTAATTTTTTAGCACATAAAATTTTTATTCACTCTCAGTTGCCACTTACCACGTTATGACGTTGACCAGTAGACTAAAGTAATAATGTGAGGCGCTAGCGGGGAGTACTACTCTTTGTCCGAGTTCTTTAAATATACTACTTTTGTATAAAGTAAAGATTTACAGTTTTTGCGACTTTGTCAATGTATTGATGTGGGAATTGGGGCATTGTTGCATGCCTTATAACGCGAAGCGTTTGAGATAGTGCTCTACTCTCAAAGCGTCAAGATCAAGCAATTTTCTGGACGTAAAATGACTCTATTGCGTTCATATTTCATCCTTAGGATAATATGAATACTGGGAGTACTAGGCGTAGGACGTCGCGAGACGATCTACGGCCACCGTAAACCCCGGGCCTGCGGACGGCGAGCAGTGGGTAGCTTGCCGTCCGATCAGCACCAGGCCCGTGAGTCAACAGCGCTTAGTGTACCACGCGTGCCTCAAAGAGATTAGTGTCAGCCATCACTGATGGGGCCCATCGTGGCCGGTGCCTGCATGCCTAGGAGTAGCGGATAAATTCTGAAAATGAGTTACCGCACCCCTGGGCACTCAGGCAGGGAAGGAACAGGGGTGGGTTTTAGTCAGTAAGAGTCTGACAAGCCCTCCCGCTCCACCCAGAGCGGGAGAAGTCATTGGATGATTTCCCACACCCCCCAAAAAAAGGAAAATATGAGTACACGTATATAAAGAAAAAACTTGAGAAAACTTACTTTATGTTTTTTATTTAACTTATTTCAAAGATTGCAAGTTATATTGGCAGAAGTATATTTAGACATGATATTTGGCACTTACATTAATTGTTATCTATACAAATATTCCATTCAATTCAATTCATTTATTGCATCAAATATAGTAGGTCCATGAAGTTCTTATATAAAATATTTAGTAGCAAATGGCCAATAGCACAAGTTTTTATACTTAAACTATTAATTACTAGTATAGCAAGACCCCTGTTAGTATCTTCCCGTACCTCTAGGACGGGTCGTTTGCCGGCTTGGTTACGTGACTAGTTACGGTACAGCACAGCACTAGCAGAGTAGTGCGTATCCGAGTTCCGGTAGCGATTTGAATATAGTTTGTTACCGAGTGCCCGCGCGATATCCGGCGCACATGCGAGTTGGCCTTTTGTAACTGCTCACAACTAAAAGTCTAGTAAATGTAATCCGCACTGCATTTTTTGTACAAACACACAATAAACACAGTTTACACGTAATTTAGATGGAGTTTTCATTGTGTGCAAAGTACCCCGACTAAACTAGGTACATTTTGTCAATTTATGTATCTACTAACTGTTACTAACTGTTAAAGTTAAATATATATGTGCTTAGTATAGAATTTACAGGGACACTTTAGAAATAACTAATAACGAAAAAAAAAGTTATGTATTGTTTGTAAGTAGCAGGTAAGTTTTGGAAGACTATTCAATTTCTATAGAGTTCCTATTATTTCATCCGTGTGGATAAAGTCACGGGCAGGAGCTAGTTTATTATTATGTATTTCAGCAATGGGGTTATTGACCGCCTTGCAATGTTAGTCACCATACTCATAACGAAATGAGCACACGACTCGAATATTTTCCGAGCAAAAGCGAGTATTCCCGAAGGTTGGCTTTTACCTTGGTCAAATTATTTACGAGCATTGCCTGTATTTGCTGTTCGACGTGGCAATTCTGCGACCATTTTGAGTACGCTACCATTAGACAGCCATGCGGAGAAATGTTTCGAGGCTTTACTCATGGGTACCTAGTCCTTTACTATTATAGTTTACAGAACTGAACATAAATTTAAGTATTCAGACGACTTTTTCAACATTTAATTGTTTATTAGCTGTCCTTACATACATTGTTGCATATATTTTGTGATCGTAAAATATTATCCTAAAAGAAACAAAGAAAATAAAGTAAGAAAAGAAAGAAAATAAAGAAAAGAAAGAAAAGAAAGAGAAAAAGAGAAGAAAGAAAAGAAAGAAAAGAAAAAAAAAGAAAGAAAAGAAAGAAAGAAAGAAAAGAAAGAAAAGAAAGAAAAGAAAGAAAAGAAAGAACAGAAAGAAAAGAAAGAAATGAAAGAAAAGAAAAACAAAATATTTATTTGGCGACAGTCACGAAGCTCACACAAAGAAAAAAAATGACAATATTAAGAACAAAAAACAACGTGTGTCACGGCTGCGTCAAATAGGTTCATTTCAGCAATGTTGCCTGACAGGTGGAATGTGTGTCTGACGATGGTCTTCCAATGAACCTTGGGTAATGAGTGAAAACACGTTCAGTTATTTCAAAATTTTCCAACTGTCCGGGCAACTTTTCCAATGCTCCTTGCCCTAAAAACCTAACTCGGACTATTGCGAACATTACTGAAAATAGACAAAACGGTCCAGCCAGTAGTTCTTAGCTTCTTGCGTATCTGGCGGACAGCGCATGGGCCGTATACAATTAAAAATGTATTTGCTAACTTGATGCGCGACGGGTTAAATACGCTTACTGACGTACCTACAGCGTTTATGTTATTTTTTAAAGATTCTCTCATTCGGAAGTCACACTTTTCTAATAAAATTCAAGCACAATAGCTGGCTTAAAACAGTGTACTAAGAATACGATATGATCTATGACACGGTGTATTCTGCACTGCAGAGCAGCGCTACTAAGGAAGGGCACACAGTTACCATTTCTACTGTAAGAAAATTTGTTTTATTCATAAGACAAATATAATTATTGCTCTTCTTCTTTTCATTTCGGCGGTACATTGTTTAAATCATACTGTTTCGGCCCAGTGGGCACGTCGATTGCTACGTTGGAAGCATTACTCAGGTTTTCTGGGGTACACGTGTACGGACATTTGGGCACTCCAGTAAATGGATTTTGTCTGAGCAGGAGCACCGCACCTCACATTGGGTGTTTATTTTTTTGAGGCATCAATTTTATTATCCCCCATTTCGAAAATTATTGGTAAGTCAAGAAAGAACAGACTACTTTCAGGCAACGCGTGCTTTAATTTTGACCACATCATCGCTTACCATCAGGAAGTCTGTGACTAATTTCATCCAGATATAATATAATATATTGGCTTCTGCCACCGGCTTCGGCCGCGTGGTATTAGTCATCATCATCATTATCAGCCTTTTAAATGCCCCCACTGCTGGGGCACAGCCCTCCTCTCTATGAGAGAGTGTGGGCCGTTATCCACCACGCGGGCTCAATGCGGATTGGTGGATGTCACATGTCTTGGAATTTTTGGTTCTAGGACAGGCCGCTTTCCTCACGATGTTTTCCTTCACCGTTTTGAGAGCAGTGGTGATGAAATAATTTACACAAAGTAAAGCGCCTGCCTGGGTTTGAACTCACGACCTACAACTATTTATTCGACCTACAATTACACACACTTTCAATACCGAATCATTTGAATAGTAGTGGCACTCGGTAAATATTGTATAACTCATGGCTGAACACTACCCCCTGAGATACAGGTTACCACCTAGTTCAGGGGATAGGGTCAAAACATCTTGGCGACTACCACAGCCACCACTTTAGATTAAGTATTTCGAAATTAAGTTCTTAAAATTGTAATTTTACTTTAGTGGTGAGAAATAATCAATTTTATTTTATTTTATTTAACTTGTAAGTTGCGGCCAATACCACTGGGCCACCACTGCTCCGCATAATTATAGCTTTTGTTTTATTCTGATGTATAAGCTATAGTTCTGTTGTAAGTAGTAGTTTTTACGCGAAAGAGTAACAAATATCATACATCCTCACAAACGTTCACATTTATAATATTAGTAGGATGTGGATGTGTAAGAAAAGAAGCGCAACAAATCGCAAGTCTGTGCCCTCTCTTACCAACAATTCTACGCATATCCGCACCTGCCATGCAGCTTTCACGACGTCACGCCTTAGACAGACTCACACGAATACTACGAGATTAAGTGTTGTGTAGCCATGTATCGTGTTTCACGAGAATTTGCACGATATTAATACACTGCCTCTTGGGAGAGCGAAAGGTAGCTGGCATTATTGCTTGTTGTATTGTTACTCGAAAACAGAATTTTCTTAATAAATCTCGTACTGATGCTCTAGAGGTTTTTATTATTAAAATTGAGTACAGAGAGCAAGTCATGGTGTCCACGATGGTGATCCTCCGGCCAGAAAACTCCCATGCATACTTCACCACTCATTACACTTATCGCCATATGTGACAGTTCTTAGTTTTTTAGGTTATGTTTATCTGTCAAGGCTAGTGTCAATGTGTCATATGTCATTTCATAACTGTCTGCCTGTCTACACTACTTTTCTTTTCACGTTATATGGTTAACTACATGACACTTGTTACTTGTTTCACCTACCCTAGTAAAAAGTCTATATATCATGTAGTTTTCGAATACTTACATATTATATAGGTTTTAAAAACGTAACTAGTTCGGCGGGGTCACGGCAGACCACGAAGGAGATGGCGGGACGGACAGGTTCTATCCAAACTAGAAGAAAAACGCAGGGGCTCGCGAAACATGGAAGGAGAGGAGCAAAGCCCAGGAGTGAGACTGAGCAAGTAAAAAAACGGGCCAAGTGCGTGTCAGATTTCGCACATTAAGGGTTCCGTACCAAATATTAGTATTTTTTATTAAAGTATACGTAATAATAAACATTATCACCATATTTCAAGTTCATAGGTCAATGGGAAGTTAAAAAATCTTCGTAACAAAATTTTGTGACAGACGACGGACGGACAGACAGACGGACTCGTGAGTGACAACAATAGGGCACCGTTTGGACCCTCCGGGTTCGGAACCCTAAAAAACGAGCGAGCCTTACAGTAGTCGCATATGATGTGTAACAATTGACATCTCACCTTGGTTATAAGCAACATTAACATTTTATCCTGACAAATAAAATCAAAACGTTTAGTTCTAATTTCTACCGCGCGCACACTTATCGTACGCGTGCTCTACCATCTGACGGCTAACTCTACCACCGCTCGCGCTCATTGGTCATATTAAATCAAATTAAGTCAAATCAAATAGCACGCGCTTCCCCCGGCTTCCTGTTACACACTTCCATCCCATTTCACAAAATCACTCCCACAGATTGCATGAACGCGAGATGAAAGATGTTACACATCAATAAAAAATTAAAACCTGTCTGTACGTATAAAACTTAACTCCTGGAGCTTTGAAGGCGAATTTGTCTGCGTAATTTTCAGAAACTGTCCCACCAGATCATGCTACCTGGATAAAATAATTATACAAGTACAATAAGATGTAGGAAACAAAAGTTGGTTAATACAATTGATACTTAAAAGCTTCATTTTTAGTCTGATTTGTAATGCAGAATGGTAGAGGAAAACATCGTGAGGAAACCGGCATGTCATATATGTGACATCCAGCAACCCGCACTGGATCTGCGTGGTGGATTAAGGCCCATTAGGAGGTGCCCTTCCAGTGAGGAGGCTATGTTCCAGCTGTGACAACGTTAGAAGGCTGAATAGGCTTTATGCTATGTAATGCAAATCACTAGACCATCTAAAAGATTCCCATAGTTTATGGCAACAGGCTTGCCGCTTGTAGCACTGAAAAAATTCAAATATATATAAATAAATAAAAAAGCCTTTTATTTCATGCAGAAGAATAAATATAATTTTTACATGAGTGTTTACATTATTTAAACATCGTAATAATTTTAAAAGAGTTGTTACATTTTTTTTTCAAATTTAATACTGTTTTATATTTTTCTTAACCTCTATTATTCATTTAAATTTTGATTTTTTGATTTCAATAAAAACTATAATTAGCACTGTTTTTTTTTTTTTTTTTTGGGGGTGGGAAATCATCCAATGACTTCTTCCGCTCTAGGGTGGAGCGGAAGGGTGTGTCAGACTCTTACTGACTAAAACCCACCCCTGTTCCTCCCTGCCTCGAGTGCCCGGGGGCGAGGTAACTCTTTCGAATTTATCCTCCACCCCCGGGCAGATAATTAGCACTGTAGCACTAATAAATTTCAAATATATAAATATATTTATATATATATTTGGAACTAAAACCAGAAGTGACTTTCTTTAAAGAATTATACAAATAGCTACAGGAAATAAATTTAAAACAAATCAAACTGACAACAATTTTATATGAAATTAATATCAAAAATAGTGAACACATAAAAACAATAATAGCATAATCAGTGACGTAACAATTTGCAAAACAACCGTCAGAGTGACGACCTAACAGTCTTACTCTCACGATGTCTCAAAGTAAAAAACAGCCGGTACTAGCAGTGCACTGCTTTATATAGGTCTTCCCCCTCCTCATCTTCCTATCTTCTACAATATGATATACTGCGCTCAGAGTGCTCGACCATCGAGTGATTCCAGGGAAAGCGGTGGCACAGTGATCCTTTATGGACAGTCTCTTCAGGGATGTGCCCTGACAGGCGTTGAACAGAAGGGGTTCCGGAAAGGACTTTTAAGAGGTAACGGAGCCTAGTGAGGTAATAATCCCTCACTCTCCGGACTTATCCGCAAAGCCCTGGAACCTTTTGAAGGCTTCTGCCTGAAAACGAAAAAAAGATAAAACATTACTGTCTGCCCCTTCAGAGAATACTAGCGTGGTGGTAAAATCAGGAAAGTAATATTTTATTTCCAAAAGCCCCACTCACAAACGAGATACGGCAGAAGTTTTCATAATTGTTTTAATTCGTGTACAGTTTTTGTGCACCTCACTGTACAGCAGTGTAACGTCGACGTTTTTACATTTGCAAACACGTAGTTCATTTGCAGTGTATTCAAAATGACCCAGTTCTATTTAGTTTTTAAAGGTAGCCTAACTTCAGACGGGCAGTATTTTTATTTTTAATGTTCCTTTCGTTGGCTATTTACATGTGTTTGCAAATGAGCTTTTAGTTTAAAGCTGGGTAGGATTTTTTAAATTGAATGGATAATTTACTCATTAATTTTGAAACATATTTTTTTATTTATTTTTCTAGTTATAGCTGAATCAGCCTGTAATGTGCATACTGCTCATGCTGGTTTCTACTCTGTAAAACCATTTACGTTGGCCTAGTGCAAGTTGGTGAATGTTGCAGTCGAATTTTCTTTCACTGAGAAACCTCCAGTAGTTCAAACCACTAGACAGACTAGACTGTCTAGTGCTCATAATAAAAATCTAGCCGAACAAAACGTTGAGTCGGACGGGTGCTTAGTTATGGACACCGTACTTACAACTTGGGCAGACTATTAATACAGTAACTGTATACACAAATCGTTTTCGAAGTAACGAAGGTTCCTAATTGGAATCTTAGTGTTGCTCTTGGCACTCCTACGCCACACCCACGCTCCATTCATGCCCCATTTTCACGTCACTCCTACGTATAAACGTCGTGCGGCGTACATTACTATGCTTCTATGTTGAAGAACGTTATATTATTATGATCAATGTTATCAAATTAGAACAAAATAAAGTGATGAACACGTTAGACGTGTGGCAATTAATTAATCAAACACAAACCACGTTGTTTGTAGGTAAAGCTTGCAACTTACCTGTTACGCACAGCACTAGTCAACGTGAGCACCTCTAGGGAATTCGGTATCTATGGTGAATCAAGATGTCTACGCTACGCTTTATGACCCATGTTCATTGTAAGGATTTGCGATATTAATAAAAGTAAACTTCATACAATTCCTTTGTTTGAATACCACATGCATAATATTATTATTTTAAGGCGCAGTTATATGCCAACAACCTTGAGTAGTTAGCTTGCGTGTACTGTGCTGAGCTCACGCAATGTGTCGTTCGTCCACCCAGTAATAGGACTCGCCCATCAAGGGGCGCTTTCTCAAATTAGAAGCATTATTCATATTAAAAGCAAATAAAACAATGTTCTATAAAGAAATAACAAATTTAATGATTAATTTAAAAAGATTATTGATTTCGGTTTTCTTGCACACGTTTCTACTAAATAATATTAAATCTTATACGATACGTATGTGATGCGCCCGTCCGTGGAGCTGTCCCGAGCAAAAGTGAGTAGCGTGAGAGTCGGACGATGAGATGTTGGATCTGTCAGTTGATTTTGACAGTTCGGCTAACGTCACACTGTTGATGTTTCCTTATAATGTATTATACATAAAACAACAAGTATTATACTAGAACACGTATACTAAAATATTAATAATTAAATGATATTTAAAATGGTGAAGTTTTCATAAAAATACGCTAAATTTGTTTTTCGTGATTCTTAATTTTTTATCCGCGTTGGACTTTACAAATTAATTACACTATGTTTAAAAAAAAAATAAAAAATTCACATATCAAATTACGAAAAAAATTGTCTAGACTAACATATATTTTTTGCAAAGAAAAGAAACTAGCCGTTTTGACGTGATATTTAATTAAAAATAATTAAAAGTCGTATAATTGCACCTTTATTGTAAACAGTTATTACACCGTCACCATGGCCTACCTGGAAAACTTTAAACTGACTCCGCACTCAGGTCGACCGGAGCAAAGACAATCTCCACAAGTGAGGGTTCACAGACGGTTCCGATCTTCAGAGTTTGTGCGGTGTCTCTCCGCAGACCATGTCCCACCTTCCATCTTGCACCTCATACCCTGTTACCTGTTCACGCGTGGATATCATGACAGCGTTAGCGGATGGCGTTACCGTAGCCGAATACTGGACCAAGCAAGTTATTTAGTTAATCATCTCAGCTCTATGAGTATGCCATCGACACGCTAAGAAGAAGATTACACCTACATTAGGTTCATTAACAGAGGTAAAATTTATATGAATAACTATAACATTATAACTATAATATTTATTTATTTTCTCCCACAAGTAATAAATTATATACAGTTCGTGAAGGAAATAGTTTGAAGATGGGAGACAGGAGCCCATACTAAGTAAAACCTGTGCTATGGGTCACCTGGTCTCCAAAACTCAAAATCTGAGAACTAGCCTTACCGAGAAAAATCCCGTTGCTCATAAAACGTCACGTCAAATTCACCTACATACGATTTAAATGTAAGCTGGCACAATAGGCTAGATACATGATAATGCCATTGTGTTTTTTCTTTCAATTCAATGGCTTCTTAACTTTTTAAATACCAAGCGCCCAGGAGCTAGCCAAATTAAGGGCCTTCTCGCGGTCCAGTGGCGCCCTCATTGAATAAAAAATCGTAGCATAGTACAGAAAAAAATATAAAAAAATCCAACTTCACGTTTGTTACAAAGAGGATAAAGAGTTTTTACGTTGTTAAAACAGGTCTCAAAATGTTTCGTATCCAAAGTAGTAGGCAAAAGTGTCAGAAACGGCCGTTTTTGGCACTTTCGCCTACTACATTTTGAGACCTGTTTTAACAACGTAAAAATTCTTTATCCTCTTTGTAACAAACGTGAAGTTGGATTTTTTAATATTTATTTTCTGTGATAAGCTACGATTTTTTATTCAATGAGGGCGCCACTGGACCGCGAGAGGGGCCTTAAGGCGCTAACTGCCAATGAACTTGAGTGGTTAGCTTGTGTTTTCTGTGCTGAGCTCACGTAACGCGTCGTACGTCCACCCAGTAATAGGACTCGCCCATCAAGGAGTGCTGTCCGAAATGAGACGCATTATTAATTGATTATACATAAAACAACAGGTATTATACTAAAACACGTATACTAAAATATAAATAATGATCTTTAAAATAGTGAAGGTTTTATAAAAATACGCTTCATAGTTTTTGGGTGATTCTCAATTTTTTATCCGCGTTAGACATTACTTTATAAATTAATTACACTATGTTATAAAAATATAATTTCAAATATTCATTTATCAAATTACGACACAAATTTTTTTCAAAGAAATAAGACTAGTCGTTTAGACGTGATGTCCAATTAAAAACCATTAAAAGTCGTATAACTGCGCCTTAATTGCAGCGTCAAAAGCGTTCATCAGGTCTTCCATAATGTAGGTGTAAGGCCCCTTACAGTAACTGAGTCATGTTCTTGACAGGGATTGTCATTGATGGCCTAAAACATATAATACTTTTTCTTGCTTCCCCAAAACAATAAAAAAATAAGCAAACAGAATATAATAAACATTATAGCACACCAAAAAAGTAACAAAAAATATTTTGCACGAACTCAAATCTATGGGTACAATCTTATCGCTACCTCTGAACAAAAAAACATTGAAATAAAATATTTCAATATGTTAATTTTAAACTTTATTCTTTTAAAGCTATCCTATTGTTTCAGTTTGCAGTCAATAAGTGTTTTCCATTAGGAGGCAATGTGATGTCATAGTAAGTCAATTTATGTTGTCCTGTTCCGCTAAGTGATGGGAAGTACACCGGGAGCAGACCAGTTCTCGAGCACTGTGATTTAAGTCCGGAATACACATGCTACTAAAAGAGCACGCCTGTTGGCTTCTAGGTAGTTTGCTCTTTAGTAGCATGCTCATCTCAGAGTGTCTTTTGCTCATAAAAGCATAGAGCTCAGTAGCATACTTATTAAGAGCATAATCTTTTGTAGCACGTCTGAGATACACATACTTATTATTTAGCATTTAAAATGGACGTTCCTTTGCGGAATTAATCAAATTCAGTAATGTTATTACTTTCAACACATTTAGTAATATACATTCCATAAACATTCATAATTTCTTTAAAGAAATATAAAATTTAAAGTTTTGTCATCGCCCTTTCGTGACTATGCAAACAATTCAAGTAGCATGCTCGCATAGAACGCGTTCAGACTTGCTTTGGAGCAACCCCCCTCTCACCCGCGCCTCACACCGTCTGCTAATAAACCCGAAAAAATAGACCGGTTTGCGATTAGTAGCGTGCTAATTCATAAGCATGCTCTTTTCGTATACACATGCTTATTGTATCTACGTTGCATTTTCTTGAAAGTAGCGTGCTCTTGTGCTACTAGGTAGCATGTGTATTCTGGACTTCATGAATAGCTGTTGAAATCTGTCATGTTTTTAGTGTGGTATTTGCCCGACTATCCCAGAACCACCAACACCAACCAACCCATATATGTGTCTGTTTGTAGTAGGACATAGCAAAAAAAATGGCTGTAACCATTATTATTAGTGAGGTCCTAAAAATATAAGTCAAAAAATGTAGAAAATAAAAAAAATAAAAAATAATAAAGCCGACTGCAACAAACAACGAAAAACCGGCCAAGTGCGAGTTAGACTTCGCACATTAAGGGTTCCGTGCCAAAGAAATTATCAAAGAAAAAATCTGATTTATCAATAAACCTACCACCTAGCCCGACAGACGTTGTCTTGTCTTAGCTATTAACTGTCAAACGCGCGTAGTTTAAGAGGCCTCTTACAGTCCACTAGCGCCGCCAATCGAAAAAATGTCATAACTCGTAAATAGAATCAAAAATACAAAATGTGGTCTATTATTACTGTAGAAAAGGCAATAACGTAATTTTATAACACATTGTCAACACTTGAAATATAGCTGTTTAGCTAAATCGTGCATTCAAAACATAAACGGCCGTTTTTGTTACAAATGCACGATTTAGCTAAACAGCTATATTTCAAGTGTTGACAATGTGTTATAAAATTACGTTATTGCCTTTTCTACAGTAATAATAGACCACATTTTGTATTTTTGATTCTATTTACGAGTTATGACATTTTTCGATTGGCGGCGCTAGTGGACTGTAAGAGGCCTCTTAAATAGTTGTTAAGTTTTGTGACCGTTTCTAATTTTCCGCGTAACCGTGACCGATGCCGTGACTAAGGGAAATAGGGTTTCATTTTATACACAGGGTGTAACGCAAAGGTGTGGTCCTATTCTAACAACCGGTTCTGCTCATGGAAATGCAGAACTTGCTCTATACAGGGTGTAACGGAAAGGTATGGTCATATTTTAAGAACTGCATCTGCTCATCGATATTAACAACTTTTTTTCAAGAAAATGCGAGGAAATTTAAAAATAAAAAATTACCTCCCATACAAATATTGATCAGCTGATAACTTTGTACGGAAAGTCCAATTTTTTTTTTTGGTCATTATCTATTTTTTCTTAGAGAAAGTTGTTCATTTCCATGGGCAGAACTGGTTCTTAGAAATGACCACACCTTATGCGTTACACCCTGTGTAGAAATAGAAAATTCCCAAAAAAAAATTGGACTTTCCGTACAAAGTTATCATTACCTGATCAATATTTGTATGACAGGTAAAAAAAATTTTTTACAATTTCCTCAGGTTTTCTTGAAAAAAGTCGTTCATATTGATGGGCAGATTCAGTTTTTAAAATATGACTACACCTTTCCGTTACATCCTGTTTATAGATTGGTATTTGTTAGTAAAATATACGTAATAATAAATCTTATGTTAGACTGAGAGTACGGAATCGGTTATTGGAACACATATACATATATACTGGGTGGCGCAAAAGTAAAGACCCTATTTGGTTCAGCTATAACATTTTTTCTAAATTAGAAAACTAGATTTAGATTTTTTTAAATGTATATTTGTGCCATTAAATTTCGTACCATTAGGATTTAAAGATGATGTCTTTTAAATGGTGACCTCCAGAGTTGATACACATTTGAGCCCTATTTATGACATTTTGCATAACTTGCCGTAACACTTCCTGCGATATGTTCGTTATTTCTTGACGAATGTTTTCTTTTAGAGCTGCGAGAGTCTGTGGCTTGTTCACATACACCCGAGATTTCAAAAAACCCCAAAGAAAGAAGTCTGGACTGGTCAGATCGGGTGATCTTGCAGGCCAAGGCAAATCGCCAAAACGAGAGATAACTCGGCCTGGAAAAGCGTCCCTCACTAAAGTAAAACGAGTAAAACGGTAAAACGGACGGAGTAAAACGGTCCATGTTTATTTTCAGTGTATTTTACATTTGTTCACTACACAATTTTCAACAACAGAATGACAGAAAATGTCATATAAAAAAAAAAAAGGTATTTTCTTTAGTGCCACTACTTTTGCGCCACCCGTTACTTTCTTTTATATACTATTAATATAAAAAAAAATGGTCAATATACATAGATGACAAAAAATACACATTTAGTCCGTCAGTTCGATTACCAAAAACTATTAGACACGTATTTTTCATTTGTCTGATAAACAACAAATAAGGACGATAAAGTGTGTTGAAATTTCGCGTGATGTGACACCGTTTACTTAGAAAAATGTACAACTTTTGTGACGTAAAAAGCACCCACTCTTGAACTTTTGTGCGTTTGATCTTGATCTTTGTAATTTTTATCAATTAAATTTGTCAGTCCAAAATTTATCAGTTAAATTTATAACCCAGACGGCGCTCATGTGTGCCGCTAGTTTGCCTTGCCAAAAAAATTGCCAAAAACCCGATTCACGCGTTTTAAACCGCTATTATCACTATTAGCCAAGGTCTTTAGACCTGTGACAAGGTTCATACACCCGGAACCTGACAAAGTCTGTAGTTACACGATGGCCGCCTGTCAACGGGGACTGACAGATGCTGAAACGTGACGCGTCCAGGGCCTGAGTGGTTTGGTAAACCAAAACATAAGTGTCTAATATCTTTTGATAATCTGACTTACGGACTAAATAGAATTATAATTATTATACCCAGGAATCATTCCTATTTTAAAAGTAATTATTTTGCTACGTTATGTAGAAAAATAACAACTTTCTCTGTGCTATTAGGTATTGAAACATACACGAGCCTTTTTGGTATTGCCTGAACAACTTCTTAAATTACAAAAACCTATAAAAATTGCTACGGATTATTTAATTACTAAAGTCTTATTATTTTTAACACAGACGATCAACTTTTTTTGCGAATAGAAAATCTTTGAAGTTTTTTATTAGAAGCTCTTTGATTTAAAATTGAGTTATCTAATTGCCAAAAAAAAATTACGGTCTAAAGTCTGGATTTTTCATGGTATTAATTATGTTTTAAGAACATTAATTAAACTTTTACTTAGCTATTTTAGTTTAAGACTTGTTTGTGATTAAATAGAAGCAATTTTAAAGATTAAATTACACAGAAGATGGCCCAGTAACAAAATAAGCAAAAAGTTTTAAGTTGTGGTAATTAAAATATTAATTTAATTAATACAAAGCAAGTGTCTTGAAGGTTCGTTTTAATTTGCTCTTCAAGAGAGTCAAATAATTGGGATATTTTTTGAACAAGTTTTTAATTAAAAAATTTGGATTACTTCAAACAGTTTTTCATTTACTTTAGTTATTAACATAATTTTGTGAAGTGTGTATTTCTTTCAGTTTTCTTTATATAATTATGTACACTGCAACATTCTTAGCAAACACTTTTCTCCACCAATTTTTAAACTAAAAAAAACCTGAGCTCAGCTCCCGTTCTAACGCTAATGGAGGTAAGTTGCATGTTTCCTTTGTCTTACCTGCAACGTTACCTTGCAGGAAACCCATAAAAAACCACATCGATCACGTCCTGTTGTACCTGTGGACTCTCTTTTTCTATACCTGTTTAGAAATACAGACATACTTATTACGAGAACAGCAGACCAATGTGAGCTGTGACGATGACGTAGTTACGCACACTTGATGTGCGCTACACGTTTCGAGCACTTTATCTTACGCACTAGACGCTGGAAATAGAAAAATTACCACAGTCAAACTAAATTAGGGAGGACTAAGTAGTAGTTCCGGGTTTCACACTTGAAAGAAAATTATTGCCCTCAGCTTTTTTGATGTAAATGGGAAGCACACATAGGCAATTGTCATTGCAGTCTTTCGGCTCCTAAATGGCCTAGCCTTCGGCCTGGGCGTCTATTCCGCCTCTACTGCAATGATAATAAAAATTGGCTATTTGCATCAAAATCATCATTTATCAATAGAAAGCTTCACAGCTGACAGGAAGTAAACATAAATTAGATAATTCAAAACAATACACCAATTACGAAGTACAGTGATAATAAAAAAATAATTAAGTAGGTTAACAATAAAAAACTTTTTTACAGAAAAAACAACCGACTTCCAAAAACGTCGATGTTTGTATTTTACTTACGTTATTTGACACCGACTTCTGAAATTAAAGTTATTTTTTCATTTTTATTGTATTTTTTTTTTTGGAAGTCGGTAGTTTTTTTAGTAAAAAAGTTTTTATTTTTCACTTTTTAGTTGTTATACCCCAGAACTAAAAACCCCAATAACATGGAACGTGGAATTTAAACATTTGGAGAACACCAAAACGTCATCGAGGTATACGTATTTTACGTTTTTGTTCAATTTATCAAAAAGCGCTGAAGCAGTTTCGATAAAATTTATATGGGACCACCTCGGGAGTATATTCTTTCGGATAAAAAAAGAATTTTGAAAATCGGTCCACAACTGACGGAGAAATCGGCAGACATACATAAAATAAAAAACGTACAGTCGAACATAGAACCTCCTCCTTTTTCGAAAGTCGGTTAAAAAATAGCAGAGAGTGACACGAAGTAAGTGTGCATAGTGTTTGTGAAAATGTAGGTATTTCGAAAGAAGTTTTTTTACTAAACCTTCGAATTACGTCTAAGTGGTAACGAAAGCATTGTCTTATTACCTACGCTGTGACATGCTTTCTATATCAAGTGAAAACCCGAAGCTGACTTGACTACTCGACTAATTGACGTCGCTAATACGATTCAAAGTGTCGGGTCATTTAAAATTATACCCACTAAACATGACGTGAAACAATTATTTTCCCAAGCACACAAACAATCCCGCGGAGGTCAGATCCTCGATTTAGGTAATCCCGTACAAGTATGGGCCACTATTTCCTCTAAGAGCGAGCTAGAGGGAAGTTATTATTTAAGCCGGCGCTTGGCGCTGACGGGTTTAGCTAGGCTACAAGTTATGAGCGAATGGGTGTTTTATGAGTAGCTTCAAATTGTAAGTTATTTTTGTTGAAAACATTTTTCGAGTTTTGAACCATACAACGTGATTAGGTGTGGTGGTTCCCGTAGGGATTTCAGAAATAAGACATTATTTTTGCGTTACCATATTATTTATTTTCGAGTTCTTCTACACACAATGCAGGCGAATCTTTCAAATAAGTAACGAAATGTGAAATGTCTTGAGTAACCCTTTGCCTAAATGTCTGACATAGCCAACTTGTCTTGCAAGCGTGGTGTTCGCATCTTCTCTGTATGAGAAGAAATGAATTTTGCCTGCCCTTTTTTTGATGGATTTTACACTATAGTGAGGCTTCACTGCTGGGTAAAAACCATTTCTCTAGTATCAGGCTGGTATTATTACCCAACAAATTCTCATAACTTGGACCATACAACAAAACTAGACGACAAATCCGTTCAAAAAGCTACAGGATGATAAAATGCACTTTCCGTGCAATATGGCGTTCGAAATTACGGATTGTAAAGCTAATGTTTGACATTTTCTTTACAATCTGTCATAGGGCGAAAACACTCTAGGTAAAGAGTGGACTTTATTTTTTTTTATAACACTTTGGACAACGAAGTATAAAGGCATCTCAGGTGTGAGATATGGCATATCCGGGTTCAGAAAGGTCTGCCTGGGTCACGGGAATGTTTGAAAGAGTCACCACGGCCCTGGCACAGGAAACTGAACGAACACGGGTGGGATTTAGTTAGTAAGGCTGGCTTTACAGCTATCCGGGAGACACGTACGGGCTCCCGGAACGGAAACACACGTGAGGCGCTAGAACATCGTTCCAAAGCGACGCGGATTGGTACGTACGCGACCCGTTCCGCGTCGCTGTGAAACAATGTTAAAGCGCCTCACGTATGTCTCCGTTCCGGGAGCCGGTACGGGTGGCCCGTACGGGTCTCTCGGACAGCTGTGAAGCCAGCCTGAGAGTCTGATACGAAGTGTGGGAAAAATCATTTGATGTCTTCCCATCATTAAAAAGAAAGTTCAGACAGGTATAAACGACGGAAAATAAACTGTACTTATAAAGCCAAGCTTTTTCTTAAGAGCGATTTGCCAGATTAACGGTCGCATACTGTTAAGAGTTTGGTGTCAAGCCCACATATTGCTTAAAACAATGCTATATATTTTTTTGAAGACAAACATTGGACTTTACGCTCATAGGTTGCAAATGAATTCCATTTATGCTATAGTAAAGTCAGAGACCCTACAACCATAAGTTTATTTAGCTCTAAAATCGTTAACTCGTCTTAAGCAAGTGTTAGGATTGCAGCTCGTGTCTTCTCTATTTGCCCTGCAGATACACCAGGATGGAGCAAAGTTGCTAATGTTCGCTCACAATGGGCCTCATCAGAGAGCTTAAAGTCACTGAGAGGGCAATGGAGCGGGCTCTGCTCGGAGTTTTTTACAGGAGAACCAAGGTTACCGACGTAGCCCGAACAATCGCCAAACTGAAGTGGCAGTGGGTGGGCCACATTGCCTCGCAGAATAGATGGTCGATGGGGCTGAGTTGGTCAAAAAAAAAAAAAATTGTATAGTTTGACCAAACACTTTTGCACATTTAGTTACACCCGCCAAAATGCGTAACAGTTTGTCGGCGGGATTAGCGCTCGTATTAACTTCCAGTACTTAATTACAAAATTATGATCTGGAGTGGCGATTGCGTACCGGAAGACGCAGCGTTGGAAGGCCTCCTACAAGAGATCAAGGGGAGGTCGTGGGATGCGAGAAACACAGGACAGGTCGTTGTGGTGACACTTGTGGGAGATCTATGTCCAGTAGTGGATGTTTTTCGTCTGAAATGATGATGATGATGATGGGGTAAAGTTGTCATACAGTGGGTGCCTATTGATTTAGTAGGTATTTTTTTTTTTTTGGTGGGGTGGGAAATCATCCAATGATTTCTCCCGCTCTGGGTGGAGCGGGAGGGCGTGTCAGACTCTTACTGACTAAAACCCACCCCTGTTGTTTCCCTGCCTGAGTGCCCAGGGGTGCGGTAACTTTGATTTAGTAGGCACTGTCCGATTTCTTTTTTTTTATTGTTGATAGGCACGCATTTGAACACTATCTCACCTGATGGTAAGCGATGATGTGGTCGAAGATGGAGCACGCTTGCCTAGAAGTAACCTATTCACTCTTGAATTAAAGACTCCCAGGTTGTAGCTATCAGGAAACACAGACTCCGGCAGGGAATTCCACTCCCTAGCTGTACGCACAATGAATGTGTTCCTAAAACGTTTTGTGCATGTGGATGGGATGTTCACCATGTACCGACGCATCGCCGAACGTCTTGTGATCCGATGATGGAACGGGCTTGGCGGAACTAAATTATGTATAATTGTATCGGTTTTAGACTGAAACTGGATGAGACTATGACGCAAAAAGAACTATGAATTGGTACAACCCTACTAGGGCCTACTTCGACAGGGTAAAATACAGGTAAAATTAATATACAGGATGTATGTTTCCTTGTGTGTTACAAAGTATGTTTCCACATTCCAAGCTTGTCGATGCCAAATAAAGAATAGATATTAGATTTTGGTAGCGGCTTGAAAATTATCCTACGGGAATGAACAAGACGATTTTGCCCAAATTCATTTTGCTGGTCGAGTGTGATTGATTTACGAATACCAAATTATACAGACTTTCCTGGTTCATATTGTTAGAACTTGACTTGTTTAGAACTTGAAGTATGAGCTCGTGGCTAAAGTAATAACAGCCGCATGGGTCGATCCATCAGGTTAAGCTACGCTTGCCAGGGTTGGTCCATGGACGGGTGACCATCTTTTCTTACCGAGACTCCTCCGTGCCTTGGAAAGCACGTTAAGCCGTTGGTTCCGGCTGTCAATCGTGGATCTTTTACAGTCGTTACGGGTAGTCAGAAGCCCGAAAGTCTGACAACCAGTCTTACCAAGGGGTATCGTATTACCCAGTAACTGGGTTGTGAAGGTCAGATAGGCAGTCACTCCATGTAAAATACTGGTATTCAGCTGCATCCGGTTAGACTGAAAGCTGACCCCAAGATAGTTGGCAAAAAGCTAGGCAGATTGATTGTTAGAACTTGACTTAATATCCTATATCCCCTAGATTGGGGCAGAGGGGCGTCCACAGTTAGTCCTCCATCGCGAACAGGTCTTGAACTTCATGCTTCACCTCGCTCCACATCATTCCGTTGGTCGACGATTATTAGAAGGAAGTGGGATATAAATAAGATTTTTAGGACGTGTGTAGTGTTTTTTAGGTTTTAGGGTTCCGAAAGTCTGAATGAAAAAACGGAACCCTTATATATCACTCATGTGTTTGTCTGTCTGTCCGTCCTGTGTGTCACAGCCAATTTGCTCCGAATCTGCTAAACTTATGGAGTTCATTGGTTACACATGAATATCTGAGATTCTATTTGAGATTGAGATTCTATTTTGGGGCCGAGTCACCCGCGTCCGTAGGAGTATACCCATTGAGTCCCTACACGTGGTCCCCGGGTGGTGCTAATCAGGTGACACAAACTGGTGGTAGGTTTCGACCGATGGCTTGCGACCACCCACTGAGCAAAGACGTACCGCCAAGCGGCCTATCCGTGTTCCGGTACGATGCTCAGTGTAGCCAATCCAGAGGAGTTGGGTCGAAATAGTTGTTCCATTGCAGGCAGACCAACCGGGCTCGCGCTGATATGGATGTATCGGGAGACTAGTCGCGGAGGGTAGCGGGATCCGAGGCACGGTGCGCCGCTGGCCGACCGCAGTTAGTAGGGGGCCCAAGTAGTGTACTAGCCACACACGAAAGGCTGCCCCGCCAACTGACGAAAAATCCCGGAATGCACCATCGTGCTGGTTGGCGACCAGACGAGAGGGCCCGATGGACATTCCCGGGGGGGCTCGGGCGTCCCCGCAGTCTCCAGACTAGTCCCCCAATGATACCGTCCTGTCAGTGCGTACCTGAAGGTAGCCAGCATGGAACCTCATTTCACTTCCTTCTCCTCTCCTTCCTTCACTCTTCAATAATGAAAGGCAATAAAAAGAAAAAAGCTGTACAGCGGCAGCACTCCCTCTCACACAAAGTGCACCTATCCAACATTCGAGGTCTGCACTCAAATCTCGCCGCAGTCCACCACCACCTAGAGACTGAGAAGCCAGCTCTCTTATTCCTTTCGGAGACGCAGATTGGATGTCCGTCTGACGTGGCGTACCTATCTTACCCAGGGTTTACCCTGGAGCACAATTTTAAGGCACGCGCTGGTATATGCATGTACGCCCGGGACGACATCTGCTATCGGCGTCTCCGTACCTTGAGGACTCCAGGTTCTCAACTCTTTGGGTCCTAGTGGACACAGGCCTAGATAAAATTGTCTACGCCTGTGTCTACCGTTCGCACAGCGGTGATCTGGAGACAACTGGGCTCACACAACACCTGAGTAAAGCGGCGGATGTGGCTCAGCAACGGTACCCTTCAGCCCAATTGGTGTTACTGGGGGACTTCAACGCCCACCATCAGGAGTGGCTCTTCCCATACCAGTACACAGACCATGCTGGACAAGAGACGTATAAGCTAGCGCTGGCGTTAAATCTTACCCAGCTGGTCCAGGGGGCAACGAGGGTGCCGGATGTTGATTCGCACACAGCCAATTGCTTGGACCTTCTGCTGAAAACAGATCCAGACCGTTACTCAGTGTCGATTTCTTCACCATTAGGTACTTCCGACCACTGTCTGGTGAAATCTGTATCCGTCTACTCCCCGCCCGATCCTAGCCCTAGGGGCACCAGGCGGGTTTGGCGATACAGGTCAGCAGATTGGGATGGCATGCGATCTTTCTTCGCATGTTATCCTTGGCGGCCCACTTGCTTTTCTTCGACTGATGTTTCGTCGTGCGCGGACGCCGTGACGGATGTTTTGCGGCGGGGAATGGAGTACTACATTCCATTCTCTGACGTAACAATGTCTGACAGGGCTCGACCATGGTTTGGTGCCGAGTGCAATCGCGCTGATGCGCTTAAACACGCGGCCTACCGGGCATGGGTCGACGCTCGGACGCGTAAAGCGAGTGACGTGAGTCAGAAGAAGAGAGCCTTCAACAGGGCTGCCAAGTTCTGCAAGAAGGTGTTGCGGAAGGCTCGGTTTGACCACATTGGCCGAATTGGGAACAAACTTGCTTCTTACCCAGCTGGTAGTAAGGCGTTTTGGTCCCTGGCTAAGTCGGTTGAATCGAACTTCTGCCGCCCCTCACTACCTCCACTGCTGAAACCCGACGGGTCGCTGGCCCACTCCGCTGAGGAGAAAGCAAGCTTGTTTGCCTCTCTGTTTGCGGAATCTTCGCGTCTAGATCCTGGTGGCGTGAGGCCCCCTGGTACTCTTGGTGGATGCGAGTCGATTATGTCAGACATTCGCATTCATCAGAAGGATGTCCGGAGGGTGCTGCGTAACCTGGACGTGAACAAGGCTAGTGGTCCCGACGGGATACCGGCAATTGTACTGAGGACGTGTGCGCCTGAGTTGTCTCCGATCTTGACACGCCTATATCGCCTTTCGTTTGAGACTGGAAAAGTGCCGATGGCTTGGAAGCAAGCTAACGTGCAACCCGTACCCAAGAAGGGTAGTCGAGCTGACCCAGCAAATTATAGGCCCATCTCAGTAACTTCCGTTCTCTGTAAGAGTATGGAACGTATACTGAATGGTAAGCTCCTAGCATACCTAGAAGCTAACGATATCCTAAGTGACCGACAATACGGCTTCCGCCGAAATCGGTCAACGGGAGATCTTCTAGCGTATGCCATTCACATCTGGAGTGAGGCCATCGACAAACAAGGGGAAGCCCTTGCGGTCTCCCTTGATATCTCGAAGGCCTTCGACCGGGTCTGGCACGACAGCTTAATTGGCAAGCTTCCTTCCTTCGGTGTGCCCGCTGGATTGTGTGATTGGATAGCAGATTTCCTGAGGAATCGGTCTATCCGAGTAGTCATAGATGGCTGCTCGTCCGGACTGCTGGCTATTAATGCCGGTGTTCCTCAGGGGTCGGTGCTCTCGGCAACATTGTTTTTGCTGCATATTAACGATCTGCTAAAACCCGGTACCTTTGGGTATGCAGACGACAGCACTGTTGCCGAGAGATACGTGCCAGACGCACGAGTTAGTGGGTCTCAGGGCCGGTCTCTCCGAGAGGCTATGGTTGGGCGCTTGAACTTGTCCTTGCAGGCTGTCTCAGATTGGGGCGATGCCAATCTGGTTAAGTTCAATGCTGCTAAGACCCAGGCGTGTCTTTTTTCTGCTAAAAGGAGCCAATTTCACCCGGCTCCATGTTTCCGAGGTGTAACCGTGCCGATAACCGACCGACTTGATCTTCTTGGTGTTACTTTAACATCTACCCTCAATTTTGGCCCCTTCATAGAGGCTAAGGCTCAAGTGGCTGCCAAAAAGTTGGGGGTCCTCGCAAAGGTGAGAAGATACTTCACGCCGGAACAGCTGCTCCAACTCTATCAAGCGCAAGTCCGATCGTGTATGGAGTACTGCTCTCATCTTTGGGACGGATCTGCAAGATACCAGCTTGATGCCCTTGAGTCAATTGAGAAACGAGCCAAGAGGATCATCGGCAATGATAGACTCGTTGAGTCAAAACTCCAAAGTCTTGAACATAGACGCCGAGTTGCTAGCCTGTCGGTTTTCTATCGATTACATTTTGGGGAGTGTGCGACGGAATTGCATGATTTGATTCCGCCAAGCCCGTTTCATCTAAGGACCACAAGACGTACGGCGAAGTGCCACCGGTTCATGGTGGACATCCCATCCATACGCACAAAGCGTTTTGAGAAAACATTCATTGCACGTACGGCTAGAGAGTCGACCTCCCCATTGGCGTCAGCGTAGTGTGCTACGCTGACGACACGCTAGTCTTAGCGCAGGGGTGGTCGCACGAGGCGGCGGCCGACCGTATGACACGCGGGGTTGCGACAGTCATAGGGAGGATCCGGCAACTGGGACTCGAGGTGGCATTGCACAAGTCCGAGGCCATGTGCTTTCATGGCTATCGGAACGAGCCACCGGAGGGTTCCCAGATCACGGTAGGAGGGGTTCGCATCGGCGTCGAGGGTACGATGAAGTACCTGGGACTCGTCCTCGACAGCCGGTGGAACTTCGTCGAGCATTTTCGACGTTTGGCTCCCAGATTGGACAGGGCCGGGGCCGCCTTGAAGCGGCTCCTACCCAATCTGAAGGGGCCAAACGCCTCCTGCCGGAGGCTCTACGCGGGGATCGTGCGGTCCATGGCCCTCTACGGGGCACCGGTGTGGGCGCGTTCGTTGACGCAGCGGTCAACGCGCCAGATGAACGCGGCCCAGAGGGTCATGGCCATCCGCATCATCCGCGGATACTGCACGGTCTCCCGTGAGGCGGCGAGCCTCCTTGCCGGACTGTCACCGTGGGATCTGGAGGCAAAAATCCTCGCGCACCTGTACGAGTGGCGCGAGGAGGCTAAACGCCGGGGCGAAACTCCGCTGCCGCGACAACTCGCGGCTCGGCGGACAGAGCTCCGGCAGGATCTCATGGTGACATGGAGAGAGCGACTGTCGCAACCTAGCGCTGGGCACGCCACCATCGAGGCGGTAGTGCCCCTCTTTGAGGAGTGGCTGGAGAGGCGCCATGGCGCCCTCACCTTCCGCCTGACGCAGGTGCTCACCGGACATGGCTGTTTCGGGAGGTACCTGTGTCGGATCAAGGCGGAGGTGACCCCTGCGTGTTTCCACTGCGAGGATCGCCCCGTGGACACGGTGGAGCATACGGTGGAGGTTTGCCCCGCCTGGGCAGAACACCGCCGTGTCCTCGTGGATGCGATAGGCGGCAGCGACCTCTCGCGCCGTGCCCTGGTTCAGGCCATGGTACGGAGTGAGAGGGAATGGGGGGCCGTCTCCAACTTCTGCGAAGCAGTAATGCTCGCGAAGAGGGAGGCGGCACACGTTAGGGAGATTCAACAGAGACCGAGTCGCCCTAGCGCCCCCAGCAGCAGCCGTCGCAGGAGACGCCGGGGGCTGCGAGACGATCTCCGGCCACCGTAGACCCGGGCCTGCGGACGGCGAGTAGCGGGTAACTCGCCGTCCGATCAGCACCAGGCCCGAGAGTCGACGGCGCGTAGTGTTCCACGCGCGCCTCAAAGAGTTGTCAGCAAAGGACGGGGCCTGCCACGGCCAGTGCCTGCCCGGGGGTAGAGGATAAATTCGAAAGAGTTACCTCGCCCCCGGGCGCGTAGGGCAGGGAGGAACAGGGGTGGGTTTTAGTCAGTAAGAGTCTGACACGCCCTTCCGCTCCACCCCAGAGCGGAAAGAGTCATTAGATGATTTCCCACCCCCCAAAAAAAAAAAAAAAAAACGGCTAGAGAGTGGAATTCTCTACCGGAGTCTGTGTTTCCTGTAAGATACAACCTGGGAGTCTTTAAGTCAAGAGTGAATAGGTTACTTCTAGGCAAGCGTGCTCCATCTTCGACCACATCATCGCTTACCATCAGGTGAGATAGTGGTCAAACGCGAGCCTATCAAATATAAAAAAAAAATAAAAAAATTCTAACACGAAAGTGTACCTAAATAAATAAATTTGAAATCTTCACTTTTGGGGTGAAAATCAAAAAAAATTAAAAACAAAGTTTTTCAAACTGTGGCGTGGGATACATCAAATGAAAGGGCCTCGGGGTTCTTGAATATATTTTTTTCACAGTTGTATATAAGTTTTATTATTATTTACCTACCTACCTATACTAAAGGTCATTTCACAAAACCTCATCATAATTGATATCTCCGAGCTGTCGACCAATCGTATCGATTGCAAAAACATTCGTATTCTGCTTTACTGATTCCTGGAATAAGACAGTTTAGACTGTAAACATCACAACCCGCATAATTTCATTTCAATCATGCTGACAGAAATTCAATCTCTTTTGAAATATCCTGTCCTATTCCAATAATATTTCTTGGAAAACACAATGTTTATCGTTTATTTCATGTATTCAAGTCGTCGTGACACGTCTCGGTGTAAGGCTGCGGACACGTTTACTTGGGAAATGCTGGGGCTGACTGTCAGATGTAATGTTCAATAGAGAATTCGCACCGATCAATGCGAAAGAAAAAGAGTTTTTAGTTATTTGCAAATGTTTATTTTTCAGTTTGACAGTTGTCTACACACAAATCTATAGAGTTTTAGGCACTTAGTTTTAGGCTCAGAGGAGGTGGAATTTATTGCTGTTGTTGTTGTTGTGTTTTGTGTTGTTTTTAGCTTTTAGTAATTCACCAGTAACTATTTAAAAAAATCTTATGAGTTAAAATTTACTCTCTTTACGGTTTCCGATTGATATGAAATTTTACTTACATGTTAAGTTCGGACGACAAAACGTGGTTGGCTAAGTGACGTCATTCTAAATCTAATATGGCGGACTCCCAAAGATGGCGGACTAGTTATTTTAACGCATTCCCATGATTTGGGTATCATATGAGTTTTTGCCGAGAATAACAAGAAAATAAAGTGACTTCACTATAAGCGTGTTTATTGTTTCTAATCTACAATATTATGTCATAGGATGATTTCCCACCCCCCAAAAAAAAAAAAAAAAAAATCTACAATATTATTCTCTCAAATCTGTCCACACCCTTATCCCTTACCTTGGTGTATTCAAATAGTTCACAGCGTCACATTGATACAAAATTTTACTTTTATATTCAAGTGTCAATGATGAAAAGAGGTAAAATAAAGCTATAGAAATTGAATCCCGTTGATTTTGTGAAGAAAATATAATTTCTATGTGAACAAAATTAATTTGTTTATTGAACAGGATGGCTGTTTGAATGTTTACGACTGAAAATAATAAAAAAAACCTGCTTATTTGCTTATTTACTTATTTGCTTGTTTACTTATTTGCTTAATTACAGGTTGTCAACTGCTTAACCGGACTTGCCTGTTTAGGCTTTAATTTATTAAAGCCTCCAGCCAGGACATCTATTAAACTTACAAAACTAAGCGTACCTCGACGACGAGGGTGGAAGGACGGCGGTCTGTGTCTGTATATTGTACTAGTTTCCCTACGGCTCTCTTGGAGCAGGGTAGTAGTATCATCGGGGATTCGGAGAGTATGCCGGAGGCGGCGGATCTTGGATATTTGGGAGGGCACGTATCGGGCTGCCGATGCGATTAGAGGGTTGTGGTGTTTGGCAGCAGTGTCAATGAAGCGGTTGGTAGATCGTTTCATGAACTGCTGCATAGTGGGGAGTTTGAGCTCAACATGCAGATCCTCATTCCACACAAAATAGGAGGCTCCCACTACTTTGCGGAGAAAGCGGTTCTGAAGGACCTGCATCTTATAGAGGTGACGGTGCTTGGCGTGTGCGAAGACGGAGCAAGCCGGATGACCGCGGTGAAGGTACGCAATTTGCACTTGAGTGACAATTTGCTGCGGGCGTTCAGTATAAAATGGAGTCTGCCCTGAACGAAAGCGGCGCGCGAGCGAGCCTGTTTTATGAGCTCAGTGAAGGTGAGGTGCTGGTCGAGGATCACGCCTAGGTATTTGACTTGCTCCTCCCAGGGGATCGGCTTGTCATACATGATTATCGGACAGGGGGGACTTACAGTCTGACGCGGTTTTGAGTAGAGGACAGCCTGACTTTTGTCTGGATTAACCTCAATTCTCCATTTCCGGAACCATTGGCCCAAATGGTTTGCGGAGGATTGGAGATTGAGACCAATCTGTTTGGGTGAGATGCCCGAGTAGAAGATGGCCGTGCCATCAGCGAATAATGCAAACTGTGCCTTTTTGGGTTTTGGGATATCGCTGGTAATCAGCGTAAAAACTAGGGGGGATATCACAGAGCCTTGATCTAATGGGAGGATAGAGCGCCCTCTACGCGATAGCGGAAGGTGCGATTTGACAGAAAATCTCGTAAGATGAGAACGAGTCGATCTGGCACTCCTAGTTTGTACAACTTAAATATTAAGCCGTTGTGCCAGACTTTGTTGAATGCTTTCGCAGTATCGAAGTATAAGACACCGGTCGTCATACCACGCTGGAATCCAGCCCTCATATGTTCGACAATGCGGTAGACTTGATGGACGCACGAGTGTTTGGAGCGGAAGCCGAATTGCTCGTTGGGAATGAGACTCTTTGCTTCGGCAAAATCTTTGAGCCGCTTGTAAATAAGCTTCTCTTAAATCTTACCGAGAACATTGAGTAAACTAATGGGGCAGTAACTGGTGGGGTCAGACGTGTCTGGTTTGGGAATACCAATGACATTGGCCTGTTTCCACGCTTGGGGGAATATATTATTACTTGGAGCGCCATTGAAGATGGCGGTCATAAGCATAATGAGCTGGGCTGGGCGGAGTTGGATCACTCTGTTGGTTATGCCATCAGAGCCTGGGGCTTTTCTGGGTTGAAGCTTCTTGATGATGCCCTCTACCTCGTCTGGGGTGACGGAGGGTAGTGGATCATTAGGATCTTCAACGGGAGGGAGGGAAGCTCTCCTTTCGACTTCAGCATCCACCATGTCAAGGTGGGCTTGGTCTACTGGTTGAGAACTGGGAGAACAGTGGGACTAGACTGTCGGCTAAGCATTCCGCCTTTTCAAAGTTGTCCAAAGCGACACTCTTATCGGGATGAATGAGAAGGGAAATGAGGGAAGAAAGGGAATGAGGGGGCATGGAAGCCTCGGTCTTAGAACGTAGATTCCTCTGTAGATTCCAGAAGGTATGATGGTTGGGCCTGAGTTCGTTCAGCGCCTTGTCCCAGATTGCAGAACTATGCTCAGCAGTGCTTTCCCTTACAGTACGCTGTAGGTTGCGTATGAGAGCCTCGTGTGCGTCACAGGGAAAAGCACTGTACGCACAGATGGCCGCGTTCTTCTTGGTTATCAGATTCCGTACATCGTCTGGGAGTTTCCAGCGGCGGTCTTCCGTCACTGAACCATCTTTGAACATTCGTTCAAGACAGATTGTACGTGATCCGTAAGCGAGTTGATCGCTGCCGTCGTGTCAGCGACTGAGGTTATGTGGTCGGGATGGAGTCCAAGTGCATCGACGTAGTAGATTTCAGAGTATCGCTTACTTTCTTCCAGTCAGTGATTACTTGGGTCGGGGGAGCAGGCTGGGGTCCAGCTGTTCTGAGCGGGAGCCCAGGTGCAAGATCACTGGTCGGTGGTCGGAGTTAAGTTCATGTATTACTTCTATCGAATGCAAACGTAGGTTTACATTCTTCAGAAGCGCTACATCCAGAACATTGGGGTTGAGGTTGGGGTCGCCGGGAAAGCGAGTTGGACCCGTATTGGAGCGGTGATATCGAAGTTCAGGGTTAAGCCCAGGTTATACAAGAGCCTGCCTCTGGGGTTGGTATAGCTGTTGCCCCATCCGCGCATGGGGCAACAGCTATACCAACCCCCCTGTTTGGCTTTGAGGTAACCCGCTAGAATAGCGGAATCACTCAGGCCGAAGAGATTAGTGAGGGATGTAGGTGGATATGACTGTGATTGTGATGACCAGTCATGCCCAGTCATCACCTCAGGCTGTAAAGGCTTTCTGATGACTTAGCTTGTTCCATGGAGATGGTCTCTGTGGTGCGAGACGTTCAGGGAGCTGGGAGAAGGGGACCCTCCCAGAGGGACACTCCCTCTGTTGACGGACGTCGGCCCGCTTGGTCAGCTTGGGAGCTATTTTAGGGGCTTTATGGCAATCTCGGTAGTTAGCCGGGTGCCCTATCTGACCACACAGTACACAGCTGGCTGGGTCTGTGTACTGTGAGTGGTCTTTGGGGCGGGTGCAGTCTGCGGTGTCATGCTCGCCCAGACACTTGACACATCTGGGGGTGGCAAAGCAGTTGCTTTGCGAGTGTCCGTATAGTTGGCAGCGTTGGCACTGCCCAGCTATCGTTGGTTTGTGATGCCAGACAATGAACAACCGACTTCACTCGGAAAATCGGATAGTGGCCTTCGGAGGGTTCGCATACGACATTTATCATGTCGTACACTTTACCTCTTAGGGGTTTATGGAGGCGGTGGACGGAGATCATCGGGACCTGTTGGGCTATCAGGTTCTCTTTGATCTCCTCAGGGGATAGTTCTTTGGGCACACGTCTGATCACCACTCTGGTGGGCGTGTGTTCGGGGAGGGTGTAAGTGTGAAAGGACATTTTACGATCTTTAAGGGCGCGGGTCAGGTTACGGTAGTCGTCTGACGCCTTTACGATATTCCGCTGGCACAGGCGCGGGCATTAGTGTATTGGATTTTCTTCACACACATCTTGAACACCTCGGTCTACTTGGATTTGTCCTGTATGTACAGAGGGGGCTCGATACGCTGTGTAGCGACATCTATGACGCCGCACACGAACTAAAATAACAAATTCCTACATCGCGCAAGCAGAGATCGCCGCGCGACTTGAACATATACAACAGTCTGAAATCAACCCTCGGGCAGTTGCCCGGACCAGACACAACACCCGTCTGGTCGGAGGATCCTCCCTTTTCAACGGAGGTTTGCGGGACTTTACCTTACAGCCTGTTCCGCATACCTCTAAACTGGTAACCCTCGACTATGAACGTGAGCGCAGCCTTCGTCATGACGTCATCACTTCTAAACTGGTGACCCTCGAGCATGAACGTCAGCGCAGCCTTCGTGAAGCTACTTCAGCGTGACGTCATCATCATCGCTTCCTTCAAGCTCTTGAGCAACGAGTCATACAGCCAGCCAGTACTAACGGCTTCTATGGGTATCTTGACCACGAGCATGCAGCGGACGCGCATTCCTGGTCAGCATCCTCAGCCTCTTTCATCAACTTCAACCTCATCAGCGATCTTGGCGCAGCAAACAGCACCTTCGGCCGGTCGAAGAACCTCTCCTGGTCGACGCCAGCAGTCAAGCAACTACGTCGCACTGCAACCACTCCGACCCACTGGAGCCCGCAGCACCACTCCGACTCACTGGAGCCTGCAGCATCATCCCGACTCACTGGGACATCATCACCCCGACCCACTGGGGCATCATCCCGACTCACTGGGACATCATCACCCCGACTCACTGGGGCATCAGCCCGACTCACTGGGACATCATCACCCCGACTCACTGGGGCATCATCCCGACTCACTGGGACAGCAACACCCCGACTAACTGGGGCATCACCGCAGACAGTTCCGACTCACCGAGAACTATGCGGCTCTTCCGGTTCCGACTCACTGGAACCAACCTTCCACTGGCCCGGCAAGCATCATAAGATGTATGGACGACTCATCAAGAACCATCGATCTCCGATCTCCGGACGGGAGTGATGTAGCGACATCTATGACGCCGCACACGAACTAAAATAACAAATTCCTACATCGCGCAAGCAGAGATCTCCGCGCGATTTGAACATATACAACAGTCTGAAATCAACCCTCGGGCAGTTGCCCGGACCAGACACAACACCCGTCTGGTCAGAGGATCCTCCCTTTTCAATGGAGGTTTGCCTCCAAAGCTGCTTCCTCGAGAGGATTGCAGCTTGGGGGTGAGAAGTGCTTACGCTTTGTGACGCAGAGGCAGTGGCAGCGGGCTTTCCAGAGGACGAGGGGGTTGGGGTGGGGGTGGGGGTCTCTTGCTTCCGACTTGGACAAAGTCCTCGTCCTCGGAGGAAGAAAAGTCGACACCTGTCTCAGAGTCTAAACCGGGGTTTTAGAGGGAGCGGATATATGCATGACGTCATCCGCTGCTTGAGCTGGGGTTGGCTCCGGCTTCGGTGGTGTGTATGGGGGTTGCACCTTAATTCTCGACTGGATTACAGGCGAGACAGGGCGCGGTGGGGGAATGTTGCTGGCAGAGGGTAGTCCTCTGTCAGTGTCGAGGGGGGAGAGAGGGCTGGATATGGCATCACTAGCCACATTCGAGGTTTGCAGAGCTGCAAACTTTTGTCCGTATTTGGCCAGGAATTCAGGGTCCTTGAAGAGGACTTCCTTGGCGAACGCTAAGATTAGCGCTAAGAATTGCCAGAACAAACTCAGAGGTCACGGTCGAATTAGAGAAAAAAAATTCTCCAATAAGAATAAGAATAATGGTGAGAAAAAATAGAATCTTATTGTGATGTAGTAGATAAGTATATTATATTCTACCTCTGTGAGCGTAAGACTTATAAGACGTATCAATACATCAAAAATAGTCAGTGTTTACTCGGCATCTGAGATGTTTCATTCTCCTTAAAGTCCCGGCCTTATATGGCGACCCTGCCACTTGAGCAAACATTTGTCAATCATGTGTTCATTTAATCTAAATCCTTCTCTGAGTGAGTTTCAACGAGTTGATAGCCCATTGAAAGAAAATCATCATGTGTCAATCAAAAATGCAAAATGAAGAGGTTTTCGTAAACCAGAACAGTGCCTTTGGAAGCCACAATTCAGCCACGATAGAGGAGTTAAAATACCATTTATTCACAATAAGCATTATGGTTATGCTTATATGTACGCTGTTACTTCTTAGAGTTGCCCATATGTTATATAGGCTGTACAAAAAGTGCCATTAGTCTTGGATGAGGAAGCAATTGACAAAACATATTTTGCGGCGATCATCTAATCGAACCAGAAATTACCGAGATCCAAAGGTTACATGTAAAATTGGAAAAAATTTAATAAGATTGAATTTACATTATTCAAAAAGTCCTATCAACCTAAGTTCCCAGGTGAACAGGCCTAGAGGTGTGTTACCCTCCCAGTCTGGGGTTGACTGGGAGGTGAGTACTGTGGCGATTGCAGACACAGCCTAATGTTAGCGGGTGTGCACCGGCCTTAACTGGTTGACTAGAACATTCTAGACTTATTGGAAAGCCGTTTGAATATTAAAATGATAGACTTGACGTATGTGTCAGTGAGATAGAAGTTGAGCCTGATCAAGTGGGCATACGTCTTTCCCTTTTTATCTCAATATAGATAATTGAAATCGCCCTCACCAGTTTCCCTTATTCGCCCGTAGTCAGATCCCATCGATATAGTCCTCTCGCGCCAAGTCAACGAGTCGCCAAGCTACGCGACGTCCCCGTGGCTGCGAGGAGCGTCCAGGGATCTCTGCAGACCATACTGGAGCCTCGGATTCTACAGTACCTACTGGTGAGCCCTAAGTTTGGTTTGACCGGTCGCTAGTCTTATTGTGCAACCGGGCCCTACTGGGTCTGATGCGTAGGGGTAGAGACACCTAACCGACACCAGGTGTGTAGCTATAATAAAGCTCAGCTAACCAGGCTTTACTATAGGAGATCCCCCAAGGCCAAAGCACCAGCGCTCGACGCCAATTGACGGCCTTACCCTGAAGGGGCTCGACGGGTGTAGCGGGTCAACAGCCCCTTGCCTTTATAAGCACCGCAAGGTATCCCGTCAAGGACCACGAAACTGTGGTTTTTCCCAGAAGGGGCACAACGATTCTGAGACTAAATCTTATAGAGAAACAATATCGTCTGCTACCTTCAAACCGTCGCAAACAGAGGTAAAACGGTGTTTTGAGCCGCTCCACTGTGGCTCACAAGATATAGGTAAACAAACAAGTATGATTCACAAGTGACAGTTGAATCAAATCAGTGTTTGACTTATAGAAAAATAAGTTTGTTATAAAAATCATTTAGTAAATTCAGTTATTAATCTTAACAATTGAGTATAATAATATTAAACAGATAATAATTACATAATAATTGTATATATTATATATCACGCGTAAAGGGTTCCGACTTCCGAACAAAAATCACATCATAATCATAATTATTTTATCGGGTTTTTTGTGTGTGTACCAAATTTAAACACCAGCAGATTCGGCGGAAATTGACTATAACAGACGGACAGACGGACATACGAACAGACGAAAAGACGGACGGATGGACACACGGACAGACGGACAGGCATACATACGAGTGCTCCTATAAAGGTTCCGTTTTATTATTCGAACTTCCGGAACCCTAAAAACGTAATTGGTTCAAAGGTGTTATATTTTGAGTATCTGATGGTCGATTTTAGTGATAGGCAACCATGAAGCAAGTTAAAAACGTATCATAAATCGAAAAAAATATGTCTCTTGTTTGGGGATTTTAAATTTTATTTTATTTTCTTATTTTTTGTTATAGCGGCAATAGGAATATACACAGTGAACATTTCAATTGTCTGTTTATTACGTTTTATGAGATACAATCCGTTGACTGACTGACAGATGGACAGACAGTGGAGGCTTACGAATAGGGTTCTGAACACTGATTTATTTTTTTGTATTTGATATTTTTTTTTTTTTTTTTGACTTACAAAGTTTATTTCACTGATGTTTACCTGAAATATTTTATGTAATATTTGTGTTAGTGTGGCTATTGTATTTGTTGATATATAATATCGCAGAGTATCACAGGCTACTTACTTTTTATCCTAGATAAATACTAAAGTTCCCGTGGTTTCGGGCGCGAAACCGTGAGAAAATACTACTGCAAAATAAAATAAAAAAAATTAAAAAAGAAAAAAATATTAAATTAATAAAAAGCATTTTCCTTTATCTATGTAGCTCTTTTATAAAGTTCAATATCGTAATCAGATTTCTTTCTTCCTGTGCTAGTGTTACATTATTTAGCGTAGCGTATCGTACCCTGAAAATTGATCAAAATGCGCTCAATTAAAAGACAATGCAATGTATATTCCGTTCCCGAGAATTCCGTCGTCACTTTAGGTCATATTTTGGCAGGCTCTCGTGCGGCACATAACAGCACCATCACACCACTAAAGGATATTTTTGGTAATTGATTGGGCTTTTTATTTTTTATTTTTTGTGAGGTGGAAAATCATCCAATGACTTCTCCCGCTCTGGTTGGAGCGAGGGCGTGTCAGACTCTTATTGACTAAAACCCACCCCTGTTCCTTCCTGCCCTTAGTGCCCGGGGGTGAGGTAACTCTGTTTCGAATTTATCCTCAACCCTCGGGCAGAATTGATTGGGCTACCAGCAGGAGGAACTCGTGGCTAAAGTAATAACAGCCGCACGGGTCGATCCATCAGGTTAAGCTACGCTTGCCGGGGTTGGTCCATGGATGGGTGACCATCTTTACATACCGAGACTCCTCCTTGCCTCTGAAAGCACGTTAAGCCGTTAGTCTTGGCAGTCAATTGTGAATCTTTGACAGTCGTTACGGGTCGTGAGAAGCCCGAAAATCTCATCCAGTCTTACCAAGGGGTATCGTTTTACAGTAACTGGGTTGTGGAGGTCAGATAGGCAGTCGCTCCATGTTAAATACTGGTATTCAGCTGCATTCGGTTAGACTGTAAGCCGACCCCAAGGTAGTTGGGAAAAGGCTAGGCAGATTGATTGATTGATTGGGCTACCAGCAAGTGAGGTATCTTTGAACTTTGAAGCATTGGGGCGCCCTGAGCCTGATACTTTTTATTAGTATCTAGCTTCTACCAGCGCCTTCGCTCGCTTGAAATTAGTATTTCCCCATTATATATTATTGCCCATGTGCTATTTCAGACTATAATCTATCTCTATGTCAAATTTCATCCAAATCCGGTCAGCCGTTCTGGCGTGATTGAGAAACAAACATTTATTCATCCATCCATCCAACCAAACTTGCGCATTTAGAATATTAGTAGGAGTAGTAGGAGTAGCGCTGTTGACGATAAGTTCGCCTGAAGTCGCAGTATTTTTGCTGAGCAACGACCTGATCTTGCACGGATGCGACGCACCGCTCAATTTGTTCGTGTTTGTTAAGAGATTAGTCTAGTTGTTTTTCCACTTTCACAAACTGTTTTTTTTGTGTTTCGTTTTGATGGTCTGTTTGTTGTCATTTGCCAGTGTCGCAGTACTGCTGGTCGATTCTGTTAGCATCTCACCGTGAAAACTTGGGTGAAGCGAGCGTGAAGTGAACTGTCATTCCACCTTGATTGTATGGATTGACAGCTCACTTCATGTTCACTTCACCTAAGTTTTCACGGTGAGTTGTTTACAGAATCGCACTACAGATTACATAGTATTACGCAATATATGTATTGTCTTTGGTTGTTGGCGGACTCTGACATTAGGCAATGAACAGAAGACTTACATTGATTGAATACGAGGCTTTTAGCATTCAAGTATGTTTACGTTATATAATCCATTTTTTCTGTAATGTGCGTTAAATCTGTGCAGAATAAATTATTTTTCTTTCTTTTCTTTCTAGTAGTATTGAATAGTAGGAAGTAGAATCATTTACTACACATAAATATATGTAGATACTGCCTATATTGATTCACCTCTTACCTAAAAAAACCGGCCAATTGCGTGTCGCACTTCGCACATTGAGGGTCCCGTACCAATTATTGACAATTTGTATGGCTTTGGGTCAATAAGATGCTTATACTGTGAAAATTTGAAGACTGTAGCTCCAACCGTTTAGCTGTAAAACCTGTGTGACAGACGACGGACAGACGGGCACGTGAATGACAGCAATAGGACTCCTTCAACATTTGTTGTGTTTCACACACAGGATTATTGCAGGTAAAATTCCACCATACCTGCACAATAAATTATCTTGGTGTAAGGACGCCCACAGCTTATATACTAATGATACCGACACACAACACAAAAGAGTATAAGGGCAGCTTCAAATATGCAGCAACAAAAATCTGGAACAATATACCACCTCCCTTTCGAATTATTAAAAACACAACCAATTTCAAAAATAAATGTAAAATATTAGTCTTTGAATATCAAAAAAAATGCTCCAAGTTATTATAAAAGATGCCCTTCATCGTTCAGTAGGTGTTTGTATCTAAGTATTTTTTTTTTTTTTGCTTTTCGTTTAAATAGCCTGTTCGTGTCCACAAACTGTTAAAAATCTTTTTTTTTTAAATTAAATAATGTTAATGTATGATCAATAGATGATTATCATTTAACCCGTTGTTGCTAAATTTACTGTTTTTTTTTTTTTGTAAACAGGATTCAAGGGTTTAAGCTGAAAACCAGCGCTTAGCAACCCACTAAGGTACCTAAGCATAATGCTGACGCTTGAACCTTTTACTTCCATTATCATTGTTTAGTGTAAGTACCAATACTACTAGCTGTAATACCGTAGACAATAAACGTTATTCTATTCTATTCTTCTTCCTTTTGGACTCTTCGGGTACGGAACCCTAAAAACTGATTTGTATCCGTACTCTCAACTTAAGTTTCGGTTGAAAACCAGCGTCAGGCATTAAGTACTAACTATGTTTACGAGTTCATTCGCAAAATTGCCATACAACTGTTTCATTAAGAAGTTTGGGCTGTGCCTAACTGGGACGCCATGGCAGCGTAGCTAGGACATGATGTCAAAAAAAATTAAGGTTGACTGCGTGACCAAGGCTGCCTGGTGAGGTACCCACCAGATAGCTAAATCTATTTACATACTGGCAGCGCCACCATGGCGTCCTAGTGAGGCACGGGCTTAAATGGTAGTCACTGATGGTGGTATAAGCCTAGCTACCTACTGGGCCCAAACTATTAAAGGGTTATATCGATTTGAAAAGAAGAAAAGAGTTATTTTAGAACTACCTAATACCCATTCAATAGACGATGAAATAAGCCAAAATAAACAGACATTTCCTTTAACTCACTTTTTTCTCAATTACGCTAAAAACCTCGAACTCAACATAAAATAAACACTGAAGAAAAACTTTTAAAAACTCGACCTCCCAAAACTTCCACTATCCTTTATCTTCCCTTATTTTTTTTTTTACAAAAATGACTAGTGTAAACCAGGGAGCCGTCGCGACAGCCACTTATCTGCAAGATTTATAATAATATCATGACAGTTAGAAATTCTCGTCTCCACTAACAAAGACAGGGAAAAATTCGCGAAGAATGCTCGAGTTTTCTGTGAAAAAAATGTTTTATTCGTCTTTTGTTTGGCTGGTGATGAAGGGGGTCGGTGTGAGATGGACGGAGGCTTGTTTACACGATGGCCTATGCTAAACACACAATGGTGAGTCAATTCGTCATTGTCATTGATTTTCATAAAAATAGGTTTTTTTGTGAATCCGTAAATGAAATGACGCGTGTATGCCTTGTTGGTGCACTTATCGTGGAAAACTATTATTGCATTTTTCATTTCAGACATTGTGAATCGCTGGCCCTTTTGTAGTTAACATTTATAACCGGTAAAGGGCAAAAGGCGGGGCTGCTAGTTACTTACATTGGTTTATGGGCTGTAATCCACTACGCGGGCCCACTGCGGATTGGTAGATGTCGCACCGTAGAACATCGTGAAGAAACTGTCGTTTCTTCAAAATGTTTTCGTTCACTGTTTTGAGGGCAACACCTGGCTGGGTTTGGACCCAGCATCAGTGATGACAATTAAGTCCTCGACGACGCTGGTGTATGGCAATTTTGCGAATGGACTCGAAAACTTAGAGATAAGATAGTAAGTTGCATAGAGGGTAATTGCTTAAAACACAAACTTTGTACATTGACAAATTCAATTTAACAATGGCGGTCATCTTGTTTTCTACATTGCTGTATAGATGAATTTTCAAGCCCAAATATGCAACTATTAAGGATAAGCATGTTTGGAAACAGAACACAAATATACTTTAACACACACTACAAGAAATCTGCTGCAAAATATTCTGATTCATAGTCTTTTAGTGATTCATTTCTTTTTAGGGTTCCATACCCGAAGGGTCCAAACGGAGCCCTATTGTTGTCACTCACTTGTCCGTCTGTCTGTCTGTCCGTCCGTCGTCTGTCACAATTTTTGTTTTTACGATGAATTTAACTTCCCATTGACCTATGGACTTGAAATGTGATGTTTATTATAACGTATACTTTAACAACTTTACTAACAAATACCAATATTTGGTACGGAACTCTTAATGTTCGAAATCCGATAAGCACTGGGCCAGTTTTTAAATATAAAATCAATAAAACAACTGCTATATCTGCGTTTAACTTTAGATCTGTATCTGCCATTGACAGTTCCTCAATGTTTATTATGGTGTATGGAAGAGGAATTCCCTACAAAATCTTACGAACTTGGAAAGTGTGACGCATTCAGAGTGGAAGTGTTTCTCATACTTCCGATATTCAATACAAATACATTCTCAAACACATAGTCCCGTTCAGTATCCTAACGCAATGGTTTCGCTGAGCCCTCATGTATGATCTAGGTATAGTTCTGCCTTGCTCTACAACAATATCTTTGCATTTCTATCGGAGAGCAATTCAGTTACTATTCGTGTATAAACACTCGAGTATCTTCATTTATAACCACTTACCAAATAGCTATCTTGCAAATTTTGGGATTCCCGGGATAGTTCTGGAAAACACAACGGTGGATTTTGAGACTAGACGAGTGATAATTTTTATAATTGCTCATGTAGCAGTAAAAACTATCCAGTTAGCAAAAAAAGGAAACTTTGGTTCTCGACAAAGTGATATTCTTTCGGCGATAGCGATTATCAAAACGGTAAAACATTTGTGCTTGCGTGTACCACGGTACCACGTTATATTTCAGTATAATAATACTACCATCTTCCATATGGGCCAGGGGCAGGCCCTCCACCACCACCACCACCACCGCCACCGTCGCAACCGCCGCCGTCGCCGCTTCCGCCGACGCTGCCCCCACAGCCGTCGTCGCCACCGCAAACATCGCGGTGGCTGGACCCTCGCAGAGGGCTGGGGAGGAGGAGGCTGTAATGGAATGCCAATAACGGCCCCATTACGCCTCCTCCAGGCGAACATCAACCACTGCGCCGATGCTCAGGACCTGTTGTTCCAGAGCATGGCGCAGTGGTCGATTAACATCGCCGTGGTCCCCGAGCCGTACTATGTCCCGCCCAGGGATGACTGGGTGGAGGACCTGGACGGCTCGGTGACCATCATTTCGTCGGCCGCCGCCGGTACCCCGACCCTCGAGGAGGTCAAGAGGGGTCGGGGTTGCGTGGCAGCACGGTTCGGGGAGATAGTAGTGGTAGGGGTGTACTTCTCCCCGAACCGAACTCTCGCCGAGTTCCACAACTCCCTCGCGGAGTTGAGAGACGTCGTCGTCGGATACCGTTCCCTCCCTGCGCTCGTTCTCGGGGACTTTAATGCCAAGAACTTGGCTTGGGGTTCCCGGTTCACGGACGCAAGGGGCAGGATGGTGGAGGACTGGGCTCTGGAGACAGGCCTGGTCGTCCTGAACCGGGGTTCTGTCCCCACGTGCGTGCGGTGGCAGGGCGAATCGGTGGTGGACCTCTCGTTCGCCAGCCCCGCTCTGTCACCGCGCGTACTTGACTGGCGCGTTCTGGAGGAGGTGGAGACGTCTTCCGATCATCGGTACATCCGGTTTGACGTTTCCGCCCAGACCTCCAGCGTGCCGCCGGCCCGACAGACCCCGAGCGGTCCGCGTTGGTCGCTGAAGCAGCTGGACCGGGAGCTACTCCTGGAGGCCTCGATCGTGCAGGCCTGGGTGACATCACCGAACAGGCCTGCCGACATAGACGACGAGGCAGAGTGGTTCCAGGAGGCCATGTCTGAGATATGTGACGTGGCAATGCCCCGGGTCCAGCCTTCTGCTCGGCGACAGGTGTACTGGTGGTCGCCGGCGCTTACGGCTTTACGCCAAGGGTGTATTGCCGCGCGACGCCGGTACACCAGGTACCGCAGACGGCTCCGTAACCGCACGCCGGAAACGGAAGCCGTCGAGGCGGAGCTATACGAGGGGTACAGAGCTGCGAGGATCGCCCTCCGAACGGAGATCTTGCGGGCCAAGAGATCGGCCCGCGAGGAGTCGCTGGAGACTCTGAACAGAGACCCATGGGGGCGCCCGTATCTAGCGGTGCGGGGGAAACTCCGCCCATGGGCCCCCCCACTGACGCAGAGTCTCCGGCCACAGATCGTGGAGGGCGTGGTGAGCGCTCTGTTCCCCTCGCGAGGGGAACATACTCCTCCGCCTATGGCTCCGTCTCCTGCGGTATCTGACGCGGACCAGGACGACGACGACGACGATGCTCCCGAGGTGACCGAGGTAGAGCTGAGAGCGGCGGTGCGTAGGCTGAATGCCAAAAACACCGCCCCAGGACCCGATGGCTTTCATGGGAAAGCCTGGGTCCTGGCCTTGCAAGAGGCTCTCGGGCCTCGACTCAGAGGGCTTTTAAGCGCATGCTTAGAGAGGGGCCAGTTTCCACGTCGGTGGAAGACGGGGAAGCTGGTCCTGATCAAGAAGGTGGGGCGCCCTGCGGACTCTCCGTCTGCTTACCGGCCCATTGTGCTGCTCGACGAGGTGGGCAAGCTCTTTGAAAGAGTAATTTGCAGACCGCCTCGTCGGGCAGTTGATGCGGGTGGGGCCGGACCTGGCGGAGAGCCAGTACGGCTTCCGCAGGGGGCGCTCCACGGTGGACGCAGTCATGCGCGTAAGAGCCCTCACGACGGGGGATGCAGTGGCCCGGGGTAGGGTCGTCTTGGCGGTGTCTCTGGACATCGCCAATGCCTTCAACACCCTGCCCTGGAGTTGTATAGTGGAGGCACTCCGGTATCACCGGGTGCCGCCCTACCTCCGTTGCGTAGTCGAGGCGTATCTGACGGACAGAGCCGTCATCTACCCCGGTCATCAGGGAGTATGGAACCGGCGAGAGATGTCGTGCGGTGTTCCACAGGGATCGGTCCTGGGGCCGCCCTTGTGGAACATCGGATACGACAGGGTGCTGCGCGCGACCTCCCCGCTGGCGTCAGCGTAGTGTGCTACGCTGACGACACGCTGGTCTTAGCGCAGGGGAGGTCGCACGAGGCGGCGGCCGAACTTATGACACGCGGGGTTGCGACAGTCATAGAGAGGATCCGGCAACTGGGACTCGAGGTGGCATTGCACAAGTCCGAGGCCATGTGTTTTCATGGTCGTCGGAACGCGCCACCTGCGGGTTCCCAGATCACGGTAGGAGGGGTTCGCATCGGCGTCGAGGGTACGATGAAGTACCTGGGACTCGTCCTCGACAGCCGGTGGAACTTCGTCGAACATTTTCGACGTTTGGCTCCCAGATTGGACAGGGCCGGGGCCGCCTTGAAGCGGCTCCTACCCAATCTGAGGGGGCCAAACGCCTCCTGCCGGAGGCTCTACGCGGGGATCGTGCGGTCCATGGCCCTCTACGGGGCACCGGTGTGGGCGCGTTCGTTGAGGCAGCGATCAGCTCGCCTGATGAACGCGTCCCAGAGGGTCATGGCGATCCGTATCATCCGCGGATACCGCACGATCTCCCGTGAGGCGGCGAGCCTCCTTGCCGGACTGTCACCGTGGGATCTGGAGGCAAAAATCCTCGCGCACCTGTACGAGTGGCGCGAGGAGGCCAAACGCCGGGGCGAAACTCCGCTGCCGCGACAACTCGCGGCTCGGCGGACCGAGCTCCGGCAGGATCACATGGTGACATGGAGAGAGCGACTGTCGCAACCCAGCGCTGGGCACGCCACCATCGAGGCGGTAGTGCCCCTCTTTGAGGAGTGGCTGGAGAGGCGTCACGGCGCCCTCACCTTCCGCCTGACGCAGGTGCTCACCGGACACGGCTGTTTCGGGAGGTACCTGTGTCGGATCAAGGCGGAGGTGACCCCTGAGTGTTTCCACTGCGAGGATCGCCCAGAGGACACGGTGGAGCATACGGTGGAGGTTTGCCCCGCTTGGGCAGAACACCGCCGTGTCCTCGTGGATGCGATAGGCGACAGCGACCTCTCGCGCCGTGCCCTGGTTCAGGCCATGGTACGGAGCGAGAGGGAATGGGACGCCGTCTCCTCCTTCTGCGAAGCAGTAATGCTCGCGAAGAGGGAGGCGGCACACGTTAGGGAGGCTCAGCAACAGCCGAGTCGCCCTAGCGCCCCCAGCCGCGACCGCCGCAGGAGACGCCAGGGGCCGCGAGACGATCTCCGGCCACCGTAGACCCGGGCCTGCGGACGGCGAGTAGTGGGTAACTCGCCTCCCGATCAGCACCAGGCCCGAGAGTCGACGGCGCGTAGTGTTCCACGCGCGCCTCAAAGAGTTGTCAGCAAAGTGTAGGGGCCTGCCAAGGCCGGTGCCTGCCCGGGGGTGGAGGATAAATTCGAAAGAGTTACCTCGCCCCCGGGCACTCGAGGCAGGGAGGAACAGGGGTGGGTTTTAGTCAGTAAGAGTCTGACACACCCTTCCGCTCCACCCTAGAGCGGAAGAAGTCATAGGATGATTGCCCACCCCCAAAAAAAAAAAAAAAAAAAACCATCTTCCATATAATCTTCTGCGCGTGTCCGCACTTCATCTACTTCCAACTAATAATCACTTGGCTTAGGCCCGTATTATCAGCTCTTCCCGGCTGGCCGAGAACATAAAACATATGTCAAAATAATAATAATCAAGCCTTTTTACTTCCTTAATATTTTTTTTTTTTTTTTTACAAAGTCATTATGATTAAAGATCATGCAATTAACGTATTAATGAATACAATAATAAATAAAAATATTTTAATAGGTTTTTTTTTTAAATTTAGAATATTCAATTCAATTTGATTTCATAATTATATTTCGTTTTTTTTTTCAGTTTCTTGATTTATTTATTAAGGACCTCTCAATAGAGTAAAGGCCTCCTCCATTTTTCTCCACATACTTCTACGAGATCACTCGCTTTATCAGTATAATAATTAAACATAATAATTATCAGCCTTTTAACGTTCTCACTGCTGGGGCCTTTTCTCTGTGAGAGGATGTGGGTCTTAATCCACCGCGCAAGCCCAATGTAGGTTTGTGGTCTTTGAATTTTTAGGTCCAGGTAATGTCGTTTTCCGACCGAGGCCTGCCTGGGTTCAAACCGGCAACCTCCGACACGTAAATCAGAGCCGTTACAACAGGGCCTTCTCTAATTTCACTAGTGCTTGTTAATTCATACATTATTGACTTCTCGAGAATCGTAACCACTAATAGAATCTCATTTTTAACCGACTTCAAAAAAGAGGAGGTTCTCAATTCGTCTGTATGTTTTTTTGTTTTTTTTTTTTTTTGTATGTTTGTTACGCGATATCTCCGCCATTTGCGAATAGATTTTTTGTTTGGTAGATCGTACTTCAGAGGTGGTCCCATATAAATTTTATCGAAAATGATTTAGGACTTTTCGAAAAAATCAACATAAACCAAAATTATGTATACACAGATTACGTTTTGGTTGTGTCTAAATGTTCAACTTCCATGTTATTAGGGTTATCCATTCGGGCATAACTTTAATATTTAGTTTTACTTCAGAGGTATAACGACTAAAAAGTGAAAAATAAAAAACTTTTTTACAAAACCGACTTCTAAAATTTGCAAAATAACTTTAATTTCGGCAGTCGGTGTCAAATAACGAAGAAACAAAAAAATACAAACGCCGACTTCCGAAATTAAAGTTATTTTACAATTTTTAGAAGTCAGTTGTATTTTTTGGAAAAAAGTTTTTAATGTCCAAAGGCTCTTGTAAGTACATTAAACTTGAGAATAAGTATCGGTAATCTCGTAGGCTCTTTTAAGGCAATATTTCACAAAAAACATCAGTAATAACCTTTCTTCACACTCAAATAATCGCATCTAGAAATTCATGAAGTATATAACCAAAAGTAATCGACATCGCGTCCCGTAATGATATCTCCCGCCTTGAATGCCATCTGTCATGGCTGACAGTAGATTGATAAAGACGCAAAGCCTATTGCGAATAACAGGGAGCAAGTCCAGACTCAAAGCTGCTATTAAAAAAAATCCAGATGAAAAACGCTATAGAACTTTTCCTGACCTGGGAATTGAATTTAGGACCTCTTTCTCAGCAGTTGCACTAGACCAACGAAGCTTGGTAAATCATTTTTAAAACACTTTGAAAAAGAGGTTATTAATGCAATCTTTAACGTAATCCATACAGCAGTAATCCCCATTCACACTCAAATAACCAACACAAGAAATTCATGAACCATATTATACCAAAAGTAATCGACATCGCGCCCCATAATGATATCTCTCCTTGAATGCCATCTGTCATGGCCGACAGAAGATTGATGAAGACGCCCCGAGCGAGCATGTTTCGCGGCATGTCTGAACAATTAGCGTTACACAGATTAGTGATAACGTTATAAATGTGTATGAAGAAATTGAGCGATAGTGTTTTGTTTTGTGATTTATTAATATTTTGTGTTGAAGGTCTTTGGATGTTTTTCAGTTGTAGTATCTGTTAAAGTATTTTTATTTTCTGTGTAATTTGAATTTCGCGAATTACATTTAATTTCTCTTTCTATGTTTTATCTATATCCTCTCAACTCTGTGGAACATCGAACCGAGTTGTACTAATTTAAAAGTGATCCTAATTAAAGTAATTAAATAATACTAAATGCTATTTAATTCCAACAGTATCTAGTTCAAGAATGTGAATTCTGTGCTGGATAGAGTTACAACTAAGACTAATCATTTGCCTGGTTCCTATATTCGCTGGTACACACTTACTAGATGGTCCGTAATTAACTCCATAGTCTTTTCAGCTGAAAGACGACCACTGCTGGACACAGGCCTCCCCCAAGTGTCGCCACAACGACCAGTCTTGTGCGTCTCTCACGAATTATCGGTCAAGTTATCGGTCCACCTTTTTAACCGACTTCGAAAAAGGAGGAGGTTCTATGTTCGACTGTACGTGTTTTTTTAATTTTTTTTTTATGTATTTCCACTGGTTTCTCGGTCAGTTGTAGACCGATTTTCAAAATTATTTTTTTATCCGAAAGAATGTACTCCCCAGGTGGTCCCTTTTTTAAATCGAGATTGCTTAAGTGCTTTTTGAAAAACAGAACAAAAACGAAAAATACGGGTACATATTTTTTTTTTGTTTTTGTTTAATGTGGTGGGAAATCATCCAATGACTTCTCCCGCTGTTATAGGATGGAGCGGAAGGGCGTCAGACTCTTACTGACTTTAGTCGGTTTTAACCCACCCCTGTTCCTCCCTGCCCTGAATGCCCAGGGGCGAGATAACTCTTTCGAATTTATCGTCAACCCCCGGGCAGGCATCGGCCATGACGGGCCCCGTCATGTTTGCTGACAACTGTTTGAGACGCGCGTGGAACACTACGCGCCGCCGACTCTCGGGCCTGGTGCTGATCGGACGGCGAGTTACTCACTACTCGCCGTCCGCAGGCCTGGGTACGTATACATAGATGACGTTTTGTTTTTCTCCAATTACGAGTATATTTAAATTCCACGTTCCATGTTATTGGGGTTAAAAGTCTAAAAAGGCTAAAAAGTGAAAAATAAAAAAGCTGTTTTTGTAGACCTCGCTTTTATTTCGTAATACCGTGTCCAATATGTTTTTGGTAATCTCAAGCGTGTAGACTTTTGTATTCATCTACCCTATTGGTTTTTAACCGACTTCAAAAAAGAGGAGCTTTTCAATTCATCTGTTTTTTTTTTTGTGTGTTTGTCACGCGTTATCTCCGCCATTTGTGAATAGATTTTAAAGATTTTTTCTATGTATGATAGGGCCTACTTCAGAGGTGGTTCCATATAAATTTTATCAAAATTGATTTAGCACTTTTTGAAAAAATCAACATAAACAAAAAATATGTATACACAGATAACGTTTTGGTTGTCTCCAAATGTTCAAATTCCATGTTATTGGTGTTATCTATTTGGGCATAACTTTAATATTTACTTTTACTTCTGGTGTACAAAAAAAATATATATATATATTAAATATAAAAAACTTTTTTCAAAAAATACAACCGACTACGAACGAAGAAAAAAAAATATGTACACCGACTTCCGAAATTAAAGTTATATTGCAATTTTCAGAAGTCGGTTGTATTTTTTGAAAAAAGTTTTTTTTACTAGTAAAAGCAGCCATGTTTGCTAACACACTCTAAATTCCGTTTAAAATCATTTCCAACAATATTACTTCATTTAAACACAAGCATATTAAAATCACTACCCATTTACCATACAATAAGCACATATTAATCACATCACCATCAGTATCGGAAATGCGGTAGTAATACTGCGGTAGTAATTTATTCGACGCCCATGGGAATGTCTGAATCGACGTATGTCACCCTAATTTACGTTAACGGTGTCGCGTTTAATACTGGTATCATTTTTGTTTATTGTGCCTATTGATTTAGGGTTGATTTAGTGCCGATCAATTGCCATTTGAATGGTGGAAGTTATTACTGGGTATGATCATCATCATTCATCATCATTTCAGCTGAGAGACGTTCACTGCTGGTTAGAGGCCTCCCACAAGTGTCGCCATAATGGCTTTGTTTGTTTTAAGTATATCTTTTTCTTCATTGTTATTTCTGTGTACCGTGCGTGTTTCCTGTATACTGTTGCTAAATAAATTTTACACTTTCTTTCTTTTCGGTCCGATGCGTCTCGCATCCATCGGTTCCTAACCAAACCATGGGTTCACTTTGTGAGAGGTCTTCCAACGCTGCGTCTTTCGGTAGGTTCGCGATCACCCGCCACTCCGGAACTTTTCGTTCCCATCAACATCGTTCTGCGAGCGATGTGCCCTGCCCACTGCCATTTATGATTGTAGATTTGCTTGATAGTCCTATATTAAGACTTCCAGTTGACCTATAATTTAAATTAATAAAAGAAAACAGCTTTTCAATGCTCCCACTGCTGGGACACAGGTCTTCCCTCTGGCGGGCTGCTATCCACCACGCGAGCACTGTGCGGCTTGATAGGTGTCTGATGTCTTGGTTCTTGGACATGCCGGTTTCCTCCCGATGTTTTCCTTGGCCGTTTTTAGAGCAGTGGAAAAAAATGGGGACGTTTACTACATTGAGTTAAAATTTTGAGTGACGTCATACCTATGAACATTATCAAAAAATATTCTACACGTATTTTTTGCTTTACCAAACTACCCAAAATGACAAAGGTGAAACGCATCAAAATTTAGGAGATGACCCCAGGCATACTACGTCACTTGTAGGTAAAAATCGGTACAATTTTACAGCAAAAATTATTGTTTTTGTACCCAGATATCATCCCTATTCTTTAAGTATACACACAAATACCAGATTCGGACCAACTGCAAGCCATACAAAAGTCGATTGGAAATCATTTCATCATTATTTGCTGCACTGACCGACGTCCACACGTCAGCGCCGGCTGTCGCTGAAAACCAGCACTGGGGTTTTGTCTCACATAGGGTCGCAGAATTATGCTGAGCGATGGCTGTTTGCGTAGATGTGATGCATGTTTTCGACATGCTTTTTTTGTTGTGTTTGGTCTTCCTTTGCCTCATATTTACCGCAAATAAACGTATTTTCTTTCTATTTTCTTGCTTTAAATCAAAGTCTAGAGCAATAAACAATCTTTGTCGGCCTATTTCCAGTTTCCAATACCCTCCTACGACTACCTAATGAATCATTAATTCGTTCAAAAAACACTATCAATAGCTAGCCGAAAGGTCAAAACATTTAACTACCACGCACTTGAATATTGTATGAACAAAACGTTTGTCCGCCTGTTTGTGTCACGCCAACATATTATACACACCCTTTCCTTTTGGTGTGGCTTTTAAAGGCTTGTAGGGGTGGTCGTGTGCTTTGGGGGCATAGAGCACGGAATCGCTAAACCGCCAGTGACTAGGGAAATATCATAATCAGCTTTTAATGTTCCCACTGCTGGGACACAGGTCTCCTCTCTGTGAGAGGGTGTGGGCCGTAACCCAACACTCTGGCTCAATGCGGGTTGGTGGATATAGTGATTTTTTTTTTGGTTGGAATATCATCCATTGACATCTCCCGCTCTGGGTGGAGCGGGAGGGCGTGTCAGACTCTTACTGACTAAAACCCACCCCTGTTCCTTCCTTACTTGAGTGCCCAGGGGAGTGGTAACTCTGTTACGAATTTATCCGCTACTCCTCGGCATGCAGGCACCGGCCATGATGGGCCCCGTCAGTGGTGGCTGACAATCATCTCTTTGAGGCGCGCGTGGAACACTACGCGCTGTTGACTCACGGGCCTGGCGCTGATCGGACGGCGAGCTACCCACTGCTCGCCGTCCGCAGGCCCGGGTATATTGATATTGAATTTACGCCCGAACCGCTACCCACTTCACACGTATTTATTTTGAGGCATACTTCGACGTAACGCAGCCTGCTGCGGCACGTCGCCGGCGCGGGATTCCTTGGTAGGCCGCCGGAATGCCACTGTATCTAAGCGGCTAGTGTGCGCGGACCGGTGGCAAAATCCTCTGCCAGCCATTCTGTTCCGGTGTGCGTAGGCCATAAATTTACGTGTCCGGGGAAGACGTAGGTTTTAGCTGTTACAGGCACGGTTACAATTGTCTCGGCCATCAGTTAAGGAAACACATCATAGATGTTTCCTGGATAAAATATAATATTCTTTTCAACCCATCTGTTAGATTTATCAAAAAATATTGAACACGTATCAATAAAAAATACAAAGACAAAACGCGTCAAAGTTCAAGAGGACTTTTTACGTAACTTCGAGCTAAAAAGTGGTGCACTTACCCGTATTACATAGAAATGACGTCACGTGAAATTTCAATGCGCTGCAGGTATCGTCTTCATTTTTAGGGTTCACTCACGTGTCTGTCTTTCTATCTGTGCGTCTGTCCGTCATCGCCCACAATATTTAGTTCCCATTGACCTATGAACATGAAATTTGATGATAGTTATTATTACGTCGTGTATATTTTATTAAAAAAATACAAATATATTGATTAATCAGATGCTTTCTTTGAAATTCCCTGATTTGGTACGGAACCCTAATTGTGCGAAGTCCGACATGCACTTGGCCGGTTTATACTTGCACAATATTTTTTATCGGCTCTAGCAACGGCCGCCTAAGGAAATCCGTGCTCTGTGATTGGTGGTGATGGAAAACATTGTTGAAACATTTAGCCTAGTTTTGTTTATCGGTTACAAAGTCATACACGTGTCTTTATTCGGGTCTCTGTGATATTGCCATACCTTTCGGTTCTGTTAAAATTGGCAGTGAAATTGGTTTACCTGTAAATATAAACGCATATTTTTAAAGAGATAGAACCGGAATTATAGACGTTGGCAAAAAGGCTACCAGGTTCAAATAGGATTCGGCCGTATCCCGCATGCATGATGACCGTTTCATAGAAGTTTCCACGCAATGGGTGCCAGAGGATGGACGGCGGTGGCGAGACCAGCCCAGGGAGCGGTGACGAGATGACTTTTATACGCATTACGAAGGCTAGTTTGGGTTGGGGATAAAAGAGGTGGATGTTAAGATTTGGGCTAATAGAAAATAGACCGGCTAAGTGCGTGTCGTACTTCACACATTTAGGGTTCCATAGCAAATGTATTTTTACCCCACTGAATGTGTTTATCAGCGTATGTATTTTTTTTTTTTTTTTTTTAAAAAACGTTGCCCCACACTAGGAATTACTCCTGTATCGTGGGTGCGTTCACAAACATGTATACTCACATACACAAGACACCCAGACCCGAAACAACTATCTGCAGGTCATACAAATATTTGTTCCGTGCGGGAATCGAACCCGCGACACGCAGCGCAGCAGTCGAACGCTCAACCACTGCGCCAACCGTGTCGACTATGTATGTATGTTTATTCCTTTGTGGTGCTTTAGAGACCAAACGGGTGGGCCAATTTTGATAATTCTTACGTCAATTGATTCGTCTGAATCCGTCTCCCATAGAAGACGAGACAATAGGTTTTTAATTGTGTCTGCTATTCCGGGGCTTATTTTTTTAACATTACGAGTGCTACTAAAGACATGACAGTATTCAAAATACAATATGGCGACAAGCAGACGCCATATTGTGAAAAGCCCTTCGGGTACGGACTCTAAAAAATAACCATGTGATTAGTTTTGACACAGATCAACAGGTTCTTATTTCAACATTTTCTTCCCGGAAGAAGGGTACATGTGGGTGATAAAGTGCTAAACAATGATTTTAAGGCGGGTTTTGTCTTATAAACAGTTGAATTCAGTGGATGAGATGTATGTTATCTTGAATTTAGAATCCACTAATCAATATTTAAACCAACCATATAGTTAGTGAGTTTTATTAATAAGACCATTTACAACCATATTGAAGTGACTAAGGGTGCGTTTTTACTGAAGCGGAGCTGAGCGAGTGGAAACCATCACCAATCAACCATTGTGATTGGTCGACTCCTGCGACTTCCTGCACGGCACGCTCTCCTCCACCCAGCTCGCGCCCTAAGGCGCCTCGCTTAGCGCGACGTGACGGAACGAACGAGCAATCGTCTATTGTTTTCCCTCTACAATAACGCTTGGTGCACTTGGTGCCAATCACGTCCAACACCGCATCCGCACCCGCCATAGACACTGCGCAATCACTCAGAACAAGGCTCAAAACTTACCTTCATGAATTCCAATCTGTAACAGGAAGCCCATTAACAGAAAAGTGCACCGTTTACATTTTCTTTTTTTAATTTTCCCCACACTGCGAGTTACTCCTGAATCCTGGCTGCGTTCACAAACATGTTAACTCACATACACAAGACCCTCAGACTTGGAAAACTAGCTGTAGGTCATACAAATACTTTTCCGTGCGGGTATCAAACCAACACGCAGTACAGAAGCCAATCGCTGAACACTATGCCAACCGTGTCATCGCAAATCTTACATTTCAACTTGCCTCGTCCAATGTGTAAATCTAAAAACTAAAGAAAATTCTTAATCGTCTAAAGCAAACACAGCAAGGAAACTAAACCTGTCTCAGCTGCTTAGTTTTACAATGCAGGAGCTTGAAACAAAACTGTGCAACTGAATATTTTATCAAATAAATTGCGTTTTCTTCGTTTTGCATCGCCACCGTCGCTGGGTGCGACCAGTTAGGTACTGTGAAATTGTTATTTTTGAGTTTTATTTTCGGAAAAAATATGCAATAGTTGTGTGTGAATGTGCAGTTTTATTTGCATTTTTAATAATGCGGATGGCTGCCATTTCGGGACACGGCGCTGACTGCGGAGGCACTCCCTAAAAAAATACATTTTACACGCCATTTTTGAAGTGGAAACTTCTTTAGTCACTTTGAGCAATTTTTGGTAGGAGAAAACTTATGGGTTCATATCATGCTAGTGACGCGTTGCGCCAAAATGGTGACGCACAGTTTTTACTTCTGTCGACAGTCCCTATGGCTGCCTACTTTTCTTTTTAAATTTAAAATAGCGTGGTGAACGTTGTGTAAGTTATATTTTGAAATAGATTTTAACCAGTTGCTATTTCTGCTCGATAAACTTTACCTACAAGTTAAGAACCAGTCCCATGACAAATGTTAGAGCCAACTCTGTAATAAGCAAGGTTCTTTAAAACTTATTCTCATTCAAATCGAAACCAGAACGTCTACACAATAAAGGACTTCAAAATATAAAGTCTTTTATACTCCGGTCGGAAAAAAATGTTAAAACAAAAGAAAAATCTTGGGATTTCCTTAACGCGGTCACGTTCAGAAATTGTAAAGTATTCGAATGTTTCGTGCAGAAATATAATATAACGTGTGTTCTTCACGTTTGACATTTTATGTGTTTTAATGATCGTGCTTCGTCGTTCGATGTGAATGTTACCTTATTTTTATATTTCTTTGTGAGTTTGAGTTGTGAGACGATTGTTTTTGTGTAGTTCTGCTGTAGTAAAATGGTTCTGTCTTAACTGAAAATGGAAAATCTTTAGCTAGAATATTATTAATCTAGAATATTATTATTTACAGGTATAGCGTTGGCACCAAAGAGAAAGAGGCTTTATAGTCATTGGTGGGCACAAAGAGTATCTATTAGTGTGAAACTATAAAAAAAAGTGTGTGTGTACTTATGTACGCACGTAAGAAGTTATACTTCTTTGGCGTAACAAGATAAAAAACCAAACTGTCACAAAGTTTACAAAAGGAAAACAATCGTTCTTCATGAATCACAGACTATAGCTGACTTCAGGGTGTCGGTTCTAGCAAAATTCAGGGTGTCGGTTTTTTGTGGTGTGTGCGCCCGCATCGTGAAAATTTACTCTCATAATTTTTCACTAACGCGGCAAAAGAAGTATAACTTCAAAGATACATCTATTAAATACTAGTTTCTACTAGCGGCATCGGCCGCGTAGATTACTACTTTCCCCATGTAGTATTCCAGACTATAATCTATCTCTGTGCCAAATTTCATCTAAATTTGTTCAGCCGTTTTGACAGATTGAGTAACAAACATCCATCCAAACTTTCGCATTTATAATATTAGTAGGAAGTATTGTAATTACAATATTATATGTAGGATTTTAAGTAATGATTTTCAATTTTACGATACGAATAGTGTCCGTAGAAAAGTTACCAGTAACCACCTCACATAACACGAAGATGCTGTCCATTACTTCTGCAATGATGTTTCATAGTCGCAGGACTGTGTAATTTATACGACACTGGGTATATCCAAAGACAACTGAGAATACTGAAAAACTTTAACATGTACAGAACAAAACTCCTCATCTTTTCCACTCCAACGTCTGCATTCTCTTATGGTGCGTCCACACAGAAGTCACTTTTTAACCGACTTCGAAAAAGGTTCTATGTTCAACTGTATGTATGTTTTTTTTTCCACCGACTATTCTGTCAGTTGTAGACCGATTTTCAATTTTTTTTTTATCCGATAGAATATACTACTGAGGTGGTCCCATTTAAATTTTATCCAAATTGCTTCAGCGCTTTTTGAAAAACTGAACCAAAACAAATAATACGTGTACATTGGTAGATGACGTGTTGGTTTACTCCAATTACGGGTAGGTATGTTTAAATTCCACGTTCTATGTTTTTGGGTTTTTTAGTTCTGGGGTATAAAAACTAAAAAGTGAAAAATAAAAAACTTTTTTACAAAAAAAAAACAACCGACTTTCATAAAAGAAAATGCACTAAAAATTAAATAGTGTCTTTAATTTCGGAAGTCGGTGTCAAATAACGAAGAAATAAAATACAAACACCGACTTCCGATATTAAAGATATTTTTTTAATCTTTTGTGTATTTTCTTTTTTGGAAGTCGGTTGTTTTTGTGGAGCAATATTTTGCAACTGAAAATCCTTTATCATAGACATGTTAAAAGATGTTACTTCACAAAAAATAACGAACGCACCATTAGCCCTCCTGCACCAGCTCCCGCACTAGGAATTACTCCTGTATCGTGGGTGAGTTCACGAACATGATGACTGTAACATCACATACACAAGACACCCAAACTCGAAACAACTACTTACATTTCTGTAGGCTAGACAAATATTTGTTTCTTGCAGGAATCAAGCCCGCGACACGCAGCACAGCAGCCAATCGCTCAACAAAACCAATGCCAATACCAAAACCCATCCAAAAACTATTTTTTTTTTTTTTTTTTTTTTTTTTTTTTTTTTCTTTTAAAAAACGTTGCCCCACACTAGGAATTACTCCTGTATCGTGGGTGCGTTCACAAACATGTATACTCACATACACAAGACACCCAGACCCGGAACAACTATCTGTAGGTCATACAAATATTTGTTCCGTGCGGGGATCGAACCCGCGACACGCAGCGCAGCAGCCGAACGCTCAACCACTGCGCCAACCGTGTCGTCAAACTATGCATCGACTGTCCACACATTATAGTGTGTTAACTGGTTTATCACCCAATAACCTTTAAAAAGCTTGCTGAGTCTCAGATACACGTGCAGCGAATGTATTTCCGTCACCAGCGCTTGGTCAACATATCGATGGCACGTTAGACTTAATCTAGTTAGTGTCCGAGCGAATAAACGACTAAACTGTTTGCTTTTTCAACCAAAATCAATTTGCGTGCTAAAACCGGTTTTAAAGCTTGATCAAGCACGTGTGTTGTGTATAAAAAGTGTTGAATTTCATGTTCTTCTCCTCACAAGCTAAGAGAATATATACTAAGAGAATAAATGCTGTGGCGTTTTTTTTCTATGGAAAACAAGGGAAAGGCTAGATTTGAAGGTAAGATTTGGGACACCCAACCCGGAACAACTACCTATAGGCCATACAAATATTTGTTCCGTGTGGGAATCGAACCCGCGACACGAAGTACAGCAGCCAATCGCTCAACAACTGCGCCAATTGGGCCGGCCAAGATTGAACCTTTCCCTATGGAATGGTGTACCCTAAGGTTGAGTCACTCAGGTCCCGCAGCGATCCGGGTCGCCAGCGAAAATACCGTTAGCCTTGCCAAAAAAAAATGCCTAAAAACCCGATTCACGTGGTCTAAACCTCTATTATTACTATTACGCAAGGTGTTCTATCCTGTGGCAAGGTTCAAACGCTTGGAACACGATATAGTCTGTAGTTACACGATGGCCGACTGTCAACGATCTCTCAATCCGGTTAACGGTCTGTCAATGTCGGCAATGTTTTTTTCTTTCATACTTCTCTATTAGTCGGCTAAGCTTAGAAAACGTCGGATGTATATCAAAATAAACCTATGTTATAGTAACTATCACAAATATAAGGTGCTCACCAACATACCGCAATGCGCAGTCATTCATTCGGTGTGGAAATGCAGTTGCACGCCAGGACACGATCTGTCATAACCGTGGTGAAAGCGTTAAGCTCAGTTCATACCCAAGTTTGTTACAGTCTTAGTATTTAAATCAAAATAGGTTTATGGGTCAGGATACTTACAAATACCACTGGGGAAAGAGACAAGTCTTAAAATTGTATTGAATCTGTAAGAAAAACTATTGGTTTCTGTCAGCATATATTGTTCAACACCTGAGCAAAGGTCCTGATTCTGTCTAGATTGTTCCGCCATCTTCTGCTTGGCCCGTCGCGACACCTGCTGACTGTGTCAGGGCTCCTCATTATCTGATGATAGGTAAGGAGTCACAGCAATGGGGGATGTCAAACTGATATGATGATTCATTTCAGCTTTTTTTTTTTCCTCTTTATTTATTATTAGGGACTTTTATACAGATGTACATGCCAGTCCCATCGGACCTTATAATTATGTAAAACGTAACAACACAAACTTAATTAAACTATAAGCTGCTCCGGAGTTAGGTGACGCCAAAATATGATGGAACATGCTAACATCGTACATATTTATCTCAAGCTCTCTAAGTAGATCCTCTCTTGCAGACTGAAATCTGACACACTCCGTCAATAAATGTATAACATCCTCCAGTGTGCCACAAACCTCACAATTAGGTGAATCAATTTTTTTCATTAAGAATCCAAAATTATTGAGCGGCATGTGACCAGATCTCAGTCTGTGAGCTGTAACAATATTTTTTCTGCTGAGCCTAGTATTACAAAACCACGGTACATGAGGAGGCTCCGAAACTATAGACCTATACCATATTCCTTTTTCTTTAGATCTTTGATTAAAATATTCTTTCCAAACTTCATGACATTTATTTTTATACCTCGGTAATATTTCTATAATATAATTAGTTCCAACGTTTTTTTCCTTTCCCTCAACAATACCCAACTTTGCTAAACGGTCAGCCTCCTCATTACCCTTTATACCTATATGTGAGGAAACCCATTGCAACTTCAGATCTATATGATTCATATCAGCTTGAAATCCCCCATTGCTGGGACTCCCAGTAAGGAGTCACAGCAATGTTTTAGTTCAGTAGCAGATTTGAGAATGAACTTTTAAGTTGTTTTTGCAGTCGGGTTTTCGAATTTTTATTTTTTTATTTTCTACATTTTAGCGAGTTAGATTTTTGCGAAATAACCATGTCACAAAAAAGACCAAACCTATGATCTAATGGCGGCCGCCATTTTTTTTTTTTAAATACGGTTTAACGCATTCAGGGTGCTGATGGAGTTGCCCCGATACTGCAGCGCATCAGGGATATTTTTTGAAGCTCGCGTTGATTGCTTCTACACTGTGATGCGGAAGCGGCGGACATCCCTGGTCAGTAGAGTGCGGGGCAGCACCAACAGCATCCTGTTTATGGTAGCAAGCAGGCTAGATTGTGCGTTTGTGAACCACTGCTGCAAGGAATCGGCTACTAACATAGTTTTTAAGTATATTGTTACTAACATTATGAGTATTTTTTTTTTGTCTTGGTTCTACTAATAAAATATAATAAATATATTATAATATTTATAGTTCAGCAGTCAAGACCAATCTAATAATACGTCATTTGTTAAATTCCTTTCAGTCACTACTGGGTGTGTTAAAGAAATAGACATACATAAAGTACAATTATTTTCTTAATGTCCCTCGGCAATCATCGCATTTCCGAATACAAACGAATGTTCATTTCTATGTCCATCAATTATTAGATTTATCGAGTATAATAATTTGTATACAGGGTGTATGGTAAACGCTCCCAAAAAAAGAAAACAGGTGAACTGTTTTCTTTAAACGGAGACAACGAAAACGGAGACAGGTGATCTGAAAAAAAATTTTTTTTTTTTCATTTTGCGTACACTATGCTGTGAGAACAGTTGAATGAAACCGTTATTTGCTGTTAAAGACACTTTTCTTCTTTACAACTTTATCTTGCAATGTAATATTCGTAAAATATCAGCTGACGCCCGCGCATTCATCGAGTTCAAAGTGCGCGCGCTCTTGCCGACAGACGTGCGGCTAACGACCCCAAGTCCACGCGACGCCGAAATAAAGCGAAAGATCACTGGTGTCTGTTTGTATTTAGGTTGTATACAATCTAAAGAAAGAAAGAAAAGAAAGAAAGAAAAAGAATTTATTTGCCGTTCTGGCTTCGGAAGCGTTCCCCTTACACCCTGTACATATCATTTCAATTCAGAACTACTTTAGCTCTTATAGTTCACAAGGAAATCAAAACAAAACAAAAATAAAGTACTTAGTTCTGAATTCAATTTATTAAACACAATAAATTTAATAATTAATGGACATGGAAATTAGCATTCGTTTGTATTCAGAAATGCTATGATTGCCGAGAAACATTAAGAAAATAGTACCTACATACATAGTCTCGAAAAACAATACTCTCTTTCAGGGACAGTTGTGTAAAAAAACTACAAACCGTTCTTTTTAATCCTTTTTATTTGTTGTAAACAGTCTTATAATCGAGCGATGAGTTTACACTTTAGTTTTATACGTAAACAATATTTCAATTTGGCTGGTTGTCTAAGCGAATACACAATCTAATCTCACAATTATTTTATCGTTGTCATTTACATTAAGATACACCTTAGGACAATATTTACAAGAATTGAAACAATGTAATTGAATTACGTTCCCTCGTAATATTAAGCGTGAGGCGTTTCGGGTGTGATATATGGAATAAGATTTAAAGAGTAACAATAACTGTGGGCAATCGTGGATCTTTGACAGTCGTTACGGGTCGTCAGAATCCCGAAACTGACAACCAGTCTTACCAAGGGGTATCGTATTACCTAGTAACTGGGTTGTGGAGGTCAGATAGACAGCCGCGCCATGTAAAATACTGGTATTCCGCTGCATCCGTTTAGACTGGAAGCCGATCCCAAGATAGTTGGAAAAAGGCTAAGCAGATTCAATGATTGTGAGCAAAATTGTTTTGTTACTCATCTGGGGCACAAGAGTAAGTGACATTTTATCAGTGACTAGCTAACCCAACAGACGTTGTACTGTCTTAGCTATGAACTGTCAAACGCACGAAGTTTAAATAGTCGTTAAGTTTTAAAAAAAAATGAACAGACAAAATACTTTTCTGTTAGCGTTTACGCTAACAATTAGTACAAAATGTATGGCAATGACATTACCTACGGAGAGAATTGTCACGTGACTCACGTCCATGTAATGTCATTGCCATACATTTTGTACTAAGCGTTAGCGTGAACGCTAACAGAAAAGTATTTTGTGACAGGCCGCATATCTAGAGCTAAGCTGTCACAACAATCAAAGTACTATTTTACATAAATAACACAGTTTTATTTACGTTAATTGGATTCATATAACATGAACATATTTTTAAAATGTGAAATACCGTGCAGTTTTTATTAATACCGGGTTCTGATATCTACCACGAAAAAGTATTTCGGTCTGAACTTTTGCGGCTATTTTAGTTAAATTAAAAGTATGAATTTTAATAAAAATATAAAACAAGATCTGGATAATCTGTGCTATAACACAGATCCTGCTTTATTTTTATAAATAATTGAATGAATAAAAGAAATAAAAGTAAACATTAGTAGTAGTGGGTCGTTCTCTGTTTCAGAGGGACAGACAAGTGCGATGCAATTGTTCAAAGAGTTTGCGTTCTAAAAAAACGCGTCGTCACATCTTTGTCGCATACCAGGAACTCAAAACAGACTATAATCAGAAAATAAGTGATAACAGGTGGCTCTGGTAGTGATTAGTCAGTCAGTGGTTAGTCAGTCCTTATGTTCTGATTAACAAAATGTGTGAGATAGAGTAGTGTTAAGGTCCTATTACACTAATAGATCGGTCGATGGTAGAATGCATTAGTTGATGTCGATCAATAGTTCAAAAATAGATCAATAATACATCGATCGACTGTAGAATTAGTTATTAGTCGACGTCGATCGATAGTTTCTACTAGGCACACCAGTCGATCGAACGTCGATCGATACCAGAATAGATGACGACGTCGATCAGTCGATTGTTTGTCGACCGGTATCCATCGAGCAGCCAAAGCTTAGAGTCGGTACTTCGTACGTACACATACCAGCTAGGTTGAGCCGACTGCCAATTTTTGTGTATCAGGCGCTAAAGTGACGTAATGTACATTATTAACGTACATTACATACGTAATGTGCATTATCGCTAAAGTGACGTAATACTTATACATTATTCACATTTCTAAAAAATTTAGTGCTGATTTTCGTAACTGTTCTACTGAATGTTGTTAATTCATCCAATAATAGGTATTCATTTTACAAGCTAATATTTAATGGGGTGTCTTGTGTATGTGAGTATACATGTTTGTGAACGTACCCACGATACAGGAGTAATTCCTAGTATGGGGTAACGTTTAAAAATAAATATATATAGGGTGGCTAGTGATCGATACTTATACAAGTGATTGTACTCATGATAACAAACAACTTTCCCAAAGAAACATTTTTTTTTTATACTCATTTACTTCTACCAAAATAACACAACAGCCGAATGAAATTCGCGCACACGCGCCTGTGACCTGTGACGCCGTCCTGTCTCACTGTATGTTTCTTTGGGAAAGTTGTTTATAATCATGAGTAAAATCACGTGTTTAAGTATCGGTCACTAATTACCAGTCACCCTATATATCTTGGTTCAGTTCCGATGACAATGCATTTTCATGGTAGGTACGCATGACCTGAATCGCCATTCAAGATTAGCTCCAGATAACGGACTCTTCAACGGTTAACAGCATAGACAAGAGTATGAATATAAAAGCTTGTTTAAAAACGTTTGTTATTATTCACTTCTGCTGATATTCTTCCTACATCACACCCAAAACCCATCCTAACAGTATGTACAGAGTCACAATAACTACGTGAACAAATATAACATGGCAACGTAACACAGCAGTAGGGTTAGCATCGTTCTGTCCCGGTGGAATGGTCGGCAGCCTCCCTTAGCCGCTTCAGTCAGACCTGCAGAAAGGAAGGGTTAAGTTTTATTTGTATATTTATTTATTTAATAAAACTTTATGCGCAAGTAACACACACTGTACAAAAGCGGACTACAGTCGATCTTGGGCGCGTTTTTGCTGCGCGATTTGGGATGGTTCTGTGTTTAAGAAGATAGTGTAAATGTCTTTTGATCATTTGCATAAAAATTACTTTTATTGGTTAATTTTAAGGTCGACGGGTAGAAAATGTATAAGACATTAAGACCGCTTTTTTATAGTGTTATTTTTACTTATGCATACTGCTTTAAATATATAGATGAAATGAAACAAAAGTATTTTTAAAAATCGAGTAAAGATCCCTAAAATATTGGCTCGTTAATTAGCAAAATTTTCTTCTTTTTTTTTTCTTCTTTGACAGAACAAAATGAAATTTTATCACGACACTACACTAGTTCAAATTTTGTTATAAGTATTATATTCTAAAAAAAAAAAGAAAACGGCATATAATTTAGAATCACTATGTTTTATTTAAAGGCGTGCAAATAACATATTCAGTTCACATTTTCACATTATTTTACATTAAATTACTACAAGACAAAGAGCATCCTATTTGTTTACAGTGCATAGTGCCTAATTCATTATTTTAATTCAGCTTTAGATTTGTCATTTACTATGTATATTGAGTATAAATCAAAGACAAACATTATTTATCAACCAAAGTATAGGTAAATATTATCAAGAAATACGATGAAACAAGTCGCAAAGAACTTTTAAAAGACGAGAGAGGGCGCCATGTGTCCTCAGCCGTGAATAAGATGAAAATTAGGCTCAGACAGCAAACTCGCAATTTGCTTTGTGAGTAGTCTTTATAAACTATGCTATAAAAATAAATAAACTCTATTCATTGCTGTCAATAGACCGTTTTCCAATATTGCAACAGTTCCAGTGAAATGCTTTGTAAGTGGTATCAATAGGAATATTTACAAATATTCCTGGTATTACAGTTAGTTGTTGGGTTTTTATATTTTATTGCAATAATGGGAAGTGATATATTTTTATGACGTTTTTATTAATCACGTGAGGCCGTGCGAAAAAAAATATTATTATTAAAAGTTATAATTAGGTATTCTTGTTAAAAAATATTATTAAAATATATTATATTTTTATATTTTAAATTATATTTTCAGTTTTTTTTTTTTTTAATTGAAATATTTAAAAATATAATTTCATATCATCATCATTCTCCTGCCCTTATCCCAATTTTATTTGGGGTCGGCGCAACATGTCTTTTTCTTCCATACTCCTCTATTAGTCGTCGTCTCAAAATATAATTTCATATGTGTGTAAAAATAAAAAATAAAATAATAATAATTATTAAAAATTATAATATTGTTATTATTATTCAAAACCTATTGTCGCGTTACCGATCGGCAATGCGCGGTACCTTTTTTTGCCGTAAATTAATTTTTTTTATGGCTTTTCTTGATGTTGAAATTGAAATTCAGGATAGTTCCCAGTAAAAACGGTTCATATTCATGAAGACTTTCACGACCCTAAGAATCAAAAGTCAAAAGATATTGGCCAAACGCAAGCCTTTCAATAATAAAAAAGTTAGGCACTTACCGCCAGCAACGCTGATCTGATTCCCAAAATCTTCTGAGTATGAGTTAAGTTTTATTTCTGTGAACAAAAAAACTTTCATAAAACATAATTTTATTACATTAATTTAATCAAATCTGCCTAGCCTTTTCCCAACTATCTTGGGGTCGGCTGCCATTCTAACCGGAGACCTAGATTGATTGATTTCCAGTATTTTACATGGAGCGACGGCCTATCTGACCTCCACAACCCACGATACTCCTTGGTAAGACTGGTTGTCAGACTTTCGGCCTTTTTTTTTTTTTTTTTGTGGGGTGGGAAATCATCCCATGACTTCTCCCGCTCTGGGCGGAGCGGGAGGGCGTGTCAGACTCTTACTGACTAAAACCCACCCCTGTTCCTTCCTGCCTTTGAGGGCCCAGGGGCGAGGTAACTCTGTTTCGAATTTATCCTCAACCCCCGGGCAGAGACTTTCGGCCTTATGACGACTCGTAACGTCTGTCAAAGATCCACGATTGACAGCCGCGACCAACGGCTTAACGTGCTTTCCGAGGCACGGATGAGTCTCTGTATGTAAATATTGTCACCCATCCATGGACCAATCCCCAAGCGTAACTTAACCTGATGGATCGACCCGTGCGGCTGTTATTACTTTAGCAACGAGCTCCTCATGACTTTATTACATTAATTTAACCTTATAACACCTTACAACCCGGGTTGTCATCGGGCTGCTTCGACAACCCGGGTTTGTCCGCGGATCTTAAGAGGTTAACGTTTGCTTGGAAAAAAAAAATAACTTTTTAGGATCCGAAACTCAACTGTGAGTTTGAAAACAAAAAAAAAACAAAAAAATAAGTGAAAAAAAAAGCGTGAATCGGCTGACAACCTGGGTTTTTCCGCGGATCCTAAGCGGTTAATACAGTTTTTAAAATCTGTCACAAAAATTTTATTCACGTTGGATCAGTTCTTTTCATTATCAAAATTTGAAAAAAATACCATTAAATCTTCCCTAATTCAACAGTTCCTGGTATTTGAAATTATTTTTCAATGCTGGGTATATACCTACTCGTACAATTCATGACAAGCTGAATCTGTGGCGTTTTTTTTTTTTTTTTTTTTTTGGGGGGTGGGAAATCATCCAATGACTTCTTCCGCTCTAGGGTGGAGCGGAAGGGTGTGTCAGACTCTTACTGACTAAAACCCACCCCTGTTCCTCCCTGCCTCGAGTGCCCGGGGGCGAGGTAACTCTTTCGAATTTATCCTCCACCCCCGGGCAGGCACCGGCCGTGGCAGGCCCCTTCCCTTGGCTGACAACTCTTTGAGGCGCGCGTGGAACACTACGCGCCGTCGACTCTCGGGCCTGGTGCTGATCGGACGGCGAGTTACCCACTACTCGCCGTCCGCAGGCCCGGGTATGTGGCGTAGGCTGCTACGATCGACAGAATCACGCCAGGCTAATACTCTCTCGTGAAAATCACATGTGAAAAAAAAAACTGGTCCTATCTTAATTAATGCAGTAATCATCCACTCACCATAAAGTCTGAGCGTCCCCTCACTCTTGCCGAGCGAGTTAGTACTCACACAGTTGTAAGTACCGATGTCACTCCTGGAGAACTGTCTTATGGTCAGCCACATCGTCACCTGGTAAGACTGCTTCTCTTCTGTTATTGTGTATTTGGGCCTGTAATAGTGGAATATTGTTAAAACTCAGACATTTTACTGTTAAAATAATAATAAAAAGCCCTGACCACCGGTAGCTTGGAGCCCTATCTCGATACCGGTGGGCTACTATTTTTTATATTTATAAATGATAATATTTAAAAATGTAAAATATATTATGTTAATACTTTGAAATAGATGGAATAATAAAAATCTTTATTTTATCCAAAAGACAGATTGTAGTACATTTCACATTCATGATATCCACGGTAGATTTATATTTTTTTTTTTGGGACAAGCCAGAATCAACAGTGGCGACCACCAGCAAAAACGCCGAGGCCATGAAACTCGACGAGTCCTAGAGAAACGATTACACTGTCACGGTAGATTTATATTTTTTTTTTTTGGGATAAGCCCACCATACTATTCCGAAACCACGGTAACTTCTGTAAGCCAGAATCAACAGTGGCGACCACCAGCAAAAACGCCGAGGCCATGAAACTCGACGAGTCCTAGAGAAACGATTACACTGTCTTGGGTCCCGCAACGAAATTAATCAGAAAAGACAGCGGAGGAGTAAGAAAAACATAATTTCCACTTCCCTCCTAATCAAGCGGGAGACAGAACAAAGCTAGGCCATTAGGCACAAGGGGGTATTTACAACTGGGGTAAGCCCAGTAGCCAAGCACCACTGGTTAAGAACACAAATCGCACGAACAATCAATCGAACGTTTTTCTTTCTTTCTTTTCTTTCAAATGTTATTGGGTCCTTAAATTGTGAGCTGTTACATTTGATTCCAATAATAAGTATGGCAAAAACGCTTGAACGCACGGAAATTCGTTCTAGTTTACACAAGGTCCGTGTAATAGACAACTTCAGACGTAGGCTGAATACTATCCAACATTATTATTGTGTTCAGTTTGCCAAAGAGTATACTCCTATAGGATATTATGTGCGGATTGTTCGTATTCGCAATCAGGTGCAGAACATTGACAGTAGGTTTGTACTATTACATCTCCAATCAAGAGGGTTTTTTTTTGGGTGGTTGGAAATTAGCCAATGACTTTTCCCGCTCTGGGTGGAGCGGGAGGGCGTGTCAGACTCTTACTGACTAAAACCAACCCCTGTTCCTTCCCTACTTAAGTGCCCAGGGGTACGGTAACTCATTTTCAGAATTTATCCACTACCCCTAGGCATGCAGGCACCGGGCGCGATGGGCCCCGTCAGTGGTGGCTAACAATCATCTCTTTGAGGCGCGCGTGGAACACTACGCGTCATCGACTCACGGGCCTGGTGCTGATCGGACGGCGAGCTACCCACTGCTTACCGTCCGCAGGCCCGAGTCTACGGTGGCCGAAGATCGTCTCGCGACGTCCTACGCCCAGTACGCCCAGTACTTCTCCTACGGTGGTAGCGGCCGGGGCCGTGGGGGCCACTCCGTTGAGCTTCCCTCACGCGTCCCGCCTCCGCCTTCGCGAGCATTACTGCTTCGCAGAAGGCGGCAACTGCCTCCCATTCCCTTTCGCTCCGTACCATGGCTTGACCTAGGGCCAGGCGCGAGAGGTCGCCGCCACCTATCACATCCACGAGGAAATCAAGAGGGTGAAGTGCTGTTCGCCGAGCTAGGCTATAGAATAGTCTGTATTAAAGAGTAACAGTCCCGAACCCCTCTATTAATACATATTGTTGCAACAGCTTAGTACATTGTGAATTATAAACAAGAATCTTCTTTTGGCGCGTTAGGAAAAAATGATGAGAGGCGCGCGCACGTCGCCGCGTCGTCACAAAAAACTGACACCCTGAAGTTAGCTATAGTCTGTTGTTCATGAAGAATGATTACTTTCCTTTTGTAAACTTTGTGACAGTTTGGTTTTTTATCTTGTTACGCCAAAGAAGTATTACTTCTTACGTGCGTACATAAGTACAAGCACACATTTTCTTTTGTAATGTGAGCAATATCTCAATAGAAGGATTTCGCCGATTAGTGGTTACTGATACGAGTATTAAGATCTCCCTTTTTGGTTGATAAGCTTTTCACCAGTTCTGGTTTCAGTCCCCTTTCGGGTTCGACCAGATTGAGCAAAGTTTAGAAGTTGGGTCTGCGTCTGATCCTGCACCAGTCGTCCCGGGTTTTTTTTAAAACATTGCCCACATTAGATGTTTTTTCTGTGTCGTGGGTGCATTTACAAACACCCAGACCCGGAACAACTATATGTAGGCCATACAAACATTTGTTTCCTCGGGAATCCAACCCACGACACACAGCGCAGCAGTCTATCGCTCAGCCACTGCGCTAACCGTGTCGTCAAATGCCGATGAGATTGCCATCACATCAGACAGTAGGAGTGAGAGAAAAGAGAGTACAACTGTGATGCTGGGACTTGTGAATTGGACTTGGGACTCAGAAGAATAAATACATTTTCCCGCGTCAATAACTAGTCTTCGCCTAAATTGTTCGTCACGACCATATTCAGGAGAACCATTTATTATGAATTTGAGTCAATTTATGAACCTTTCATAAATTCTGTTGAAGATCTGATCTGTGCACAATGTTTACGCCAGACATGAACATGAACTAGCGGATATAGTAACAACTAACAGCTAATGACTCGCGATTACTGCGATCGTTTGTCTATTGTATTGTTAACACAATTTATTGGGAAAGTAGAGAACTAAAGAGTCAAAGAATAAAACATTTTTACAAAAAAATAGAACCGACTTGCAAAAAACAAAAAAAGTGTAAATTAACTTTAATTTCGGAAGTTGGTGTCAAAAAACGAAGAAACAAGAAACACCGACTTCCAAAATTAAAGTTATTTTGAACTCTTTTTGTTGTTTTTTTTTGTGAACTAGCAGATATAGTATCCGATAGTTCATCTTCATGGTATTACGGAATAGGGTCTTGTCCTGGGTATAAAAATAATAATTCTATTTAGTCCGTAAGTTATATTTTCAAAAACATTGGGCACGTATTTTCTGCTGTAACAAACCAATAACAATGACAAAGATAAAACGCATCTAACTTCAGGAGTAGGGTCTTGTTAAGGCCCTTCTCGCGGTCCAGTGGCGCCCTCATTGAATAAAAAATCGTAGCATAGCACAGAAGATAAATATTAAAAGACAAAAGTGCCAAAAACGGCCGTTTCTGACATTTTTGCCTACTACTTTGGATACGAAACATTTTGAGACCTGTTTTAACAACATAAAAATTCTTTATCCTCTTTGTAACAAACGTGAAGTTGGATTTTTTAATATCTATTTCCTGTGCTATGCTACGATTTTTTTATCAATGAGGGCGCCACTGGACCGCGAGAAGGCCCTTAAGTCACTTATTATTACAAAGTTTATTGATCACGATACGATAAATAATGACTTCACGCGAAATTCCATCGCACTGTATCGTCCTCATTTTAAGTTTACGTGGCCAAGAAAATACGTGTTCAATATTTTTTGGTAATCTAACAGACGGACTTATTAGGTTTTTGAAGTGAAAACTTTTTTATGTGCGTTGGGTATTTTCGATATGGTAAAAACAATTTAACTCGTGACACTGTTACCGACACCGCTACGCGATCCACTACGAGTGCTACGACGCGAGTGCTAGCACTCACAGCAGATCTCGTAGCGGTTGGAAGTGAAAACTTCTTTAGGCATGTTAGGCATTTTTGTTCAAGTTTTCACTTCTGTCGGCACTCCCGGAATGCCACTGTTTTTTTTAGGACAAGAACCGATTGCGTATAGATACTGTTTCTGACCAACTGAATTTAAACATCATATAGCATAATGTGAATGCGAGAACTATATATGTCGTTATATTCATGTAAATTTTATGATTGTCTGGCAGTTTTTTGAGTATTTTTGCGGTCTACCCAAATGGCCTTACTTTGGTATTGTTCGTCGGTTCGTTGAGCTTCTCAAAGTTCTGAGTTGAGGTTCACGATAACTGACAAATGCTTGCACTGTCTGGACAGGTCCACTCAAATTTGCGTGTTGTTTTCCTCAAAAGCTCATCCCAGACAAAAACGTACATGGTTCTCATAAGATTTGACCAGTATATATTATATGGATTTGACTACGGAGACTGTGACATCTGAGTTTGTTTCGGTGTTTCTTCTCAGGGTAGTCAGCTAGGAAACACCGGCCTCATCTAGCCAAAACTGGCAAAAAAAATGTTGATTTATAAAAGTGTTGTTAAAACCTACATCCAAAAATAAAATCATTTATCATTACCGAATTCCCAATTTTATAGTCATAGTTAATTTCTATGAGCAAAAGCAGTATTTAAAATATGACCATGTAATCCCTTACACCCTGGATTTACAAGAGAGTAACTGTAACATTCTTCCTCACATTTTCAATTTAAACTTTTTATTTTACCCAACATACTAGACCACTAATTAACCAACTTTTATTAAAACTGCACCCGACTACAGGCAAGGTTTCGTAATATTTTTCCTAAAAGAATGTTCTAACTATGCAGCTCTGTTATCTGACATGATTAAATTGGCTTAGTAACTACGTTTCAGTTAACTGCAGCGTAATAAACTCAAGAGAAAAAAAATCGGCCAGGTGCGTGTTGTATTTCGCCCATTTATGGTTCCGTACCAAATGTATTTTTGACTATTTTAATGGCTTTAGGTCAACAAGATGCATATACTGTGACAATTTGAAGACTGCAGCTCCAACAGTTTGGCTGTAAAACCTGTGTGACAGACGACGGACAGACAGATGGACAGACGGACACATGAGTGATAGCAATAGGGCTCCGTTTGGACCCTTCGGGTATGAAACCCTAAAAACGTAATAGTAAGTTTCCCTTTTTGAATGAGAATTTTAACTTGAGAATTCAGTGTTAAATAATTGCATTGTAGTTTTTAGGGTTCAGGTAGAAGGATCCAAACAGAGTCCCATTGCTGTCACTCACGTGTTCGTCTATCTGTCTATCGGTCTGTCTGTCTGTCCATCGTCTGTCACAAAGTTTTGTTCCGAAGATTTTTTTACTTCTCATTGACCAATCAACTTGAAATTTGGTGAAAATGTTTATTAATACGTATGTTTTACTAACAAATACCAATATATTGATAACTCAGATTTTTTCTTTGTTTATCCCTCATTTGGTGCGGAACCCTAAATGTGTGAAGTCCGACACGCACTTGGCTGGTTTTTTATTTATTCTAATTTTTGTATCACAGTAAACAAATTGCGAATGTTATGTACGCCGATATTTTCATGTACATCCTACCGCCTATGGAGGAATTGTTTTGTTTATAACCGATTTCAAAAAAGGATAAATAATATACAGTATATTATTCAACCCATATGTTTGTATGCATGCTTGTTTGTCTGCAATTTTCTCGAAAACTCCTGATCCGATTTGGATGGGGCTTACATTATTCAAATGCATATTTTTCAAGGAAGGTTTTGTTTGAAATACTTTAGGATCTGATGAAGATCTCCGGAGATAGACAGTGGAACTCTTCAATAACTAATAGCAAATGACACGCAATTACTGCGATCTTTTGTCTATGTATTATTAACAAAATTTAATGGTATCTATGTATTATAAACTACTAAACAGTGAAAGATGAAAAACATTTTTACAAAAAAAACAACCGACTTCCAAAAAAGAAAATACTTACACTAAAATTAAAAAATAACTTTAATTTCGGAAGTCGGTGTTTGCATTTTTATTTCTTCGTTTTTGACACCGACTTCAATTTTTTGTGTTGTTTCTTTTTTGGAAGTTGGTTGTTTTTTTTTTTTATTTTTCACTTTTAAGTTGTTATAACCTAGAACTAAAAACCCCAATAAAATAGAACGTGGAATTTAAACACACTCGTAATTGGAGAAAACCAAAGCGTCATCGCGTTATACGTATTTTCGTTTTTGTTCAGTTTTTCAAAAAGAGCTGAAGTAATTTTGATAAAATTTATGTGTGACCACCTCGAGAGTATTTTCTTTCGGATGAAAAAAGAATTTTGAAAATCGGTCTACAACTGACGGAGAAATCGGTGGACATACATAATTTTTTTTTTTTTAAATACATACAGTCGAACATAGAACCTGCTCCTTTTGCGAAGTCGGTTAATAACTTTAATTTCCGAATTCAGTGTCAAAAAATTAAGAAATAAAATTAGAAACACCGACTTCCAAAAATAAAGTTATTTTGCACTTTTTCGTTTTTTTTTTGGGAAATTGGTTTTATTTTTTGTAAAAATGATATAATGTGGCAATAGTCTACTCTAAATAAATACAGAATTGCATGACATTTACAAAAAAAGATATTAACTATACAAGATGTGACTCAGATATTAATCGAAACATGAATATGGGTCTAAAAATAATCACAGGAAGGTACTAAAATTGGTAACGGTTAAGCATTTCAGGGACTGTATGTTGTAGATTTAATCCCGGTTGAACCTTGTTAGTGTCGAGGTGAGCGGAACAGAGTGTAAAGTTCCACAACCTCCATTGAAAAGGGAGGATCCTCCGACCAGACGGGTGTTGTGTCTGGTCCGGGCAACTGCCCAATGGTTGATTTCGGACTGTTGTATATGTTCAAATCGCGCGGAGAACTCTGCTTGCGCGGTGTAGAATTCTTGCTATTTTTAGTTCGTGTGCAGCGTCATAGATGTAGCTACATTAGATACTATGAAACTAGCTTATTCACAAGATCTTGAATGAAATCATAATCATCATCATTTCAGCTGAAAGGCGTCCACTTCTGGACATAGGCCTCCTCCAAGAGTGCCCCAAGAGAGCCTCGCATCCATCGTATTCTCACGATCCTCACCAGGTCATCTTTCCACCTTATGGGAGGCCTTCCAACGCTGGGGCTTCCATTACGTGGTCGCCACTCTAGAAATTTTCGGCCCCATCGACCATCTGTTCTGCGAGCAATGTGCACTGCCACTTGAGCGAATGAACAATAGAATTTAATTATATTTCTTTTTGCATGAATTTAATGAAAATTTTGCCAGACCATCATTTAGCCATCTGGTAAGCACTGCTTGGCTTCATTTAAATCGTGGCAGGAGTAGAATTTAAAGAAAATTAGGAGCATAATCACAACTCGACCAGCCAACGGGAACCACTCAATAATGATTGTATTTTGCTAACATTTCCAGAATATCTCACTTCCAAAGTGACGCTTTATAAATATTTATGTACGGTAATTTGAAACACCAGTATGACTGAACGTCGATACATAAAACGTTAAATGTATGAGTGGGTTGTGTAAACAGGCCCCAGGGTGTATTTATATAACAAAACAAGAACTGAAATGAACGTATTACTCTCCAAAAGTGGGAGATTTGGTTACTTACATTATTATTTTGGTAAACTGAGACTTTTTGCATAGTTTTGATAAGTATTTGTACCTTACATAAGAACTTTTTAAAACCAAAAATAGATATCTTAAAAACGAGTGTGTTAAGCCAAAAAAGCGCCTTACTCAGCTTATACTGCTATATAAAATAATAAATAACGCAGCGCTGATATTCTGATATGACCCGCTTTGATGCCACGGAACGTAGTATAGACTAACTAAAATAAATTAAAAAAATAGAATAAAAAATATAAAATCGACTAAGCGCAAAAAAGCGTGAATTTATGTAAATGTTTATATGCTTTAATATAAAAAAATCGGCCAAGAGCGAGTCGTACTCGCCCGCAAAGGGTTCCAAACAAATCACATCATAGGTTTTCCTATTATCTATAAGTAAAAAACTACATCCTATATTTTTTCTAAACTTGAGGCCCAGTGATTTCAGAGAAAAGGGAGGAGTAATGGTAATTTTTCATCTATTTTTTTTAAAGCTATAAAAAAACTTTTTCATAATTTTAAAATATATATATTTTAAAATTATGAAAAAGTTTTTTTTTTTTAATATACAGACTGTAACGGAAAGGCGTGGTCATATTTTTACAACCGGTTCTGCCCATGGAAATGAACAACTTCCTCTAAGAAAAAATAGAATGTTCCCAAAAAAAAAATGGACTTTCCATACAAAGTTATCATCAGCTGATCAATATTTACATGGGAGGTAAAAAAAAAATTTGAGAATTTTCTCAGGTTTTCTTGAAGAAAGGTGTTCATATCGATGGGCAGATGCAGTTCTTAAAATATGACCACACCTTTCCGTTACACCCTGTAGATATATTCAAGCCATTTTGGGAGTCGCAGGGCACATTTTGAAAAACTTTGTTAATTATTTCTCCGATTTTCACCCCAAAAGTCGTATTCCAAATTTATTTATTTAGGGTATGAACCCTAAATAAATTAAGTTCGTGTTCGGGTCACAGATATTCATGTGTGTACCTTTCAATTCTATCGGACTAGCAGATTCGGAGCTAATTGACTGTGACAGACGGACAGACAGACAGACACACCTATACCTTATAGGGTCACGAGTGATCCTATAAGGTTTCCGATTTTTCATTCGAAGTTTCGGAACCTTAATATAGTGTATGTCGAACGCTTCAACATCACTTCCAATAGGTAAGTGATAGAGAAGCACGTTAAACCGTTGGACCCAGTCCCGGTTAATTATTGATTTTTGATAGTCGCTCGCAGAAGCCAGAAAGTCTGGGTTGTGGAGGTCAGAAAGGCAGCCAGTCCCTAAGTCGACTGGAAATCGACCCCAACATAATTAGGGTTCACCCAACTGTGTTGAGGCTTCCAGCCTTCAGGCTAGGCAGATTGCAAACGGCAGATATTTTTATGTACTAATAGAAGATTTCAGTCTATGTGATAAAAAGTATTTAGTGCCAACTATAAATCTGTTTACTGCTCACTAAAAATATATTTTCTTCAATAAAACATTATTTGTTACAAATTGCTTAGATCCTGTTTTCGATACCAAATAATTTAAACATTACATTTTTATTTTAGAAAACATTTGCAAAGTTGAACTGTATGTGCGTATAAATAACCAAAACAAAATACCTCTTTGTGTATGTCCTACAAATTGTTCGCACCGATAGTGTATTCGAGAACACAGCTCCGCATTTGACGAAACCAATTGCCATGCTTTACGTTATCAACTGAACCAAATAATTGAATCAGTGTTTGTGATTCCTGCGTATTGACTAAAGGCAAACACGAATGTAGGAATAAATAAATAATTTCAATGCAGGTTCACGTGAAATAAAAGAATTGGCTAAACCTATCAATGCATTTATTCCGAGACACGTTATCATTGAAATAAAATTTATTGGACAGTATGAAATATATTTTTCAGAAAATAAAAATAATGCTTTTATAGTCAACCTTTCCTTTTAGGGTTACGTAGCCAAAGACATGCACGGAACTTTTATTTCTTTAACTACTGAACCTACAGGATCTACACGTTACTTTTAACATCCATCACGCACTAAATCAACTCAGTTATTGGACAACACCATTCAGGCATTTAAACTTCTAACCTTAAACGTAGCCCTGTTCTGTTCACGCCTGGGTCTAGATCATTTATTTACGAATTTATTAAACTGATTACTTAGAGGCGTTACCTTTGCGAACAATGTTTTTCAAACTGACGTCTGGGAGGACCTATTATCCGAATGGCAATGTAGGTGGAAAAGTTCCATCAAAGGACACCTCCACCAGTTCTTCCCATCGGTTTATGAGCGACTGGCTAGAACATGGCTGGAGGTGAATCACTGTGTTATTATACCCAATTTCTCACAGGTCATGGCAACTTTATGGGTAAATTATTTTCCTTCAAGCTTGTAGCCTCGCCTTTATGTCAATGTTCTACACCTCATTGCGAATACGAACAATCCGCATAACATATCCTATAGGAGTGTACTCTTTGGCAAATTCAACGCAATATTATGTTGGATAGTTTTCAGTCTACGTCTGGAGTTGACTATTACACGGACCTTGGCCCTGGGATTACCCCAGTTGTAAATATCCCTTTTCGCCTAATGGCCTAGCTTTGTTCTGTCTCTTGCTGATTAGGAGGGAAGTGGAAATTATGTTTTTTTTTACTCCTCCGCTGTTCTTTTCTGATTAATTTCGTTGCGGGACCCAAGACAGTTTAACTGGGACTCGTCGAGCTTCATTTTCGCCACTGTTTATTCTGGCTCACAGGAGTTTCAGTGGTTTGGAAATAAAGTGGCGGGCTTGTCCCAAATAAAAATGTAAATTCTAGGAATAACTGTTTGCTTTGATTTGATTAGATTCGTTCTCCATGTCATCACTACATATTATAAAACAAAATCCCCCGCCGCGTCTGCCTATTCGCGATATAATGCGCTTAAACATGCGGCCTACCTGGCATGGGTCGACGCTCGGACGCGTAAAGTAAATGACGTGAGTCAAAAGAAGAGAGCCTTCAACAGGGCTGCCAAGTCCTGCAAGAAGGTGTTGCGGAGGGCTCGGTTTGACCACATTAGCCGAATTAGGAACAAACTTGCTTCTTACCCAGCTGGTAGTAAGGCGTTTTGGTCCCTGGCTAAGTCGGTTGAATCGAACTTCTGCCGCTCCTCACTACCTCCACTACAATTGGCAAGCTTCCTTCCTTCGGTCTGCTCGCTGGTTTGTGTGATTGGATTGCAGAATTCCTGAGGAATCGGTCTATCCGAGTAGTCATAGATGGCTGCTCGTCCGGACTGCTGGCTATTAATGCCGGTGTTCCTCAGGGGTCGGTGCTCTCGCCAACATTGTTTTTGCTGCACATTACCGATCTGCTAAAACCCGGTACCTTTGGGTATGCAGACGACAGCACTGTTGCCGAGAGATTCGTGCTCGACGCACGAGCTAGTGGGTCTCAGGTCCAGTCTCTCCGAGAGGCTATGGTTGGGCGCTTGAACGTGTCCTTACAGGCTGTCTCAGGCGATGCCAATCTGGTCAAGTTTAATGCTGCTAAGATCCAGGCGTATCTTTTTTCCGCTAAGAGGAGCCAATTTCACCCGGCTCCATCTTTCCAGATAACCAACCAACTTGATCTTCTTCGTGTTACTTTAACATCTACCCTCAATTTTGGTCCCTTCATAGAGGCAAAGACTCAAGTGGCTGCCAAAAATTTGGGGATCCTCGTAAAGATGAGACGGTACTTCACGCCGGAACAGCTGCTCCAACTCTATCAAGCGCAAGTTCGATCGTGTATGGAGTACTGCTCTCATCTTTGGGACGGATCTGCCAGATACCAGCTTGATGCCCTTGTGTCAATTGAGAAACGAACCAAGAAGATCATCGGCAATGGTAGGCTCGTTGAGTCAAAACTCCAAAGTCTTGAACATAGACGCCGAGTTGCTAGCCTGTCGGTTTTCTATCGGTTACATTTTGGGGAGTGTGCGACGGAATTGTATAATTTGATTCCGCCAAGCCCGTTTCATCAACGGACCACAAGACGTACGGCGAAGTGCCACCGGTTCATGGTGGAAATCCCATCCATACGCACAAAGCGTTTTGAGAAAACATTCATTGTGCGTTCAGCTAGGGAGTAGAATTCCCTTTCGGAGTCTGTGTTTCCTGATAGCTACAACCTGGGAGTCTTTAAGTCAAAAAAAGAATGAATAGGTTACTTCTAGGCAAGCGTGCTCCATCTTCGACCACATCATCGCTTACCATCAGGTGATATAGTGGTCAAACGTTTGCCTATCAACAATTAAAAAAAAAGATGTACTTTAAAAACTACAGAGCTGATTTTTATGCGGTATTCACCAATAGACAGAGTGATTCATGAAAAAGGTTTAGGTATATAATTTGTACCCGTGCAAGCTGGTTGGCGTAGTTTGGGCGGTACACTAGTGTGTCATTAAAATAATAGAAATAGCCTTACCCATCAAGTAACATCTCCCCTCTATTCTTGATCCAGTAGTTGATGGTGTTGGGATGCGCCTCCACGTAGCACTTTAGTTTGACGTCGGTGCCCAGAGGAGCCCCCAGCAACTGATTTGGCACTTTTACTGTGGGTGCAACTGTTGACAAAGAGCGATCATTATTTATTATTGATGTAGAATATTGCACATAATTACTGTCCTTGCAAACAACAATTCTCAGGATTTTTTTTTTTAATTTTGGTTTCGCACGGTTTGTGCACTTAGCCAGTGTCAAGTTAAGAAAGTATTTAATATTAGATACAGAGTACTGTCACTTTTTTCCATTAGAATGCAGGTGTAACAAATTCTATTGTTTTGCAGAATTTGGCAGCAAATGAGTCGAGTCAGCCTTCTCGGCAAGCTTCGCTGAGGTAGTCAATACTACGACAAAATTCTCAGTTTTATATTACCGAGATCGCGCTTGATTCAATGATTCCACTTATTGTCCAGTTGTGTACACACTTGAGACACAAAACTCCACCAATTTAACATCACAATATCCACTAGAAATCAATTTGCGAATAATTAAAACAGCCACCGAACTTCACTAGAAAAAATTTCGCCAAAAACAGAATTCTCGGGATTCTGTGGCTTTATAGTTGGCTCTGGAGGAGGCCTTCACCCTCAAACAATAGGGGTTCACATGGAAAGAGCTTTACCAATAAATTAATCAATACAATTAAATTAGTTATTACTAATATTTTAAACTTAGCAACACTAATAGAATGAAAGGTTGACTGGTAGAAAATGCGGTGTTGTATTAAGTCCGCCTATGTACCACTATTGTAAATGGAGTTTAAATAAATAAATAAATTTAGATAGAGTTATTAATAGAGCAGTGGTGGCCCAGTGGTAACTGCTCCGACTTACGTGTCGTAGGTCGTGGGTTCGAACCCAGACAGGCACTTTACTTTGTGTAAATTATTTCATAATTTCTGCTCTGGAAACGGTGAAGGAAAACATCTTGAGGAAACCGGCATATCCTAGAACCAAAAATTCGAAGACATGTGACATCCACCAACCCGCACTGAGCCCGCGTGGTGGATTACAGCCCATAGCCTCTCACAGACATGAGGCCCTCAGCAGTGGGGACATTAAAAGGCTGAAGATGAATCAATCATAACAAAATTCTAAATATTATTCTATTTAAAAATCTCGAACTTCTTTAAAGACTACATTTTATCAAGTCATGTTTTTAATTTTTCTATTCCTTCAAATTGTATTCTGTACCCAGTCTATAGTGAATTATAAGGATTTTTATTTTAGTTATTTATTTATACAGGATGTAACGTAAAGGTGTTGTCATGTTTTAAGAACTGTATCTGACCATCGATATGAACAACTTTCTTTAAGAAAACCTGAGGAAATTCTCAAAAAAAATTTTTTTCCTCTCATACAAACATATTGATTGGTTGAGCTGAGTGGTGCTGATCCACGCGTTATGTTCGAACGGGCGCCATCAGTTGAGACTGGCCATGTCTTAACGGCCTCTGGCTTATTTGCAATCTTTATTTTTTTGAAATGGTTTTTTATTTTTTTTATTTACATTGTTCTCACATAATAGAAGCAACATGATATATGTAACCAGGATTTGTAATTTATAACATGGTTTAAAAGAGTGTTCATGGAGGTTCTTGTACGTTCTTCTCCATACAGATCTACGCTTTGGATTGTGTTATTAACTTCATCTTTCTGACTGACCGACTTGACAATTCAAAAAATTCAACCGACTTCTAAAAATTACAAAATAACTTTATTTTCGGAAGTCGGTGTTTATATTTTGTTTCTTCGTTATTTGACACCGACTTCCGAAAATAAAGTTTTTTTTTTTATAACGTTGCCCCACACTAGGAATTACTCATGTATCGTGGATGCGTTCACAAACATGTATACTGTGACGACCTTATGTTGGCGACCTTATGGTGGAGACTGGCACGTTGGAAGTCTGGAACATTCTAGAAACTCTTGGAACGCCGATTGAATTTAAGAAGAATAAGGAAGACTTTTGTTTTATAGTCCAGTTGAGTCAGCCCGTCCGAAAAGGGCACATGTATTATTTTTATTGTTCAATATAACGTATAAGTGCGCCATTCCTCTTTCCTTTATAACTCCATACACAATAAGCAGTCACTCTCATACACCACACTCTCGCGCTGCCAGCGAGTACGACAGCCCCTAGACGCGTACGAAGAATCTCCAGGAACCCTGCACTAGGAGAAGGTGCTCCAGGTCCCTATATGTGGCGGCGAGCGCCGGGTAACGAGCGCCGTATGTAAGAGTGACGGTAACGGTAACGGTGTGCGGTGGACGAGCGGAGGACTGGCGCAGCGACGGCACCAGGATAAGAGGAGTATAGTCCAAGCTGAGTGGTTCTGTTTTTATAAGTGTTAAATAATATAAAAAGAGGAAAATGCGATACTTTTCGGGACACACGTATGAAGTGTGCCTCGAAGAATTTATCGACGAGTTTGTGTCGATGGCCATTACCAAGGGGTGGCAAAAGACCGATTATTCGTTGATTATAGGAGTCTGGCTCAAAGGCGCAGCCCAATACTTTTTTAGATATACGTTCCAATATGAAATGGAATTTGACACGCTGTGCGCAGAGCTTAGGAAAGAATTCCCATGCAAGTGTGTGTCTTGCAAGCAGAGAATCAATCAGTGTTTTTATAATCTTGCGAGGCCGGACGTTGTGTCCGAGGCGGATGAACAGTCCGAGGATAATGTGAGCGAAGATAATCATGCAGAGTTTTTTTCTAGCTCAACAATCAAAGCAAATGAGGAGGCGATGATGACCAGAGCTGCGCTGATGCCGGCCTAATCAATGATGTCCAGGTCACATACACAAGACACCCAGACCCGGAACAACTATATGCAGGTCATACAAATATTTGTTCCGTGCGGGAATCGAACCCGCGACACGCAGCGCAGCAGCCGAATGCTCAACCACTGCGCCAACCGTGTCGCCAAGTTATTTTGTAATTTTTAGAAGTCGGTTGTATTTTTTAGTAAAAAAGTTTTTTATTTTTCACTTTTTAGTTTTTGTACCCCAGAAGTAAAAGTAAATATTAAAGTTATGCCTGAATTGATAACCCCAATAACAGGGAATTCGAACATTTGGAGAAAACCAAAACGTCATCTGTGTATACATATTTTTTGTTTATGTTGATTTTTTCAAAAAGTGCTGAATCGATTTCGATAAAATTTATATGGGACCATCTCTGAAGTATGACCTTCCAGACAAGAGAAGAATCATCAAAACCGATTTACAAATAGCGTAGATATCGCGTAACCAACACACAAAAAAAAATCCTCTTTTTTGAAGTTGGTTAAAAATGCCTGTAAATGGTTTACCTATTTGAAATAAATGCTTTGACTTGAATTTACTTGATCAACTGATGATAACTTTGTATGGAAAGTCTAAGTCTCTTTTTTTGGGTTTTTTTTTCTTATTTTTTGAGAATGTTTTTCATTTTCATGAGCAAAACTGACTACGCCTTTCCGTTACACTGTATCGTTGGCTCACGATTTTATTTTTCACCAAATACCATTTATATGTCCATATTAACAATTGTACGTGATAACTAGGTATGATGATGACAATCCCATTGTTATTACCAGGTTCATAGTAGTAATTAAAAAGTATATTTATATTGAATTGGGGTCTAAGTCAAAGTGATGACAACATCATCATCATCAGCCTTTTAATATCCCCACTGCTGGCGCACAGGCCTCCTCTCTGTGAAAGGGGGTGGGCCGTAATCTATCACGCGGGCCCAATGCGGATTGGTAGATGTCAGATGTCTTCGAATTTTTGGTTCTAGGACATGCCTGTTCCCTTAAGATGTTTTCCTACACAGTTTTGAGAGCAATGGTGATGAAATAATTCACACAAAGTAAAGCGACTGCCTTGGGTTTGAACTCACGACGTACAACTTTTATGTCGCGGCAAATACCACTGAACCACCACTGCTCACCTCTCTCTCTGCATGACAACATCACTTTGATAGAAATCAGCAATAACAACTGATCAAATGCTTTTTTAAAATCTTCACCACAATCTCCACCATAGCAAGGAATCACTTCAAATTTTTGTTCACCTACTAGCAATCGGCCCTGGTTTGGCACGGGAGAAAAATAATTATTCAAATGACACGTAGCGCTCTCTAGTCAATCTATCTATTTTTTTTGTGGGATGGGCTCTAATGACTCCCGTTTTGGGTGGAGCGGGAGGGTGTCAGACTCTTACTGACTAAAACCCACCCCTGTTCCTCCCTGTCCTGAATGCCCAGGTAACTCTTTCGAATTTATCCTCAACCCCTAGGCAGGCATCGGCAATGACGGGCCCGTCATGTATGGTGACAACTCTTTGAGGCGCGCGTGGAAAACTACGCGCCGTCGACTCTCGGGCCTGGTGCTGATCGGACGGCGAGCTACCCATTACTCTCCGTTCACAGGCCCGGAATTCTATACCCCTGACGACATATATGCAAAATTTCATGATGATCGGTTTAGCGGTTTAGGCGTGAAAAGTTAACAAAAGGAAATAGTGGCACTCCGGGAGTGCCGACAGAAGTGAACACTTGAACAAAAATGCCCAACGCGCGTAAAGAAGTTTTCACTTCAATTCAAATCGCGGTGTCAGTGTCGGTGTCCGTGGCGAGTTCAATTGTTTTTTCTAAAGTAGTTTTCACTTTAATCCGCTACGCGATCCGCTACGAGTGTTACGATGCTACGCGTCGTAGCACTCGTAGCGGTGTCGGTGGGGGACGAGTTCAATAGTTTTTTCCCCATCTCAAAAATGCCCAACGCGCGTATAGAAAGAAGTTTTCACTTCAATCCAAATAGCGGTGTCAGTGTCGGTGCTGGTGGCGAATTCAATTGTTTTTTCTAAAGGAGTTTTCACTTTAATCCGCTACGCGATCCCCTACGAGTGCTACGATGATTTGTGTCGTAGCACTCGTAGCGGTGTCGGTGGTGGGCGCGTTCAGTAGTTTTTTCTCATCTCAAAAATGCCCAACGCGCCTAAAGAAGTTTTCATTTCAAAAATAAACAAACTTACTTTTGTATTTACATTATCAGTTAGGATAAAAGATTGCTGATAAAACCTATTATCAGCAATATTTTATCCTAACACCGTTTCCAGGAAAAATGTCCTACTCCGCTCATAATAACTTAATAACAGAAAGGTACAAAAACATACGTTTCACTTCTTGCAGTGAATGGGAGCGACCAAGCAGACACGTTCTGACAATCTGATCTTTCTTATGAACGTACGACGAGGGCCTTATTGGGGCAACAGCTGTTCGCATCAAGACATTCGATCCAAAGGACTCCTAAGTTTAAGATATTTTGTGACACGATTTGCTAGACACTTATGAGTTCCTGGTAGTTCCTTATTTTGATGAGTTCTAGTTAGAGCAGCGTTTGGAACTGCATTTGGACACACGGCACCTATCTTTTTATTTTTTAGGGTTCCGTACCCAAAGGGTCTCAACGGATTCCTATTGCTGTCACTCACGTGTCCGTCTGTCCATCGTCTGTCACACAGGTTTCACAGCCTAACGGTTGGAGCTACAGTCTTCAAATTTTGCAGTATAAGCATCTTGTTGACCCAAAGCCATACAAATGGTCAAAAATACATTTGGTACGGAACCCTAAATGTGCGAAGTCTGACATGCACTTAGCCAGTTTTTTATTAAACGTAGCCCCACACTAGAAATATATATATATATATATATATTCCACAACTATCACACAACGCCATCTAGTCCCAAGCTAAGCAGAGCTTGTGTTATGGGTACTAGACAACTGATAAACATACTTATATATTTCTAAATACGAGTACATACATATTATAGATAAATTACACCCAGACACAGAACAAATGATCGTGCTCATTACACAAACATTTGTCCTGGGTGGGAATCGAACCCACGACCTCCGGCATAGCAGTCAGGGTCACTAACCACTAGACCAACAGGCTAGTCGAAATGACTCAAACTTTAACAAATAAACTCACATGCACAAGACACAACTGTTAAAAAAACTTTTTTACAAAAAAAATAGAACCGACTTCCAAAAAAAGTGCAAAAAAATAACTTTAATTTCGGCAGTCGGTGTTTCTGGTTTTGTCTTCGTTTTTTGACAGCGACTTCCGAAATTAAAGTTATTTTGCACTTTTTTTGGAAGTCGGTTCGATTTTTTTGTAAAAAAGTTTTTTTTATTTTTCACTTTTTAGTTGTGGTTCCACATTAAACTGTGTTAACAATTCATAGACATACGATCGCAGCAATCGCGGTTGATTTTCTGTCAATTTTTGAAGAGTTCCGTTGTCTGTCTCCGAAACACATCATCAGATCTACATGAAATTTAAATGAGACCGTTTCGGAATAAACCTCTTTCAAACAAAAAAGAATTTTGCAAATCCGTCAATATATGACAGAGTTATGCACTAACATACAAAAAAAAAAATAATAATAAAAAAATACAAACATCCGAATTGATCTCCTTCTTTTTGAAGTCGGTTAAGAAGCAATCCGTAAAATATTTTACTTACCGCACCAATTTCAAATTTTCTTAGACCGTACTATTCGTGAAACAGATGAAACATTAATTTTATTTCACATCCACCACTTATGAAGAAGTGGTTTGAAGTTTAGGTCAAACATGCACGTGTCTTCTTCACGAAATGTTAACATATTGTTTTAATTATGATAGTGGCTAAAAGTGAATTTCTCGTTATGTTGATACATAATACATCTTTCAATCAATCAATCTGCCTTGCCATTCCCAACTATATTGGGGTAGGCTTCCAGTCTAACTAGATGCAGCTGAATACCAGTGTTTTACATGGAGCATCTGCCTATCTGACCTCCTCAACCCAGTTAATGGGTAATAAAATACCTCTTGTTAAGACTAGATGTCGGACTTTCGGGCTTCTGACGACCCGAATACATCTTTATGTGGTCATAATACCTACATCTAAAAATGCTGAACAGGAAAAACCATACCGAAAAAGAATGACCAGAAATAACACTGTCAATCTTGCGTCAATCTAGCTTCTTGGAGGCCAAAATAAGTAGTACTCGTAAACAACATAAATAAACCGTTATTTCAGTATATAACAATAGAATCTTTTAGATTACCAAAAAATATTGGGAAGCATTGAGGTAATATGTACAGTGCATATTACCTCATCGTTGGGAAGGCATATTTTTCCTTTTGACACGTAAACAAAAAACCAGCCAAGTGCGAGTCAGACACACGCATGAAGGGTTCCGTACCATCGTTCAAGATTATACGCGTCTATTTGTTGCTATTATTAAAATCGAGCAAAAAAGTCAAAAAAAAAAATACATTTCTAGTAAGGGAGCTCCTTTAAATTTTAATTTATTTCTAATATTTGTTGTTATAGCGGCAATAGAAATACACATTCTGTGAAAAATTCAACTGTCTACCTATTATGGATCATGAGATACAGCCCGCTGACAGACAGACGGACGGACGGACAGTGTCGGCTTAGTAATAGGGTCCCGTTGGTTACCCTTCTAATAAAATATATAAAATAAAAAAGCCTTTTATTTCACACCTAATAATTAACCTATTACCTTTTTTTTTACATATTCATTTTTTTTTTGTGAAGTTATAGTATACAAATAATTATAAATTAAATATATTTACGTAAATGTGGAAATGAAAATAATCATACATTGTATAATACATTAAAAAAAAATGTTTTATTTTTATAAATAATTAATATTGTATTGTTATTGAATTACTTTGAATTGATTTGGTTTTTTTTTTTTTATTAGCGTGAACCCCCTCTATTTGAGGGTAAAGGCCTCCTCCAAATATACCCAGTAGTCTCTATCTGTGGTGTTTTCCTTCCACAGTTCACCAGCCGTCCCTTCAATGTCGTACTTCTAATACGGAACCAAAAAAATTAAGACGATAATATAGTGCGTTGTTTTGTGTGGCGTCACATCTACGTAAAAAATGCCACCCACCACTTTTTATCTAGAAATGAGGTAACAAGCCCTCATTCCTTCACTTTGGTGCGTCTTATCTTTAGTATACTATACCTTAGTCTTAGACTATGAAAGGTTATAGACAGAGTGTCAAAAGCCAGTAATCTGAAGTACCAGAATGAGAAACCGGCTTGTATCTGTAAACGCGAAATAAGCTCACACAGACAAAATGAGAAGCCGAAACGTCATCGTCATGTTCGTCGAGGTCACTCACACATTTTAACAAACCTGCTTCATTTAATGCCCAATGACGCTGCGTCTATAACCTTTCATAGTCTAAGACCTTAGTATACAATTACTTGTCAATAATGTATCTGACGTACCTACTAAATAAAATTTTATTTTTCCAGAAATCAGTCCTATAATATATAATCTTAAAAGCATCAGTTGAAATGTTACACACGTACGACAGGTTGATGAACACCGAAAGGTCATTTGGCTAATCAGCGTCAAAGTCCCATCAGATTGTCAGTTAAATAAATTTAAGCTTTCCGGAAGCCAAATTATGTAGTAAACAACATAAATAAACCGCTATTTCAGTATAATTCTCAACAGAAGCTTTCTGAGAAATATCCACTATTGTGTAGTTGACTCCAAACCAAAGTAGATATCTTTTTCTGACCGATTTCCCGGGAATTCAAACTGATGACAGAGTAGAACGACTACCTTGTAATTTTAGCCTTTAAGAGTCTACAATTTCTCCAGTACAATTTCAACATGAAAAGAAAGTTTCACCCCAGGCTTTAGACACTTTTTTCCGTGCCATTTTCTATAAAGGTTCCAACAAAAAAACCTAAAACTTTTTTAACGTCTACCACTAAAAGATAATTCTCGCGCCCTGTCTTTTCATTATTACTCATTAAAATTCATAGAATATGATTAAATCTCTAGTTTTATACTTGTTTGAAATTTTAATACAACTTCACTAAGCCGTTGTTGACTGCAGTTAATCTTATGCCGTCAAAACTTATTTTACTTTACAGTTTCTTGTGTTATTAAATGTTTTGAACAACTGATGGTGGCATAAACTGGTTCTGGAGCCAGTTCTCCGCTGACCCTAATTACTATGAATGTACTTAATCTAAAATTTTATAACAATAAAATCATCATATAAAGTCACAAGAACGATAAAAGCCTGCCAAGTGCGTGTCGGACTTCGCCCATTTAGGGTTTCGTACCAATATTTGACAATTTGTATGGCTTTGGGTTAACAAGATGCATACAATGAGAAAATTTAAAGACTGTAGCTCCAACCGTTTGGCTGTAAAACCTGTGTCACAGACGACGGACAGACAGACGGACACATGAGTGACAGCAATAGGGCTCCGTTTGTACCCTACGGGTACGGTATCCTAAAAACCACAATGAAAAAACAGCAAACAAGAATAAGATGCTATCAGAAATATTAAATGAGATATTAATGCAAGTTAAAGAGCCCTTGCTATAATAACATGCAATTTATTTGATCCTTTATTTCTTTGATTTGGGACTGGTTATTGTGACACTTGAAGGAGGCCTATGTCTAGCAGTGGACGTCTTTCGGTTGAAATGATGATCATGAACTATTTGAAAGAAAGAAAGAAAACATATTTATTTGTCACGCACAAATACACACTATGTAGGAACAGATATGAAGAAACTTAATTTAAAACGCAATAACATTGTATTCAAATTCAAATTTAAAGCATTTGCTTCAAGTAAACCATTTACAGGCACTTTTGAATTGTTAAGTCGGTCAGTCAGAAAGATGAAGTTAATTGCACATTCCAAAGCGTAGATATGTATGGAGAAGAACGTGCATGAAACTCCTTGGACACTCTTTTTAACCATGTTATCTATTACAAAACCTGGTATGCCTCACGCCTGCTCCAAAAAGAGCCAATTCAGCAAAATGCCAGGACATAATACTTGCTGGAATTTCACTGACAAACAAACTATCAAACCGATAAAACACAGAGCTCATAAATGGCAGAAAAACATAATTAAATCTGCCTGGCCTTTTCCTAACAATCTTGGGGTCGGCTTTCAGTCTAACCGGATGCAGCTGAATACCAGTATTTTACATGGAGCGACTGCCTATCTGACCTCCACAACCCAGTAACTGGGTAATACGACATCCCTTTTATTTTTATTTTTTTGGGGTGGGAAATCATCCAATGACTTCGCCCGCTCTGGGTGGAGCGGGAGGGCGTGTCAGAGTCTTACTGGCTAAAACCCACCCCTGTTCCTTCCTGCCCTGAGTGCCCAGGGGCGAGGTAACTCTGTTTCAGATTTATCCTCAACCCCCGGGCAGGAATACGATACCCTTTGGTAAGACTGGTTGTCAGACTTTCGGGCTACTGACGACCCGTAACGACTGTCAAAGATCCACGATTGACCAACACGCACGTACGCATGGCTTAACGTGCTTTCGGAGGCACAGAGGAGTCTCGGTATGTAAAGATGGTCTAACCTATGGGCTAACCTCGGCAAGCGTAGCTTAACCTGATGGATCGACCCATGCGGCTGTTATTAGTTTAGCTATGAGCTCCTTCACGAGCGAAAAACATAATTATGAAGTCAAAACTTTTGCAGCTCAATTATGTTATAAGGACGAAGTCTAATAATGCTAATATAAACAAAATATCTCAAAAATAGAAAGATAAATCTTGCTTGACTTTATAGCGAACGGTGTCTACTGAATAGATTTCAGTAGAAACCGTTCGCTGCAAAGTCACGTTTCCTGGTTACTGCTACATAGAGGACTTATATCATTTTGGATGCCATCCAAATTCGTGACGGGGGCAACCCTGAACGGATTATATTATTCAAAGTGACAAACAAACGAATGGGGGCATTTTATATTGGTTTTTGGGGGGAAGGGGGGATGTTGATAGTTTTGATTGTTTGGTTTAAGGATAGGTCTAAATGGATACATGGAAATTCCATAGGGTTTTTTGCAGATGTTTTTATGTATAGTCCGTCCCCTCTTTCGGAATTTAAATGAGGTATTATCAATTTCCCTTCTTTACCTATCAAAATAATTCGATCGAGAAGAGAGATAGCACTATTTGTTTTAATGATTATCTCAACTACAGGAATAGTTCCATATTTGGGGTCAGGGATAGGTTATATGATTAAAAAATCTATTTAGTCTGTCAACTAGTTTACCAAAAAATATTGGGAAGGCGTATTTTTTCTTCTGTCACGTAAACAAAAAACCGGCCAAGTGCGTGTCGGAGTTCGCACATTTAGGGTTCCGTACTAAATGTATTTTTGACTATTTGTATGGCTTTTGGTAAACAAGTTGCTTACACTGTGAAAATTGGAAGACTGTAGCTTTGGGGTCATCTGTAACACAGGTTTTACAGCCAAACGGTACGGACGGACAGACGGGCACGTGAGTGATAGCAATAGGGCTCCATTTGACCCCTTCGGGTACGAAACCCTAAAAATAAAGACGATATTGTGAGTTGTTTTGGTGACGTCACACCTTCGTTAAAAATGCACTACATTTTACCTAGAAATTACGTAACAAGCCCTCATTCCTGAACTTTGATGCGTCTTATCTTTGTCAATTTTTATTTATTTGATAAAGCAAAACGTACCTACGTGTTCAATACTTTTCGATAAAGTAACTGACGGACTTTCCTATTAAATAATAAATAAAATCAGTGGAAATGCTACACACGTACGAAACGTTAATGACTACTGAAAGTTTATTTGGCTTATCAACGTCAGTCACTTCAGATTGTCAGGAGATCTTCTAAATAAATTCGAAGAAAACACGGTTTATTCAGAAGCTATGATCTCCCAATCTATGCTGACAGATTCGTTATGTCTGGAATCTGACGATTGCCGTTGGCAAGTGGATTTGCCCGGTATTTGCTAAAATATAAACTATTAGTTGTTGGAAATAGTCGCTTCATCTAAATTGGAGCTTATTTCTCGATTTCCTTTTTGTAACATCACTATTAGGCTATATCCAGACCTTCACCTCTCTGTGGGAGTGAACCAACTGTGGATAGTGGTTGGAGATCGTCACAAATATCTTCGAATTGATGGATCTAGAACAGGTTTTCCTATGCTGGGGTCCTTTGTTCTTTTATTGCACTGATGCTTCATTTTCTCTTTGTTACAGTATTAAAATCCGTAAAAATTAAATAAATATTGTACTTACAGTTAACATTAAGTATGATTCTCTTGCTGACGGCGGGCGGCACGTCGTTGGCCGCGATGCACAGGAACGCGCCCATCTGTCGACGATCCACGCGCCACAGGGGGAGAGAACTGCCCGTGTAGCTCTCCACTAGACAAGAAGATAAAAACAAATGATTAAAAACGAAACTCAAGGAATTTAACAGCTAATGAAAAAAAACGGTTATAACTATTATGCGTTATTCTTTGATTTCCCGTAGCAAGGTCGTTGCAGTAGACCCATAATCTCCAATTGATTTTCGTTTTAATTAAATCATCATCAGCCTCTTTAATGTCCCCACTGCTGGGGCACAGGCCTTCTCTCTGTGAGAGTGTGTGGGCCGTGTACCCCACGCGGGCCCGATACGGATTGGTGGATGTCACATGTCTTCGAAATTTTGGTTCTAGGAAATGACGGTTTCCTCACGATGTTTTTCTTCACCGTAAATAAATAATATAATTGTCAATCCGTAATTTAAGAATTCTATTGAAAATTAAAAAAGAAATTAATTTTTGTGATCTTCATCATATACTTTCAGCCAAAAAGCGTCCTCAGCTGAACATAAACCGTATGCTTCTCGCAACCAGTGGACTCCTGCGTCCCTCGTCAAAAATATGGTGCATTATTGTATCCTAAGGAGGCCATGCTATCTCTGACCAAAAATCTTACTAGAAGCCTTCTACGTCTGGACAGAGGCAGTCTGCGCGTGGTAGCGAGGACCGTCACCGGACTCTGCTCACTACTCACTAAATAAACACTCACACACAATAGGCGTAACCAATAGTTCCCTGTTCAGAGCATACATGGAGATGGAGGAGATAGTCGCGCACGTCCGTGAGTGCACGGACATCGCCGATATAGGTACACATACGGACCTTAGGATCACACAATACTGTTATAGATGTCCTATGTAAACTGGGAGGCCTAATCGGCTTCTGGATAGAGATGGGCTGGTTGGAATAAACTACTGCAGCGTGATTTACAAACTATTTGTTTATGTGAGCTCGTCTAATAATCAAAGGCAGATACATGAATACCTTTACACACTAATCAGATCATATACCCACCGTATTGAATTCAATGCTATTCAAACCCTAAGCTTCAGATTACAGCCTAACCTCTACAGCATTGGTTCTCAACCTTTGGTCGTTGGACCACTGGTGGTCCGCATGAGCTAAAATATGGTCCACGAAAGGTTTACAATTTCTAAATTTCCAACTGAAAAGTAACATTGAAGTCACTAATTTTAAGTTACTATCAGAAATGTTGTGATCTACGAGTATAAGACTCATTTCTTTAATTTAGATTTTAAAGAATAGATTAGATATGTTTCAAGTTCTGAATTTATTTTTAGATTGCCACATTTTGATGGTTCCGTAGTCCTAACAAGGACAAGGAACCCTTATAGTTTCGGTCTGTCCGTCTGTACGTCCGAAGCATAGCGTAGAGAATGTTAGTAGTAGAAAGTTGCAATTAATGTAAGAGTGTATAAGTTAGCTTGGTGATAGTCGCCCAACTTATAAAATGTACCTACTTGGAAAATTTCGTACAAAACACAAAATCCTTACTTAACACAATTCATGTTGTAACGGGCGTCTACGGAACCCTACATTGTACGCTACCCGACACACGCTTGGCCGATTATTCGTCTTTAGGTTCTGGTCCCTGCTAACAACAAAGAAACCAATGTGGTCCCCGGTCAAAAAAGGTTGGAAACCACTTCTCTACAGGTTCGTTAATCATAATATCCTACAGGAAATACCTATATTCCGTAATAGAGGCTTGCCGTTTATAACCGCGCGGAAGTCGTAAGATTTAACTAGTGGAAATAACTGTGGTTATGAAACCGTTCGTAATTCTCTTACTGCCTAGTGCCTCGCTAACAAGTATTTAAAGGGACAAGGGTTTAAAGGTTCTTGTTACTTTGATTTTATGTTAACACGTATTTAATTTAAATTCTAGCCTAGAAGGAAATCAAGAATAAAGGCAATTTTATTTGTTGTTTGATACTGGTTAACGCAACTCGTGGCTGAAGTAATAACAGCCGCATGGGTCGATCTATCAGGTTAAGCTACGCTTGCCGGGTTTGGTCCGTGGATGGGTGACCATCTTTACATATCAAGACTCCTCCGTGCCTCGGAAAGCACGTTAAGCCGTTGCTCCCGGCTGTCAATCGCGGATCTTTGACAGTCGTTACGGCCCTAGTAGCATTTATTGTTGGGCCAACACTAAAATGAAAGCATTTATTGTAAACCAACCAAATGCCAACACTAAATGCTATTAGGGGGGTCGTCAGAAGCACGAAAGTCTGACATCCAGTCTTACCAAGCCGTATCGTACATTACCCAGTAACTGGGTTGTGGAGTTCAGATAGGCAGTCGCTCTATGTAAAATACTGGTATTCAGCTGCATCCGGTTAGACTGGAAGCCGATCCCAAGATAGTTGGGAAAAGGCTAGGCAGATGATGATGATACTGGTTACGCAAATCGAATCCGAAATCTTTTTTGCAATCCATGATGGAAACATAAAGGTAAGCATAATTAGGCTTTTGATATTCCGACTGCTGGGATACAGGACTCCGCTCTGAGAGATAGGTCGTAATTGGTGGATTAAACATAACAAACAATTAGAAAGACATACAGATATTTACTTTCTCATTTATAATATTAGTTTGAATCTCTCTCAAACTATGCTCCTTGCTTCAATGTTTAATAGTCCTAAGTTCCCAAGGAAAGTTTCCACTATTAACTCCCTCACACCTGCTTCACATAACTCACATATTACCACTAAAAGCCTCCCATGATCAATATTACAGTAATTATCACCGAGGTAGCGTTATTTACACTAATAACATAAGTAGGTTACACGCAAGCTTAGAAAGTCGGCTTTACTCAGTCCATGAATGCAATGAAAAACAGAAATATTATATAGAAGAAAATTTATTTTTCCTTTTAAGTTTTACTTAGAAAATGTTGGAAGTGAAGGTACCGACGACAGGTATGTCGTGAATGTTGTTCTTGCTTGCGATTTAATTGTAAGGGAAATTTCCTTTCTGTACCTAATGAACGGTTATTTTATACTTACAGAGAATTTTGTATTATTCTCCAGATAATACATACAATTATTTATGGTGCCACGTTGCCATACGGTTGCGTGAGTTCCGTACACCCATTCTGTGAATTTTAAATGCACTCGACGCTCTCCTAGACTGACGAGTCTAGGAGAGCGTTGAGTGCGTTCAAGGACGCTTGATTAGATCTGTTCGTTGATGAATGGAAGGAGATACTGTCTGACGATTTGCGAAAAGACTGAGTAAAAGGCTAAGGTAAGTATAATATTGGCTCATTGGCGTTCTGTCGTTCTGGTTTAATAAATAAATAAATTACATTTAGACAGGAAATTTTCAGTCCGCGATCTCTTCCTGTCAAAATACAGTTTAGATCCGGGTAATGCCAATGTCATTTTTTCAATTCATCTGTATTTATAAAATTCAAAGTCCTGACTGGCTGATATATCAACGCACAGCCTAAACAGCTGGTCCTAGAGACATGAGATTTGGAGGGTGTGTTCTTTGTGAAGAGTAGGTGTCTACTATGGAATGGTTTTTCGAAATTCAACTCTTAGGGGGGTGAAAAAGGGGTTGAAAGTTTATAACGGGGGAAGGGTATACCGCCGTTTGCCCGAATTTTATTTACCCTAATATCATTTGCCATAATAGTCAACAGCCATAATATTATACGACGTAATATTCATTTGCCCTACTCTTATTTGCTATATTAGTCACGTGCTAGAAGCTTTGTTTCCCATAAAGTCACTTACCATAACATCATTTGTCATAATCATTGTAAGCCCTAATTATCACATGCCCTAATTATCAGATGTCCTAATTATCACATGCCCTAATTATCACATGCCATAATTATCATATACCATAACATCAATTGCCATCGACATTGAAACTGGATGCAATCGGGACTTTAGGGCACTCCGACTCGGATAGGTTAGGTTAGAAGGGGATGGCGGGGTCTATTCGCACGCTTCGCTCGCTCAAACGACCCCGCCATCCCCTTCGTGGTTATTTTTTTATAAACCACCCAGAAATAGTTTGGTTAGGTGCCATTTGAGTTAGGTTAGAACTGTGACCATTAAGTTTAATACAGAAGAATAAATAAATTTATTCTAATTATACCAAACATTACGCACCCATCGACAGACATTTAAATGTTATGTCTAATAATCATTATGGCATTTAAACATTATGTTTGATAATTATTATGGCACTTAAAAATATGAAAAACAATACGTATGGCACTCGTATCTTATGGTATCTAAGTTTCGGGCAATAAACAGTATGTCATATGTCTTTTAGGGCAAACAAAACATTCGGGCAAATAAAAATCGGTTAAATGAAATTCGGGAATATGATGATTATGGTATATAATCTTCGGGTAAACAATAGACAACCCGGGAGAAGTACTACCTCCACGCGGTCGAAGCCACTCGCAAGAGCTAGTTTATTATAAAACAAAGTCCCTCGTCGCGTCTGTCTGACTGTCTTTCTATTCGCCAAAAACTAAAAAACGATTGACCGGATTTTCATGCGGTTTCCTCCAATAGACAGAGTGATTCATGAGCTTCCACATGAATCACGTTTAGGTGTATAATTTGTACCTGTGCGGAGCCGCAATTTTGCCATAATTATGTCACAAATGCGGCCAATGACAACTTGTTATGTAGCAACTCAAAATTTGAGTACTTTTCGTAGATTTTCGCTCACCATATTACAAACTCTCGACTCTCTAAGTACTCGATCAAAATGTATAACTGTTTGTATTCACAATGATGAATATTTTTTGTTGTGTTCGCCCTCATTAAAAGTTAATACCTCATTAACGTCTTCCAGGAAATGCAAATACGTAGTTCCTTCGAGTGTTGAGTTTATCACAATAGTTCATAGATCTATATCAACCTACATATATACCACCTTCAACGAACAGTCGCTGTAGAATTCCATTGAATTCAATTGAATGATAACTATCGACAGGTACAATAAGCCGTGCGCAGACTCGATCGATCATTAAACTACAACAAATGAATCTTAAAGATTTTATCAATCCATTCTTGACGTTAAATAGGATATTTTCCTGTATTTATTTTTGTACTATATTTTTAATGAAACAATAAATAATACAACGTATATATTTTGCTGCAAACAGCATCAATATTGGTTATTAAATGAAGCAGCACTTAACATTTCAAATATTGGTATAAGGAAGAGTAGGGCGTGGTGAACCCGGGCCTGCGGACGGCGAGTAATGGGTAGCTCGCCGTCCGATCAGCACCAGGCCCGAGAGTCGACAGCGCGTAGTGTTCCACGCGCGCCTCAAAGAGTTGTCACCAATTAGGACGGGGCCCGTCATGGCCGATGCCTGCCCGGGGCTGAGGATAAATTCGAAACAGAGTTACCTCGCCCCCGGGCACTAAGGGCACGAAGGAACAGGGGTGGGTTTTAGTCAGTAAGAGTCTGAAACGCCCTCCCGCTCCACCCAGAGCGGGAGAAGTAATTGGATGATTTCCCACCCCACAAAAAAAACGGGGCGTGGTGAAATACCCCACTCTTCGCGTGGTGGGGACATCTCACTATCTCTTTTATTTATTTCTCTTTTCTACGCGCGTAGCCTAATAGCGGTGACGTCATACGTCAGTGTGAGAACATAAGGAACAATAACTTTATCAGAAATTCAGAATTGTCACCCATTACTTATTGGTCCTATCACCCACAACCTTCAAAACGTTATTTACACAACCTACTCCTGACACTCATAAATGGAGGACAAACATTTTAGTATTCCAAATAGGTTGCTCATAAACGTTTACTTTAGACTTAGCCAAAGTAAACGAAGGGAAATGACTTAATATGCTGTTACGCTCGCGTGACTGTAACACATAATTCCCAAAATATGCCACAACCGTATCGAAGTACGACCATTAGTACGAGCTTTAATGTTAAATGAATATTTATATGAGGTCTAAGAAGTGAAAAGTGAGCTGTCAAAATGACTTATTAACCGCATGTCATAATCTCATCTAGTTAATAATGAAAATATTTCAGTTATAAACTAACTGTTTACTATTAAACCCGGTCAATGTTAATGGATATAGGGTTAATTTAGTTACCGGGACTCAGGTGGCGTAATTGCCAAGTATTTAGTAACTACAGCTGACAACGGGGCAATGGTGGTGGAGTAAGTTGAAATTTTCTGTTTTTTTATTTTACTTAAGGGTCTTCTCGCGGTCCAGTGGCGCCCTCATTGAATAAAAAATCGTAGCATAGCACAGAAAATAAATATTAAAAAATCCAACTTCACGTTTGTTACAAAGAGGATAAAGAATTTTTGTGCTACGATTTTTTATTCAATGAGGGCGCCACTGGACTGCGAGAAGGGCCTTAATATATACTTTCAGATTTTGGAAGGCCAAAGAAACGATAGATGGACTGTGTGAAAGAGGATATGGGTAAAAACGGGTGACTATAGAGATGACGACTTATGAAGAAAGTATGGAAGAAAAATACATTTTTTATACATTTGCGCCGACCCCAAATAAATTGGAATAAGGACTGGAAAATGATGATGAAATACTTTCAGATTTCTGTTTTTTTTTTAATTTTTATTATAAGCTTTCATTTGACTTGCCTTGTTGGTAAGTCAGTTAGCAACAATGGGTTGAATCCTGCAAAACAATTTTGAAACGGTTTTTTCTAAACGACTAAGCAAAAATGTTGTATACACATTTGTTGTTTGGGTGACTGGTTTCAAAAAAGGTTTATTTAAAAAATATATATTTTACAACGTCACTATATATCGATCGATACCATCTGAAGAGTTATATATGTCTTAGAACCAAAAATTCGAAGACTTGTGACATCCTCCAACCCGCACTGGGCCCGCCTGGTGGATTACGGCCCACATCCTCTCAAAAAGAGAGGAGGCCGGTGCCGCAGCAGTGGGGGCACTATAAGGCTGATGATAATTAATATTTTCTAGTTCTACAAAATAATAAAAACATCTCCAATTTCATTTAAACACCATGATAAAGATTAGTGTCAGTTCAATTACTCCTAAAGTAACACTTCCTCAGGGAACTATACGGATAAAGGACTACGTCAACCTCTTTACTTTGACATTATCTCTTAACCAACGCCTTAACACCCCTTTATCGCTACCTACAATTGGGCCCCCTGAGGACTATAAATTGTAAGGTCTCTTGTAGGTCTATTTTTTTTTGCCATAATGAGAAATAGTTTGGTCCTCGGGTACAGTTAATTTAAACAATTATCTTTAATTGACGTGAATAGAACATAATCTATTATAAGCACATGATATACACGTAAATAGAATAAAATTTATGTTTTCTTAATTTCCTAAATCAATCAAAATCAAAACTTATTCATTCCAACTAGACTGAGTGCCAGCATTTTTTTATGTCCCTCAAAATCGTCCGGCTGACACCACTTTCTAGTGTTATTTATTTTTTGTTTAAAATTATGTTAGCTAGGTAGAAGAAGTTGTGCAACAAACTCCCCAGCAACACATCATTCTGTCTTGTCTATTACCTTGTACTCGACGTTTTATAATGCATGGTTTACTTAATAAATACTTTTAAAATCCAAACAATTTTATTTCATTTTTTCACTAGGTTGGTTTAGGGATTTTATCTAATCACTAACTTTCTTAAGTGAAATGATCACACACAGTTGTTATTTTAACACCTGCCGTGAATTGATCTCTCCCTTAGGGATTTGATCAAGTCTCTGTTTGCGACAAATGTTGACTTATTATTTTCTATTTACGTTAACAAGTCAAAGGTAATATAAAAGTGAAGGCGTCAAACAATACACATAAATATTCTTATTTTCCAAAAATAGTTCGTCTATTTCTAATCTACGAGTACTTCTAAGAATCAGTAAGTACTGATTCTTATCAATAAATCAAAATTTGCCACTCCCACGCAAGTACTCGTAATTATGAGTGAATATCTACCATTATGATGTTTTGATTTGTTTGTGCTTATTTGCTTATAAATAAAAGGTTACAATATTATTTTTATCATTGACAGGCTTGCGTTTAAATAAATTTATCAGATTAAACAAATTTTAGAGACTTATTTGTCTGTTATCAATGGATTCTAATCTGGTTTTTATTCATTTATTTAAACTTCATGTAGGACCCATCTATAGGCGGACTTACAGCGGAGAATGCCTTGTGATGCCACAACAATTATAACACCAACCTTTTGTAATTTATTTTTAACTGAATTGGAATTTCATCATAATTTTTTCAGCCGAAAGACGTCCACTGCTGGACATGACTTTTCTCAAATGTCGCTGCAACGAACAGTCTTGTGCTTCTCGCATCCAACTGCTATCCGCAATGAAAAATAATGCAGTAAAAACATGGAGGAAAGAATCGCTCACGTCGCGAGTCGTTAATTGATTCCGTCTATTGATTATTTCCTATAAATAGTCATCATACATCATGCATGGATTGCGAAGTGTAGGGCTGTTTTATTTTGCCTTGCGTAATACTATGCAGTTGTTTCAGGTACACACTTGTGAATGCAAATAAATTACCGATTTGTATTTTTATCGTATATTTCCTTATTTTAGAAACTTACCCTATTGGATGCCATTTTTATAGGAACTGCTAAATCTATTGCTATTATTTTTTTACTAAGTAGCAAAAACTTTGAAAAAAAAATTGGATTATAACAATAAAGAATTAACCTTTGTACTTCATTTTATAAATATTTTTCTGATATAAAGCTCCTGTATTTAATTGCTGAGTACTTATTATGGGCTAATTTTTATCATGGAAAAACGCTCGGTTTTGAAGTTCCGAGGAGCAAGCCAGCACACTATGGAAAAAATATATACCTGTATCTTAGACTGTGAAAGATTATAGTCGCAACGTCATTGGACATTAAATGAAGCAAGATCGTTAAAATGTGTGAGTGACCTCGACGAACATAACGATGACGTTTCGGATTCTCATTATATTTGTGTGAGCTTATTTTGCGTGTACAGATACAAGCCGGCTTCTCATTCCGGTACCTACTTCAGATTGCTGGCTTTTGACACTCAGTCTATAACCTTTCATAGTCTAAGATCTGTATATACAAAATTCAAAGTCCTGACTGACTGATAAATCAACGCACAGCCTTAACCGCTGGTTCTAGAGACATATGTTTTATTTATTTTTTTATTTATTCATAAATACAAGTTATGGGTTACAAAACTTTACAAGGCACAGTATTAGACCTCTGAGGTCTGTCTTAGCATGGCATGGCCTGAGAGTTGATCAACGCGCCATTACACAGTCTTTGAATATTCAGCTAAGTTACAATGGAGGTCATGTAATAATTTTACAGTTTGCGCTTTATGTTTTTATTGTTCAATGAGTCTCTTACATCTAACGGTATTTGGTTTAATAAACTGGGTATTGAGAAAGACGCGGTGCGAACATGTACATGAAATACATGAAATGAGGGTTTGTTCTTTGTGAAGAGTGGGCATCCACTAAGAAAGAGTTTTTGAGAAAGAGAAAGAGAGAAATTCAACCCATAAGGGCGTGAAAATGTGCCTGCGGACGGCGAGCAGTAGGCAGCTCGCCGTCCTATCAGCACCAGGCCCGTGAGTCGACGGCGCGTAGTGTTCCACGCGCGCCTCAAAGAGATGATTGTCAGCTACCACTGACGGGGCCCATCGTGGCCGGTGCCTGCATGCCTAGGGGTAGCGCATAAATTCTGAAAATGAGTTACCGCACCCCTGTGCACTCAGGCAGGGAAGGAACAGGGGTGGGTTTTAGTCAGTAAGAGTCTGACACGAAGGAGCGGGAGAAGTCATTGGATGATTTCCCACTCACAAAAAAAGGGGGTGAAAAAGGGGTTGAAAGTTTATTACGGGAAAGTACTAATGCGACGCGGGCGTAGCCGCTGGCAGAAGCTAGTTAAAATACAAAATTGAAAATATTGTTTGTAAACATTGAATAAATAGAGTGTAATGTTGTCAATTACCGGTTTTGGTTAGTGCTTCACTAACAACCTGTTAACTAGCGCTAACATTGAAAGTTAGGGCCTGTTTATTGATAGACTAATTTTGTTTACAGAGTGGTGTATTTTGGGCTGACGTAGGTGAACAAATGACGGGATTTTTTGGAAAATAGCTGTGTTGTTTGCTTCTTAACCGCATTCCCCGCATTCCCCTTAAACTTAAGGGGAAGATTTATAAAACAATGGTCAGACCTGCTGTCTTGTATGGTTCAGAATGTTGGGCCACAAAAGGGATGAATGAAAAGCAATTGCATGTGGCTGAGATGAGAATGCTAAAAGCGATGTGTGGTCAGTGTGGTATTACGCGCATGGATAGAATTATGAATGAGTATATAAGAGGAAGTCTGAAAGTGGCACCACTGACTGAAAAGTTGTGTGGAAATCGGTTGTCGTGGTATGGGCATGTGATGCGGAGGCATGAAGAAAATGTCGTGAGGAAAGTCTTGTGTATGGATGTGGATGGTTATAAGAGTAGGGGAAGGCCAAAGAAACGGTGGTTGGACTGTGTGAAAGAGGATATGGCTAAAAAGGGGGTGACTACAGAGATGACGACTAATAGAGGTGTATGGAAGAAAAAGACATGTTGCGCCGACCCCAAATAAATTGGGATAAAGGCAGGAGAATGATGTTTGTCTTAACAATATAGTTTTCGTGTCCTGTCAAAATTATGCTGAGTGTCATTTAATTAAGTTTGAAGAAAGAGTTAGATTATTAGCTACAGAAAAAGACATAAATGTGTAAGAAGTCACTCCAAAAAGTAACACAGCACATTTTAATCATTTTCAACAAAATGGCAGCCAATTCACATTATGACATTACTTTTGACCCATCCTGTATAATTATGTACATGTGAAAATATAGGTATACACAAAATACGCGCCTTTTCATCTCACTAAATTATCAAAACAAACAAGGCGAAACCACGGCATGAAGCCAGCTTATTAAGCAAACGTACGTACATACGTAAGGAGACATTAAAAATATGTCTGGCTGAGACGCTACTCCCGCTCATTTCCCACTTTGAATTAAGAACAAGGGCATGCCATAGAGCTAGTAATGTTTTAAACTTGCCTATTTTAAGACTGGAACCTATTTATCTTGTGTATTATATTTTGCCTTGACTTAAGGTCTACTGAAATCTGCGTGTTGCTTGCCTCAAAGGCTCATCCCAGAAATTAACATACATGGTTCTCATATGATTTGACCAGTACCTATTGTATGTATTTGAACACTTTAAAAGAGACTTTGACATCTGAGTTGGTTTTGGTGCTTCTTCTCAGGGTAGTCAGAGAGGAAACACCGCCCTCATCTAGCTAAAACTGACAAAAAAAAAACGTTGAAAATTGTTAAAATTGTTTAAAAGTGTTGATAAAACCTGCTTACATAAATAAAATCATTTAATATTTGGGCTTTCTTACACTACTTCTGCCTTTTATATTGACAAAAGAAGAAGTGTACACTTAAATTGATACTTTATTTAATTACTAACGACTTTCTCTAAGAGAAGTCAACGTGCCAATTGGGTAGCAAACGTATGTTTGGCTTTGTGAAGACTTGACATCAATACAATACACGTCTCAAGTTTTAAAATGACATTATTCTCATAAAAAGTTAGGCAGGTAAATGTTGCCAAACTTTTAAATGTTTTATCGATATTTTACGGAACGGTACCGTAATCATTGGAATTATATTCCATTTCAAAAACTCAGCAACAGGAAAAAAAAACAGCCCAGAACTTTCCGTCCCACTGGAAAAAACACGAAAAACTTATTAAAAAAAAATCCTTACTCAGAGTCAAGTTTGATGCTGAGTTTGCTGAGTTTGTTGCAAAAGGACCAGATTTTACAGCAAAAAGACTGTAAGGACCAGATTTTGTACGAGTACCCTATCTAGTATTTTAGACAGTCAACGGACCGGGTAATGGGAGCAACACGTTTCCCTTACCTACCAATTTGTTCCGCCACCTGTGCCCGGTTATCCCATACATGTCGAGCTTAATCTCAAGATTAAACTTTAAGATGTAAACAAAGTTATGTTTACATTTACACAGATGTTCTGTTCTGAACTGTTGTGTTTTGTGGCATGATTTAAGATCTGGTTTTAAATGTCAAAGGAACTCGTTATGAAATGGTTTGACAACGTTTGTGGGGATTTAATTGTCGTACCGATTTGTGTTACAGGTAGGTGTGCCACTTAATTTTGTGAATTCTCATTAACAGAAGTTAGGTATAACCCCTAAAACTAATTGAGCTTGAGTTATTAATGAATTTATTCCCCAACTTCCAACTAGCCAACCAGTTTTCCAGCGAGCAATGAATATTAAATTGCAAATTTTTCATTAGTTTAATAGGTTCTTTTTAAGGGTTTCGAAGGGTCCAAACGGAGCCCTATTGCTGTCACTCACGTGTCCATCTGTCTGTCTATCCATTGTCTGTCACAATTTTTTTTCGAAGAACTTTTTAACTTTCCATATAACAACCTTATAGGGAGTTACATGTTTGAGCCGTTTGGGGTTGAAACACTAGGGCCATGGGGTCCGAGTGCTCATCGAGTTTTCCGGCATATCAGCAAGCTGTTAGTCGACTCTTCACGTGACCAGAGGGCTGGGATTTTCTTTGGCCAATGAATCAGCATTGCTATTGAACGTAGTAATGCTGCCAGCGTTCTGGGCACTTTTTCCATTGACAGCGATGTGGATGAATTTTTTGATGCCCAGTGAGTTGTTTTTTCATACGCATTTGTACATGTTAGGTATTATTGTTAGTTTGTATATATATCTTTTAAGTTATTACTTTCCATTGACTTAGAAACTTGTAATTAGATGAAAATGTTTATTATTACGTATATTTTACTAACAAATATCAATATATTGATAAATCAGATTTTGTCTTTGATAATTCCCTTATTCGGTACGGAACCCTAAATGTTTGAAGTCCGACACGCACTTGGCCGGTGTTAATTCGTAATAGGCTCGCGTTTGACCACCACCTCACCTAATAGGAAGTGATGATGATGACGTGGTCGACGAGCACGTTTACTAAGAACTAACCTATTTACTCTTGATTTATAGTTACATGGAAATACAGACACGGGCAGGGACTTACGCTCCTAAGCTATATGGACATTGAAAGTACTCGCAAATGTTTTGTGCATTGGGTGGGATGCCTAGCATATAATGATGGCGCTTCGTCGTACTTGTATGTATGTTAAGGAAAGGGCTTTTTTTTTTCTTTTGTGGGGTGGGAAATCATCCTATAACTTCTCCCGCTCTGGGCGGAGCGGGAGGGCGTGTCAGACTCTTACTGACTAAAACCCACCCCTGTTCCTTCCTGCCTTTGAGTGCCCAGGGGCGAGGTAACTCTGTTTCGAATTTATCCTCAATCCCCGGGCAGGCATCGGCCAAGGAAAGGGCTTAGCGGAATAATTGTAAAATGTAAACGCATATCCCCGAATAGAAAACCGACAAGTTGGTTAATCGAGTTACATTATATTTTCACCTCAAAAACTACAGAATCTTGAGTTTCAAATGAAGGTTTGCAAGTTTTTTATTAATTAGCTTATATATGCTCAATTGTTTGTCCTGGAATATTTCCAATCGCTCTATGGAGTATACATTATGTCCCATTTTGTCGCAGTGTAGCTCGATCCACCTCCCCTATACCATATATTATACTAACAAAGCTGAACGCGTTCGTTGAGGCTAACCCTGGATTGGACCTGTTTGATTGATTTTATGAATGGATGACGATGTTGTTATAATTTTTGCGAATCTGTGAGAAGACAGATTGAAAGGATTAACTTATTTTAGTACTAGCAGTTTCCCGCGACTTCGTTTGCGTCAAGCTCGTTTTAGTATAATGGCTATATTGCTGTACTAAACCATATTAGATAATAATAAATGCTCATGACAGTCCAGTTTAAAAGTGGTTGGTATAACTGGGTCTACTAGTCAAGTTCAAACACGACTACACCCACTGCTTGGCATAGGTCTGTTATTTTCTGTATCAATCCTTACGCTCCAATAGCTACCTCATTCAGATCCTACCCGCGATAGATAGTCATTTCTCTGTCTCTTCTTCATGTTCTTACCTTTATCAAACTCCCTAGACTGTGGCTTCTTTAGCAGCACAGGTTCATGGTCTTCTCTCCTCCACGTGATCTTTGGGGGCGGGTGGCCCGTCGCCTTGCAGGTCAAGGTTGCGTTCTCCAGCTCTTGGACTGACACGTCTCCTGATGTCTCGTCACTCATGATGTCGGGTGGCACTGTTGACAAATAGATAAGGTTATTTCAAAGTTCAAGTTTCTTCGACCGGCGGTTTGGGCTGTGCGTTTATCAGTGAATTAGTACGTCAGGACTTTGATTCTTGTAGTATTAGATATATTTACGTCTGAAATATCGTTATCTTAAGTACTTCAGGCAACAAAATTAAAACTTACATTTTAAATAGACCGAAAATGAATTACCATTTCAAAGGCACTAAAGGATCCATCTAGTCCTTAGCCCAAATTCCCTAGACTACCATGAAAACTGAGTTCAGCATTTATATGAACAGTATCGTAACACCTTCTAGACTTTATAAAAAATGTACGATATAACCTTAAACAAAAACTGTACCATAAAAACGTAGATACACACGACTTACCGCGAGAGGCTGGAAATTTTTAACGCGAAAACTTTTTATACCATTGCCGGGGGTGAACCACGCGACGAGGGGCAAAAATGGTGAAGAGGGGCGAAAAAAAAAGGTGAATTTTCACAATATTGTTGTGATTTATCGTACCGCGCACGTTGTAGAAACTTTTTGGTACTTTAACCGTTTTCGTTCGACGCCAACGATTTGCATTCAACCGAGACCTGAATTTTGTTAAGTTTTGCTTTAATTCTGAATTTTTGTTAATGTCGTAAAGTTTTTTAAGGTTTGTTGTGAAATTGAATAAGTTGTTGTGAGTGTTTCGTGTTCCGTACCCAAAGGGAAAAACGGGACCCTATTACTAAGACTCCGCTGTCCGTCCGTCTGTCTGTCTGTTATTCATCTGTCACCAGGCTGTATCTCATGAACCGTGATACTCGTAGTTAGACAGTTGAAATTTTCACAGATGATATATTTCTGTTGCCGCTATAAAGACAAATACTAAAAAACAGAATGAAATTGTAACAAGGCAGTGTTAGCCTTGTTTATTTTATGACCTCTATTCCGAATTACATTCTTTCCTACCTTTTTTAATTTAAAATTCAAATACTACTTGTTTTCTCTGTCAATAGTCTTTGTTTTTATATTAAAAATAAGTTCAGATTCAGCAGCCGAGCTGGTAGAAGCTCCTGTCTATCATTGTTATTATTCTACTTTTCATTAATTGACAGTTACCGGTTTTGTAAGAGTTACTAGAACAGTGAAGAGCAGCTTTTATAACCAGGCAGTTCCTGACAATAATATAATTTATACCTTTACCTAGTCACAGCGTATGGTGTACGTACGATTATTAAGTGCTCCATATAATGAAGCCTACTGTAAATAGTAAAATATACGTCTGAACTCGTGTGTTTATCTTCATCCAACTCCTCATCTACGGTCGTCCTCTACGGTAGTCCTCTGCATGTCACTCCTACGATCCTCCTCTACGTGTCACCACACTTCCGACCGCCACAACGTGACAAAATAAATATTTAAGGGGGCTTCCATACAACAAACGTGATTTTTTTGCTCGTTTTTATAGATAATGGTACGGAACCCTTCGTGCGTGAGTCCGACTCACACTTAGCCGGTTTTTGTTTTTACTAGGAGTGCGGGTCATTATGAATTAGCAGTACTGAGCCTTGTTTATAAAAAAACCTGTTATTAGTTTAACCAGTGATTAGCAGGTACTTAAGGCGCAATTATACGACTTTTAATGGTTTTTAATTGAACATCACGTCTATACGACTAGTTTTATTTCTTTGAAAAAAATATATGTTACTTTAGACAATATTCGTCGTAATTTGATCTCAGAAAATTTTAAATTATATTTTTATAACACAGTGTAATTAATTTGTAAAGTTATGTCCAACGCGGATAAAAAATTGAGAATCACGCAAAAACTATAAAGCGTATTTTTATGAACCTTCATCATTTTAAAAATAATTTAAATTTTTATAATTTAGTCTCAGTTTTTTTATTTTAATACCTGTTGTATTATGTGTAATAAATTAATAATGCGTTTAATTTCGGACAGCGCTCCTAGATGCGCGAGTCCTATTACTGGGTGGACATACGACGCGTTACGTGAGCTCAGCGCAGAACACGCAAGCTAACCACTCAAGATCATTGGCAGCTAATAGCGCCTTAATTCAACGATTTTTACCCGGAAGAAGATAGATGTAGGGGATAAAGTACCTACTGACTAATTTCTTGAAGGAGATTTTGTCCTATTGATAGCTGAATTTAATACCATCTATAAATACCGAGACTCTTCCGAGCCTCGGAAAGCACGTTAAGCCGTTGGTCCCCGCTGTCAACCGTGGATCTTTGACAGTCATTACGCGTCGTCAGAAGCCCGAAAGTCTGACAACCAGTCTTAACAAGGGGTATCGTATTACCCAGTAGCTGGGTTGTGGAGGTCAGATAGGCAGTCGCTCCATGTAAAATACTGGTATTCAGCTGCATCCGGTTAGACTGCAAGCCAACCCCAAGATTCTTGGGAAAAGGCTAGGCAGATTGATTGATAGCTAAATTTAATAGACAAGACGTATTTTTTAACCGACTTCGAAAAAGGAGGACAAAAAAAAACATACGTACAGTCGAACATAGCACATGTTCGACTGTACGTATGTTTTTTTTTGTTTTTTTTATTTATGTCCACCGAATTCTCTGTCAGTTATGGACCGATTTTCAAAATTACTTTTTTTTTCGAAAGAATATACTTCCAAGATGGGCACATATAAATTTTGTCGAAATTACTTTAGCGCTTTATGAAAAACTGAACAAAAACGAAAAATACGTATACATATAGATGACGTTTTGGTTTTCTTCAATTACTAGTTTGTTTAAATTCCACGTTCCATGTTATTGGGATTTTTAGTTCTGAGGTGTGACAACTAAAAAGTGAAAAATTAAAAACTTTTTTACAAAAAAAACAACCGACTTCCAAAAAAATAAATACATTAAAAATTAAAAAATAACTTTAATTTCGGAAGTCGGTGTCAAATAACGAAGAATTAAAGTACAAACACTGACTTCCGAAATTAAAGTTATTTTTTAATGTTTTGTGTATTTTCTTTTCTGAAAGTCGGTTGTTTTTTTTTTGTAAAAAAGTTTTTTTGAGGGTAAGAAATCATCAGATGCGTGGAGCGTGTGGAGTGTTACAATCTTACTGACTGTATGATATCGTGAATTTAGAATTCGCTAATCGGTAGATATTTAAACAAAGCTAGTAGTTACAAGCTAGTAGTTACAAGCTAATAGTTACAAGCTAGTAATTACAAGCTAGTAGTTACAAGCTAGTAGTTACAAGCTCGTAGTTACAAGCTAGTAGTTACAAGCTCGCCATACTGTTCCCAAACCACTGTAACTCCTGTAAGCCAATATCAACAGTGGCGACCACCAGAAAAAACGCCGAGTCAATGAAGCTCGACGAGTCCCAGAGAAACGATTAAACTGTCTTGAGTTCCGCAACGAAATTAATCAGAAAAGAACAGCGGCGGAGTAAGAAAAACATAATTTCCACTTCCCTCCTAATCAAGCAGGAGACAGAACAAAGCTAGGCCAATAGGCACAAAGGAATATTTACAACTGGGGAAAGCCCAGTTGCCAAGCATCACGGATTAAAACAATAATATGAATGGGTCCTAAATTGTGAGCTGTTACGTTTGAATCCAAAATAGGTATGGCAAAAACGCCAGAATACACGGAAATTCTTTCTAGTTTTCACAAGGTCCGTGTAAGAGACAACTCCAGACGTAGACTGAATACTATCCAACATAATATTGCGTTCAGTTTACCAAAGAGTACACTCCGGGATATGATGTGCGGATTGTTAGTATTCGCAATCAGGTGTAGAAAATTGACATAAAAGCGAGGCTACAAGCTTGAAGGAAAATAATTTTCCCTTAAAGTTGCCATGGCCTGTGAGAAATTGGGCAACATAGTAATCCACCTAAAGCTAAAGCTAGTGGTTAGTGAGTTTTATAAATTAGGCTGAAAAAGGTACACTTAATAGTAAGATTATGCACAAACAGGTCAAAGCCCAGCTTCTCATTATAACCTATTTAGCTCAGACGTCACACAAGTGCCCTGAGCAACTTAGACTAAAACACTTCACTCAAAAATGAAAATGTAACACATAAATCTGACTTTCTTGATGCATTTATCAAATAGAAACCTGTCTGTTTCTTTTTTGATATATAACGTTAGTTAGTTACTGGCATATAAATTACTAAAACGTGCAAAATGTCAAGATTTGGTCACGCCAACCAAAACTGGGTCAGATTGATTAATGAAATATATATTGGTCGAAGTTCCTTTTCCACTTTTTTTTTGTAATTAAAAATAAGAAGCGGTTTTTAAGGAACTAATTAACGAGAGCTATGAATTATTCGTGTTATCTGAGATTTGAATTAATAAAATTAATGGTTTGGTTTTAAATTTGGGTCAAGTTTCGAGTGCCACTTTTGGGTTCCTGAATTTTGAAATGTTTCGTTTGAAAATCTATTAAAAAGCATCTAAGGTTCACCTTTGGTGTCCATCTTAGACTATGAAAGGTTATAGACGGAACGTCATTGGACATTAAATGAAGCAGGATCGTTAAAATGTGTGAGGACCTTGACGAACGTAACGATGACATATCGGCTTCTCATTTTTCTCATTCTGGTACTTCAGATTGCTGGAGTTTGATACTCCTTCTATAACCTTTCATAGTGTAAGCTTTATTTCCATTATAACAGCATAGGTTATGCCCGGTTTTAGTACAATAGGGTACAGAAGCCGGTTCAGATTTTTTACTAATATTTTCAAGTTATTTATGGTAGGTACGTAAGCAAAGATATTCACTTGTCTACGCAACGTATTACCTTTACGATCATTTCAGTTGGTTCATTAGTGAAATATGGCATATTTTTTAATGTTCCCATCGCTGGGAGACAGGTCTCCTCTCTATGAGGGGCCTAATGCGGTTTGGCGGATGTCACATGTCTTCGTAGTTTTTGGTTATAGGACATGTCTGTTTTCCATTACAAAACACAAAGTAAAGTGCCTGCCTGGGTATGAACCCACGATCAAAAACATGTAAGTCGCATCCGTTACCACTATGCCACGAAAGCCGACGAAATTATAATACCCCTGTAAAATATAACTGTGTAAAGTCAGTATTAATTCTAAGAAAATAGGCTCATTGTAGTAGTAATTATAGGCATCCACAATAAACACCTGGACCCGGGTTTCTTACAAACACTTTTGCTTGGTTTTGGTAACAGCAATGGTGGCCTAGTGGTTTTGGCCGCGACTTACAAGTTGTAGGTCGTGAGTTCAAACCTAGGTAGGCGCTTTACTTTGTGTAAATTATTTCATCACCACTGCTCTTGAAACGATGAAGGAATACAACGTGAGGAAACCGGCCATGTTCTAGAAACAAAAATTCGAAGACATGTGACATCCACCAACCCGCATTGGGCCCGCGTAGTGGATTACGACCCACACCCTCTCACATAGAGGAGGCCTGTGCCCCAGCAGTGAGGACAATAAAAAGGCTGATGATTATGATGATGTGCAATTAGAAATTTGGCGCAGTAAATTGAGTTTCCGTTCCATAAACTATGATTTATTAAAGGTAAACTATTGATTCCGAACTCGCAACTGTTGCCGTCAGAGAAGCTGTCGGTTCGATACGCTACGTTTACGTATGCTGCGCTATTTTTAAACCCTTTGCATTAATATTGTAAACGTTTCAAGCGGCATGAACGTGCCTCGTATGAAACAATAATATTAATTTAGTTTTATTTCCTGAACTGAATTTGTAGTTTTATAATCAGCAGTGGACTATGTTACACACATATACAGGATCAAATTTCTATCTAACTGAATAATAAAATAGCAGATGTGATGGGTTTGCACAAACATACGGCCATTTGAAGTATCGGATTTTTTTTTTGATCCTTTAATTTTTTCTATTAGTGTATAAAAAATAAGTCACTATCTTTCATTCAATCTGACCATCGTATCTTTGCTCTTCACTTTCTCTTATTAAAGTTTAATTAATTTTGATCTATTAGAAAAAAATGTTATTCGACGTGGCAATGCTGCCAGCGTTCTGGGCACTCTTTCCATTGACAGCGATGTGGATGAATTTTTTGATGCCCAATTTAAAAGTTTTCATACACATTTGTACATGTTAGGTATTAGTTTGTTATATCTTTTAAGTATTAAATAATAAATAATTTTAATAAATTTAAATATTACATATTAGAAACAAAAACTAAAATACGCCTAGAGTCATCATCATTCTCCTGCCCTTATCCCAATTTATTTGGGGTCGGCGCAACATGTCTTTTTCTTCCATACTCCTCTATTAGTCGTCATCTCTGTAGTCACCCCCTTTTTACCCAAAATATATAAAATAAAATACAAAATAAAATATGCAAAATATATTTTATATAAATATAAAATATATTTTATATTTATATAAAATACGCCTAGAGTGACGTCATTTTATTTTTCAGCAAATCCTTTAAAAAAAAATACTAATCCGCCATCTTTGGGAGTCCGCCATATTGGATTTAGAATGACGTCACTAATCATAATTATACTGTCATCCAAACTAAACATCGCTCGGAAACCGAGAAATGGGTCAAATTTAACTTCTGTAATGTTTTACGTAGTTACATACAGGTGAAGCTAAGAAAAGCATGTCGTACCCAACAACTACACGTGTTATATAATTATAACAAATATAACAAACTAACCTAGTTAGGAAATATCTCTTATAAATAATTGGCTATTTACGTTTTCAAATTACGGCCCGTCGCATATTATACAAGGTGTTCCTTTGGTATCCCATAACTCCACGGTATTAATGAGACCATGTCAAAGAATCAACTGGCATATTCTTATTTTTAAATATGAATGAAATCGGTTTGAATGAAAATGATTTACTCGCAAAATAAAGATTCGTCATACGGGTAACAATTTTTAAATAATTGAATTATGATTGATGATTGATGATAACTTCGAAACTATGTATTTTTGGAACACTTGTTCTATATATATAATTTTTACGTAACGTATATAACCTTACAGTTATGGGACATCAAAATGAACACGTTGTATAGGTACAATGAGCTATTTATCTATGTAGGCCACGCTTCAAGGTTGTTCCAAATTTTCAAATGTCTATTATTTATTTAAGCTTTTGTTACTTGGACTTATCGAATTAATTATATGTACCCAGTAGGTGAATTCTGCTTAGAATTAATTACTTAGTTGGGTTGTTTGAAAAGATTTCTGTAAAAAATGTGCTGACTATTTTAAATGAGTTGTAGGTATAATTTACTAGCCACTGAGGGAGTAATATAAATATTATCTTATTTATTATGTATATCAAGTAAGAAACTGACTGGCTGACCAATCAATCAACGCACAGCTTAAACCGCTGGGTCTAGAAACATGACATTTTGCACAAATGTTTCTTGAATGACTTTAGTGTGCACTAAGAAGGGATTTTTGGAAATTCATTATCTAAGGGGTTAAAGTGAGGATGGACACTTCGTTATTGAAGTGAAAACTTCTAATATCATAGGAGTGCATATAAAATAACTAGTCCGCCATCTTCGGGAGTCGACCATATTAGATTTAGAATGACGTCAAATAACAAACAATGCATTGTCATTCAAACTAAACATGTACGAAAAATTTCGGCTTAATCGGAAACCGAGAAGTGGGTCAAATTTAACTTCTAAGATTAGTTTACCTAATTACAAGTGAAGCTAATATTAATATAAAAGTGTAAAAAAGGACATTGCTAAAGGATCAAACTCATGATCGTCTATCGGCAATCTGAAGCTTTAAACGTTAAGCAATTTGACGTTACAATATTATTTATTGTTGAATATATCCCTCAGAATTCATATTTATGTCGGATTGTAGAGCGATTTTACTGCTATTACTTTAACAAACTACAGTCCTTAAGGACCTTTATGGTTGCACCAACAAAGTTCAAACAACATATTTTATGATTCCACGCAATAGGGACGAGCCTATTGCTTTCAACCACAAATGAACATTTATCTAGATTCCGGTCTGGTACCGGAAAAACCAAAATGAAAAATCTCAATGTCATTAAAAGCCTCCTGAATAACAGACTCTGCCTATAATACAGTACAGGATGGTCTTAGCAAGCAAAGCCTTGAAATTTATTACTTAGTTCTGTTTACTTTATTATGAAAACTAGAGAGCCGCCCGGCTCGGCAGGGTTGTAAAATGTGTACACGAACTTTCCTAGTTTATCGCTCTTTCTATTAGTGAAAACCGCATCAAAATCCATAACGTGGTTTAGGAGGAGTTTGGGGAGAAACAGACAGACGCGGCAAGCGACTTTGTTTTATAACGTAGAGATAGAGAAGAGATGAATAACAGTAATAATTATCATAATTTAGAGATAGAGAAGAGATAAATAACAGTAATAATTATTATTATGTCGAGATAGAGAAGAGATGAATAACAGTAATAATTATCATTATGTAGAGATAGATAAGAGATGAATAACAGTAATAATTATCATCACCATCATCGTCAGCCTTTTAAGGCCTGCGCCCCAGCACAGGCCTCCTCTCTGTGAGAGAATAATTATAAAACGTTCCAACTAAAGTCGCAAAATCATTTTACCGACAGTCAATACGAGCGTTCCTTAAAATTCGGGAATCATTCCTGTTATGTTTAGTTGATGATTGGTTGATTGGTTGGATGATTGGTTGTTGTTATGTGTAGTTGTTGGTTAGTTTTTTAAATGGGACTGGGCAGGATATGTCTGCCGCATGTCCCACAAAACGTGGACTAAAGTAGCACAGTTGGTGTCCTGAGACAGTGAGACGGGGTCGTGCCAAACCACGAAGGACGGCAGGACGAACTGGACAGATTTTGCCAGAACTGCAAGGAGGAAGCGCGGGCTTGCAAAAGAAAGATGTGGATAAAGGCCCCAGAAAGACAGAATAGGCTAGGAAAGCAACGATTTTTTTTTTTTGCTATCGGGGGAAAATTCAAAAAGTGCCTGGACTTGGGGGAAAACCAGGAAGTGTGGGATTTTACCTTAGTAAATCCACCCCAGTGATCACCATCAGCACAAGGAAGGGGTCCCGTGGCTTCTTAAAATACCACCCCGGAATCCCCTCTGTGCAACGCCTGTCAGGGCACAGAGCCTGTGAGGAGATTGTAAAAGGGTCTCCCTTAAGCCTCGCCGTGCATAGTAGCACATGATCACAGTCCCACTGTATTCTCTAATATCAAACTATGAAACTAAAAGCTTTACACATAAACGTCGTGTAAAGCCATGTTCTAAACGTATCAACATTGTATGGGTTAGAAGCTCACGTGCATTTGGGGCCGCCAATCAAAATCCGACAGCGACGATTAACGTTTGATCAATGATCCGTGGTTTAAAATTTTATTTGGTTTTACAGTATGGTGACTCGTCTTTATGACACACATGGGACTTTCTGGGACAGGTCACCGGGACGATTGGAATGTAAATCTAAGCTTATAGGCAAACTAATATTATAACATATAGGCAAACTAATATATATATTTTTTTAATATTCGTTTTTGACATGAATACTTGTATAGTACTCGTATTATATTATATTTTTAAATTTTTTTTTTGACTTATATTTTATTATTATTTTTTTTTTTTTTTGACTTGAATACTTTGTTAAGTATTATATTTATTTTTATTTTTTGATTGACATATTATTATTACTATTTTGTTTGATACGAATATTTACTTTGTAAAGTATTATATTTTTATTTTTGGAACGAAGTTCCTTATCGCGCGTTGTGAAAGGGGGCTAGACGGAAAAAATTCTTACGAAAAGTTGTCACGACACTAATGAGGCTGTCCATCCAAAAAGATTGTGTTGGAAAAACAATCTAATAAAAACTTCTTGTATTTTTGGTGGGTAGGTACAAAGTTAAAATTATTAAGTGAATTAATTTTTTTTTTATTTTTTATTTTTAACAAATATAATAAATTTAATTTAACAATTACTTTTGTTATAGTTGTTGTTATTGCTAAAGAGTTGAGTTGAGTTGAGTTGAGTTGAGCTGAGCTGAGCTGAGCTGAGCTGAGCTGAGCTGTGCTGAGCTGAGCTGAGCTGAGCTGAGCTGAGCGGTGCTGAGCTGAGCTGAGCTGAGCTGAGCTGAGCTGAGCTGAGCTGAGCTGAGCTGAGCTGAGCTGAGCTGAGCTGAGGTGAGCTGAGCTGAGCTGCGATGAGATGAGATGAGATGAGATGAGATGATAAAGTATAACTTCTTACGTGCGTGCGTGTGTGCGTAGTTAATAATAAAAAAAATATTATAAATTAAAAAAAAATAAAATTATATTACAATTCCTTCACTAATTTAATCGAAAGGAACTTCGTTCCATCCGGGTGTCCCTTGACACCTCTCAAGTCCGGACCGGACCAGACCGGTCCGGACCGGGTTGGACCGGAGTCTGTGTTTCCTGTAAGATACAACCTGGGAGTCTTTAAGTCAAGAGTGAATAGGTTACTTCTAGGCAAGCGTGCTCCATCTTCGACCGCATCATCGCTTAACATCAGGTGAGATAGTGGTCAAACGCGAGCCTATCAAACATAAAAAAAAAAAAAAAAAAAAGTTTTTTTTTTGATTACTTAATTATTCTAAATGTGAGGACTATGTGGGTTACTATTATTATTTTCTCCTCCTTTTTACTGTAATTTTTAACGTTGTTTGACAGTTTGAGTACTTTTGCGGCCTACCCAAATGTCTTTTCTTTGGTATTGTTCGTCATGTCATTGAGCTCCTTAGTGGTTTTTAAGTTGAGCTATTCGACTATTGACAAATGCTTGCACTGACTGGACAGGTTCCCTCAAATATGTTTGGTTCTTTCTTCAAAAGACCACTACAGACACTAAGCCGCATGGTCCTCATATAGAATAATGTGAATGCGAGAACTATGTATGTCGTTATATTCATGTAGATTTTATGATTGTCTGGCAGTTTGAGTATTTTTGCGGCCTACTCAAATGTCTTTACTTTGATATTGTTCGTCGGTTCGTTGAGCTCCTCAAAGTTCTGAGTTGAGCTTCGCGATGACTGACAAATGCTTGCACTGTCTGGACAGGTCCACTCGAATTTGTGTGTTGCTTTCTTGTTGTTCGTGTTTTTTTGTTGTTTCAAAAAGCTCATCCCAGACATAAACGTACATGGTTCTCATATGATTTGACCAGTACATATTGTATGGATTTGATCACTTTAAAAGAGACTTTGACCTCTGAGTTTGTTTCGGTGTTTCTTCTCAGGGTAGTCAGCTAGGAAACACCGGCCTCATCTAGCTTAAACTGATAAAAACATTGACATGTAAAAGTGTTCCTTATAACCTATTTACTGAATAAACATCATTTATCATTTAACAAGGTAAACAATTACTGGTATTCAACTGTATCCGATAAGACTGGAAGCTGACTCCAGCATAGTTGGTAAGTTTAACCCTGCAGCGGTCGCGTGGATGACAATAGTTATTCACACGTCCAAAGATATCGCTTTTATTTAGATTTTTCATTTTGACCTCTAAATTATAAGTTGGTCATCTTCTTAGAAACCACCGTGCGTTGGTGTGGAGTGGTTGGGTCAGAAATAATGCATCTTTTTCAGTGGATGACTCACGTCATCCACGCTACCAATTAGGTCCGTTTTGATTTAAAATATAAATAACTATTACAGACACGAAATGTCAAACAGGAGTCAAACATTGTGCAATTTGGTTTTTAACCTTTCGCACGCCAATTAGCAGAAACAATAGCCCACTTTGTGTGCAATCGACGTTTTAAGAGTTAAAGCCAAATAGTTAAATTTATGTTCAGAGCTCATATTTGTTAAAAGACATGTAAAATTTGATTTATGCTATGTGAGAAACCATAGTATTATTTTAATAAACACTACTTTTGTCGTTGTCCTGTCTTAGCTATGAACCGTCAAACGCGCGAAGTTAAATAGTCGTCAATTTTTTATTTTTTTTTTAAGAACCTTCTCCTGACAATAACAAACACAACAAAAAAATAATTAGCGAAATCAGTCCAACCGTTCACGCGTGATGCCGTGACCAAGAAAATAGGAATTCATTTTTATATATATAGATTTATAGATAGATACATAGTGTTTTATTTAACTCCAAACTTTTTGTTAAAGGTGTGTGACATCAATGCTCCGCGTGACAACTGCAGGGTTAAAAAGTAGCTTATTCTAATACCAATACAAAATGTAGATGAGGTGTTTCATGGCATAGCGGTTTTTCTGTCTAACTCTTTCTTAAATTATTGAGGGGTCGTCTCCCACTCTAACTGGATACAGATGAATACCATAATTTATATCGTGATACCCAATGTCAATAGTGGTTGGCAGACTTTCGGGCTTCTGATTGATGATGATGATGATGCCGTCCAGCCAATTTCGCATTTCTTGACACCTTGTGGTGGTTGCAAGCTCAGATTTGCTGCTGACTACCGTATTGACTGTCAAAGATCTACAAACAAATAGTCAGTACCTTTCGGAGGCTGTCCATCTACAGTGTTGTTCATAGCTTTAGCAATAACCTGTCCAATTAAGTCTCTCAAGCCATGGCAACCCTACGCTCGCTTCCCAAAATGTTGTATCCCTGAGTGCAAAAACTGGTCGATCAATCATTACGGATTTAACTGTATAGACCCCGGCATTAAACCTTCATTGATACTGGACAGGACGGTACAATTTTTTAACTATAATTTATTTACAAGTTGTCCTCTATTTTAGGCTGGTGTGCCTAGAAGCAGAAGTCCTGACGTACACTCCGACGAAAATTCTATATGTGTCTTTGGCACGTTTCATTGGATCGCCGCGATTCACTGAACCAACTTAGCACCCACTGAGACCTAACAGAAAACGGATACGTCACTTCGGTAAGCTACGACATTGCGTTGTAATCATATATATTATATTGATATATAGATACATGTCAATCTTACGTATTTTTGGGATTTATCGCCACAAAAATATGATTGGGCTTCTAGGGTTAAAGTACTATTATCCCACTACTATAATCCTACTTATAATATTATATATGCGAAAGTTTGAATGAATGTTTGTTACTCAATCACGCAAGAAGCTGTGAACGAATCTGGATCTGGATGAAATGTGGCACAGAGATAGATTATAGTCTGGAATAGCACAAAGGCTTTACAGTAGGTGAAGTACTTTTCTACGCGGCCGAAGCCGCTTTCTTTTTTGAGGGGGGTGGGAAATCATCCAATGACTTTTCCCGCTCTGAGTGGAACGGGAGGGCGTGTCAGACTCTTACTGACTAAAACCCACCCCTGTTCCTTCCCTGCCTGAGTGCCCAGGGGTGCGGTAACTCATGTTAAGAATTTATCCGCTACCCCTAGGCATGCAGGCACCGGCCACGATAGGCCCCGTCAGTGGGGCGAAGCCGCTGGCTAAGCTAGTGTAAAATATTGCTATTTACTAAATAGTTTTAGCTAAAGCTAAATAGATACTTAGCTGTCTCCGGTTAAACTGGGAGTCAACCCCCACATAGTTGGGAATAAGCTGGGTACACTGGTGTGTAATATTCTATTTATTGGAAGGCCTCAAGTTGGACCGACGACCTGATGCGGGTCACCGGTAGCCGATGGATGTGAGACGCACAGGACTGGTCGTTGTGGTGACACATGGGGAGTCCTATATTCAGCAGTGGACGTCTTCCGGCTGAAATGATGATGATGATGATGATTCGAAGTATTTGACAAGCTATAAGGTCTATAGTGATGATTGAAAAAGTTTATTTTGTAATCCGATTAAAAAGAGTGAATCGTGTTTATTTGTAGTATTCAGTTACAGGTTGATTCGGATCAGGTTTAATGGATATGTTAAAATGTCAATTGACTTTTGATTGATTGAAATAATTGTTTGTAGAGTTAAAATGTTTTGCTAACATGAATAGTTTTTTTTTTTTTTGTAATTGGGCAAGTATCTGTGTACTCATTTTGTTTATATATTAGTTGAATAAACATTACCGTCTGAGCACTCAGGCAGGGAAGGAACAGGGGTGGGTTTTAGTCAGTAAGAATGACACACCCTCCCCTCCACCCAGAGTGGGAGACGTCATTGGATGATTTCCCACACCACAAAAAAAAAAAACAAAAGGGTATCATGTTTTATGCAACCTAAAGATGTTTATATTTATTACTAGACCCGCCCCGGTGTGCTACGCACGGGTGTAAATAATACCTATACACAAACTTTTCTCCTTTATCGCTTTTTCTATTAGTGAAAATTGCATCAAAATCTATTGCATGTTTGGTGGAGTTAGTGCGGAAACTGACAAACACGGAAAGCGACCTTATTTTTAACTTTGAAGAGAAAGAGAAGATAATGCTTGCCAAAAGGCTACGTAGACCATTACTACGAATAAAATTAAATCTATTACAATTTCATTTTGGCGTAGAAGAATTTCTAACATTGTTAACAGTCAGAAAGAGGGCCAAAAAATACAACCATCCAATTCTTTGACAGTTACAAAACTAAAGACATTACAAATAATAAAAACCGTACAAAAACGAATCGAACGTTTCGAAGTGGCTACGATGTGGAACAAGTTCGAAATTGGAAATACTGGCGACTTCCAGTCTGAGGCATGCAAAACGGAGGTGTGAATAAAAGTAAATTGGTAAACTTTAAGTGTACGGCGGCCGCTACAAGTAGTGTTGGGAATTGAGGGACCACGAGTTACTCGGTCAGGGGAGTTTGAATTTCGAATGCTTTATTTTGTTTTTTTTTTATGGCTGGAATAGGGTACAGGCATCATTTAAGATGTCTCGAAAAAAGAATATCTGGAATGATTTGGTGGAGGCCTTACAAGTAGTATTGGGAATTGAGGGACCAGGAGTGACTCGGTCGAGAGAGTTTGAATTTCGAATGCTTTATTTTGCTTTTTTTAGGACTAGAATAGGTAAAGGGCTGGTTTGAGATGTCTTGAAAATAAAATACCTGAAAAGATTTGGAGGAAGCCATACAATTAGTGTTGGGAATTAAGGGACTACAAGTGATTTGAACAGGAGGAGTTTGAATTTCGAATGCTTTACTTATTTTTTTTTTATTGCTAGAATAGGGCAAGGGCTGTTTCAGACGTCTTGAAAAAAGAATACCTGGAAGGATTTAAGGGAGGCCTTTGTCAAACATTGAGTCATCAGATGACTCCCACTCTGGGTGGAGAGGGTGGGCGTGTCAGACTCTTCCTGACTAAAACCCATACGTGTTCCTTCAGCTACCTATGCGTTCCAGGGCCGCTGTTACTCTTTCAAACACTCCCGCCACCCTAGCAGGACCACGCCTGCCTCTGGTAATAAAGTTTATATTTCGAATAGTTTGGTTTATTTTTTTGTGGTTAGAATAAATATAAATGTGGATGGATGGAGAGGGAGAGGGAGGCCAAAGAAAAGATGGATGGATTGTGTGAGGAGTGATATGAAAGAAAAGGGAGTTGTTAGTGATAGCGTGCCGGCTGACAAGACAGAATGGAAGAAAAAAACGCATTGCGCTGACCCCAAGTAACATGGGCTAAGGGCCGGCAAATGATGAAAATATTGTTCCTGTAGGTACGGACGGCAGTTTTTAAACTTAAATGAAGTTTTTTGCTCAGTAATACATAAATTGTTTCCTAAAACCCAACTTAAACTTGAGAAACGCAGAGCTCATTAAATCTTTAATTAAACTCCCCATCTCAAGTTTTCGTTTAATGTCATGTAAAATGGAAGCAAGAATAAAAGTAAATTGCTAAACTTTAAGTACACTGCAGCCATACTGGTAATAGTGCTGGGAAACAACAGGTGACTCGGCTTTATTTTATATCGATCGTATTTATTTTCATGAGCTGCTTTTATTCGTTGTTTAATATTTTACGGAAGAATGTACCTTATTATTTTAGAAGTAAGGTACTTTATTTGCTATATCAGATGTTATCTTATGAAATTAATTCTGATTACTTTTGCGTGAATGTATAATCAAGCGATTTTCTAATACGTAAAACATTGTACTTATGTCATACTGAAACTTTCTGGATTCTGATAAATAAGATACTATTATTGTTTTTCAAAAAAAAAGAAAGAGTATATTCCCTCGCAATTAATGCATTTTTGCATTCGCTTAAACCATTGTACAAAGCAGTTGGACCAGTCTTCCATAAGGACCTCTTCAATGGCTTCATGAATGCAGTCACCGTCGATTCAAGGCTCGTAAAACATGTGCCTCTAAGTTTGTCTTTAATTTTTGGAAACAAAATGAAGTCGCAGGGTGCGAGGTCCGGGCTGCAAGGCAGATGCGTCATCAGTTCCACATTTGAAGTCTTCAAATAGGCTTCCGTTACCTTAGCGGAATGTATGATGCGTAATTATTTTTAAATAGAAAACGTATCATAGGCTGTATGAATCACATGTCCTTTGCTTTAGTGACAGTTTCACATTACTGTATTTCTTGTTTTTTATTGTCTACGGTTTTGCGTTAGCGACTTGAGTTACATGCATATATTATTTTAATTAGATTTATGGTACTTAGGTCGAATAGTACTTAATTAATAAGAACTGTGCACTAGTTGTATAAAATAGTTCGATAAGGATTATTTGCCTATTCCTTTTTGGCAGAATGTCACTTACTCATGTCAAATAAACACGACATCGATCAAGTTAAATTTATTTAGTTATCGTTATATTTTTACCCTAGTTAAACAAACTTACGAATTATTTTATTATACTTATTTCATTCTAAAAGAAAAGTTTTTAACACCTGCATACTGCCTTGTATTACTTATGGATGTGAAACGTGGGCGCGTACAAAGCAACATAGGAACAAACTCGAGTACTGCCAAAGATCCATGGAACGAAGCATGATAGGTACTAGTAAGGTAAACCGAATTAGAAACGAGGAGTTGAGAGTCAGAACAAAAGTGACCGATGTCCTGTCCAAAATTGACCAGCAAAAGTGGAGATGGACTGGCCACATGATGAGAGAACACCGAGAGAAATGGTGTAAAATCGTAACTGATTGGTACCCTCGGACTTACAAACGGAGCAGAGGAAAACAGAAAAGGAGATGGAAGGACGAGCTGAAGCTTACAGCGGGTCCTAACTGGAGGAGAGTGGTTCGTGATAGATCGCAATGGAAATTGCTAGAGGAGGCCTTTGCCAAGAGGCATGCTGAATTGAGAGACTTACTTTAAATAACAAACTGTAAAAACCAAAAATTATTCAGAATAAAAGGGCATTATTATTATTTCGTATATTTATTTTTACACATATTATTTACATTTTTAAATATTTTTAAAAGAAAACATATAAAAAAACATTTAAAAATATAAAAAATAGTAGTCCACCGGCATCGGGAGCAGGGTCCAAGCTACCAGTGGTTAGGGCTCCAGAGACAAGAACTTCCTCACAAGCCGTATCAAGGAGTACTGCCTTCTGAATCAGGCCCTTGATCCAACCGCGCAACGACAGCTTCGACAGGTGGTCGTCGAAGCTTTTAGCCATCAGGCCATTAGCGGTAACGACTATCGGCACAATGACAGCCGAGTCCACATTCCACATATCGACAACCTCGTGTGCCAAGTCAAGATATTTAATTTGTTTCTCTTTCTCAGCTTTCACGAGGTTCTCGTCATGTGGGATGGTGACATCGATTATCATTGTGCGGCGCGCTAATCGGTCTATCACCACTATATCCGGCTTATTGGCAACAATAGTCCTGTCAGTGATGATAGACCGATCCCAGTACAACGTGACATGGTCATTTTCGAGAACTAGGTCGGGCACATACTTGTAATACGGCACCTCAGAATTCACAAGTTTGTATTTTAAAGCAAGCTGCTGATGAATAATCCTGGCCACTTGGTTATGCCTGTGCAAATACTCGCTGTTAGCAAGACGAGAACAACCAGAGATAATATGTCTGATGGACTCACCCGGACGGTGGCATGTCCGACACACGTCAACCGTCCCGTCCTTCATGATATGCCTCCGGTAGTTATTCGTTATTATTATTATTATTATATTCATTCTAAGTAGAATTAAGGACTATTAGTACTTTCTGTCCATTTCAGGCATTTTTTTTGCATTCCCCTTTATCGAATCATCATTATTTCAGCCGTTGGATGTTCACTACTGGAGACCTCTCCCAAATCTCTCCACATCGACCAGTCCAGTACGTCTCGCATCCACCGCATTCCCGCGACCCTCATCTGGTTTTCGGTCCACCTTGTAAGAGGCCTGCCAACGCTGCGTCTTTCGGTACGCAGCCGCCTATCCAGAAACCTTCGGCCATTTCGAGTCTGTTCTGGACCAATGTGCCCTGCCCACTGCCACCAAAGTTTGGTGATTCTTCGGGCTATTTCGGTATCATTGTTTTTCCAGCGGATACCTTTATTTCTGATTCGACCACGAAAGGGAACTCCCGGCATAGCCCTCCCTACTGCCCTCTTGGTGACTTTAAGCCTTCTGAAGAGCTTGCTATCTTATATTGTAGGTATTTTTAAACGACTTCTAAAAGGAGGTTATCCATTCGACTGTTTGTTGTTGTTGTTTTTATTTCGTATGTTTTATTACGCGATTACTTCGCCACTTGAGAATAGATTTTGATGATTTTTTTGTTTGGTAGGTCATACTTCAGAAGTGGTCCCGTATAAATTTTATCGAAATTGGTTCAGTGCTTTTTGAAAAATCAACAAAACCCTATACATACACAGATGACGTTTTGGTTATCAATATGGATTATCAATTCGGGCATAACTGACTTTCAAAAAAAAAATAGGTACACTAAACATTTTCAACTTTAATTTCAGAAGTCGGTGTCAAATAACGAATAAACAAAATACAAACACCGACTTCTGAAATTGAAGTTACTTTGCAAATTTTAGTGTATTTTCTTTTTTGGAAGTCGGTTGCATTTTTGTAAAAAAGTTGTTTATTTTGTACCTACGGTGTCGGATGCGACTATATAAAATTGTCTGTCAGTCTTATTTTTACAGAACAAAATCACTGAGGTATGTAAAGAGGTACCTACATGACTTTATTGGATTTCTCGTTAACGAAAAAATATCAATGTTTTTCACGTCTATTTTATTTCAAGGAAATACAAAAATAGCCCCTCTATACTCTATAAGCAAATAGGTAGGTACCTAATTCTATCTTCACCACAACTTGTCCGGCGAGTCAACTCGCTCGACTGGAATAAATTGATGTCCCATCACTACATCAAAGAAAGTTTTCCTTTGTGTAAACGTGTTAACTTAGATGCTACAGTAATATTTGTAATGTCAGAGTTATTTTATTTCGAAAATACACCAGTTTTTATTTAGGCTAAGTTCTGAATGAATTGGCTAGTAGGTGCAAGAGAGCCCACGACCAAAACCATGTCCCATCGTTTTACGGCCAAAACCATATAAAATCGTTAGACTAGAGGAATCTGTACCCGACTAGGTGGGCAGTATGAGCCAAAAACATCAGTTTTATGAGGGCTCATTTCTGCTAATTCAAAAAAATAAAACAGACGGTTTTATTACAATATTTCTGATATTAAAAATGTACATAGGTTTGTTAAAAAATGTTTGTTGGAAAAAGTTTGTTTTCAGAAATTTTGCGCGTTACATGTGGCCTAAGCGAATTTTCAAAAATGTCAAAAAATTAAACCGACCTGTCTCATAGCAGCCTGATTCAATTGTTTTTTAAATCTTTTGCATTGCTGCCAAGATTACCAAAAAAATGTTTTCTGATATTTTTTTTTAGACACCTAGACCTCCAAAAATGAAAAGAACGTTTCGGGGTCGCCCGGCAAACGCACGATGCTTGTTACGCTCTTGTCTCTCGCTTCACTTCAGCGCAAGCGTCGGCAGGTTGTTCTGATCAGTGCTGCCAAATGCTACCTTTAATCAGTAGCTAGACATTTTACAAAAATGTGCTAGATTGTCAGTTTTATTTACTCAAAAAAGTTGCTAGAAGTAGCTTAATGCTATTTAGTTGGTAGGTTACAATAAAAATTGACAAATAAGTACAATAGTGTTTTATTTTTAAATTGTCAAATTATTATAATCGTGTTAAACAAACAGAATAGGGAATTCATAGCCAGTGTTTCAACAAAAATAGTTCATAATATGCCTTAATGTTGGCTCTAATTTTGTAGGCCGAACACGAATACGTTACCTTATTGGTCCGTTGTAAAAGTTTATCAGTTGAGCATTAAGAACGTTAGGCCCTGGTTACAGAGACGCGGGGCGTCGCACGTCACGTGCGGTGTGGCGTCTCTCTCGATCTCATACAGCCCCCTATATTTGAATTTAGTGCGGGTCGCGACAAAATTTTTCAATAAACTGTATTTGTCAAACGTTACCCCAGATTTCTTATGTCCAATTTATTAATAAAAAAGTCCTTCAATTTCAGTTCGATGGTTTCGGATAAGCTCTTTATTAATTATTATCTGAGAATTTGAGAGTTGCAACATATTCCTTTGCTTGTTATATGATGTTTTAATGATTTCTGAACATAGAAAAGTTGTCTTATTAGTAAGGTGCTACACTAAAGGAGATTGTTCTGCATCCATACATCTTTCGCCCCAGATCCAACAGCGAAGGTAATTTACTTTGCGTGTTCTAAATTACGAGTATATGCCCATGAAGACAAAGTTTAATGACGGATACCTTGTAGAAAGCATTTATTTAAAAAGAAAACAAAGATTTATAGGTTATTTTTAGGAAGAATTAATCCCTTCAATACTTAGAAATATGCTAGTAAATGCCTGTCACTAAACTTATTTATTAGATATCACAGCCAGGTAACACATTAATAAAAGCAATCAGAGTCCGTAAAAAATAGCCAGGTCGTGGCATGTATTCCAAAAATAATAAAATTAAATCACTACACAATGCAGTCAGACAGGTGACAGTAGAGATGACAGGGATTAAGCATGCCCTATAAAATCCGTATCGATATATTTTAAACAAAATCGATACCGTTCAGTACCCAGCATGCTATTCTATTTGAAAATAAATATTACAATGCATCTCACCTAAGGCGTGTGTGCTGTACCTCGTATTCGGTTCGTATTCGTGTTAATACGATTCGAAATAGCTTTCATAATAAATGTGTAGTTGTTTGTGCACTGCTTCGTTTATTCGTAAATCTGTCACATCGAGTCAGTTTTTACGGATCGAAGTAGCCGTCTTTCTTAATAAAGGGCGTTTGGTGCACTCATATTCAATTCGATTCGAGTGATTGTTTGTAGTGTATACTCGAACCTCGGATTGGTGCACGTAGACTTTCGTATTCGATTCATATTCGTGTTTTTAAAAACGGACCATGAAAATTCCCCAAAACGAATCACGAATACGAATCGACTATGAGTAAGTGTACAGCGCCCATTCGTGAATTCTGATCCATTTTATGCTGTTCGTAAAAAACACGAATTGAATCGAATACGAGGACTACCTCGTATTCGATTCAATTCAATCATAAACGTCCTTGTGTGTAGTAATTGTATAGAAAAAGATATGTAATTATATAGGATGCAGGTTGTCTTATTTTATCGATGTGTGTGAAATGAAAGATTGGGCATCACTAATTGTCATTTCAAATCTCAAATCTAATTGTCAAAGATGGCAACATTTTTGATTTCTGATGTCGTAAATCGTATAAACTCTTTTAAATGTTCAATACAGAACGCAGAGTGTCCATTTCATACAGATATTCGCAATAAGTATAATAAAATATACTTATAATTACTATGTATGTCAGAGGTTTGTTGGTCCTGGGGTCATTTCCGACAATGTCCTTTGTCTGACATATATATTTTTTTACATCTAAGGCGGTTATCACACTGCCACGCATCACGCTGCATGTTGCGTGTCAACGCACCTACGCGCGTACTTGCGGCAGTGTTTTCTATACAAACGGAGATACTTACAATCAGTTAGAGTACGTATTGACGCGCTACGCTGCGTGGTGCGTGGCAGTGTGTTAATCGCCTAAGCTACTTTTTTCATAATGTCCAACAGTTTTCAGACAAAATGCTATGTTGCTGATTGGTAAAATTTTTCAACACGTTCAAAATGGTTTCAACACATAAGATCTCACATTTTTTTCTGAAAAATTATTTATTCTTACCAACCGACCAATGTTCACTAGTTAACAAGATTTTCAGATGATTTACTATGGGTTTTTTTTTGTTTACCTCATTTTAAACTTTCTCAAATGGTCTCATGGGTACGATGCTACTGGTGTCTGAAAATTGTGTTTTGGTTCCAGAATCTATCGTTCAACTACATTCTGAAAAATCAGACAGATTTCTATGAAATACTTCGGTTTTTTTTTGACATATTTGAAAATGCGGCCAGGTCAGGCGTGACGCGGCTCCTCGTGGATGCGATAGGTGGCGGCTCTGGTACAGGCCATGGTACGGAGCGAGAGAGAATGGGAGGCAGTCTCTGCCTTCTGCGAAGCATTAATGCTCGTGAAGGCGGAGGCGGGACGCGTGAGGGAAGCTCAACAGAGTGGCCCTCGTGGCCCCGGCCGCTACCACCGCAGGAGAGGTACTGGGCGTACTAGGCGTAGGACGTCGCGAGACGATTTCCGGCCACCGTAGACCCGGGCCTGCGGACGGCGAGCAGTGGGTAGCTCGCCGTCCAATCAGCACCAGGCCCGTGAGTCGACGGCGCGTAGTGTTCCACGCGCGCCTCAAAGAGATGTAGTCAGCCACCACTGACGGGGCCCATCGTGGCCGGTGCCTGCATGCCAGGGGTAGCGGATAAATTCTGAAAATGAGTTACCGCACCCCTGGGCACTCAGGCAGGGAAGGAACAGGGGTGGGTTTTAGTCAGTAAGAGTCTGACACGCTCTCCCGCTCCACCCAGAGCGTGAGAAGTCATTGGACGATTTCCCACCCCACAAAAAAAAGGCGTGAAGCGGCAAATTTCTGAAATTAATATTTTTGTATTCAGAATAACCAAATCTATCGATTTTGTACGGTTTTGGTCGTAAAAAGATGAACCAAAAACTGTAGTCATGGGCTCTCGTACTATAAGCTAAACCCTAATCTTAAATTGCCTTACCCCCGATTAAGAGTTTGTATTTCAGTATTTTTGTTTATGTTTCAGTCTTCAGGCTAAAAAGTATAATTATCTATCTATCCAAATATTAAAAAACCAGCTCTTAAAGATTTCATCCAAAAATGTTGTTATCTCATTATTCAGATGAGTTTATGTTCTAGATTTTGGTCACTAGGTATGCAGATAAAATGCAGTGACATATTTACCTGAAATCACCTTTGACACTTCAAAGGTAAACTCTTTCTACATCGAAAGTAAGGGAAAGCCTTCTTTTCACTAAAGGACCCCGAAAATTGCACAACTCCACACGAAAAAGGTTACCATCGATCCCTTTCCAATGAACAGCCTAACAAATTGGGTGCAAAATTCGGTCCCAACAAAACTAAACAAACATAGACCGGGCTTTACAAAAACTCCCTTTATCTAACACCAACGAAGTTTACGTGAAGAAAACATTCGATTTTCATTGAATACAAGTTCAGATAGAAAGCAATCTTAAAGTTTTCACACTATTATGTTTCTATATATCACTATACCGTCTGTGTCGCCACTTGAGACCTCACAGATGGAGTTGAGCACAAACTTTATTTTATACCCAAGTTCCTCGGGAAATGTTTAATGTTGAATTTTTATTCCTTCCCCTTTGAGGGGCGTTTTACTTAAGAATTTTTCATTTTAAAATGCAATATGTGCTGGTTGTTTGATGTGCCACTTAGGATATTGCTATGTATGTTCGGTTGTTTGATGTTTTCTTTGAGTTTCGTGAATAGACTTGTTAATATGTTATTTGTTTAGTCTCTTGAGTGCTTGTAAATTAAGGTTTGTAAGTGGTTCTTACTTAAAATATTACGAGTAGGTTGTGTGTGTGTGTGCTGTGCAGTGTTGAATTCTAAACATTGGCTAGCCCACTTTATTTCATTTATGACAACTAATGGTTTTACTAGAGGTATGGACCATTCTGTCCATTCATCAACATGCCCTTTTCTCTGGTTTTTAACATGACTGCCCCAGAAGGAGGGTTTCGGGAGTTTGTATGTAACTATGTATGTATGTCTATTTCCCAATTATGTTCATTTGCCGCCATTAGGTTAATTAGGTTGTATTTTTTGTGACATGATCATGTTGGATATATCAAAATAAAGGGCTCGAGAAGGGGATTCCAAAAATATGGGCAATAAAATGTAGGAAACATTGGTTTTTATGGTCCGTGTAAGACGTTTTCAGCTTCATTCATACTCTGACTTCATAAAATTTAACAATTCCAATACCTTACTGCAGTAAACCTGTATGAATAGCTTTGAGCCATGCCCATGACGGTCAATTTCGCTACCAATACACCTGAACAATAAACTAAGACAACTGTTAAGCTTGTGAGCGTCACAGCGAAGCTGACAAAGCCATCAGCATGCCTGTAACTACGAGTAGGCCTGCACGTGTACAAGTGTAGGTATCTGTGTGGCCCAAGACAGTGACGCTTGCAAAAGCAACAAGATGTTAAGGCACTGTTATACGACTTCTAATGTTTTTAATTGAACATCACGTCTAAACGATTAGTCTCATTTCTTTGAAAAAAAAAAATATAATGTTACTCTAAACAATTTCTTTCGTAATTTGATATGTGAATATTTGAAATTATATTTTCATAACTTAGTGTAATTAATTTGTAAATTTATTTCTAACACGGATGACCTAACATGAGAATTACACAAAAACTAAAGAGCGTATTTTTATGAAACCTGGTGAAGGTTTCATAAAAATACGCTCTATAGTTTTTAATTTTAAAGATCATTTAATTATTTATATTTTAGTATACGTGTTTTAGTATAATATTTGTTGTTTTATGTATAACTAGCGACCCGCCTCAGCTTCGCTCGGGTACAAATTATACATATAAACCTTCCTCTTTAATAACTCTATCTATTAAAAAAAACCGCATCAAAATCCGTTGCGTAGTTTTAAAGATTTAAGCATACATAGGGATATAGGGACAGAGAAAGCGACTTTGTTTTATACTATGTAGTGATAAATTAATAATGCGACTAATTGCGGACAGCGCTCCTTGATGGGCGAGTCCTATTACTGGGTGGACGTACGACGCGTTACGTGAGCTCAGCACAGAACACGCAAGCTAACCATTTAAGGTCGTTGGCAGTTAATAGCGCCATAGTAGCAGTTTACTTTAGTTCTCGGGTTTGCCATGTCTTGCCTATGTTGGGTTATCATGGAATAAAATAGACTAGTCATCACCATAAATCGACAGGTCACCTGCAGTCCGTTTTGAAAAACGAACGTGTTTTTTTTTCATCCAATCAAGTATTTATTTATCAAACGCTATAAAACAAAAAGGAAAAAAATATGGATTGAAAAGTGTTCGGCCTGACTTAGATCCTGTCAATTCTTGAAATCAAAACTACTCACATTATTTAGTTTTTTTTTTTCTATTTGAAAAGTTTGAAATTCTAAATAAATATTTTCTTGACAAAATTTACATATTTATTAAATACAACCCGACAGCACACACAATTAAGAACCTATTCTCGCGTCTTCACGACTGACGAATTAACTAACTATATTTACACTAAAATCAAAAATATTAACCTAACTACGTACATTATATACAAAAACAAAATACGTTCAGGTGCTGAAGTTCCTCCACATCGCTGTCATCTGGAAACGTGCCCAGAAGACTGGCAGCATTGCAACGTTGAATGGCAATGCAAATTTTTTGGGCAAAGAACGAGCCAGCTCTCTGGTCACGTAGAGTGTCGATCAGTCCGCAAGAAATATCCTTAAAAAGGAGACGCGCACTTGAACCCCATGGCCCGACCATTTCGACCCCAAACGACTCAAAACTCCGTGAGTTATTTCCAATAAGATTTCAGTATTTGCCTCAACAGCTGTAGCGGCAGTGCCGACACAGCCTGCCGTACTTGGAACATAAGATGGCGCAAGATGTCGACACAGGTTGCGTCCCTCACAAAAGGCCAACCCACCCTCCACGGCACCAACCTCATGCCATCTGGTCTCTTCCCATCGTCACGTACCAAACAACTTGGTTTTAATACGGCAGGTTCTCCGGCGGTGACAAGAGCTCGACGAATAATATCGCTGATGCCGACGTGCCGAGATATACGCCCTGCACTTCTCATTATTTAGTTCAGTTCAAACTAGTTAACTGTGTGATAGGTACAGGCTTTGCATTGCGTGATGAAATTGACAGAAATAGGAGAATACGTACAAAAAAAAATACTTCTTTCAGTCAGATTTGACGCCACCAACTGCATCAGACTGTTATAAAAGTGTGAAGATTTATACATATTTGTAGAAACCTCTCTTTTAGCCCTTTATTTTGATACCCCCATGACTTAGTCACAAAAAAATACACTGTCACTTACCTAACGGCGGCCGCCATCTGTTTTTTTTTAAGTTTAAATGGCCTATGTCACTTCGACAATCAAGACGAATCTTATGATACCTCGTTTCTTGAAATCCATTCAACTCTTTACGCTACAGGACCTGTCAAAGAAATAGACATACATACATACAAACCTATGTACATACAATCAATCAATCAATCTGCCTAGCCTTTTCCCAACTATCTTGGGGTCGGCTGCCAGTCTAACCGGATGCAGCTGAATACCAGTACTTTACATGGAGCGACTGCCTATCTGACCTCCACAAACCAGTAACTGGATAATACGATACCCCTTGGTAAGACTGGTTGTCAGACTTTCGGGCTTCTGACGACACGTAACGTCTGTCAAAGATCCACGATTGACAGCCAGGACCAACGGCTTAACGTGCTTTCCGAGGCACGGAGGAGTCTCGGTATGTAAAGATGATCACCCATCCATGGACCAACCCCGGCAAGCGTAGCTTAACCTGATGGATCGATCCGTGCGGCTGTTATTACTTTAGCCACGAGCTCCTCCTAACCTATGTATATACATACTCTCGAAAAACATAACGCTCTTTCTGGGGCACTCGTTTAAAAACATCAATATTTTTATCCAGTCGGTGGCGATATCCACTCTATCTTCCCAGTAAAATAATATCCGTTCCCTATATTGACTTCTTCTTATGTTTTCTTTGACTCGAAGATCAGCAATGCGACATTTTAAGTTCCAAGATTGTGTTCGTGCGATAAGTTTTAACAAGTTTCCAACTTATCCATTCCCTCCAATAAATTCGTTGAAATTTATAGAATAATACGTTTCTGTTATCTTTTGTAGTGGTATGAAAATGTGATTGTATGGATTCAACTTTTCAGGTAATCTTTTGTGTAATTTATTTCAGTACTACTGCTATCAAAATGGTGAAGGAAAACATCGTTCGGAAACCAGCATGTACTAGAACTAAAAATTCGAAGACATGTGAAATCTACCAACCCACACTGGGCCCGCATGGTGGATTACGGCCCTTTCCCTGTCCTAGAGAGGAGGCCTGAGTCCCAGTTGTGGGAAAATTATAAAGCTGATAATGTTATGTTATGTAGAGCAGTAGTGGCCCAGTGGTAACGGCCGCGACTTACAAGCTGAAGGTCGTGAGTTCAAACCTAGGCAGGCGCATTACTTTGTGTAAATTATTACATCACCACGCTCTCAAAACGGTGAAGGAAAACATCTTGAGGAAACTGGTATACCCGGGCCTGTGGACGGCGAGTAATGGGTAACTCACCGTCCAGTCAGCACCAGGCCCGAGAGTCAACGGCGCGCAGTGTTCCACGCGCGCCTGAAAGAGTTAGCAGTTTAGCAGTAAACAAGACGGGACCCGTCAGGGACGATACCGGCCCGGGGGTTGAGGATAAATTCGAAAGAGTTGCCTCGCCCCTGGGCATTCAGGGCAAGGAAGGAACAGGGGTGGGTTTTAGTCAGTAAGAGTCTGACACGCCCTTCCGCTCCACCCTAGAGCGGGACATGTCATTGGATGATTTCCCACTCCACAAAAAAAAAGGAAACCGGTATGTTCTAGAACCAAAAATTCGAAGACATGTGACATCCACCAACCCGCATTGGGCCCGTGTGGTGGATTACGGCCCACACCCTCTCATAGAGAGGAGGACTGTGCCCCAGCAGTGGGGACATTAAAAAGGCGGATGATGATGATGTATTGCTTACGCTGTGATGTTTGACCATTACATTAGTTTTATGAACTTCTAAAGAGACCTCTGTTTTAGTTTCGGTGTTTCAGCTGGAGAGCTCCGGCCTCAGTTAGTTTAAATTGACATCACAAATATAATAATTGACAAAACAAATATCATAAAGATATCATTAATAATGGAACTTGTAATGGAAATATTTTATGGACACAAAGTTTTATTTAGATCCACGTGTACAGTTTATATATCGTATAAAATCGTTGAAATCAAAATAATTTTACTCAAAATTTTCCGCTTTGAATAAACAATTTAGTTTTCATTAATAGATAGTAAACACTCTAGACTAGACTAAGTCTGAAGAGCGCCTGACCTTTTTGTCATTTCTAGGACAATATGAAAGTCTAGACTATAAATAATATATTTTATTTGATCCTGTTTCGTAAGATAGGAAAGCGAAAACTATGTCTCATTAACTATAGATGCTAAGTACACAAAAAATAAATGTAGCTTAAGTACTGAGTAGTACCTGGTTACTTTGCTCGTAACCACCATACAATTTATATAAATCCATTAAGAGACAGTATGTATTTTCCATTCTTATCCATACTAATATTATAAACGCAAAAGTAATTCTATCTGATAAAATCATAACATACATACTTAATTCCCCAAATATAAGCGCTTGGGTGTTCCAAGCATTGATGAAGTCAGATTTTATAACACCATTTTCAGTTACCATCGTCCTATGTAGGCCTCTTTCTTAAACGATATTGGCCATTAAACTGTGAACTTAGTTAATATGTTTATAGTAATAAACATAAAGCCCCCTCCTAACTACGCATGTTGTAACGGGCAACTACGGAACCCTACACTGCGGGGCCGGCTTTTTATACTTCCACGTCTCAACGGCTGAAGTTATTCATAAAAAATCTTGGCAAACTGGTGAAGTATGCCCTGGAGTAGGACACAGAATACTTTTTGTTTTTGTAGAATGTGCCCTAGGGACATAAAAACACTTATCACGCGAGCGAAACAGCGAGCAAAAGCTGGTTCTCACTTATTTACGACTATGCTCATGACTATACGCACCTACTAAGCTACTGCTATAGTAGGTAATTATAAACACAGTGAAGCAGTGGTGGCCGTCGTGGGTTGAAACTCAGGCAGGCACTTTACTTGGTGTAATTTTTTTCATCCCCACAGCTCCCAAAACGGAAAACAACTTGAGGAAACCGGTATGTCCTACAACTAAAAATTCGAAGACATGTGACATCCACTGACCCATACTGGGTCCGCGTGATAGATTAGGTACGATCCATTTCCCTATCTTAGGGAGCCTATTTTATTTTTGGGTTGGGAAATCATTAAATGACTTCTTCCACCCCTGTTTCTTCAGTGGCTTGTGCCAGGGCCGCAGTAACTCTCTTTCGAATTTGTCAGTGATCCAGACAGGCATCGGTTTTTGCTAAGATCTCTTTGAGGCGCGCGTGGCACACTACGCGCCGTCGACTCTGTCCTGGTCCTTATCGGATGGACAACTACCAATTAGGTACTCGCCTTCCGCAAGCCTACGCCTACGGTGGCCAGGAGTCGCCTTGCCTTTCCCGATGCCCGTGGCATCTCCTGCGGTGGCTGCTAGGGGTGTGAGGGCGTCTCCGTTGAGTCTCCCTCACACGCTCCGCCTCCTCCTACGCGAGCATTACTGCTTCGCAGAAGGAGGTGACAGCTTCCCATTCCCTCTCGCTCCGTACCATGGCCGGGTCCCGCTAGTGGAACCTTAAAAGGCTGATTATGATTATTTACGGTTACAACTTCTGCCAGTAGCTTCTCCCGTGTGTAATCAGTAATTCCACCATTATAAATTATATTCTATTCCAGACTTTAACCTATTTTTATGCTAAATTTTATCTGTTTTTCCGATCGTTCAGCCTTTTTGACGTGATTGAACACTATTTAACAACCATCCATTCATTGATCCAAACTTTCGCATTTATAATATTAGTATGATAAACGCGGTAATTACAACCGACCCGTTAATACTTCTTTCTCTCCAAAAGTTTAACATCCAATATTCACTCATTTAATACTCCCAGTAAAATCACAAATAACTATTTTCTACTCCGAGTAAATTTGCTAATAACTATTTATGTACCTAGTAATCACTATTTCGCTCGCAAAAGAAACACATGTTTGTAAAAACTATGTTTAGAAAGCTCGAAGAAGGTTCTCAGTGTCTCAAAGACAGTAAAAAACGATTTGCAAAGCATTTAGTAGTCAGGGTTGTCTAGGTCCATACGAAAGAATTTATATTTTAATTCCGCCCAGCCCGTTCCATCATTCACTACCACGACCACTAGACGTTTGACGATGCACCACCATGTCCATGGTGGACATTCTACACATATGCACAAGACGTTTTGGGAATATATTCATTATGGGTACTATACAGCTAACGAGTGGAATTTCCTGCCGGAGTCTGTGATTCTTGATAGCTACATCCTGGAGATCTAAAGTCAAGTACTTCTAGACAAGCGTGCTCCAACGTCGACCACATCGCTTTAAAGCGCTCAAGCGCACGCCTATCAAAGACAAAAATACAGCCTGTCCAGTGCATGAAATAATTTAATTTAAACTTGTGAAAATTTAATTTGGCTTCAGTACTTAAATACGAAATTCAATTAAATGCTCTCCCTCTCTCTCTCTCTCTCTTGTCAGCTAATGATAACAAAGATCACCATTTCCGCTTAGCGGGAGATCTCATTGGATGTTTTCCCACCAAAAAAAAAAAAAAAACTTACACAAAATGATTATGTTATTGATCTTCTTAAACTTAAGTTCTCTAATTTTCCATGCATACTGAACTTTTTATGGCTTGGGATATTAAATTCATACAAAATTACTAACAGTCATCTGTCAGAAGTAACTAAGTTGCTCTTGGTAAACATTTACCAAGAGGCCTAATATTCTAAGTCCTTTTCAAGACAACGCCCTCCACTCCAAACAACTCAGTCGCCATGACAACGGAAAAACTGTAAATTAATTTAAAAACCGGCCTAGTGTGAGTTGAACTCGTGGGCAAAGGGTTCCGAACGAATCATATATTTTTATTTGTTTTTTTAAGCTTTCTTTGTTTTTAGATTACAGGAAAAACTAAAAGAAGATTATACTTTTTCCTGTAATTTATTAGTAAAGAAAATAAATGTACATATTCCGTATTCGTTTGCAAATTTTGGACTCATTAGTTTCGGAGTCCTGGGGTTCTATAAAAAAAATATATATATTGAAATGTCACAGGGTACTAGTTTGGAAAACTTTTATGTTTTTATTTTCTAGTTTGCTCCGAAAAGAGACCCCATACTGAAAATGTATTTATTTACAATTCACGTCCGGTTTGGGTCTTATAAATTCATGTGTGTATCAAATTTCAACTGAATCAGTCCAGTAGATTAAAATAGCAGCAGAACACAAACTGACTGTGACAGACAGACAGACGCACGAGTGATCCTCTTTCCGTTTTTACATTCGGATATTCGGATGTTCGGAACCCTAACAAGCTCTAACTGTCAATTTGATTGAGTCGAGGGGTGGAAATTACTTAGATTGTAGAGGTAACATTTTGTTATACTAAAAACACTGCAAATGTGATCCAACCCTAGTGTATGATATTAAATTCTAACTAGTGGCAGTGCGCTACTAACAAGGCGTCGTTTTGTACGGTAACCTAGAGAAAGTGTCACCGTGCACCGAGGAGTTCTTGTGATTAAAACGCTCTCAAGAAAACTGTGGTGTTTCATTAATTTAATTTGAACAATAATAGCAGTAGTTTAAGGTATAGTTCAACTATTTATGGACGCACGTTTCAATTTCTTTGAAATTTAAATAATACTAGCGTATTTTATTATTGCAGAAGTGTTTGCCAGTAAGAATTTTCTAACCTAAAAACTCAATAACTTCTCGCCTGATCCTGGGATGAAATCTTCTATACTCGTTTACATTTTTGTCCGCTACACTAACAAAGCTGTCAATCCACAAAAAAAAAACCGCTTTATTCTTAACCCTCTTCAAAAAAGGAGGTTCTGTATTCGACCCGTAAATATGTATGTTTGTTTGTTCGCGATTTTCTCTAAAACTCCAGATCTGATTAGCACGGGGTTTTCGTTATTCAAATGCATATTTTACAAGGAAGGGTTTAATATATAATACATTAGTAGTTAGTGACCCTGACTGCTATGCCGGAGGTCGTGGGTTCGATTCCCACCCAGGACTAATGTTTGTGTAATGAGCACTATCATTTGTTCTGTGTCTGGGTGTAATTTATCTATAATATTTATGTATTTAGAAATATATAAGTATGTTTATCAGTTGTCTAGTACCCATAATACAAGCTCTGCTTAGCTTGGGACTAGATGGCGTTGTGTGATAGTTGTGGAATATTATTATTATTATTTCGTATATTTATTTTTACACATATTATTTACATTTTTAAATATTTTAAAAGAAAACATATAAAAAACATTTAAAAATATAAAAAATAGTAGTGCACCGGTATCGGGAGCAGGGTCCAAGCTACCGGTGGTTAGGGCTCCAGAGACAGGAACCTCCTCACAATGCGAGCCGTATCAAGGAGTACTGCCATCTGAATCAGGCCCTTGATCCAACCGCGCAACGACAGCTTCGACAGGTGGTCGTCGAGGCTTTTGGCCATCAGGCCATTGGCGGTAACGACTATCGGCACAATGACAGCCAAGTCCACATTCCACATATCGACAACCTCGTGTGCCAAGTCAAGATATTTAATTTGTTTCTCTTTCTCAGCTTTCACGAGGTTCTCGTCATGTGGGATGGTGACATCGATTATCATTGTGCGGCGCGCTAATCGGTCTATCACCACTATATCCGGCTTATTGGCAACAATAGTCCTGTCAGTGATGATAGACCGATCCCAGTACAACGTGACATGGTCATTTTCGAGAACTGGGTCGGGCACATATTTATAATACGGTACCTCAGAATCCACAAGTTTGTATTTTAAAGCAAGTTGCTGGTGGATAATCCTGGCCACTTGGTTATGTCTGTGCAAATACTCGCCGTTAGCCAGACGAGAACATCCAGAGATAATATGTCTGATGGACTCACCCGGACGGTGGCATGCCCGACACACGTCAACCGTCCCATCCTTCATAATATGCCTCCGGTAGTTGTTCGTCAAGATAACTTCGTCCATAATCGCACAGACAAAACCTTCAGTTTCCCCGAAGAGGTCACCAAACCGTAGCCAGGCCACGGACGCCAGGCTATCTACATCAGGCCCATGAAGAGCCTGATAATAGCGCCCATGAAGCTCCTTGCCTTTCCATACCTCCTTGCGGTCATCAGTAGTAAGTACTACAAGTTTGAGCCAGTTCTCTTTAGCCATGGACAACGGGGTGAGGCCCTTGTCCACTGCGACCACCTCTCGGTGCATCCCCACGTCGGATTCTAAAAAGTATTCTCTGAGGCTGCACACCTCGCGGTTGTGGAGAGTCTTAGCATTTAAAAAGCCTCGACCTCCACACTTCCGCGGGATGTACAGTCTCATCACCGACGAACGTGGGTGATGCATCCGGTTTGCGGTTAGCAGCGTACGGACCCTCCTGTCCAGGGCGTCGAGCTCAGTCTGAGTCCATTTGAGTATGCCGAAAGAGTACATCAAAACCGGCATGACCCAACCGTTGAAGGCGCGCACCTTATTTCCGCGCGACAAAAGGCTACTCAATACCTTTTTAAGGCGGCTAAAGAAGCGCTCCTTCAGCGATTGCTTCATGTCAGTAACGTTAATACCTAACGCTTCCGACATACCCAAATATTTGTATGTTTCGGTTGAGGAGAGAGATCTGAGGTGTATGGAATCCGAGAGTTGAATCCCTTCAGATTCCATAATCCCCCCTCGCTTTACATGCATGACTGCACATTTGTCCACACCAAATTCCATCCTGATAGCGCTACTGAAAGTTTCAGTTACCTTCAGTAACTCCATCAGTTGCAAGTTGTTGGGGGCAAAGAGTTTCAGGTCATCCATGTAAAGAAGGTGAGATATGGCCTGACCACCTCTTCTCAACCGAAAGCCCAGGCACGAATCCTCCAGCAATGTGCTTAGAGGATTCAGGGCTAAGCAGAACCAAAGTGGACTCAAACTGTCGCCCTGAAATATTCCCCGTTTAATCCATATAGGCTCATCATTCCCCTGGATTGGTCGACATCCTGGATAGCGAAGGACCGTCTTCCATTGCCCCATACATGACGCAAGAAAGGTGCGTAGAGTTGCATCTATTTTGTACAACTCCAACACCCTCATGAGCCATGTATGTGGAACAGAGTCGTAGGCCTTCTTATAATCTATCCAGCATGTCGACAAATCCTTGTGGGATCGACGAACCTGTTGGCTTATGGCCATGTCTATGAGGAGCAGCTCCTTAGTACCGCGGGATCCGTTCCTACATCCATTCTGAGAGGCAGACATAATTGTATTGCTCTCAATGTGTACATTAATTTTCGCTCTCAGGATGGATGTAAGAAGTTTATAGACCGTCGATAAACATGTAATCGGTCTATAATTCTTGGGTTCCGTGGGACTACCTGTTTTATGGAGCAGGTGGGTAACACCAGTTGTTAGAAACTGAGGCAGCGACCCAGACTCTAAGGATGCCTGGAATTGAGATGCCAGAAGCGCGTGTGAGCTACTATACCATTTAAGCCAGAAGTTATGCAGTCCGTCCGGTCCCGGAGATTTCCAGTTTGGTAACGGACGAACTGCTTTGGCTACATCGAATGGAGTGATGGTTACTTTTTCCATGTCTGGTATAGCTTCACACACGCGTTCAACATCACGCATCCAGCCACACACATCCAGCACACATCCAGACACATCCAGCCACAGACGGGCACCGACCAGATGTTGCACCAGAATGCATTCGTGGCGGCAGCATCGGGGCGGAGCACGTCAGTCACATTTTGTTCAGGTCGCTCCCAAGCTCTATATACCCACCTCTCATCGCTCTGGAACATGCGGTTCTGCGAGTACCGGTCGACCCGACGCTTATACCGCCGAATACGATTGGCCCATGCACAAACCTTCTGCTTCAGGAAGTCAATGCGTTCCGTGACACGGGACATGCATTCTCGAGGACTGATTCCAGTCCCCGAAAATGCCCGCCTCACGAAGCGCATCACACGTGGTCTTGTATTGCCCTCCCTGAAGCAGTATAGTTTGCCAATGAGTGCTCTGGCCCCATCAATACGCCTCTCGATCCTACACTGCCAGGCTGGTACGGTAGGCTTTGGTCGAGTAACTTCGTCACAACTTGGTAACTTTACATTTGCTAAACGACATGCCGCAACAGCCCCACAATACAGGATCGAGTGCGTATCAACGAGGTCCTCGCTGCTCTCAAAAACATTCTTAAGCAGCGAGTCTAGAGCACACACTAGCGCCCTATTTTTTTGTGCATAGGTAACCGTGATAAACGGGGTCTAAGTTGAGTCGGACTCGATCTATACTCGCGAAGCGCATCTTCCAGTGCGCTCCTCAGTCGATCGTTGCACTGGCTACTTACTGTGACAACCCTATCATCTGTCTCCTCATCAACATGATTGGACCGCGGCAGGTTTATATGAGAAGCCGGTGGGATTTCTTCTAAAACCGGCGGTGCCGCAGTTTGTGTCGTAGTCGAGAAGATAAGGTTGCTCAGTACCTCTGAGCGCAGTCGATCAAGTGCGGCGTCGTCCAACCTGTGGTTGCGTTGGATGACCCGCACCTGATCCGACAATCGTTGAGCTGAGACGTTGACCGTTGGTTCCAGGTCCTGAAAAAGAGACAGCATCCTACCACGATACGCAGTGAGGTTAGTTCCCCCCTCTGTAGACCCGTAATATGCGCGCATGACGTTCTCGTTCATGGATTGAGTCCATTTCATGCGCTGCACACAACCACCGGCAGCGGGGACCCGGCTCGGGGCCGGTGGCCCCTAAGTCCCAGGCTGTTCGGTGGCCGGCCTCTCCCCTGCCGACGTACAGGTGTTGGCGACGTCGGCGGGGAGAAATACTCGTCGCTCGAGCTCGACGCGGCTGCAGCCGCCGGTAACACTGGTGATCCGAGGTCCGGCGGCGGCGAGGCGGAGCTGAGCGGCGAGTCCGGGGGTGGATGGCGTGCGCGATGGGCAGCTGCTCCTGTTATCATTATTATATTTTCATTCTTATTGGTTTATTGTTGTATCATCATTTATTTCAGTGTGACATATTATGTCATCTGTCCAATCTTGATTCATTTTTCTGTTTTGCTTAATTTTCCTTACTTATTCTGGTTATCTATAGTTTTTATTGTTTGTTTGTGTATATAGTTTCTTCTGTTGAATTTGTATTTATTTATTATAACGGACAAAAACTGTTTAGAAAAATATTAAAATTCGTGAATGAAAATAAACTTCTTGACGTTGAGAGTTTCCAGCTTATTATTATATTATTATTAGGATCTGATGAAAATCTTCGGAGATAGACAGTGGAACTCTTCAATAAATAACAGCAAATTACTCGCGGTTACTGCGATCGTTTGTGTATGTATTTTTATCACAATTTAATTAATGAAGAATCACAAATAAAAAGTTAAATAAAAAACATTTTTACAAAAAAAAGAACCGACTTCCAAGACAAAACAAAAAAGTGCAAAATAATAATTGCACTTTTTTTCGTATCCTTGTTAGCAAACCTTTTCATTTGATACCTCTAACATGGGAATGTATAAAAAATAACTAGTCCGCCATCTTTGGGAGGCATATTGGAATTAGAATGATGTCACTGAGCTAAACATGTATTGTCATCTAAACTAAACATTTCAGCTTAATCGGGCATCGAGTCAAATTTAACTTCTCAGTTTGTTAAAAGTTATGCTAATGAAAGCGTGTTAATTAATAGCACAAATCTCAATCCCTTTTTTTTTGTGGGGTTAGAAATCATCCAATGACTTCTCCCGCTCTGGATGGAGCGAGAGGGCGTGTCAGACTCTTACTGACTAAAACCCACCCCTGTTCCTTCCCTGCCTGAGTGCCCAGGGATGCGGTAACTCATTTTCAGAATTTATCCGCTACCCCTAGGCATGCAGGCACCGGCCACGGTGGGCCCCGTCAGTGGTGGCTGACACTCATCTCTTTGAGGCGCGCGTCAACGACTCACGGGCCTGGTGCTGATCGGACGGCGACCCACTGCTCGCCGTCCGCAGGCCCGAATCTACGGTGGCCGGAGATCGTCTCGCGACGTCCTACGCCCAGTACCTCTCCTGCGGTGGGAGCGGCCGGGGCCGTAAGGGCCATTCCGTTGAGCTTCTCTCACGCGTCCCGCCTCCGCCTTCGCGAGCATTACTGCTTCGCAGAAGGCGGAGACTGCATCCCATTCCCTCTCGCTCCGTACCATGGCTTGAACCAGGACCGGGCGCGAGAGGTCGCCGCCACCTATCGCATCCACGAGAAATCTCAACCCTTAATTGATAATTTTATCAAAAGCAAAAGTGCGCGAAGGATGTCAATGGAAGACCATCAAAAAAAGTCTCACACAAAACATAACCCCAAACATAATCACTACAAAGCCAACACCTAAATGTAATCTCCTACGTAACAGGAATCAAAACGTTTCCCATTCGTTACCGCCTCGTGCCCGAGTGACACAAGGCCCCAATAAAGTCGCGAACAACTTCGAAATTGAAAAAGAAATCCCGGCCGAGGCATGCAAATATCGGGGAACACAAAATTGCTAAACTCTCGACCGTCTACTTGGAAATTTTGCCATAAATTAGACAGAACTTGTGTAATGAAATATGATTTCAATAAGATGTTTTTTGGGCTTTTCGGTGATTAAAATTTTAGTCTTTTTTAAAGAAATTTTACTTGTGACCCGTAAAATGTGAGTAATAAGACAAACGTTCAATATATTGCCCATAGCATGAGATGACCTCAAAACTGTATTTCCCGATGTGTAATGTGGAGCTGTATATACTTAGATATATTACACCCACATTACGCCAGTTATTTTAGATTCAAATATGATAGAGCCGGGAACACATGCAGACTCTGGACTGCTACTGAGATATTCCAAATCGAAAAACTCAATAATACTGCCCGATCTGGGAATGAAGGGCTCTCAGGCAAGGAAGGAACAGGGGTGGGTTTTAGTCAGTAAGAGTCTGACATGCCCTGCCGCTCCTTCCAGAGCGGGAGAAGTCATAGGATAATTTTCCACCCAAAAAAAAAATAAAAAAACATAAAAAGTACCTCAGCAGTAGCGCTTGCAACCACAAGACCAACGATGCAGACCAACGATGCAGTCCAATGACGAAATGGACTAACTGATGATGTAAATTTCAGGGTAATGAGCCTCATCAGAAGGCTTAAAGTCACTCAAAGGGCATTGGAGAAGGCTATGCTCGGAGTTTCCTTGCGTGATCTAATCAGTAATATCCGCAAGAGAAGCAAGGTCACCGATATAGCCCGAAGAATCGCGAAACTGAAGGGTAGTAGGCAGTTCACATTTTTCGCAGAACAGACGGTCGATAGGGCAGTTCTGGAGTGGCGACCGCGTACTGGAAGACGCAGCGCTAGAAGGCCTCTATCAAGGTGGACCGATGACCTGGTGGGGGTCGCGGGTAACCGATGGAGGCGAGATGCACAGGACCGGTCATTGTGGCGACACTTGGGGAAGGCCTATGTCCAGCAATGGACGTCTTTCGCCTGAAATGTTGATGATGATGATGAAATTTTAGCAAAATTTACGCCACTGGTTAGCGCCACTTCGTTGATAGGTCAAAAGATCTATTTTGAAATCAAAACGTAGTGAAATAGTGGACTGAAAGAGTTTGAAACTCCCACCGCTCTACCCAGAGCGGGAGAAGTTATTTGATGATTTCATACCCAAAAAAAAAAGATGGCAGCACTAAGGGATCCCTTAGTGCTGCCATCTTTTTTTTTGTGAGGTTAGGAAGTTATCCTACACAACCTACACCTTTTCCTTCCCTGCCTGAATGCCCCCTGGGCAGGCTACGTTGGCCCGACACCCAGGGTTCTTCTGCGGCGGCTGCTGCTGGGGACGTGATGTTGAGTCTCCCTTCCCAGTTCCACCTCCTCAAGTGTTGCCACCTTGAGTACGTCATTTCAGAAAACCTTTATGAATTGAGTAAAATTATTCGTAAAGCTTTCCGAGAACACCACAAAGGCCTCGTTTCGGGAATGTAATCATGTAAGCAGGCATTATTAAGGAATCATGTGGCATTATAACAGATATGTTTGATTTGCGTATCAAACAGCATATTTTAAATAAGGAACGTTCTAAAATTGAAAGCAATGCTGTGGGTCATCAAACGTTTTATTTGGGATGAATCCCGGGTACTTACTTACTTATTATATTTAGTCTGTAACTTAGGTTGTCGAAAATATTGGAAATGTATTTTTGCTTTACCAAATCAATAAAAAATTACAACGATGAAACGCATCAAAGTTCAGAAGTGAGGGGTTATTAAGTCACTTTTAGGTTAAATCTAGTACATTTTCTACGTATTCGTGACTTCACGCGAAATTTCAACACGCCGTTTCGTTCTCATTTTTTGTTTACGTGATAAAAGAAAAATCTTTTTTTTACAAAAAAATACAACCGACTTCCATGAAAAAAAAGGACAAAAAAATTCAAAATAACTTTAATTTCGGAAGCCGGTGTTTCTAGTTTTGTTTCTTCGTGTTTTGACACCAACTTCCGAAATTAAAGTTATTTTACAATTTTTTGTTGAAAATATTTATTTATTTTTACCCTCCTTATAAGGCACAAGAAGAAGGGTAATGTTTTTTTGAGAACATGTCTGTACTGTATGTATGTGTACAAGTGTGTATGTCTATTTTTTTGGCACAAGTGACAAAGGCTATATGAATTTAAAAAAAAAAAGCGATAAGTGTAGGTGTATTTTTTGTAAAAATACTACTACCCTGGTCAGTGTCATATCAAATTAAAGAACTCGAGAAGATGATTACAAAATTTAATCCACTAAAATGTAGGAAATAAAGGAAGTTTTTAGTTGTTATTTATCAAACGGGTTTTTTGAAAATTTTCATTGAGATATCTTGTTTACATTTTAGTACCCCATAACTAAAACTAAATAGTAAAGTTATTGATAACCCCAAAAATATGGAATTTGAACATAATTTGTGAAATTGGGGTGTATCAGGGTGAACTGTACAAATCTGTGTACCTCTTTTTTTTCTTTTTTTTTGTGGGGTGGGAAATCATCCAATGACTTCTCCCGCTCTGGGTGGAGCGGGAGGGCGTGTCAGACTCTTACTGGCAAAAACCCACCCCTGTTCCTTCCTGCCCATAATGCCCGGGGGCGAGGTAACTCTGTTTCGAATTTATCCTCAACTCCCGGGCAGGATCTGTGTACCTCTTCAAAGCGTATCAGCTTGATGTTATGTTATGAAGTGGTGTAAACTATAAACAGACATGCGGTTGCAGCAATTCCGGAAGGTTTGCTATCATTTATTGAAAAATTCCATTGCGTATTTCTATAGTTCTTCATCAGATCTTCACTAAATTCAAATGGGACCACTTGAGAAACACCATCTTTCAAATAAAAAAAGAATCATCAAAATCGATTCACCTAGAAAAAAGTTCTGAGTTAACACACACTAAATTCACCAATTTTTTTTTTATGTTCATATTTCATATTTTTGGGGCTATCAATTCGGGCATACTTAGTTTCAGTTATGGGGTACAACAACTAAAAAAATGAAAATAAAAAACTTAAAAAAAATACAACAGAGTTCCATAAAAAACACTAAACATTGCAAAATAACTTTAATTTCGGAAGTCAGTGTCAAATAACAATGAAACAAAACTAGAAGCACCGACTGTTGTATTTTGCTTTTTTTTTGAAGTCGTTTAAATAATACGTGTCGAATAGTTTTTGGTAATCTAACTGACAGAACAAATAATCTTTTATTAATCTAACTTTTTATCAACGACTACTCTTTCCAAAGACATAAAATTCCACACATACCTAGATAAGGAACATAACATAAGACAAGCCTAGCGTACTATGTGACTTAACCCACCTTACCTCCATATCGCCGCACCTATTTTATTCCATTCCACTTTCTGGCACATGTAAGACCTGGTGATCGATCGGCAGAGGGCCGCTCCACACGGGTGGATTCCGATTTCCGGTCTCCATTATAATTTTAATGTGACCTCACTATAATGTGTTGACCTACTGTCATGTCTTGAAAAAGGTCGTAAGGCCGCCGGATGTAATATTTTTCGGTTTTGTAAAGACCTAGAAAATTGGACTGAGTAAATAAGAAATGTAGGTTCTTTTCTGGGTTTGCTTGTGTGGGTGAGGTACAAATAATTTCAATTTCGTATGAAAAATTGGAATGCCGACGTCATGTAGTTTGTGCGGAAAATGTCTATGACAGACAGACGGACACGAAATAGTGGTCTTTTTTATAGTGTACTTTGTATTGGTTCTTTTGTACTCGATTTATGGAATTAGTATATCAAATCGTTACAAAAACGCAAGTCAAGTGCTGCATTAAATATTATCTTTCTTTCTTTCTGATTGAAGTCAAATGTATTTATTTGTTATATTTAGATAAATATAATGTACATGGTGTTGAGGGAGCAGTGGTGGCCCAGCGGTATTGGCCGCGACTTACAAGTTGGAGGTTGTGAGTTCAAACCCAGGCAGGCTTTACTTTGTGTAAATTATTTCATCACCACTGCTCTCAAAACGGTGAAGGAAAACATCGTGAGGAAACCGGCATTTCCTAGAATCAAAAATTCGAAGACATGTGACATCCACCAATCCGCATTGGGCCCGCATGGTGGATTACGGCCCACACCCTCTCACAGAGAGGAGGCCTGTGCCCCACCAGTGGGGACATTAAAAGACTGATGATGATGATGACATGGTGTTGATTATAAAATATTGTTTCACTATGTGGTGCCTTGCTGGGCATACAAATATTGTATACACAAATATTTTTAAACTGTGTCAGGTACAGATCGAAATACTGCATAAATATTCATTCATCAAATCACTGTGTTCGTACAGTAGTTGACGCGTGTTCGACAATTCGTCATATTCATTTTGAGATAATTTTCGCAACAAAACTAGGCCTTAATATACAGAACCAGAAATACAAACAATATTACACTTTACTATCGATACAAGCGAAAATCGTCAACATAATAAATGCTAAGGCTGTTACTACATATTTCAGTAATGCCCACTTCCTGCAGTGTAATTACTTCACGACCATTAAAACGTAGGTTTCTGGTACTCAACGTTGATATGAATTAATTATTGTTTCGTTCAATCTGTCAAAGGTCACGCGTACTGTTACTTACATCCATGTATGTGAACGAACTTTCGTCCATTGAGTCTTTACATAACTATTTTGGGTTGGTTTCAGTCTACCCACGCATACACCTTTTTTTTGTAGGGTGGGAAATCATCCAATGACTTCTCCTGCTCTAGGGTGGAGCGGGAGGGCGTGTCAGACTCTTACTGACTAAAACCCACCCCAGTTCCTTCCTGCCCTGAGTGCCCAGGGGCGAGGTAACTCTGTTTCGAATTTATCCTCTTCCCCCGGGCAGGCATCGGCCATGACGGGCCCCGTCCTTATTGCTGACAACTCTTTGAGGCACGCGTGGAACACTACGCGCCGTCAACTCTCGGGCCTGGAGCTGATCGGACGGCGAGCTACCCATTACTCGCCGTCCGCGGGCCCGGGTATGCATACACCTTGCCTGATGAATATGGAGTGACTGCTATTTCTAACTTTGCAACTCGATTATGGCAATACGGATGCTCAAAGGTTGGTCTGTCTATGAGAGTTTCAGGCTTCTTATAAATTGATTGACAAAGATATGACATAATTATGAAACCGCAAACATCTATCATCATACTAATCAATCACGCCGGAATGGCTGAACGGATCTGTATGAAATTTTACACAGAGATAGATTATAGTCTGGGATACCACATTTTTTTTTTGGTGGGTGGGAAATCATCCAATGACTTCTCCCGCTCTGGGTGGAGCGGGAGGGCGTGTCAGACTCTTACTGATTAAAATCCACCCCTGTTCCTTCCCTGCCTGAGTGCCCAGGGGTGCGGTAACTCATTTTCAGAATTTATCCGCTACCCCTAGGTATGCAGGCACCGGCCACGATGAGCCCCGTCAGTGGTGGCTGACACTAATCTCTTTGAGGCGCGCGTGAAACACTACGCGCCGGCCGTCGACTCAGGGGCCTGGTGCTGATCGGACGGCGAGCTTCCCACTGCTCGCTGTCCGCAGGCCCGGGTCTACAGTGGCCGCACATCGTCTCGCGACGTCCTACGCCCAGTACGCCCAGTACCTCTCCTGCGGTGGTAGCGGCCGGGGCCGTGAGGGACACTCCGTTGAGCTTCCCTCATGCGTCCCGCCTCCGTGGGATAGTACATAGACTATAATTTATAGAGGGGAAAGTACTACTTCCAAGCGGGCGAAGCCACTGGCAGATGCTAGTATGTTATAACAAGAGATATTTTAAGAGCAGTTGATAGCATGAATGAGCCGCAATGTATTGAATAGTCGATCATCATACGACAAACTGCTAGCTGCTGACGAGGCCACTACAGTTAATTTAAATTAAATTAAATTAAATTCGTTTATTTCGGACCATTGTCCATATGTTACATACAACATGAAAAACAAAACAAAAACAATACAACACACTTACAACACAAAAATAATAGGAAAATATCAATACAATACATTTTAAGTTCGGAGAGGGGGACCTGTCCACTGCTCACCGAACAGCATGCAAGCGTATCCAGTGGCGCAGCAGTGGAGAGTCCCACCTGTCCGCGAACACGCTCAGTATGCTGTTGCTGCTGGACCTAACGCGAATCAGCAGCGACGCACACTGTTTCCTAATAAGGGCGTGAAAGCCATTAGTGTGCGCTTCTGCGAACATAGTCGAAGCACTGCAGAATCGCGGCAGCCCCAGCAGCACCCTAAATGCGTTGTTGTATTGGACACGCAAGGCATTGTATGCCACCAGTGTATAGTTAACCCACAGGCTGCACGTGTAAAGTGTTTGGCAGTAAGACTTAAAAAGCGTAACTTTCACTCGATTACTGCTATGTGCAAACCTGCGGGCCAACATATTACACCGGACAGCCAAAGCCCTACGTGCCCTCTCTACATCAGCGTTGTCTCTCAAGTCTTCGGAAACCCAGTGGCCCAGATACTTGAACTGAGCGACTCTGTTCAAGGCGGTACCCGCTAAGGTAACCGAGGGCACAGACAGACAACTTTTGCCACGGCTCTTAAATACTAGAAGCTCGCTTTTTTTAGCATTGTATCTGAGCCCATGGGCCTCCGCGTAAGACTCACATATCCGTACCAAATTACGCAAACCTCCGATCGATGGACTCAGCAGTACCATGTCATCTGCGTAGCTAATATTGTTGACACAGACTCCGTCTATGTAGCATCCAACATTGGCACTGCTGAGTTCACCGACAAGCTGGTTTATGTACAGGTTGAAGAGCTTAGGTGAGGTCAGACCACCCTGCCTCACCCCACACTGCAGCCCGTACACATCCGAAAAAGAGCCGGCCCATTTGACACTATTTTTCTGATTGTTGTACCAATACCTGAGAACAGAAATCACCTCCGGACTGCAATCTGTCTCAGTTTGCAGCTTATCCCATAACTTATTATATTATGACACTAGGTCGAAAGCTTTTGAGAGATCTAGAAAGCATGCAAAGATAGGTGTTTACCGGTCACTGTAATATTGAACAGTCTGCTTAAGGCACATGATAGCACTCTCCGTGGATACAATTAACCCTCAAAAAACTTTTTTACAAAAGAAAAAGAACCGAATTCCAAAAAAAGTGCAAAATAACTTTAATTTCGGAAGTCGAAGTCAAAAAACGAAGACACATAACCAGAAACACCGAAGTCGGTTCTATTTTTTTGTAAAAAAGTTTTGTTTTTTTCACTTTTTAGTTGTGGTTCCCCATCAAATTGTGTTAACAATACATAGACATTAGATCGCAGCAATCACAGTTGGTTTGCTGTCAATTTTTGAAAAGTTCCGTTGTCTTTCTCGGAAACTCATCATCAGACCTATATGAAATTTAAATGGAACATTTCGGAAAACCTCTTTTGAACAAAAAAAGAATTTTGAAAATCAGTCAATATGATGACGGAGTTATGCGAACATACATAAAAAAAATAATACAAATATACAAATTAATAACATCCTTCTTTTAGAAGTCGGTTAAAAACAATCCTTATCCTCAAATAACTGCCTTGTACAAAACCAAACTGTTCTAAAAGAAAATAATTTGTGGGGAGTTTGTTGCACCACTTGTTTTCCCACCTGAAACTCTAGAAAGTGGTGACGAGCGGGCGATTTTGGGATACTGTCTTTATGTAGAACTTTGACGTTCAAAAAGTGTTGGCTCTGAGTCTAGTTTGATTTTTTTTTAATTTGTATTTTTGATTTGATTTTATATTTGAAAACATATTTAACAAGAGATAAGTACTTCAAGAGCAGTTCACACCACGGTGTGTTCACAATTTGTTAAATAGTAACCCAATCAACGAACTGAAAGCAGAAACCTTACCTTCCACGTGGCTGCCTTACCCACGAGCCCCTCACAAGTAATTTAACCCCTCGAACCCACTCTTAATCCTCCAAAAACCGCCCCGTACAATACTGCAGCACACGCGACTCAAGAAGCCACACCTCTCACTTAAACTGAGTGACCCATATCTTGAAGACGTTTCTAATCTATTCCTAGCTGGATTAAGTGAGCTTAGGCACGGTCGCTGCCTATACGGGTTGTGTACTGGATAAGCCGCCTATCCGTCACTTAAAACAGATAAAAAAGACGTTAGAGTTGTTAACCTTGTCTTAATTGGTTGATCTATGGTGGAATTAGGGACTGGGGTGGTGGATAAAATGTGCTACAATAATTAGTGTCTGGCCGAAACACGATTTTTCACCAAAACCGAATGTTCGGCTTTCCTTCCAGTTTCGGCCCAAACGAAACTCACATGGTAATAGAAAATCAGCCAAAACTTAAAAGACTTGCCTTGAAAAAAATATGATTGAAAAATCAGCCCTTATTTTATAAAGTCCTAAAATAAATCAATACATTCAACACAAATAAATAAAATTGAAATGCCTGGATGTAATGTCAAAAAAAAATGTTTTTAAGCTCATACAATTATTTGCTCTATAACTACGTCTAAAAATTGTTTTATTTTTTATTTTTGTCTGTCTGTCTGTTTGTGGGTAATCATCGAAACGACTCAACCGATTCTGATACGATTTTACTGGCAGCTAGATGACTATATAAGGAGTGACCGAGAGCGATTGCGCACTACGTCCAATACTTATCCGATACTTATCCGTGAAAAGACGGTCCGGCGTGGCCGTAGAACAATTTGTATGGTAGGTTACGCACTACTCCGATCCGAGTTCGGTTCGAGTATTTTATAGATCTGTATTTTGACGGATAAGTATCGGACGTAGTGCGCAACCGCTCTTAGGCTAATAAAATTCTACTCGGGCGAAGCCGCTGGCAGAAGCTGGTAATTAATAAAACGATGATCACACACACATTATTACACACATAGACGGACGAGGCAGTCAGTTTTTAGGTCAAAACCTTGAGCTAAAAGATGCTAAGGTAGGCGCCAGATAAGAGTGAAACAACTGTCATTGACCTTTCCCTAATAACTCTTCATAGGTACCTGAACACTTAAACATAAATCGTTTTTCATTATTAGATAATTTTAAGGATCACAAGAGATGTCGATTCAGGACAGTTTTGTGTCATTAATTCCGTTTTCCAAATTATAAATGTCAATAAATGATGTTGGGTCAATGACCGTTATTTCACTCTTATCTGGCTCCTACTATAGTTTCGGCTGAACCGAACATTCGGTCAGTTTTTGGTCGAAACCGAAATTGAAATCGAACCTTCGGTCAGACACTAGTAACAATCATTCCCTGAACGTTGGGTATTTTACTGTGGTGGTCTATCAATGTTTGTAATCGTTTTTTCAGGGTGTTCGTAGTCCAAGTGGCGTGCGGAACCATCAATCTTGGGTGGCTAAGCTGCACCTATTCTTTACATATCTAAGCATGGTAGATTAACAAAATTGTAACAATTTTTCGACGGTAAGGAGTACCGAAAGGCGACAAAATAGGCTTACGTTATGTGTCTAAACCAACAAACTGTATAATGGCGCTTGTGTCAGCTTACCAATAAATAAAAAAACAATAGCATTTCGACTCAAAAAATTTGAGTTATAGCGGTAAATTTTATTATTATTGAGGCTATGGCAGGCATTGGGTATGGTGTTTGTTTCCTCACATTGAGCCGTAAATATTAACCTAACTTCGTAGATTAACTTAAATATACCATTACACTCACTACCACACCACACACATACAGCATGTAACAAAAACCCTGCCCGATCCAATAAAGGCGTATTTCTGGTTTAACATACGTACTAGAAAAAGTTGTAAAAAAATGTAACTCATAAAAATCAAAAGTTATAGATTTTTTATTTTTATAAAATATGCGAAATTTAACACTTTTCATTCCTACATAGTTTTATTTCAAACGATACTGCCCTGCACTAGCCGCGCTGTAGGCACTCTGTCTCGCTCAGGCGGCATGTTTAAAACGAAACAGTAGGTGAACTTTGTCAAGCCCTCAGTGTTGCCTTTGATAAGTTTTCCTTTTATTTTTAAATTAATTATTTTCATTGGAGAAAAAAAAATTATCTCGTATCCATTAAATGATTACATATATGTGTACTCAGTACGATACCAAGTAATACCCTTCAGGATCGGACAGGGTTTTTGTTACATACTGTATAGTGCGCACTCACGTACTCGCTTTTTCGTCCACTTACATAACTGTTTACGCACCACGTCCACAGACTGATGCAACATAATTTAACGGAGGGCCTGGAGTTTTGAAATACAGGCTTAGGCTTAGTTTAGACTACAGATCTTCCACAAATTACAAACTTAGCCTAAATCTCTGTATTGACTGCAACTTATACTAGTAGCGACATTTATGACGCCGCACACGAACTAAAATACGAGTAACAAAATCCTGCATCGCGCAAGCAGAGTTCTCCGCGCGATTTGAACATATATAACAGTCCGAAATCAACCATCGGGCAGTTGCCCGGACCAGACACAACACCCTTCTGGTCCGAGGATCCTCCCTTTTCAATGGAGGTTTGCGGGACTTTACACCCTGTTCCGCATGCCTCCAAATACTTTTGTTAATATGTAATTAGTGGAGAAACGTTTTGTGTGTCCGGTGTCTCTTGACATTTTAGATATTTGATTGAAAATAATACTCAAACATAACTCAAAAAGGCTATTAATACTACAGACTAAAAATGTATAGCCTTCTGACTTTCAGATTCAAAGCCTCATGTTTCACAACACTATAAAGCGGTCAACAGCGACAATAAAACTGCACTACATTTACTTCACGATGGAAAAAAACCGAAAAATAAAATAAAATCAAGTCGCTCGTATTTTCAAGTCACAGTAGAGCTAAACGTTGACAGGTGATGGATGGGTTGTCAGGCCCCGTTCAACTGGGTGGTCAACCGACTTAGAATGGGGATTCATCTTGGTGGTCAGACTGCGAGGAATGTTAGTTTTTATGACTGTAATTGGTTTTGTTTCAGATGCCATTGATAGCATTTGATGTACCTATATCAAAAAATTAGCAACTTTAAACGATAGTAAAGTCTAAATTAATACAATGCTTGCCATAGTTAAAAGGACATATCTAAGTAAAACGGTTTTAAAAAGAAGCCCAGTGGTAACGACCGCGACTTACATATTGTAAGTCGTGGTTGGTTCAAACCCGGGCAGGCACCTTACTTTATATAATTTTTTTCATCATTAGGTACCTACTGCTCTTAAAACGGTAAACACATCGTAAGAAAACCGGCGTGTTTTTAGAACACGCCGGTTTTCCATCACATCCACCAACCCACATTGGGCCCACGTGGTGGATTACGGTCTACACCCTCTCACAGAGAGGAGACCTGTGTCCCAGCTGTTGGAATATTACAGACTGATGCTATGATAGAATAATTTATGCCATTCTGTCTATTGACTCTTATCTACAATGTCAAAGGTTCCACTCACCATAAACATCAATGCACCCAATCTGCCACTTCATACTAGGCTGAGTGTTGATCTGGCACATGTAGCAGCCGCGATCTTCAGCCCGGAGCGGTCTAATCCTCAGCTGCCAAGTCCTAGGCGCGTCCATGTGCACTGAGTACCTTGCGCTTAGGACTGCTCGGTCGTGCATCGTGAGGACCGTCTGATCTTCTGCTCTTAACCAGCCTACCTGAGGAACGAAAGAATGGAGTTAGGACGTGCCAGAGAATAACAGCTTTAATATTTTGGGTAAGGTTCAGAATTTGGCCGCCCGAATATGGCGGTGGGAGTGATGGGGGGGGGGGGGATGGTTGGCTGGTGTAGAGTTACCCCCCCATTTCCCCGCGCCGGAGGTTTTCCACGGTGCCCCCGGAGCCCCAGTATGGTTGCACACAAGTCTGTGAACAACAGAAATACACTACAATCCGCACAATGCGCGAATAAATAGTTTGCGATTTTCAATATATTTCATTTCGTATTTTAAAAATCGCAACGAATAAATTTCGTAGTGCGCCCTTATTGTTTTCGAAAATAAGTTCGTAATTTTCTTGGAAACCAATGAGAAGAAAACTATGCGGGCTAGTTTGGAGATAAGAGTTTCATAGTATTGTGCATAGCACAGCCACTTAGTTACAATATGGCATTGTTTTAGTATGTACTTAGACTTTTCTTCAATAAACATTTTTTATTTATTTATAATATATTATTAATTAAAATCAATTTCAGGGGGGGTAACTACTTAACTGCTGTCACTTAAGAGATCTAAATCTAAGTATTCCCGAAATTCCTACATGAAAGTCTTCATTTCTAGTGCCAAATTATTTTTTCTTCTTTGTAAACAAGGTTTTCTACAACTAAAAAGCCATTGCATACAAAATGAATTTGCCTCATAGTTTTTCTTTTCGGGTTGGAGACAAATCCAACAAATCTTCTGGCTTATCTGGGAAATTCTGGCCCGGCCACGATGCCAAACAAGGTCATGGTTATGGCAGTAGACTGTACGAATATGTACCTTTTGGTACTAGAAAGAGAAATAATAGTACCACATTATTTCATAACTTTTACACCATTTTCAGTGGCCGGGCTACAGTGTATCCGTCCTAGCACGGCCACGCTTAGATCGGCTGTAATCCACAACTTTATTGGATGATTCGTGTCTGAGATAAATGTACGTGTTGTGTACTATAAAATAGACCTACTTATATTTAGAAGAAAACCTTTCAAATCTATTTAATAGTCACTTCAATTTTTCCAGGTAGATAACGCCTGACAATAATTCAATAGCAATTGAGTAACTCGCCGTCCGATCAGCACCAGGCCCGAGAGTCGACGGCGCGTAGTGTTCCACGCGCGCCTCAAAGAGTTGTCAGCAAAAGGACGGGGCCTGCCACGGCCAATGCCTGCCCGGGGGTTGAGGATAAATTCGAAAGAGTTACCTCGCCCCTGGGCATGTAGGGCAGGGAGGAACAGGGGTGGGTTTTAGTCAGTAAGAGTCTGACACGCCCTTCCGCTCCACCCTAGAGCGAAAGAAGTCATAAGATGATTTCCCACCCCCCCAAAAAAAAAACCTAACTATTCATAAAAAAATAAAAATCGGTCCAGCCATTCTTCAGATATAAAATTTGTGACTACCCTGAATTTTTTTGACTATTTATATTTATTTATATAGACAGATTTTACTTCTTCTGCATAAATATAGATATAACATTATATTTTTACCTATAGCAGTTAATCCGAAATCACACACTCTCTTAGCAAGGATTTTCCGTAAATCCTCTTAGAAAAGGTTCGGTAAGCCATTGTCTGCAGTCTTTTAATGCTCTGTGCTTATCACAAAACTGCAGGTGGTTCGTAAATTGATCACTTTTATCGAACGACTTTTTCCGAAGTAATAATGGTAAAATCAGTGTGGTTAGTTTTAAATTTCTGATTTAAATTTGGTTTTTAGACTTATATTTATGATTTACCGAGTACGTGGATTTACAGCAGTGGGGATATTAACCCCTCCCATGTCTGGCTGGCTGAGCCATCAAGGCCAGTCGTGTTGATCTAGCTCAGTTTTTTTTTTGTACAATGACAGCTGTGACATTGTACAAAAAAAAATTAAGGGGCCTTTTACAGTCCACTAGCGCCGCCAATCAATCTATTATTAGTGTGGAAAAGGCAATAACGTAATTGTATAACACCTTATCAACACTTGAAATATAGCTGTTTAGCTAAATCGTGCATTCAAAACATAGACGGCCGTTTTTGTTACAAATAATAGACCACATTTTGTATTTTTGATTCTATTTACGAGTTATAACATTTTTTCGATTGGCGGCGCTAGTGGACTGTAAGAGGCCTCTTAAGGTGTCCGCTTGATATTTCGAACACTTTCTCTTACACCTACTTGGTGTCCATTTGACACGCAAGGGGGCTGATGATGTGTTGATGGCTATCTGAATATTGAGTTGGCCCAGAATTCGACCACGAGTTGAATGGCACTTGATTATTAGGCCAAAAAAAAACTATGTCTTTAAAGTGAAGTTCAAACGAAAAACAATAAAAATTCGGTCAAGTGCGTGTCGGACTTCGCACATTTAGGGTTCAGTACCAAATGAGGGAATTATCAAAAAAAAATCTGATTTATTAATAAATATGGGTATGTATTAGTATAATATATACGTAATAATAAACATTATTACCAAATTTCAAGTTCATAAGTCAATGAGAAGTTAAAAATTCTGCGGAACAAAACTTTGTGACAGATGATGTTGTCGACAGACAGACAGACGCACAGACTTACTTACTTTTTTATTTATCATTATATTTGTATTATATATCGGGGCCCCACTAAAAGCTAAACTGTTGGTTTGAAAAATCTGAAAAGAAATACGATATAGTTTTTAATGTTTTTTTGTTAATGTACACTGCACAGAATCACAGGATAACAGCGTCACTTATGAGTTGCACTTATTAATGTCTTTTCACAATAAAAGCTTTGCAAAACAAGTAAGTACTTGTTTTTTTTTAAACGTAAAAAATATACTAGGATACTGTCACTCGACAAAAGCTCCGTCACCGTCCTCATAGCTCAATCGTGATGATGGTGAATGATGGTAGAACATAGGTATAATTTTAGCGAACTTTGAAGGAAAACTATCACCGCTAAATTAGGTTAGTGTAAAAATAGAATAGAATAGAATAGAAATCATTTATTCGACATAGACACAACACAACAGCAACAAACAAAAGGAAAAAAGAAGTACACAAAAAAACAATAAAATTGTGCTGAGCGTGCCCATACCGAAAGGGTTACCATCTCAGCATTTGCTGGGCGTTGCACACCCAGCGCTGGTTTTCAGTTGGCACCCCGCAGTGACGCACGGACGAGGGTTAACAAAATATATACATAATTACATATCGATGTTTATGTACCTTAGGTAATATTATAATTAAAAATACGTAACTAATTAATGTGTAAGAGTAATATTCGCCCAACTTATAAAATAGACTGACCCGTGAGTGACAACAATAGGGCTCCGTTTGAACCCTTCGGGTACGGAACCCTAAAAAACACGTTTTTACGTATTCTTCTCGGCAAACCCTTTCATTTGATACTCATACCATGGGAATGCATAAAAAATAACTAGTCCGCCATCTTTGGGAGTCCGTCATCTTTGGGAGTCCGTCATCTTTGGGAGTCCGCCATCTTTGGGAGTCCACTATATTAGATTTAGAATGACGTCACTTAACTAACCATGAATTTTCATCCAAACTAAACATGTATGCAAAATTTCAGCTCAATGGGAAACTGGGAAGTAGGTCAAATTTAAAGAAGTTAAATTTGACCTACTTCCCAGTTTCCCATTGAACTGAAATTTTATTTTATTAGATTCACCTGTTACTATGTAAAAAAAATCTAACAGGTGAATCTGATAAAATAATAAAAGCGTGTTGACAAAATGAAGACAAAAATTGTTTCCATTATGACAGATAAATAGAGAAACAAAAACGTTAAACGTGAATCTCATGTCAAATTCAAATTCACGGCAAACATAGCGAATGGCCCGCTGCGAACACAAACATTCAATTTTCCAGACATGTGTATCTAATAAACCAAATGTGTGTACTAGCTAATATAACTTTATATACCTACCTATCTGCAATACATATTTCATGTTTTACGATCTGCAAAATTATTTGACAGAACATAAAATGAAGTAAAAATATATTGCCAGTCATATATTTTTAGGATTCCGTACCCGAAGGGCCCAAACGAAGCTCTATTGCTATTACTCACGTGTCGGTCTGTCTGTCTGTCGTCTGTCACACCGGCTTTACAGCCAAACGATTGGAGCTACGTTTTCAAATTCTAACAAATACAAATAGTCAAATATACATTTGGTACGGAACCTTATATGTGTGAATTCCGACACGCACTTTTTTTTTTTTGATAATGTCGAACTTTTAGATAATTGTAGAAAATAAGTTGGCAATTATTATTAATATATAGGTAAAAAATTCTAAATGTTTGCATAAAACAAGCAGTAGAAACTAAATTATTCGATTTATTTTTCTTTTACTTTATGTGTATACTAGCTCTGCCAGCAAGGAGCTCGTGGCTAAAGAAATAACAGCCGCACGGGTCGGTCCATCAGGTTAAGCTACGCTTGCCGGCGTTAGTCCATGGAACTGACCATCTTTACATACCGAGACTCCTCCGTGCCTCGGACAGCACGTTAAGCAGTTGGTCCCGTCTGTCAATCGTGGATCTTTGACAGTCGTTACGGGACGTCAGAAGCCCCTAAATCTGAAATCCAGTCTTACCAAAGGGTGTCGTATTACCCAGTAACTGGGTTGTGGAGATCATATAGGCAGTCGCTCCATGTAAAATACTGGTATTGAGCTGCATCCGGTTAGACTGGAAGTCGACCCCAAGATAGTTGGGATAAGACTAGACAGATTGATTGACTAGCTCTGCCAGCGGCTTCGCCCACGTGAAAGTCGGAAATTATGCCAAGAGCCGGGATAAAAAACTTATATCCTATTCCAGGAAATGCCCTTCCCGTGTGCCAAGTTCCATCCAAATCTATTCAGCAGTGAAGACGTATGTACAGAGGTAACAATCAGACAGAGTAACTTTCGCATTTAAAATATGAATACCTATGGATTTACAGAATAAAATGTACTGGACTATCTTTTTTTTTGGAACTGGAACCTTTATAATCCAGTAGTTTTCGCTCTTTAACCTAAAGGTTGACTTGTAGAGAATGCCTTGTTGCAATAAGTTCGCCTATGTGCCACTATCATACATGAAGTTTAATAACGAAAATGATTTTGTTTGTCATGTAAATTTTACATGACAAAATAAAACATTTTCTGTGCTATATACTGTATCCAACATACACAAGTACTAATAACTTGTGAAAGAACATTTGCGCCCTAGATTGTACAGTTCTAAGGTCTATTTATAGAACAAAGTCTTTGTGATCGTGTAGTACGCCTTTACGTAAGGAATCAAACATGTTATTATTTACTTGCCTACCGTGTACATATGGTACCAAATGGAATTAATTGAATAATGTTACAAGATTGGGTAGTAACTTGAAAATAAGGGGTAAAGTATTTACTTTTAATTTTGTGGAAAGCAGATTTATAAATTAAAAGTGTTTTCTAAAGAAATGTCAAAAATATGATGACTATTATTAGTCAATCCTATTTAACAATTATTTTGCCAATATAATAATTATTATCAAAAATATACCTATCCAACTGTAACTATGGTATACCTATGAAATCAACGTTTTGTATGGAGAATTTTAAAGAAGTTGTTTTTCATACTAACATTTTCGTAATTTGTTTAACAACTATGAACACTAATGTTTTAAAACTTTTATGCAACAATGTTTAAAAAATTAGATAACGTATGCCACTTAGATTAAGCAACAAAAATAAGTTTTGGCTAAGTTAAAACAAATAGTGGTTTCATTTCTGCTAACAAAAAGAGGAGTAATTTTTAAGGTATTTTTTAACTATAAGTTATAAGGTTTTCTTTACTATTGGCAGTTGTCTATGACGGTCATTATTTGATAGAATATCAAGCAATTGATGAATATTTTAATTTATAGAAGTGACGAGGTTCTCTATTTGTGAGAAAAAAACGCCAATTTCATAGGTGGGCACCCAATATTATGCACACTAAAAATAATCTAAAATATGGCGTTGAAAAATTTCTTCATTTCGCTGTCGTCTGGTAATGTGCCCGAAAGACTGGCGGCATTACCACGTTGAATGGCAGTAGTGTTGATTTGATTCAAATGATAGAAGTTAGTTTGATTATAATTCAACCAGCTGGTGTCTAATTATTAATATACACCATAAAACAAAACAATTTTAAATCAATCAATCAATTTTCAATTTTAATATGAATTAGAATACAATGTAGGAATTTATTCGTGTTGTATATTCTTGTAATAACATAAAAAAACCTACTTTTTAGTGACTTATGTTTTTGAAATCGCCTGCTCAAGGCCTTTATTTTTATATCCCACAGAAAGATGTCACAAAAAAAAACGACCACACTTAGCTAATGGCGGGTGGCATTTTTTTCCAAATTTATAAAGCGTAGTTATGTCACTTCGACAGTCAAAGTCAATGTAATAATATCTCATTTGTTGACTCCTTGCCGCTTAAATAACTATCCAAGCCAATAAACCTACTCAATAATTTTCCTAACGGACAATGTTTGCAGTTTTAAACCTCACACGTCCAAAAACTGGCCCTTATTTTCCAAGCAAAAAAAAAACAACACAAACTAAAACAAGACATGTTAGAAATCAGTTCGAACATTCGATATCACTGATGAAGATTTCCTTTCTAGGTCAGGGACCCAGTTAAGTCCACGGCCCTCCGTATCCCTTTCTGTTAGCCCTTATCTTTCATTTTGATACTTTTCTGGCCTGTCAAATTTCTTCCGGGGGATCACTGTGGACTTTAGTGCCGTAAATTGCTGTGTTGCTTTGTAATTTTGCGATTGTATGTGGAATTTTTTAACAGCCGCACGGGTTGGTTAAGCTACGCTTGCCGGGGTTGGTCCATGGATGGGTGACTAACTTTACATACCAAGACTCTTCCGTGCCTCGGAAAGCACGTTAAGCCGTTGGTCCCGGCCGTCAATCTTGGATATTTGCCAGTCGTTACAAGTCGTCAGAAGCCCGGAAGTATGACAACCAGTCTTACCAATGGGTATCGTATTACCCAGTAACTGGGTTGTGGAGTTCGGATAGGCAGTCGCTCCGTGTAAAATACTGGTATTCAACTGCATCCGGTTAGACTGGAAGCCGACCCCAAGATAGTTAGGAATAGGCTAGGCAAAAGGCATGTGGATTTTTTTATAGGTTGATATTGATTCTAAGTGAATTGATTGGGCCATACGTTTGTTGTTACTGCAGGTGTTTATATAACTAGCATCTGCCAGCGGCTTCGCCCGCGTGGAATAAGTACTTCCCCCCTTATAAAAGCTCAGCCCCTTTTTCAAAAAAAAAAAAAAAAAAAAAAAAAAAAAAAAAAAAAAAAAAATCCTTTCCTCGTGGACACTTACTTTTCACAAAAAACACACCCTCCAAATTTTATGTCTCTAAGACCAGCGGTTTATGCCTAGGGGTAGCGGATAAATTCTGAAAATGTGTTACCTCACCCCTGGGCACTCAGGCAGGGAAGGAACAGGGGTGGGTTTAGTCAGTAAGAGTCTGACACGCCCTCCCGCTCCACCCAGAGCGGGAGAAGTCATTGGATGATTTCCCAACCCTCCAAAAAAAAAAACAGGACCAGTGGTTTAGTCTGTGCGTTGATATATCAGTCAGTCAGTCAATCAATCAGGACTTTGTATTTTATTACAGATTTATTTTTAATACTTTATACACACAGTATAGATGCGGACTTCATGCCTAAGGCATTTTCTACCAGTCAACTTTTAGGTGATGCAGTGATAAATAGAGGTAGATGCAACATAGAAAATTAAATGCTTTAATATTTTTAAAATACAAAGATATAAATTTAAACTATAAATACAAAATAGATAGCTTCAGTGCTTTATTAATCTATAATTTGTTAATAAAGAGTTATTTTATTAATTTCATTTTGTTTCACGTTCAACTTGTATTGGCTTCTGACCGTTATTTTGAAATGATCAACCGTAATTACGTCGTACCAAAAAAAAAAATATTTTCATAACTATCTTGTCCATTTTTCACTGCCCTGCCTAAAAGAACCAGATGTTACAGCAAACAATAAGATAAAATCACGGCAAAAGCTAAAAGAAAGCCTGCAGGCAAAGGCAACAAAGACTGGTACAGCATTCAACCACCGTATGTACCGGTATTAAAATTCACAACGTGAAAAGGTGCAGCACTATTTCGTGCATTGTTATTCTAGGCATCGAGCCAACCAGTGTAACAACTCTTAATGAAGGATAATCGGTAAATTTTTGCGGTTCTAATTGCTTCAGACAAAGGCTGGAAGATTTTGTTTCCTTTGCCCGTTTTCCGTAAGACCCCGCCATTCTGGCGTTGATTTTTTTTCGCGGGAATTTTTTCCGTGTTTGGAGATCGTAAGGATTTAAGGTGGAGATTATTAGGATTTTTGTTTGTATTTGTCATGATATTATTGGGCTGTTTATGTTATCCTTACTTAGGAATGGTGTTGCTGTAAATGATTCTTTTTAAAATCGTTTTTGATATTCGACCGTATCTTTTTATGGGCTGTTTTGTAGCATTATAAAGTTAGCGCGTTATGTATGTCATACGATAGTTTATAGGCACATAAACGAGTAAACCTAATAAAGTACTCGTAATATGTCACCCGTATTTTTCCAACTCAAAGTCGGAATTATTTTCTCAACATATTGACATGTTGAGACGAGACGCAATGCAGCAATGCCCACACTTGCTAGGTTCAATAAACTTCCAGTCCTCGTGAGTTTTCATTCTAGTTCCATTATTTCTTCACTCATTATTCTTACACTATTTCTTTAACTGTATATTACGCTGGTATTTCAACTATGCAAGAATTTTCTCAACAATTTCTCACTTCATCACGATACAGCACCCTAATTGTTTCTGAAACTTCCAGGCAAAATTTACAACCTGCTAAAGCTGATGTTACACCAACTTTCGTATAAAAATACGACCATTAGAGTGTGAAAAAAACATTTAAATATTAACACCCCAAATACAGATTGATGTTAATTTTATAGGTGGTACAAGTTGGCCCATGTACGTTGGTTATTGGCAATATATCAAGCTAAGTGTGAAAGTTCGGAGCATGTTAGCAACTGGCTTACAAGTGGCTTTAAGTGTTGGCCTGAAGGTGTTATAGTTGGTACTGGTAGCCATGTTGGACTTGCTATAGTGTATGTTGGCCAAAGTTGTGTGTAACTAAAGTGAGACTAAATAGGGAGAATTATCTAGGGAAAGTGCTTAAAGTGGCTGCAGTTCCGTGCAGTACCAGATGTGGCCTTTTAGACGGTGAAGTCTGATGCAATTTACTGCCCATGGCTTAATTTTGGCTTAAGTTTCTATACAGAAGACTGAATTATTATCGTTTACCTCCAGGCTTTGTTAATATTATCTTTGGCAGTAAATAAATATATAGTTGGTTAGAATATAGGTGTGGTTGTTGTAGTTTGGCAAACAAGATCACTTGTTTTTGAAACAGTTTTACGACGTTTGCCAACGACTCACTTATGAGTGTGTCGCTGCCAGTGGCATCGGATGCGTGGTATAAGTATGTAGCGACATCTATGACGCCGCGCACGAACTAAAATAACAAAAATCCTACATCGCGCAAGCATAGCTCTCCGAGCGATTTGAAGATATACAACAGTCCGAAATCAACCATCGGGCAGTTGCCCGGACTAGACACAACACCCGTCTGGTCGAAGGATCCTCCCTTTTCAATGAAGGTTTGTGGGACTTAACATCCTGTTCCGCATGCCTCCAAAAGTAGTTCCCCCATTAAAACTTTTTTACAAAAAATAGAACCGACTTCCAAAAAAAACCAGTAAAGTGCAAAATAGCTTTACTTTCGGAAGTCGGTGTTTAGATAGAAAGAAAAACTGTTTATTCACTGTTTAACTGTTTTTTGATAACGACTGCCGAAAGTAAAGTTATTTTGCACTTTTCTGTTTTTTTTTTTTGGAAGTCAGTTCTATTTTTTGTAAAAAAGTTTTTATTTTTCACTTTTTAGTTGTGATTCCATATTAAATTGTGTTAACACGATAGCAGCAATCGCGGTTGATTTGCTGTCCTTTTTTTTTCGAGTTCCGTTGTCTGCCTCCGAAACTCATCATCAGATTTAAATAAAATTTAAATGGGACCATTTCGGAATAAACCCCTTTCGAACAAAAAAAAATTTTGTAAATCCGTTTAAGTATGACGAAGTTATGCCCGAACATACATTAAAAAAAATGTATAATCATATCCGAACTGATAACCCTCTCCTTTTTGAAGTCGTTAAAAATATGTGCTAATCGGACTATAATGAAATCTATCTCCGTGCCAAATTTTATCCAGATCCATTCAGCCGTTCTGGCGTGATTGAGTAACAAACATCACTTCAAACTTTCGCATTAATAATATTGGTAGGACTTGTAGAATGCACGCCATAATTTTATAACACAAAGCACAGAAAAATGAAAAAAAAATGAAGTCTAGGTTATTTTGGAAACAGAGGGGAGACAACAGTCGAATGTAGGCGGAACGATGGGCAAAAACCACCACTCACTTGATCCCAAATAGCAAGAAACGCGACAGGCCCAGATGAAAGAAGATAGAATTAGCCCACGATCGCAGTAGACCGGGAACTGTGAAGAAAGGAACGAGAGATCTTTACCCTGCATTGGGTTACAAAGGCTTCTAATAATAATGGTTGTTAGTCATGTGCTTGATAATTGTATTATGTAATAGGGACACATATAAACCTTCATCACAGTAGCAACCCCGACCGAGATATTAAACAAAGAACAATATCAAGGTTACGAGTCTCGATATAACACCGTTTGTTTGGGTCTTACATAATATTGGGTCATATCGTACTAAGATACGTCGTTACAGGTCGTCAGAAGCCCGAAAGTCTGACAACCAGTCTTACCAAGGGGTATCGTATCTCCCGAGGACACAGTGGAGCATACGGTGGACGTTTGCCCCGCTTGGGCAGAGCACCGCCGTGTCCTCGTGGATGTGATAGGCGGCAGCGACCTCTCGCGCCGTGCCCTGGTTCAGGCCATGGTACGGAGCGAGAGCGAATGGGAAGCCGTCTCCTCCTTCTGCGAAGCAGTAATGCTCGCGAAGGCGGAGGCGGGACGCGTGAGGGAGACTCAACAACAGAGTCGCCCTCATGCCCTCAGCAGCGGCCGCCTCAGGAGACGCCTGGGACTTCCGGCGCCGCGAGACGACTTTCAGCCACCGTTGACCCGGGCCTGCGGACGGCGAGTAATGGGTAGCTCGCCGTCCGATCACCACCAGGTCCGAGAGTCGACGGCGCGTAGTGTTCCACACGCGCCTCAAAGAGTTGTCAGCAATAGAGACGGGGCCCGTCATGGCCGATGCCTGCCCGGGCGTTGAGGATAAATTCGAAACAGAGTTACCTCACCCCTGAGCACTCAGGGCAGGAAAGAACAGGGGTGGGTTTCAGTCAGTAAGAGTCTGACACGCCCTCCCGCTCCACCCAGAGCGGGAGAAGTCATTGGATGATTTGCCACCCCACAAAAAAAAAAAAGGTCTATGACTGAAATATAAAGTTTATTTGAACTTATAATTCCAAGTCAATCCAAAGTTGTCACAGCTCAAAGTAACCCGTTTTTTAAATCGACACCTTGATAGGTAAAAACCTAATATAACTTTACTGACAAATTGATGGGATATCATAAACAGAGGTCACACCCCATACAATCACCATCATCATCATCAGCCTTTTTAATGTCCCCACTGCTGAGGCACAGGCCTTTTCTCTGTGAGAGGGTGTGGGTTGTAATCAACCACGCTAGCCTAATACGGGTTGCTGGATGTCACATGATTTCAAATTTTGGTTCTAGGACATGCCGGTTTCCTCACGATGTTTTCCTTCACCGTCTTGAGAGCATTGGTGATGAAACTTCTTGTATAATAATCCTAGCCTTTTCCTAAATATCTTGGGGTCAGCTTCCAGTCTAACCGCATGCAGCTGAATACCAGCATTTTACATGGAGTGACCGCCTATCTGACCTCCACAACCCAGTTACTGGGTAATACGATAAACCTTGGTAAGACCGGTTGTTGGACTTTCGGGCTTCTGACGACCGGTAACGACTGTCAAAGTTCCACGATTGACGTGCTTTCCGAAGCACGGAGGAATCTCGGTACGTAACGATGGTCACCCATCCATGGACCAACCCCGGCAAGCGTAGCTTAACCTGATGGATCGACTAGTGCGGCTGTTATTACTTTAGCTACGAGCTCCTCTTCTTGTATAATATATGATTTCAATATTCACCCTTCATAAATCTTCGTTCCACACTAAGTTACACATACATAGCCTACCTATCACGCACATAGACCATAACAATCATTTTAAAATGAAAACCCATTAACTATGATACTGATTACAGTTGCCCTGTTTAATGACCGTTGTCGTGATGTACCCACATTAACCTAACGTGCTCGCATTGGAAACCATCTAACTTTAATCATTAAGGTATACGGTTATGGAACTTAGGGTTTTCAATTTTGAAGGATAACTACTGTTTGGCGTATGTGCTTAGTCTCTTTGTTTTGCACACACCCATACAAGACACCTGTATTTACGGTTAGGTAAAACTTTTTTACAAAAAATGGAACCGACTTCCAAAAAAAGTGCAAAATAACTTTAATTTCGCAAGTCCGTGTTTCTGGTTTTGACTTCGTTTTTTGACACCGACTTCCAAAATTAAAGTTATTTTGCACATTTTTAACCGACTTTCGAAAAAGGAGGAGGTTCTATGTTCGACTGTATGTATGTTTTTTTTTTTTTTTTTATGTATGTCCGCGCTTTTCTCCGTCAGTTGTGGACCGATTTTCAAAATTCTTTTTTTTTCCGAAAGAATATACTTCCGAGGTGGTCCCACATAAATTTTATCTAAATTGCTTCAGCGCTTTTTGAAAAACAGACAAAACCGAAAAATAAGCATATCTTGCTGACGTTTTTGTGTTCTCCAAATGTTTAAATTCCACGTTCCATGTTATTGGGGTGTTTAGTTCTGGGATATAACAACTAAAAAGCGAAAAATAAAAAACTTTTTTAGAAAAAAAAACAACCAACTTCCAAAAAAAAAATACACTAAAAATTTAAAAATAACTTTAATTTCGGAAGTCGGTGTCAAATATCGAAGAAATAAAATACAAACACCGAAGTCGGTTCTATTGTTTGTAAAAAAGTTTTTATTTTTCACTTTTCAGTTGTGGTTCCCCATTAAATTGTGTTAACACTACATGTATGTATATACGATTGCAGCAATCGCAGTGCATTTGCTGTCATTTTTTGAAGAGTTCCGTTGTCTGTCTCCGAAACTCATCAGATCGAGATCAAAAAAAGAATTTTGCAAATCCGGTATTATATGACCGATTTATGCCGGCCGGAACATACATAAAAAAAAATACAAACATCCGAATTGATAACTTCCTACTTTTTGAAGTCGGTTAAAAAGAATAGGAAAAACCTGACTGTCCTGGAAAGAGGGTAATGCTTATTGAGGTAGATAGATAGATAGATAGATATATATATTATTTATACGTTCTATAATGTATGTATGTTTGTTGTTCTTTGACACGCTCTGTAGCCTAAGCGGCTGGATAAATTTGAACAAATAAGGTATTATTAGAATCGTATATCCCGAAGTGACATCCAGTGAGTCAATCATTTAATAATAACAAAGAGATGTCAAAATATCCACCAAAACTTTTAAATTCATGTTGTGTTAAATACTGTGAGAAGTAACGTATAGATAGTTTATTTCAAAGAAATAAAAACTAGATGTGATGTTTAATGCTTTTAAAAACCATTAAAAGTCGTGTAACTGTGCCTTAACAGTTAAACTTACTTTATGTTTGCCCAGATTTGTGACTGCACAGCCTAGCACCGCTTCTCTTCCTAAGAAGAACGTGTGGTTGCCAATAGGACGCTCAAATTCAGGCTCCTCTGAAAACTTCTTTGTCGTCATTTGAGAATCTGCAACAATAAACGTTAAATATAAAAAAACTGGCCTAGAGCGAGTCGGAATCGCGCTAATAGGGTTCCGAACAAATCATTTTGTCTTACGTACATACAGTATTTTTTTCAAAATTTTAGGCCCATGGTTCCGGAGATAAGTGGGGGAATTGTAATTTTTAGTTCTTAAATAGGTACCTTAAAAACTATACAATATGTTGAAATTATGATATATTATATTTGAAATCCTTTTAATAATCCATTTAAAAACATTTTTTTTAATTTTCTGATTTACACCCCAAAAGTGACCCCTAAATTAATTTATTTACTTAACACGGTCGTAACACGTGTCTGGGTCACAGATATTCATGTGTGTACTAAATTTTAACTCAATCGGTCAAATAGATTCGGAGCAAAATTCGCTCTGACAGACGGACAGACAGACAGACACACAAGTGATCCTAATAAGGGTTCCGTTTCTCGTTTGGACGTTCGGAATCCTATAAAAGGCATTAAGTCAGTAAGGTAGTATGGCATTAAATACTAGGTACTTTTGAATTATTAGTCAAACAAATTTTATTATCATAGGCTTAAGTTCAAGTCTTAAGATTCAGTCTTAGTTTACAACTTTATTTAAGTATTAGTGATAATCAAAATATAGTTTGTTATAGCTAGCTAAAAAAATCCTGCATAAAAATATCGGACTTTGGAAAATGTAACCCGGTAGGCTTTTTCTTGACCCAGGGATCAAACTGATGATCGAAAAATGTAAACGGCTTATTCCACTAAAGCTAAAATATCATTCATTCCACTTCAACCCTAAGACGATTTGTAGCAAGGATTATAAATCCTGTGATGTTTTCCACTTAAACCCCAAGAATGAGAAGTAGAGTCGAAAAAGAAAATTAAAGCTTTTATAAGTTTAATCAAAACGATCAGTTAACAAAAATCGGAATGTGATTTTGCCTTTGACCCATTTTATTTGTAGAGTATAACATTGTTTTTATTTATATTTTTCAATGAATTGTTGTTATATACTAAATTATAATATGTATAAGCCCTAAACTCATGTGTTTTGATTATGCATCCTGCAATTTTGCTGTTGACTCTACCAAAATTGTTTTGGGGTTTAAGGTGGAATGAATGTATGGACCATAGAGTTTTAAGAACAATGGCTTTGGGGTTGAAGTGGAATACGCCATGTAAACCTTTTTTTTTTGGGGTGGGAAATCATCCAATGACTTCTCCCGCTCTGGGTGGAGCGGGAGGGCTTGTCAGACTCTTACTGATTAAAGTCTACCCCTGTTCCTTCCCGAGCCATGTAAACCTGTATTCCTATTGTTACATATGGTCACAACTAGTCGGTAACTAATACCAAGTATATTGCTACTATCACACATGGGTTAGAATATAATGAAGACATAACATAAACAGTAAATAATAGCAGGTATTATTGTAGGTCAAATGCACCCATTGATTTATACAGTTCACTCACGCAAACGATTATAACATAATTAGTATAAACGTTATGGTTATTTTCCTCGTGAATGGTAGAAATTACGAATTTCTATGCTCAATGAATCATTATTCAAATAATTGGTACCTACTTTTTACCGACTGCCCTAGAAGGATGGTAATGTTTTTCGGGTAAGTATATATCAGGTGTAAAAAAACAGTTGCCGGATCATTTTTTTACACTTAACCATACCTGGGAATCCACTGGTTTTGGAGATATTGAAGATCAAAGGCGCTATTTTTTTTTACTTTCTTACGAAATAATATTCCAAGTGTTTTTAATAACCGAGTTACCGCTCCCCTGGGCACTCAAGCAGAAAAGGAACAGGGGTGGGATTTAGTCAGTAAGAGTCTGACACGCCCTTCCGCTCTACCCTAGAGCGGGAGATGTCATTGGAAGATTTCACACCCCCCCAAAAAAAAAAGTGTTATTACTAAACTTTTTTCCAAACAAACATTATCTAAATTTTCGACTTATTTTGTCGAATTTTCGAAATTACGCATTTGCAGTAACAAAAACGCAATGAATAGGTATCAAACGTATCGGAAAAGTACCTACGCGGCTTAGAGCGAAGAGGCGGGGCTTATCTCCACTTGCCTGGGGTCGCGTTACATTGCGCGCGATAAAAAATAGTTTTTTTTTTCATATCTAAAAATAAAAGTCTTTTCCCAGCAATAATTTTTGCACAAAACTACTTTGTTAGATGGTATGCGTAGTTGACGGCTATGTAATGTATCTTTTTACACACTGTATGTATGTTTGTATGTATTCTGTGGCACGCCCTAAAGCCTAAACGGCTGGATGAATTAGATAAGTTTTACTGCCAATGTGACATAGGCTATATGAAATTTAAAAAAAAAAATGACGGTCACCATTAGGGTAATGACGTCGTATATTTTTTGACGTTACTAGGTGGGACACAATGGAACTCTTCAATAAATGATAGCAAACCTTCCAAAATTGCTGCAATCGTATGTCTGTATATTGTTTTCACCACTTCACAACATTACATCACGCTTATACGCTCTGAAGGGGTATACAGATTTGTACAGGGTGAACCCTGATACACCCTAATTTCACCAACTATGTTCAAATTCCCTATTTTTGGGATTATCAATTCGGGCATAACTTTACTATTAATTTAGTTTTAGAATGGGGTACAACAACTAAAAAGTGAAAAATAAAAAAAAAAATTACAAAAAATAAAATACAACCGACTTTCATAAATAATACGAGTACTTAAAAAATGCAAAATAACTTTAATTTCGGCAGTCGGTGTCAAATAACGGAGAAACCAAACTAGAAACACCGACTTCCGAAATTAAAGTTATTTTGCATTTTTTAGTATTATTTATGGAAGTTGGTTGTATTTTTTTTGTAAAAAGTTTTTTTGTAGACAGAAATAGACACTCAAACATACCATACATATTCTAGAAACATCTTTCCTTCTGGGGTAGGTACTCGGGTTAAAACTGATTGGTCACTTACAAAGGCAAAACAGAATTTTTTATTTCCATTTCGTGAATCTTATCTTATAAAAATAGGTTATAGGTTACTTCTTGGCAAGCGAGCTCCATCTACGACCTCATCATCGCTTACCATCAGATGAGATATAGGTCAAACGCGTAGGATATAAGTAAAAATTCTTATAAGGCTTGACTCTTTTTTAACTAATATTAAACGATCAGTTTGTATATGTCATTGTATTGTACCGTACTTAAAAGGAACCGACCAGTTACTAATAATAACCCCTTGTGCAATTATAAACCTAAAAACGAAGTAAATTCCATATTTAAAACTTTAAGCAGTAAATCAAAAGTTAACGGTTAATTTGCAAGCTAAATTCATAATATTTTGAATATTTTTACTTCTTTGGAGTTGCTAACTTTTTGGGGCACGATTTATTATTCCGCTTTATTTTGTAAGGAACTAGGAAAGAGGTCATTTACAAGGTTAATGAACTTGAGTTAAGTTAACTATGTTTAAGCTTATTACATATAGCTGCATTCATTGTGTACGTCACGCAATAAAATACTTACGAAAAGCCAATGTATGTATGTCGGGCTGGTTTCCGCAACTCCACGCTCAAGGCGCGTATTTTGCGTACAGTACGAAAAGCTGAACAAACCAGAAATAAGAAAAAAACTGCAATGATTGAACCTAAAATATTTATTAAAAATAATGATTAAATCTAAATTATGTTCCTATTACTGTAAAACCTGCATGCACTACACTACTCGCGAAGTTGATCGAAGTTGAGTGAATACGATAGTGTAGAAGGGCACTTCGGTTCGCTTCGTGCCACCTCGGCTCGCATACTACATACTTCGGTCAACTTCGAGGAGTACTTCGTGAAGTAACTTCGCGAGTAGTGTAGTGCTCATTTAGCATAAGGCAATGATATTTAAAATGAGGCAGATTATGTATCTAGCGCGCGCATGGTGAGGACTCGGAAATGTCCTAATTGGGACATTTTGTCTTTAGTCCGCAGAATAAAATCATAATCTATGCCTCGACAAAACAATTGAAGCGCAAAAAAAAATGATAGCTATCTGTTTACTTACGTGATTATCGTATCTTTTGTACTATTCATTAGTGGAACTTGTCAACATGTGAGCACTATATCGGAATGTATTAAATTTATACCAGCGCGACCAGGTTCTAAATATAGGTAATAATAATTATGAACGTAACATATTTTGTCTACAATATCATTGGTATAAGGATATTATTGCTCTTTTATCAAAAGCTATAATGCTCAAATGACATAACGTAAATGTACTGCAACATTTTTAATTATTTACATTTATTCAACACTTCCTCTAACGTTCGTGTAGTATATTGTCAATTAACATAACGGCTTTGCTGGGCAGTGCAGGTGCAGAAAACCTAAAACAGCGCAAATATAATAACCTTATTGGGAGTTACATATTTGAGCCGTTTGTGGTTGATACTTGCCTCCATCTGTGAGACAGTGATGGTTCAGAAGGGGGCTGCCGAGCGGGATCATGAGAGGCCCGATCCCGCTCGGTGAAGAAGGCGTCGAGGAGGCAACTACCTCGATGCCTAACATGCCGAAACCACACCTGCATCATTTAATGCTGGCGGGACTATGGAATCGCGGTCGCTCAGAGTGGAGACTCTGATTGTCCACCGAGTATTTCCAGGGAATACGGCGGCACTGTGATCACGTGCTGCCTTTATAGTCTCCCCAGAGACATGCCCTAAGAGGCGTTGTACAGAGGGGGATTCCGGTGTGGTCTATAAGGAGGTGACGGGACCTCCTCCATGTGCTGATAGTGATGGTGATAACCGGGGTAGTTTTAGTGAGGTAAGAATCCCAAACGCCCAGGTCTTTTCCCCAAAATCCAGGCGCCTTTTGAAGGTTTTCCCCGAAAAAAAAAACAAGGGCTGTGGGATCCAAATGCTAATCAAGTTTTTGAGATATCAGCAAGCAGTTAGTCGACTTTTTACGTAACCAGAGTGCTGGGCTTTTCTTTGGCCAATGAATCAGCATTGCTATTCAACGTGGTAATGCTGCCAGCGTTCTGGGCACTTGTTACATTGACAGCGATGTGGATGAATTTTTTGATGCCCAATGATTTGTTTTCATACGCATTTGAACATATTATTATTATCATTTTGTATATATACCTATTAAGTTATATAATTTAGTTTTGTTGTATAGTTCTATTGACGTTTCTTTTGATAAAATTATCACTTTGTATAACTAACATTTGATCTAACCATTGAGCAAACCAAATGACTGCGATCTCTTTATCATTACTTTAAGTGTATGTTTTATCAATAATTACATTAATTAAAATGAAATATCATGGAGTTATATCACTAAAATGTTATAACAATAGATGCATAGAATAAATGAAAATTATATCAAACGAAATTATAATTATCATTAATTTAATGTTATGCTAAAAATAATTATACCTTAAAAAGCAGTACAAATAAAAAAGAAAATAATAACTACCATCTATTAGGAATACACACCCATCCCTTCTACAATTTCAATTCTAAGAAAATTGCAAGCTAATAGCTAGAAAAGAGAAAAACAGAACTTTTTTTCTTTTTTTTCATTCATATTAAAAATTAAGGTTTACTCACAACGTAAAAATACAGCAAATATTTCGAGAACCCCACATAATCTATCTTTTTCTTTTTCCTACGATCGGAAGCAACAGGCCATTAAACACTGAACTAATAAAGTTGCCAACAACAAAAAAAAACTAGTTAACACTTCAAAACTCGCTATCTACTCCGAGACCCAATCAACGTGCATTTTTTATTTCTTTTTGAAGTTGCAACACAGTTCTGGCGCCATTCGATCGAGGATGGTGTAAATTGTACCAAAGGCTGTTTGCTGCGTATTTTTATTTACAAAGTGAGTTTTACTAGGATTTTTAAAGCATGTCGATGCTTGAAAGTTTTTAGGACTTGCATAGCTGCAATTTTTGAAGGTATACAGGAATTTCTCTAACTATTTAACCAGATCAATCCCATTACATCATTGGCATATGGTGGAAATCATAAAATGACTTCTTCCGCTCTGAGTGGAACGAGGAGTGTTTGACTCTTACTAACTAAAACCAACCCATGTTCCTTCAAATTGCCCTTGGCGTTCCAGAGCCGTCTGATAGCTACAACCGGGGGGTATTTAAGTCTAGAGCAACTTCTTGACAACCGTGCTCCATCATCGACCACACAATCGCACTCACTCCCACCCAAATGTCCCGGACACCTAGGTCACCCAAAAAAAAGTCCTCAGGAACGCCACGATGACCTACGCGGCCCGCGCGGTATGAGATAGTGGTCAAGCACGAGCTTATCAATGGTAAAAAATGATAAACCCAATTTTCCAATGAGGATTATCTGGTTACACAAGAAATCGTTTCTGAATTTATGTTTTTCTTAATCAAGTAAAGGCTACGGTGGATTGATCTTTGAGAAAATCAAGAGTTTCCAGTCCTGCCCAGGGGTTGTGGATAAATTCGAAACAGAGTTACCATGCCCCTGGGCACTCAGGGCAGGGAAGGAACAGGGGTGGGTTTTAGTTAGTAAGAGTCTGAAACGCCCTCCCGCTCCACCCTAGAGCGCGAGATGTCGTTGAATGATTTCCCACCCCACCCTACAAAAAAAAAAAGAAAACAGTTTCCAGTCCAAATAAAACCTTGCGTAAATTGATCAAGATGTTCATGCGGTACGATTGTGGAACTCACTTCCGCCTAATATCCGTGATTTAAAACTGTCTACCAATTCAAGAAACTAGTCAAAGAGCATTACCTCTCCACCATTCCGTGATTATATTTATTATTGATATTTATTTTATATTTAATTATGTACTTTGGTTTATTGTAAAGTAAGGTATATTTTATGTATGAATTATTTATTTATTTAGTCTATTTTATATTTCTATATCTATTTATACACACTGTCTACATTTCTCAACCAACTTTCCAGTCGCAGGTCTGCTGGAAGAAATTTCTTTTGAAATAAGCAGCACCTTTGTGCTCTTCTATCTGTATTTGTTCATTTTTCTCTTGTAATTGTTTTTGTGTGTGCATAAATAAATAAATAAAATAAAATGAATAAGATGAGCCGACAATCTACTGAACATTGAAAACAGGCTTCTTGAACTTTTGAGAAGCATAAATGTATTATTGCGTCAAAGATTTCCATTTCAATTTTACTCATATAAAAAAAAACTTAGTACCTACAAAATCAGCCTATAGTTTCAATCTGTGAGCGTGATTGGGCTGTACACCATGCGGGCCCATTGCAGATGTCAGCAACAGTCTTCAAATTTGTTGGATAAACAACATGTAGGTTTGCTCCCAATGTTTCATTCACCGTTTATAAAGAACATTATATTATCTAAAACACATCACAAACCCCAAATAAGTTAGCTGTTCTAATTAACAAAGTGACATTGGTGACCTTACTTAAAATTAGGCGTTACACGTTTAGAAATAGCATTCTGTCTCTAACTTCGGGTTATGAATGAATCATCAAGAACATTACAGCTCCACCACTTGCAAGCTCATTACAATTCTCCAAATAACGTCAGTTAGCTATTCTGTGTTTTGACAGCCTCTCGCAGCGGTCTCATTTACATAGATCACTTCAAAGTTTGATGCTGTACCTACAGACTGTTGGTCTGTGTAGTTCGTCTTCAGAGTACTTGGTATAATATCTAGTGATGTTTTAGTGCTTGGGAAAATGGATAGGAGGAGTTAGTTGGTCATGAAATGGTAAAATAATAAGAACGAAGTATGTTGATCATCATCATTTCAGCCGAAAGACATCGCTACAATGACCGGGGTAAGGTTTAGAATTCGGTTGCCCGAATATGGAGATGGGAGTGGTGGAGAGAGATGGGGTAGTGTAGAGTCACCCCACACCATTTTTCCCCGCCGTAGGTGCTCCACGGAGCCTGCGGGGGCTCCATGGACCAACCCCGGCAAGCGTAGCTTAACCTCATGGATCGACCCGTGCGGATGTCGTTACATTAGCCACGAGCTCCTCAAAAATGTCACCTATAATATTATGTAAATTAACAAAAAATAATGATTTATACTATCAAACTGATTCTGTTTTGTGGTTTAACCGTAATAATGGATTTAACATTGCTGAATAAGCTCTGTCAGCACATTTTACGAATAAACATTCATCACAAATAGCTATTATTATCGTGTTTACATCAATAATGGTATTTAAAATGTTATCAGCCTAATTGACAAGGATTACTTGAAAAACATAACATTTGCCGAAGGGTTATAATATGCAATGTTTATTTTAATTGATAGGTAGGCTCTTGTTGAACCACTATCTGACGATGTTGTGGTCGATGGACGAAGTAAGCTTTGGAGCAAGTTTACCTGTAAGTAACCTATTACTCTTAAAGATCCCCAGGTTGCATTGAGATATCAGGAAACACAGACCCCAGCAGGGAATTTTAATCCTTGTTGCTTGTTGTACTCGCTGTACGCGTAACCACTGGGTTACGCGTACAGCCAAGACTACTATAGTGTAATGATGCTCTAATAGTCTTTGACGCATAATGAATGTGTTTTCAAAACGTTTAGTGCGTATTGGTGGGGCGCATGTAGGGTTGCCTACCGTAGTACCTTATCTTTTTCATGTAGGTGTACTTTATAATCTGTAATACTAAGAGAGTACGGTAAACTACTCTTTTTTTACACAATTTTTACTATTATCATACCAGTCATGCTTATTGTCTCAACTGAACGATTTAACTATTTGCTCATTTATTTTTTTCATCTTCAATGAATTTTCATTGAAGTTGATCTTGATATATATTAACTTAGATTAAGAATCTTTGGAGTCATTCAATATTCTTTTAAAAATTATGAAAAATTGCTAAGCTTCGCAAAAGGCACAAAAATATCTTTATAAAAATTAAAATAAATGTACTCTTTTTTCTAAGTTACTCTTGTCTTCTCTTCAGGTACTCTTTATTTACCATCTCTGAAATCAGTTAGAATCTATTTATTTTAACAAAAATTGGCAACCCTACGAGTAAGTGTATACCACTAAAAAGTAACTCTAAGAAGTGTATATTATGGTTATAACTCTAGGACACCTACATTTTTCCAGTTATGTTTAAGTCCCATGTAATAAGTGCCTATGACATATGGCACTGAAACGTGGTCGCTCACTATGGGAATTAGAAGGCTTAAAGTCACCTAAGGGATGGAGAGGGCTATGCATGAAGTTTTCTTATGTGATCGATTCAAGAATGATGATATTCGCAGGAGAACCCTGGTTACCGACATAGCCCAAAAAATCGTCAATCAGAAGTGGCAGTGGGCATAGGCAGGGCACATTACTCGCAGAACAATATATAGTCGATGAGGATTTGTTGTTTAATGTGCTTTAAAAGGCGTTGTACAGAGAAGGATCCAAAGAGGGTCTTTTAAGAGGTCTCTGGGTCCCCTGCCATGTGCTGATGGTGATTACCGTAGTGGTTTGAGTGACATAAAAATTACAATTTTTTGATGGTTTCCCTACAAAAGTTTGGGATTTTTATACCCGGGCCTGCGGACGGCGAGTAATGGGTAGCTCGACGTCCGATCAGCACCAGGCCTGAAAGTCGACGGCGTGTAGTGTTCCACGCGCGCCTCAAAGAGTTGTCAGCAAACAGGACGGGGCCCGTCATGGCCTATGCCTGCCTTGGGATTGCGGATAAATTCGAAACAAAGTTACCGCGCCCCTGGTCACTCAGGGTAGGGAAGGAACACGGGTGGGTTTTAGTCAGTAAGAGTCTGACACGCCCTCCCGCTCCACCCTAGAGCGGGAGATTTGATTGGATGATTTCCCACCCAAAAAAACAAAAATGGTTTCTCCACGAAACACAAAAAAAGGTATCGCTCGCTCGTCCCAGCATCTTTGATTGGGTCTGCAACTATGTCACCGAATATTTTGTGGGTCCTACATTGTGGTAGATTTAGCCCATGATTCATTCCACATGCATCAAATATGGCCAGCCCACTATCAGTCCCATTACGTATGAAAGTGTTAAACGTTATCTTTGAGTGGCTTGCGCAGTGCAATAACCTACAAAGTGTTACTATTGTTGTTATCATAAGTAGTTAGTAGTTTTAATTTGTCCAGATATGAACTAGTATTTCATACTGCACACTTGTAATTATAACACGCCCTTTCATTCTGACGATTCGAAATAAAATCTTTTTTACAAAAAAATAGAACCGACTTCCAAAAAAAAAATAAAAGTGCAAAATAACTTTAATTTTGGAAGTCGGTGTTTCTGGTTTTGTTTCTTCGTTTTTTGACACCGACTTCCGAAATTAAAGTTATTTTACACTTTTATTTTTTTTTGGAAGTCGGTTCTATTTTTTAATTGTGTTTCCTCATTAAATTGTGTTAGCAATGCATATTTATGCTATAGCAGCAATCGCGGTCGATTTGCTGTAATTTTTTGAAGAGTTCCGTTGTCTGTCTCCGAAAATCATCATCAGATCTACATGAAATTTAAATGGGACCATTTCGGAACAAACCACTTTCGAACAGAAAAGAATTTTGGAAATCCGTTTATAAATGACGAAGTTATGCCCGAACATACATAAAAAAAAAAAAATACAAACATCCGAATTGATAACCTCCTCCTTTTTGATGTCGGTTAAAAGAGTAAGTTTATTTATACTAATATAATAAAGCTGAAAGTTTGTTTATTTGTTTGAACGCGCTAATCTCTGGAGCTACCAGTCAGATTTGAAAAATTCTTTTTGTATATGATAGCCACATGCATGGAGCTTCAATCCAAGTGAGCAGAACAGAAACCAAATACGTGGGTAACACCGTGAGGGACAGCTAGTTTAGTAATAAAACTTGAACACTGTTCAACAATCATCTCTATGCTATTAACCCAATTTGTTTAGATAACGGCTAAAAACATTAATTGTGCGTACAGCTAGGGAGTGGAATTTCCTACCGGAGTTTGTTTCCTGATAGCTACAACCTGGGAGTCTTTAAGTCAAGAGTGAATAGGTTACTTCTGGGCAGGCGTGCTCCATCTTCGATCAATACATCGCTTACCATCAGGTGAGATAGTGGTCAAACGCGTGCCTATCAACAATAAAAAAAAAACGGCACAACATCCCTCAAATGTATTTTACCTTTCTATTATATTAAGCCTTAGGAAAATCGCTATTTAATTCGCTGCATGTAAACTCTAGTTTACTTGGTGTTGTAAGATTCAGTCAAATAGATGCTGGGTATAAAAATAATAACTCTATTTGGTCCGTTTTTTTTTTTTTTTTTTTGGGGGGTGGGAAATCATCCAATGACTTCTTCCGCTCTAGGGTGGAGCGGAAGGGTGTGTCAGACTCTTACTGACTAAAACCCACCCCTGTTCCTCCCTGCCTCGAGTGCCCGGGGGCGAGGTAACTCTTTCGAATTTATCCTCCACCCCCGGGCAGGCACCGGCCGTGGCAGGCCCCTTCCTTTGGCTGACAACTCTTTGAGGCGCGCGTGGAACACTACGCGCCGTCGACTCTCGGGCCTGGTGCTGATCGGACGGCGAGTTACCCACTACTCGCCGTCCGCAGGCCCGGGTCTACGGTGGCCGGAGATCGTCTCGCGGCCCCTGGCGTCTCCTGCGGCGGTCGCGGCTGGGGGCGCTAGGGCGACTCGGCCGTTGCTGAGCCTCCCTAACGTGTGCCGCCTCCCTCTTCGCGAGCATTACTGCTTCGCAGAAGGAGGAGACGGCCTCCCATTCCCTCTCGCTCCGTACCATGGCCTGAACCAGGGCACGGCGCGAGAGGTCGCTGTCGCCTATCGCATCCACGAGGACACGGCGGTGCTCTGCCCAAGCGGGGCAAACCTCCACCGTATGCTCCACCGTGTCCTCTGGGCGATCCTCGCAGTGGAAACACTCAGGGGTCACCTCCGCCCTGATCCGACACAGGTACCTCCCGAAACAGCCGTGTCCGGTGAGCACCTGCGTCAGGCGGAAGGTGAGGGCGCCGTGACGCCTCTCCAGCCACTCCTCAAAGAGGGGCACTACCGCCTCGATGGTGGCGTGCCCAGCGCTGGGTTGCGACAGTCGCTCTCTCCATGTCACCATGAGATCCTGCCGGAGCTCGGTCCGCCGAGCCGCGAGTTGTCGCGGCAGCGGAGTTTCGCCCCGGCGTTTGGCCTCCTCGCGCCACTCGTACAGGTGCGCGAGGATTTTTGCCTCCAGATCCCACGGTGACCTATTTGGTCCGTAAGTAACATTATCTATATAGGGTGACTGATACTTAGTTATCGATACTAAAACACGTGATTGTACTCAGGGCAGTGACCGCCGCGATCAGTTGTTAACACTGAGGCAAAGGGAGCGATGCGGGCGGCGGGGGAGCGTGAGACGCTACTACTAGTACATTTGCCCTTTCCTGAGGTCAGACTATCAGCTGATAGATCGTGCCTACTTTTAATGTTACGGCGCGCGCGTTCCTAGATATTTTGTAGTTATGCGGACATACGTTGCATCTTAAAAGTATTAGTCAAACACCCTGTCTTTGAAAACATTTTTTTTATTTAGAAACAACCGAAACATGTAGGTACCTACACTGCTTAGGTACACCGAAAGCGTGGTGCCCGGCCGGGCGGGCTTGCGAGCCGTGCTCTTTACGATACGAGACCTCGTCTTCAGCTGATTGCAGCGGTCACTGCCCTCGCGCGCGCGCGTATTTCAAACTGTTGTTATTGTGATAAAAGTGAATAAGTATTAAAAAAAAAAGTTTCTTTGGGAAAGTTGTTTATAATCATGAGTACAATCACGTGTTTAAGTATCGGTCACTAATTACCAGTCACCCTATATATATATATATATAGAGCAGTGGTGGCCCAGTGATAAAGGCTGCGACTTACAAGTTGTAGGTCGTGAGTTCAAACCCAGGCAGCCGCTTTACTTTGTGTAAAATTATTTCATCACCACTGCTCCCAAAACGTTGAAGGAAAACATGGTGAGATAACCGGCATGTCCTAAAAACAAAAAATCGAAGACATGTGACATCCACCAATCCACATTGGACCCGCGTGTTGGATTACGGCCCACACCCTCTCACGGAAAGGAGGCCTGTGCCCCAGCAGTGGGGACATTAAAAGGCTGATGATGAAGTTAGATTATCATAAAAAATTGGATAGATACGTATTTTTTTCTTTACCAAACCAAAGTAAAATGACAAAGATAAAACTAATCAAAGTTAAGGAGTGGGGGCTTGGTATGTCACTGTACGCCCACCCTAAAGACACATCACGTACGGCCGCAGAAGTGTTAATGGTGTGACTGTACATGAGATTACACAACAGGTTAGAGTACCTACTCAGACCTACCAGCCTAACAGTCCCTAGGATCCTAAGACCTATGAGCCCTATAGCCCTAGCCTATCATATACCTAGTATGTGATAAATAAATATATAGATAAATTCGGGATGTCTGCACCATGCGACCTAAGGTTGCAGACGGATAGTGGGCAGGAATTCCAGGTTCGGGAAGGGTACACTCACTGCCAATCCCGCAGACTCACGAGACTGATCAGAGACGGCTAAAGGTGTCTTGGCCACAGTGAGGGGTAATGAGACAAGAATATAAAATTCAAATCTGATTTTTTTTTTTTTTTTTTTATGTTTGATAGGTTCGCGTTTGACCACTATCTCACCTGATGGCAAGCGATGATGTGGTCGAAGATGGAGCACGCTTACCTAGCAATATGTTACAGCTTATATACTACTTTTTCTTAACACACACTACTACACAAAATCTTAGTGTCCTATGCGTGTAAGGTGCAACCAAATCATATTTTAACTGGGCCGCGCGTCAGCCGGGCCGAGTGCTGATTCAATGTCCAAAGGTAACATTGAACAGTCACTAAACGGTATATAAGTGTATCGAGGTGTGAGGTCAAGCGAAATTTCAACGCACTGTATCGTCCTCATTTATGGTTTATGTGAAAAAAGAAAAAAGACGTGTCCAATATTTTTTGGTACTCATAACAGACGGGCTAGTTAGATTTTTTAGTAAACTATTAGCTAAGAGTGCTTTGCATGTTATCCAGATTTTTCGTGAAAACTGTTTATGATACTTAGTTATTTATTTAATTACACTTCATGCAACAAAAGTACAAAGGCGGACTTAATGCCTTAGGCATTCTCTACTAGTCAACCAAGGGTGGTGGAGAGATAATATGGCAGGTGCATAAATAAAAAAAAACAAACAAAGCAATACCTACCATGTAGAAATATTAAAAAAAAAAACGTGAACGAAAATATATATATTAATAATAAACATATGTATATATTTAATATAATAACTACCAATAAATATTTATGTGTATATATATATATAAAGTAATAAAAAAGGTTTTTGAGACGACTCTACTCCTTGTGTAGAAAATAATTCCTCAACTTCTGCTTAAATGCATACTGACTGGTGGCCGTCCTGATATCGAGAGGAAGCGCATTCCACAAAAGGATGGACTGAATATGAAAGGAAGAATGAACAAAATCAGAAGTATGAGCAGGGCAAAGCAGTAGAAGATTATTAGAAGAACGCAGATTCCTGGCGTGTGAAGAACATACATATTGAAAGTGAGGTATAAGATAAGAAGGAGGAGTGGGAGAGTTCAGCAGAGACAAAAGTGTAGTCAGAGACCGCAAACTTCTCTGGCGAATGGGCATCCATTTGAGCTCAGACCTGTGGCTCGAGACATGGTCATATTTCCTATTACTTAGTTGTAAGTAAACACCGTAAGATTTTAACTAATCTTGCGAGAATGTAAACACTCGACTTATGAATAAATAATTTCAACTACAATAAACATAAATTTTATCATTTACAATGTATCCGAGCCTTTTAGTAAAAATTTTACAATTTTACGTGATTTTCCATAAATATTTACAAGTATCCGATGACACATATTTACTACAAACTTTCCTCTTTCTTTTAAATCACAATAAAATAAAAATAAGTTTTTGTGTGAGGTTCTTTCTTTGAAGAAAATAACGGAAGTAAAAAGACAGTTTCCGAAGGCGAAAGCCACCTAATCTACCCATTATTTGGATCATGTTTTTCCACTAAACCATTCCTGGGAAACCACTGGTTCTGGAGATATTGAAGGTCAAAGTCACAATTTTTTTTTATGCTTAGAGCGAAGGGGGTTTAACTCCACTTTCCTGAGTTCGCGTTACAGTGCACGCACTATTTTTTTTTTATACCTAAAAAATAAAAGTCGTTTCCCAGCAATAATTTTTGTGCAAAACTACATTGTTAGACGTACAGTATTCCTCGTGGATGCGATAGGCGGCAGCGACCTCTCGCGCCCTGCCCTGGTTCAGGCCATGGTACGGAGCGAGAGGGAATGGGAAGCCGTCTCCTCCTTCTGCGAAGCAGTAATGCTCGCGAAGGCGGAGGCGGGACGCGTGAGAGAGCACCAACAACGGAGTCGCCCTCACGCTCTCAGCAGCAGCCGCCTCAGGAGACGCCTGGGACGATCTCCGGCCACCGTAGACCCGGGCCTGCGGACGACGAGTAATGGGTAGCTCGCCGCCCGATTAGCAACAGGCCCGAGAGTCGACGGCGCGTAGTGTTCCACGCGCGCCTCAAAGAGTTGTCAGCAAGAGACGGGGCCCGTCAAGGCCGATGCCTGCCCGGGGGTTGAGGATAAATTCCAAACAGAGTTACCTCGCCCCTGGGCACTCAAAGACTGGAAGGAACAGGGGTGGGTTTTAGTCAGTAAGAGTCTGACACGCCCTCCCCCTCCGCCCAGAGCGGGAGAAGTCATAGGATGATTTCCCACCCCACCCCACCCCCTGTAATCAAATCCTCCTAGACATTATTTGGACAATATCTTCGATGCTCTCAGGTCGTGATTGCACTAATTCACTACCTAAGAGCATCGAAGTAATCAATTCCATTCAATAATTAACTCTACGACCACTTGCACACAATTTGAAACCTTAACAACTTGAAAATAAAGTTTGAAATTGGATGTCGATACCCTATCATTGATAAGTCGACTTAATACCCGAACTCTCTTTGTTATTACTAACCTAGTTTCCAAAGTTTGATATTTTGCAGGTAGTTAGCAAATGAACCCTTACTTTTGGTAGATTTTTTGTATGAGTTGATTACGAAGTTGGAATGAAGTTTGAAGCATTTATCTTGGTTGGTGACAGTCTGTATTGATCGTCAGCAACGCCTTTTTATACCCGGGGTAGGTAGATAGCTACTGTATTGGGCGATGTTTTTTTGTCGAATTAAGTGTAAACTGATTCAGTATCGAATCAAGGGGTGCGACAAATTAATTTTCTGTTAACTTTCAGGCTAACGCTTAGTAAAAAATGTATGGCAATGACATTACCTGTTGAGAGAACTGTCATGTGACTCACGTCCAGTAATGTCATAGCCATACATTTTGTACTAAGCATTAGTGTGAACGCTAACAGAAAAGTAATTTATCTCAAGCAACGGGTATGATGATATTGGCAAGGGAACCAAGGTTACCGATATAGCCCGAAGAATTGTCAAACTGAAGTGGGAGTGGGCAGGACACATTGCTCGCAGAACAGATGGTGGATAGAGCCGATGACCTGGTGAGGGTCGCGGGTAGCCGATGGTAAATGATAAATGATAAATGATAAATGATGTTTATTCAGTAAATAGGTTACAAGGAACACTTTTACACGTCAATGTTTTTTTGTCAGTTTAAGCTAGATGAGGCCGGTGTTTCCTAGCTGACTACCCTGAGAAGAAACACCGAAACAAACTCAGAGGTCAAAGTCTCTTTTAGTGTTCAAATCCATACAATGTGGACTGGTTAGATCCTATGAGAACCATGTACGTTTATGTCTGGGATGAGCTTTATGAAGAAAGCAACACACGAATTCGAGTGGACCTGTCCAGACAGTGCAAGCATTTGTCAGTCATCGCGAAGCTCAACTCGGAACTCTGAGGTGCTCAACGAACCGACGAACAATACCAAAGTAAGGACATTTGAGTAGGCCGCAAAAAATACTCAAACTGCCAGACAATCATAAAATCTACATGAATATAACGACATACATAGTTCTCGCATTCACATTATTCTATATGAGGACCATGCAGCTTAGTGTCTGTAGTGGTCTTTTGAAGAAAGAACCAAACATATTTGAGTGGACCTGTCCAGTCAGTGCAAGCATTTGTCAATAGTCGAATAGCTCAACTTAAAAACCACTAAGGAGCTCAATGACATGACGAACAATACCAAAGAAAAGACATTTGGGTAGGCCGCAAAAGTACTCAAACTGTCAGACAACGTTGAAAATTACTGTAAAAAGGAGGAGAAAATAATAATAATAACCCACATAGTCCTCACATTTACAATAATTAAGTAATCAAAAAAAAAAAAAAAAATATATAATACTTTACAAAGTAAATATTTGTGTCAAACAAAATAGTAATCATAATATGTCAATCAAAAAATAAAAATAAATATAATACTTAACAAAGTATTCAAGTCAAAAAAAAATAATAAATATAAAATGTCAATAAAAAAATAAAATAAAAAATATAATACAATACTATACAAGTATTCATGTCAAAAACGAATATTAAAAAAAAAAATATATAAAAAATTTTTCATCAGTAAGTACATATGAAAACAATGGCTCGTGTATATCATTGAAGCAGCTCAATCCCACGCCTTTTTGTCCTCAAGAAAGTCATTAATTGTGTAAAAAGCTTTCTGGCATAGCTTACGTTTAATAAATGATTTAAATTTATTTATGCTTAGTTCTTGAATTTGGCTAGGAAGTTTATTATAGAAACGTATACATTGACATCTAAACGAACCACCTATTTTTTTCTTGAGCCTGGTTTTTGGTACAATAAATTTGTGTTTGTTCCTAGTATTTATGCTATGGATATCACTGTATCTTTTAAACAGATTAATATTTTTATGTGCATACATGAGATTCTCATAAATATATTGAGAGGGAACAGTCATAATATTAATCTCTTTAAATTTGTCTCTGAGGGAGTGTCTGGGACTTAATTTATAAATTGCACGAATAGCCCTTTTCTGTAAAACAAAAATTGTCTGAATATCGGCGGCATTTCCCCACAACAGAATGCCGTACGACATCACACTATGAAAATAACTAAAGTATACTAAACGAGCTGTCTCTAAATCAGTTAAACCACGAATTTTCCTTACGGCGTATGCTGCAGAGCTAAGTTTTTTGGACAGTTTATCTATATGGGGGCTCCACTGAAGCTGCGCATCCAAAGTTAAACCTAAGAACACTGTGGAATCCTCGGGTTTCAACTCTTCACCCTTTATTGACACACTAGTGTTCACTTGTATTACATTGGGTAATGTGAACTTTATGCATTTTGTTTTTTTCTCGTTAAGGAGAAGATTATTGACATTAAACCAGTTAACTACAGTTGAAAGAGCATTATTTACATTATCAACAACCACCTGCTGACGTTTGAGTTTAAATAAAAGTGAAGTGTCATCTGCAAACAGCACTATATCATGTTTATCCTTTATGAGGTAAGGCAAGTCGTTGATATAGATTAGAAACAAAAAAGGACCCAGAATTGAGCCTTGAGGAACCCCCATTCTGACTACAGACCCGGAAGACCTTTTGCCGTTCACATCAACTCTCTGAATCCTATTACTCAAGTATGAAGTAAGAAGATCCAGAGAGGCGCCCCGGACTCCGTAGTAGTGCAGCTTCCTGATCAATGTATCATGGAGAACGCAATCGAAAGCCTTAGACAAATCGCAAAAAATGCCCAACGCATCGCATTTATCTTCCCATGCATTATAAATGTGTCCCAAAAGTTCAACACCAGCATCAGTTGTTGAACGACCCTTTGTGAAACCAAACTGTTTGTTGTGTAATAATTTGTGTTTATTAAAATATCTTTGAATTTGATCTAAAATAATTTTCTCAAAAATTTTACTAAAAGTAGGTAGCACTGATATAGGTCTATAATTAGTAGGGTCTGATGTACTACCCGATTTAAACAATGGTATAATTTTACTATATTTCATTAGATCAGGAAACTCACCACAATCTATACAATTATTAAAGATTACTGCTAAAGTAGGTGCTACAATGTCTATAATAGACCTAGCAACGTCAACAGAATTACCCCATAGATCTGCAGTCTTTTTAACATTTAAAGTATTAAAAGTTTTGATTACATCATTACAAGTGACATATTGGAAATAAAATTGGGATTCACAAACTGGAACGTTTTCTGGAACGTTTTCTTTAAGTAAAATGATGGATGCGAGACGTACAGGACAGGTCGTTGTGGCGACACTTGAGGAAGGCCTATGTCCAGCAGTCGACGTATTCTGGCTGAAATGGTGTTGAAGATGACTCAGTATCTTAATTTTCACATTTCCTAAAAATACAACATTGGTACAATCTATAACTCACGCCTATTTCCAGTGTTAGGTTAACCTAAAAATATCAACCGAGGTATGTACCAGCCTGTAACCGTCTCACAGATAAGCGAAAGCCTTAACATTTCATTCCGGAAAAAAATTACGATCACCATGCTTGCTCACTACCCGTGTACATACAAGTACCAGTACTATCTGACCTTGTTTTTGAGATTAGAAAATCATTATACAACTTCTCCCGCTCTGGATGGAGCAACCACTGACTAAAACTTACTCACACACACGTCATCACGTCACTGACTTTTACTGATTAAAACCCACACGTGTTACTTCTACTTATATCGGCTTTCAAACACAATAGCGACCCGGGACCACTATCTCACCACGTCATGGTAAGCGATGGTCAGGTGTAGTTGACGATGGAGTAGGTACGCTTGCCTAGAAGTAACCACTCTTAACTTAAAAACCCTTAGGTTGTAGCTATCAAGAAACACAGAGTCCGGCAGAGAAAAGGCCCTAACAAAAATATTGTCATACAAAACATCACCGAATTTCGTAAGGTTAAATAAATAATAACGGGTCTCCTCTACTTTATTATTCTCTTGGGTTTCGCGTCCGTTTTGTTGAACGGGGTCCCTTGGTCAACCCTTTATGGGAGATTAGGAGGCTTAACTTTAAAACGGCGATAATGCTACGATTCCTGTGACAAAACAAAAGGGCCTACCGTTAAAGATTGTTTGGTTTTAGCCACGAGTACTCAAGTAATATTATGGATCAACCAATCCTGACTAATACCCTACTAATATTATGAATTTGCAGTGGAGGGTTGTAGTCTTGCTCTCGCGCGGGGACCAGCCGTATTGGGAGAGGTGGAGGGGTCACTGCTGGTTGCTACTCAGAGTTGCAGTTTGTTTGAGACAGTATTTCTAGATTCTGTTTTTTCTTTGATAGGTCATCATCATCATTCTCCTGCCCTTATCCCAATTTATTTGGGGTCGGCGCAACATGTCTTTTTCTTCCATACTCCTCTATTAGTCGTCATCTCTGTAGTCACCCCTTTTTTACCCATATCCTCTTTCACACAGTCCAACCATCGTTTCTTTGGCCTTCCCCTACTCTTATAGCCATCCACATCCATACACAAGATTTTCCTCACGACATAGGAACGATACGACAACGACGACGACGACGACGACGACGACGACGACGACGACGGGACGATAGGTATTGCTGTAAATAAGTTTGGTTTTTTTTTGGTAGTTGTTTATTAGACGCACTAGCAACGGTATTTGTTTGTGATGCCGGTGACTCTGGGGATTCTGTTAGGGCTCTTTTGTTCCGGTTTGAAGAATGTGCAGCATGCTTGTTGCTTGTGTTTTTTGCACATGCTTGTTGCAAATTTATAGATGCACTGAAACACTCACAGAAGCTAAAGTGGAGATGGGCAGGATATGTAGCCAGATCTCACAGCGATAAGTGGGCCAAACAAATGACTAAGTGGACAGGCCCAAAAGGCAAAAGAAAACAGGGGAGACCACAAGAGAGATGGGCTGAAGAAATGTGCAAAGTGGCCGGCCAGCATTGGCTAACACTGGCAAAAGACCGGGAAAAATGGCAGAAACTGGAGGAGGCCTTTACCCAAAGAGGGGTCCTTAATTGATAGTAATTATACTTATAATTAACTGTATAACCAAACTGAACAATGTATTATTATTAAGGAATAAACAGGCTTTTTTTATTATTATAAATTTAAAAGTTTGTGAGGATGTTTCTTACTCTTTCACGCAAAAACTACTCGACGGATTTTGATGAAACTTAATAGTAATAAGTATAATATAACATATACATCAGAATAATATATAAAGGTTATAAATTATAATGGAGGAAGTATTAATACCACGCGGGCGAAACCGCTAGCAAAAGTTAATCTTTTTAATATATAAAAATCTCGTGTCATGGTGTTTGTTGTTGCACTCCTCCGAAACGGCTCCACCGATTTTAATGAAATTTGTTTAGTATATTTGGTAGGTATGAGAATAGGTCGTAAAGTATTATTCACTATTTACCCCCACCCCCCATTTTTGAATCGCAGCAACTACCACCGCAGGAGAGGTACTGGGCGTACTGGGCTCCGTAGACCCGGGCCTGCGGAAGGCGAGCAGTGGGTAGCTCGCCATCCGATCAGCACCAGGCCCGTGAGTCGACGGCGCGTAGTATTCCACGCGCGCCTCAAAGAGATGATAGTCAGCTACCACTGACGGGATTCATCGTGGCCGGTGCCTGCATGCCTAGGGGTTTTTTTTTTTTGGGGGGTGGGAAATCATCTTATAACTTCTTCCGCTCTAGTGTGGAGCGGAAGGGCGTGTCAGACTCTTACTGACTAAAACCTACCCCTCATTGGATGATTTTCCACCCCCCAAAAAAAAAGCACAACGTTTGCTGGTTCAGCTAGTATATTATAAATGCGAAAGTTAGTTTGTTTGTTACCTTTTCACTTCTAAAACACTAAACCGATCATCATGGAGTTTTGCATATTCGTTGTCGGGGTGCAGAAAAGAACCTAGGATACCTTTCATTCAGAAAAAAGTTCTGTTTCGGAGGGAAATAACCATAACTTTAACGATCACATTTGCTTTAGGACGCTAGATGTCGCCACGTGTATTTTGAATCATTTTGCTCCCGTGAGATGCCGGGGCGAGTCGCTAGTATTTTGTCTTGTTGCCTTGACACACTTTATTCATGGCAGGTGCTAAAACCTAGGCAGTAATCTTTCAATACTACTAAGCGTAGATTTGTAAGTCTACGAAGAATTTGTATTCAGGTGTATAAGTATACAATATGTAACAAAAACCCTGTTGTTCCTTTTAAGGATGTGTACATTTACCTACAAGCGCAACATAGATGAAATTGTAATTTAAAAAAATTAAGCATTCAGTCGAGAGGTCAAAATCAAATAACTATTTAAATCGACACATTTAAAAAAAATGTTAAGATTATGACTGGCCTGTTGGTCTAGTGGTTAGTGACCCTGACTGCTATGCCGGAGGTCGTGGGTTCGATTCCCACCCAGGACAAATGTTAGTGTAAACTTTTCTAAACTTGAGGCCCAGTCATTTCAGAGAAAAGGGAGGAGTAATGGTAATTTTTCATCTGTTTTTTTAAAGCTTAATGCTTAGTGTTTTTTTTAATATACAGACTGTATCGGAAAGGCGTGGTCATATTTTAACAACCGGTTCTGCCCATGGAAATGAACAACTTCCTCTAAGAAAAATTGAAAATTCCCAAAAAAAAAATGGACTTTCCATACAAAGTCAGACTGGCCTGTTGGTCTAATGGTTAGTGACCCTGACTGCTATGCCGGAGGTCGTGGGTTCGATTCCCACCCAGGACAAATGTTTGTGTAATGAGCACTATCATTTGTTCTGTGTCTGGGTGTAATTTATCTATAATATGTATGTATTTAGAAATATATAAGTATGTTTATCAGTTGTCTAGTACCCATAACACAAGCTCTGCTTAGCTTGGGACTAGATGGCGTTGTGTGATAGTTGTGGAATATTATATTATATTATTATATTATATTATATATTATTATGATTTTACAAGTACAATTTAATTTGGCTAAATAGCCTACGGGTTACGCAATCGCTTCATGAAGAATGGCAGAGGTAAGAAATCGGTTAAACATTGCAAATATTAATAATAAAATATTTATTTTAATTAATTTTGAACAGATTTTTATAAATGACTTGCTTTATTACGTTTGTGTACCGATTCTTAAAACGAGGGTAGAAGGAACAACAGGGTTTTTGTTACATACTGTACAAGTAGCGGCACGTAAGTCTAGCGCTGAACGATAATTGCTGCGCATGGGTGGGAAGCGCGGGTGGCGCGCGGGGGCGCGCGGGGTACAGAATGCGACTGGAGAGCCAATCGGCGCTACGCACGCTCGCCCTTCATCCCGCCAGCCCCCTCAGGTACCTTAATTTTTACTTCTGCACAATAACGGTCAGCGCTAAAGTTTCGTGCCGCTACTTGTATAGCATATTCATATTCAGTTTTTTACTGTGCTCGATACGTAAGTTGGACTCGTAAACATTGGGCAACCACTACTCTAAAGAAGTATATAGATAACTAGCACTTCGCCCGGAACTACGTCCGCATGGATTTCGAATACAAATATTATATTTAGCTAATACCACTGGGGTATAATGTAACTTTCTATTGGTGAAAGAATTTTCAAAATCGGGTCAGTAATTGTTAATTTAATTCAATGACTACTATTTGAAAAGTATTGTCGTAGGGCTATGGCCTGAAATACAGGTTTAAATAAACCTAGATCGGGCAATGCACTAAATTACCTTCAAAATTCTATTTATTTGCAACTGTAATATTATATATTTTGTTATACCATAGTTTTTATCCATATTATTATAACACTATTATAGGATTTTTTTTTTGGGGGTTTGAGAAATCATCCAATGACTTCTCCCGCTCTGGGTGGAGCGGGAGGGCGTGTCAGACTCTTACCGACCAAAACCCACCCCTGTTCCTTCCCTGCTGAGTGCCCAGGGGTGCGGTAACTCATTTTCAGAATTTATCCGCTACCCCTAGGCATGCAGGCACCAACCACGATGGGCCCCGTCAGTGGTGGCTGACAACATCTCTTTGAGGCGCGCGTGGAACACTACGCGTCGTCGACTCACGGGCCTGGTGCTGATCGAACGGCAAGCTGCCACTGCTCGCCATCCGCGGGCCCGGGTAACACATTATAGGACTAGATTAGTATATACTACTGAACCAAATATACACTTTTTGTAATCTTATTATTTCAATAAATTTTATTTTATTATATTAGTAGTTCCAGAGATTACTTCCTACAACCAAACTCACAAACTTAAAAACTCCACCTTCATAATATTAGTATAGATTTAGTCAATGCTGCAATGTGGCTTTTTGTTGGGGACGTGACGGGTAGCAACTTGTATTGGCAAAAAACTTCTTCCTTATGCGCGTAGTTAAGGTTGTGAATTAATTTGTTTTTGTTGACCTTCCCTGATGGAAATATGCGTCCTCATTGGCAGTAGGTACCCACTACCATGAGCAATGTATTTTTTTTTTATCATTTATAGTCTAGCTCTTATATCACCTGATGGTAAGCGATGATGTGGTTGAAGATAGAGCACGCTTACCTAGTAACCTATTCACTCAAGACTTAAAGACTCCCAGGCTGTAGCTATCAGGAAACACAAACCCCGGCAGGGAATTCCACTGCTTAGCCGTACGCACAGTGATTGTGTTCCCAAAACGTTTTGCGCCTGTGGGTTTTTTTTTTTTTTTTTGTAGGATGTTCACCATGTACCATCGGTGCATCGCCGTTCATGGAAAGTACTTGGTGGAATATTTAACTATGAAATTCCCTCCTCCAAATGTAATCGATAGAAATCCGACAGGCTAGCAACTCGGCGTAGATGCTCCATTGCAGCTTTGACTCGACGAGTTTATTATTACCGATGATCCTCTTGGTTCGTTACTCAATTGGCGTAAATAAGTTTAATTTTTATTACCCTGAGTTTCTGACAAAGCGTTTAGTCGTTTGTACCTATGTCAATTGACGATGTCCTATTATTGTCCTCATGACACATTCGTCTATAAAAGTCCCACAATCAAGCTTTATTTTCAATTTTATTATTGTTGATAGGCACACGTTTGACCACTATCTCACTTGTTGGTAAGCGATGATGTGGTCGAAGATGGAGCACGCTTGCCAAAAAGTAACCTATTCACTCTTGACTTAAAGACTCCCAGGTTGTAGCTAACATCATCATCTGCCTAGCCTTTTCCCAATTATCTTGGGGTCGGCTTCCAGTCTAACCGGATGCAGCTGAATACCAGTATTTCACATGGAGCGTGACTGACCTCCACAACCCAGTAACTGGGAAATACGATACCCCTTGGTAAGACTGAATGTCAGACTTTCGGGCTGGTAACATAACATCCAAAAATAACACAGCATAATCATCCAATAATTTACGATACTCGAAACTCCCGTTTATAAAAGGCGAACGATAAACAAAGTGCTCTAAAACAACAATAAAATAAGTTACCCAATAAAATGGGCAAGGCCGGTGATGTGACGACGCCGAGGCAGTTCGCACCTGTCACCAAATGCTAATGCATGGGTCTCACACACAAACGCCTTGGTTGACGTTAGGGAGTATGTATATTGAACTAGGTCGTGGACTAAATGTAACCAGATCGACACGCTTTACTTCCAAAAGATGTCGGTAGTATTTTTTTTTTGAAGTTATTCTTCTTTTGGAGCGTCAGGGAAAAATGATGAGAGTAAATTTTTACGATGCGCGCACACACCGTCACAAAAAACCGACACCCTGAAGTTAGCTATAGTCATGACTGGTAGAGAATGCCTAAGACATTAAGTCCGCCTTTATACATTTGTGTTGCATGAAGTTTTATTAAATAAATAAATAAATGATTCTTTTTCTTTTGTAAACTTTGTGACATTTTGGTTTTTATCTTGTTACGCCAAAGAAGTATAACTTCTTACGTGCGTACATAAGTACACACACACTTTTTTTATTCAATTTTATCAATGATATGCTCGCGTTTGACCACAATCTCACCTGATAGTAAGCGATGATGTGGTTGAAGATGGAGCACGCTTGCCTAGAAGTATCCTATTCACTCTTGACTTAAAGAATCCCAGGTTGTAGCTATCAGGAAACACAGACTCCAGCAGGGAATCGAACAATGAATATGTTCCTGAAACGTTATGTGCGTGTAGGTGGGATGTTCACCATGTACCGGTGGCGCATCGCCGTACGTCTAGTGCTCCGATGATGGAACGGGCTTGGCGGAATTAATAGCCCACTCTCTGTCACAATAAGGAGGCAGTGGGAATATTACAGGATCAGACATTCCAGACTTCCTTTTCTGATTAATATCGTTGTGGGACCCAAGACAGTTTAATCGTTTCACGGGACTCGACGAACTTCATAGCCTCGGCGATTTATAAAGTGGGCGGCATTTTTGATTCAGGCTTCCAGAAGTTTCAGTGGTTTAGGAATAGTGTGGTGGGCTTGTCTCAAACAAAAACAGTGTGGCAGGCTTGTCCCAAACAAAAAAATCAACTAAAGAGAAAAAAACAAATACAAATGCATTTTTTTTTTTGGGGGGTTGTGAAATCATCCAATGACTTCTCCCGCTCTAGGTGGAGCGGAAGGGCATGTCAGACTCTTACTGACTAAAACCCACCCCTGTTCCTTCCCTGCCTGAGTGCCCAGGGGTGCGGTAACTCATTTTCAGAATTTATCCGCTACCCCTAGGCATGCAGGCACCGGCCACGATGGGCCCTGCCAGTGGTGGCTGACAATCATCTCTTTGAGGCGCGCGTGGAACACTACGCGCCGTCGACTCACGGGCCTGGTGCTGATTGGACGGCGAGCTACCCGTCCGCAGGCCCGGGTCTACGGTGGCCGGAGATCGTCTCGCGACGTCCTACGCCCAGTACGCCCAGTACCTCTCCTGCGGTGGTAGCGGCCGGGGTCGTGAGGGGCACTCCGTTGAGTTCCCTCACGCGTCCCTCCTCCGCCTTCGCGAGCATTACTGCTTCGCAGAAGGCGGAGACTGCCTCCCATTTCCTCTCGCTCCATACCATGGCCTGAACCAGGGCCGAGCGCGAGAGGTCGCCGCCACCTATCGCATCCACGAGGACACAGCAGTGCTCCGCCCAAGCGGGGCAGTCCTCCACCGTATGCTCCACCGTGTCCTCTGGGCGATCCGCGCAGTGGTAACATCCGAGTGTTTCCTCCCGCCCGATTACCGGACACGGTTGTTTCGGGAGGTTCCTGCCTGATGCAGGAACCTCCCGAAATAACCGTGTCCGGTAAGGACCTGCGTCAGGTGGAAGATGAGGACGCCGTGACGCCTCTCCAGCCACTTCTCAAAGAGGGAAATACGAATGCATGGACACACAAAAACGCCTTGTTTTGGTTTTCTAAATATTAAAATAAGTAGGTCGTGATTTGAGGCTTCAAAGTAAATATAGAACATTACGTTACGCTATTCCACGAAAAGTGTAGACTGTGGTGTTAGGAACGCCCACATATGTATCGTTCGGTATTTTCTTGTTACTGAGAATAGGGTTTATTTCTGGGTACAAAAATAATAATTCTATTTAGTTACGTTACCAAAAAATCTTTACTTATTAAATTTTGTTTTTCGTAGGATTCGTCCTCATTTTTAACCAACTTCAAAAAAGAAGGTTCTGTATTTAAACGTATGTATATATGCATTTGGCAGCAGCGACCTTTCGTGCCCAGCCCTGGTACAGGCCATGGTACGGAGCGAGAGGGAATAGGAAGCAGTCTCCTCCTTCTGCGAAGCAGTAATGCTCGCGAAGGAGAAGGCGGAACGGGTAGGGAAACTCAACAGAGTCGCCCTCACGCCCTCAGCAGCAGCCGCCGCAGGAGACACCCGGGGCTTCGGGGGTCGCGGAACGATCTCCGGCCACCGTACGCGCGGGACTACAGACGGCGAGTAGTGAGTAGCTCGCCGTCCAATCAGGAGCAGGCCCGAGAGTCGATGGCGCGTAGTATTCCACGCGCGCCTCAAAGAAATGTCAGCAATTCATGACGGGACTGGCATGGCCGATGCCTGCCCAGGGGTCGTGTATAAATTCGAAACAGAGTTACCGCGCCCCTGGGCACTAAGGTAGGGAAGGAAAAGGGGTGGGTTTTAGAGTTAGTAAAAGTCTGGCACGCTCTCTCGCTCCACCTAGAGCGGGAGAAGTCATTGAATGTTTTCTCACCACCACAAAAAAAGGTATGTATGTATGTTCACGATTTTCTCAAAAACTGCTGATCCGATTTGAAAGCGGTTTTCGTTATTTAAATGCATTTTTTTTAAGGATGGTTTAAGTATTTAATATATTATGATCTGATGAAGATCTTCGGAGATAGACAATGGGACTCTTCAATAATTAACAGCAAATGACTTGCGATTGCTGCGATCGTATGTCTGTGTTATATGACTGGCAATCCGACTTTTTGGTTTCTGACTGACCGTAACGACTACCATAGATTACAAATGACAATCAGAAACAACAGCTAAACCTCTTTTCTTCGTGGTCTCGGTATTCGACCTCTTAATCTCTTATGATCAGGTGAGGTAGTGGTCAGACGCGTGAATAACAACAATAAAAAAATATAAATAGGTTGTCCCAAAATTCACACAAGATTTGAATTTGACATTTTAGGGTTTTTAAAAATGGAGGGCTACACGAAAGAGCCACGTGTTTCCGTTGTTGAGCATAATTTAAAATTGTTTGAACAAGACTTTTTAGAGAAAAGGAACATTTACTCTGGATGGTTTCGTCAATAAACAAAATGTTCGCATGATGATTATTGCGATATACTCGTAAATGAATCTACAGCGTGTCCCTGTTTAGTGCAAATATTTGGCATAATCAAACCATTTTATTTTTCATAGGCACGCGTTTGACCACTATTTGACCTGATGGTAAGCGATGATGTGGTCGAAGATGGAGCACGCTTGCCTAGAAGTAACCTATTCACTCTTTATTTAAAGACTCAGGTTGTAGCTATCAGGAAAGACAGACTCCGGCAGGGAATTTCACACCCTAACTGTACGCATCATCGAACCATTCTTCTTCGAATAAAGCCAAATCTCCATTATGTTTTAAATAATTTGCCCAACAATGAAAACAAGATGTTCTTTCGACTGTTACCCATTTTTTTTTTTTTTTGTGGTTGGGAAATCATACTATGACTTCTTCCGCTCTAGGGTGGAGCGGAAGGGCGTGTCAGACTCTTACTGACTAAAACCCACCCCTGTTCCTCCCTGCCTTGTGTGCCCAGGGGCGAGGTAACTCTTTCGAATTTATCCTCCACCCCCGGGCAGGCATCGGCCATGGCAGGCCCCGTCCTTTTGCTAACAACTCTTTGACGCGCGCGTGGAACACTACGCGCCGTCGACTCTCGGACTGTTACCCATCACGCTGTTATTTTTGTTTTGTTAGCAAGACTTTATCACACAAGTGGCACCGAATTCGAATCTTGCGTTAATTTTGGGACATCCTCTAATACGGATGGCCAGGTCCCAAGTAATGAAAGAACTACAAAATATGAAATAACCTACTTCATACAGAAAACCATACATTACCTATTTAACCAAAGCGTTACCATTAATTCCTAAGCACCTGCACACAATGTAACAAAGGTTTGTAACACAATATAACGATTAAGGAAAACACGTTGAACCACACATTTATAACCGGGTTGAACGTGCGTATTGCTGGATGGGGAGAGTGGGGCAATAAGTATCACGGGCTGTCACTTCCAATATGATATATCGAGAGGACGTGGATACACGGTGGATGACAGTGTTACTAGATGAAGTTGGGATTCTTTTTTTGGGTGAAGCTGTGATAGTCTGAGGAAATTAGTTTCTAGGTGACATCTTCTGTTATATTGTAATAACCCGTTGTACAGAGTTCCGGGTTGTTTCTTTAAGAGATTAAGGGATCCATGTGCTGATTTGTATCGCCGGGGTAATTTTAGTGAGGTAATAATTTCACATTCCCTGTTTTTTCCTAAAAGTCGGCGCCTTTTAAAGGTTTACCCACGACAGCAAAAAACAAAGGTATTCAATAATATGCGACAATGGCCGTACACAGTTGTGAAAGAGCTCGTGGCTAAAGTAATAACAGCCGCACGGGTCGATCCATCAGGTTAAGCTACGCTTGCCGGGGTTGGTCCAAGGATGGGTGACCATCTTTACATATCGAGATTCCTCCGTGCATCGGAAAGCACGTTAAGCTGTTGGTCCCGGCTGTCAATCGTGGATCTTTGACAGTCGTTGCGGGTTGTCAGAAGCGCGAAAGTCTGACTACCAGTCTTACCAAGAGGTATCGTATTACCCAGTGGGTTGTGGAGGTCAGATAGGCAGTCGCTCCATGTAAAATACTGGTATTCAGCTGCATCCGGTTAGATTGGAAGCCGACCCCAAGACAGTTGGGAAAAGGCTAGGCAGATGGCAGATGATGGCCGTACGCAGTTGTCTGCACAAAGCTTCACGATTGTGCTATTAGATTTTAGTAGAGTGTAGGTCTATTTTTGTTTTTTCTGCATAATATCGAACGTAAAATGCAATTCAGAAATAGGCAAGATATTTCCAGATCGTAAAACTAGACCACCAGCATCTACTTTTAAAGACTATTAAACCATCGTCTTTCTTTAACACTCACTATTGATTGACCTGCCATGAGATCTCTAAAAAAAATATTGTAAAGATTTTGCTGTTTGACCTAACGTGGCTGTGACCAGGTCAATTGCCACGTCACAGCGGTATTAATTTATTGGCACGTCAGCAAACCCCACTAATATTATAAACTACTTATATAGGGTGACTGGTAATTAGTGACCGATACTTAAACACGTGATTGTACTTATGATTACAGACAACTTTCCTGAAGAAAGATTTTTCTTAAACTCATTCACTTTTATCACAATAACACAACAGTCGTATGAAATTCGCGCGCACGCGCCTTTGACCTATCAGCTGTTAGCCGCGTGACGCCGTTCGTTCTTTAGGAAAGTTGTTTGTTATCATGAATACTGGTTACTAATTACCAGTCACCCTATATATAATACGCACACTTCGCCCGCGTGGATTTTTTTTTAAATTATAGCAAAATTATAGTGTTTTTGCACTCACAAATAACGTGAATTTTTATTGGTAAAAGAATTTTTAAAATCGGTTCAGTAGATCAAATGATTACCCGAAAAATTCTACAAATTCACAAACTTTATCTCTTTATAATATTATTAGTGTATTAATATAGATTACGAAAGTTTGTATATCTTTTACTCAATCACGCCAGAAAGGTTAAATGAATCTGGATGAAATTTTGCGCAGAGATAGATTATAATCTGGAATAGCACATAGGATACTTTTTATCCCAGTAGATTGTTTTCTTGGGATGCTTTTAGATTTACACATGGGCGAAGCCGTTGGCAATATCTAGTCAGTTCATAAAGACAATGACGCCCCAAATTGCGCCACAACACTGTTTTCCGCATCACTAGTTCAATCAAGATATTGATGAATGGTGATGTTCATAATAAATATTATAACTGCAGGAATTATTTGGATGCGTAGTCCTTAGCCAGTGAAAACGTTCCTCTATAGCCACCGTTACATGTCGCATTGGTTCGTGCGATTTATTCCCATGTACCTACCTACTATTTGCTCGGCCGTCTCAGTCAGGCGTTTTGCCACCTAACTGCGAATTGAACCATTCATTGTTGTTTGCCACCGTGCTTCTATATTTATTGGGTAAACACAAAGTGAAGTGCCACAATATTTTTATACAGTAAATGGGTAAATATTTGAAAAATCTTTTTTACAATTTATTGCGGTTTCGGTTAGCAGGTGTTGCTAACCAAATGATTCTATTTTTGTTCAAAAGTGTTACAGGAATAGGATTTGTAAAATTGAAATGAAATTTACTCTTACTTGTAAATTTGCTGTTATTTCATACTACCAAAAGCCGTATTATGTTGCTATTTTTGGTTGTAAAAGGACTTTTGGGTGAATATTTTATAACATAAATGTAGAATCTATTGAAATACATTCAGAACATTCCCACGCTACCTCAACGAAACTTTTATGAATCGTAAAGAAGCTCCACATACTTTTGAATACGTTTTTAGGCAGTAAAGTTATTTTTATATGGAGCTTTGTTAAAATCAGGCGTAAAATATTAAAAAAGAACCCGGCCAAGTGCGAGTCGGACCCGCGCTCGAAGGGTTCCGTACCATTTTTTTTTTAAGAAAAATCGTTGCCCCACTTTACACGGAATTAGTCCTGGGTGTGTTCGCAAAAATGTATACTCACATACACAAGACACCAAGACCCGGAACAACTATCTTTTTTAGGTCATACAAATATTTGTTCCGTGCGGGAATCGAACCGCGACACGCAGCGCAGCCGCCGAACGCTCAACCACTGCGCCAACCGTGTCGTCATTATCTATGAAAACGGCAAAAAAATCACGTTTGTTGTATGGGATCCCCCTTAAATATTTATTTATTTTTAGTATTTTCTGTATAGCGCCGACAGAAATACATCATCTGTGAAAATTTCAATTGTCTAAATATCACTGTTCATAAGATACAGCCTGGTGACAGGCGGTCAGACAGACAGACAGCCGGACGGACAGCGATGTCTTAGTAATAGGGTCCCGTTTTACCCTTTGGGTACGGAACCCTAAAAATACAAGCCCGTTTTGTATAGAATTTAGTTTATATCAGGTGTAAAATATGTCTTTAAAAGATACTAGCTTGTTTAAGTTTCCTTACCCGAAGGGTCCAAACGGAGCCCTATTGGTGTCACTCACGTATCAGTCTATCTGTCTGTCACGTCCGTCACGTCCGTCTATCTGTCTGTCCGTCGTCTGTCACACAAGTTTTACAGCCAAACGGCTGGAGCTACAGTCTTTCAAAATTTTCACAGTATAATCATCTTGTTGACCCAAAGCCAAACAAATAGTCAAAAATACATTTGGTACGGAACCTTAAATCTACGAAGTCCGACATACACTTGCCCGGTTTTTTTCATGGCCTGTCCTACAAAATCCGTCCAGTTTTCGGTACAAAAAGTACTTATATTATTAGACACTCAACGATAGTCAAGACCTACACTAATTTTGATCAGCTTATGGTAATTTTGTACGGTAAGACCAATTTTTTCTTGGCTTCCTTGAAGAAGGTTTTTCATTTCTATGGACAGAAGTGGTATCGTAGTGGATACAATCTGACCAGGCATTTCGGTAACATTTTTATTTGTGGTCATGGGAAATCCTTCAATGACTTCTCCCGCTCTGGGTGGAGCGGAAGGGCGTGTCAGACTTTAGGTCATAGCACACATATCAACTCGGAAAGGGATCGTCATCGTATCGTCTTTCGCCTTGTCGTCAAACAGGCGTTAATCCAACGTAAGCACGTAACCATAACGGATCACCAGCTCCGGTACGTCGACTCGGCTACGGCAAGGCGACGCCGCGCTTACGGCTCGCCGACCGCTGGTTGACCTGGCTGGCACACAGTTTGAATCTGTTTTGTTTGTTTGTTTGAAATCTAACCAACTGACTTTTAATGGTTTTTAATTGAACATCACGTCTAAATGACTCATTTCTTTGAAAAAAATATATTACATCGTAATTTTATCTGAGAATATTTGAAATTATACCCTTATAACATAGTATAATTAATTTGTAAAGTTATGTCTAGCGCGGATAAAAAATTGAGAACTAAGCAAAAACTGTGAAGCGTATTTTTATGAAATTTTTACCATTTTAAAGATCATTTAATTATTTATAATTAAGTCTAAGTGTTTTAGGTTAATACCTGTTGTTTTATGTGTAACAAATTAATAATGCGTCTAACTTCGGACAGCGCTTCTTGATGGGCGAGTCCTATTACTGGGTGGACGCACGACGCGCTACGTGAGCTCAGCACAAAACACGCAAGCCAACCACTCAAGGTCATTGGCAGTTAAAAGCGCCTTAAATTATCTTGTGATTGACAGACATGACAGCACGTTCGGCAACAGTTAGTGTGCTGCAGCAAGCGCGGGGACGAGCCCTAAGCGCGAGAACGACGAGCCGTAACCGCGGGCACTGCAAGTTGACCACGCACCGCACCGCGGTTCCTGAGCTTGCCCCGAGGCGAGTCGATAACGTTACGATTCCGATTAGTGTGCCTTGCAGTAGGGAGTTTCATACAAAGAATACTGTACGGCTCGAGTTGTACGGTGACGATCCCTTTCCGAGTTGATGTGTGTGCTATGACCTTTTTACTGACTAAAACCCACCCCTCTTCCTTCATTAGCCTGCGTGCCCAGGGGCGCGGTAACTCTGTTTCGAATTTATCTGGGACCCCTGCGAAGACGTCGGCCATAACGGTCGTGGTCCTGATCGGACGGCCAGCTACCCACTACTCGCCGTCCGCAGGCCCTGAATGTACATTTTATCATTGAAACTTAACAAATACCTCATTATAATATTTTTGTAAATTAAATCTTTCACAACGATTTAATACCGTAGTCAAAAGTTTTAAGTATCTAACTTAAAGCTGCCGTCAATTATTAACTCCAATAATCAAAACATTTTCACCAAAAATCCATTAAATAAATAAAAACCAAAAATTATGAAGCACTTATAACCATCTCGGTTTATCTTCTAATTAAGCTACGCTAAGTTATAAGTAAGTTGGTAAGTGGTGCTAAGCTAAGTTAATAAGATATGAATTTTAACTGCCTGCCCAAAAGCCTCGCGTTAATGAATAAGTTTAGTTTAGCTTGAAACTGGCCTTTTGCTGTGGTTTTACTCATGAAATACAGGGTGGATTACTTCGGTAGATATGTTAGTTTAGAAAGGGAATGCGATATTGTATTTTAAGGCTTAATAAACTGAGGTGTTGTACTGGAACAACTTGCGACCGACGGATGCCCCTTAAGTTAAAGGGGAAAATCTATAAGTCCGTGATTAGACCTGTCGTACTGTATGGATCAGAATGTTGGGCTGTGAAAAAGACGGATGAAAAAAGACTGCATGTGGTGGAGATAAGAATGTCGAGATGGATATGTGGAGTAACGAGAATGGATAAAGTGAGAAATGAGTACATTAAAGGTAGTTTAAAAGTGGCGCCAGTCACAGAAAAGCTGAAAGGAACCGCTTGTATTGATATGGTCATGTAAAGAGGAGGGATGAAACACATGTAACCAAAAGAGTTATGAATATAAATGTGGATGGATGGAGAGGGAGAGGAAGGCCAAAAAAAGGATGGATGGATTGTGTGAGGAGTGATATGAAAGAAAAGGGAGTTAGTGATAGCGTGACGGCTGGCAGGACAGAATGGAAGAAAAAGACGTGTTGCGCCGACCCCTAGTAACATGGGATAAGGGCAGGAAGATGATGAAACTGAGGTGTTGTAATGTTAATTTCTGACATTTTTTCAGGAATAATAAAACAATGGAAATTATGATTTAGCTTCCTTTGTGTTACCTACTATTTTTTATGTCCTTTTATTGGTTTGAGACATGAAGATAATAGAGAAAGCAAAATTTATGTATATCTATAAGATTTAACGAACGTTACATAGCTTAAAAAACTAATCAACTAAACTTTGTCTGGAATTAATTAATATTTTTATTTATTTTGCTTTCTTTTCAATAACAGTACTTACTATCTTTCGTTTAATTTTATTTCTTTCATATAAAAAAAAAACATTTTTTATGAAATTTTTTACAATCATCTAAGTATGTGAATCTTTTTTTATGACTATCAGAAAAATAGAATTTCCTCTGACAATACTGCAAATAACATTTAAGCCTTAGTATTTTCTGGAGAAATCCCAACAAATATTTCTCACAACAAAAATAAAATACAGTCTATTTTATTTGTAGTACGAGTAGGTACACAAACGCAGCTGGCTTTCTCGTTAGTTTGGTAGACAAGAAACAATCCATTATTTAGTAATTAAGATGTCTACGAACACAATACATTTGTTACTTAGTATCTACAAACTTGTTAGTAAATCAATGTTATCTTTCCTTTGTTATTTCTCAAATTACATTTATAGGGTAGTGACCCGTCCTTGCTTCGCATGTGTGTAATCTACTAATGTTCCGATATGTCAAATTGTCAAGGTATCTGTCCTTTATTTATAAGTTTAATATTTATGTTTTATCACAGCCATTTGAAATAAATTCTCTTAATGATGGTAAAACCCGTACTCAAATCTAGTTTTCATCAGCAGCATTTTTTACTACTACTCTCTACTCAAATACAAAGTATTTGTATCAATTTCAAAGTATTTATGAGAAATGAAAGAGTATGTCAATATTCAGTCAGAAAGGTGGTGATAGTTACCCCTTCCAAAGGGTTAGTTTCTATAAAAAAACACAGGTAAGACATTCATTCTGTCTGCTCACCAATCTGTATGTCAAGCTACCTAATAATGGGAGTTTAAACTTTCCAGATAATTACTTGTGCCATTGAAAGATCCTGATTAACTGTTGACGTTGTGGGTTACACATTTTTATTTCATTTTGCTTACACTTTTCCAAAGCTGGGCCACCCTCAAATTCTTGAACGCATATAAAATTGCATTATGATTTCCAAGCAGAAATATGCCAATGCTGCTACCAGAATCGGCATATTTCTACTTGAAAATTAACTTGAAATTAGCTTTTAATTTCACGTTAATGTTCATCTCAACCAAGGTTTTGAACCTAGAAGCTTAGACTAACAATCTATTAAAGCACATACGCGCTTACGTACCTGCACTATCTTCTAAAGCTCTCCCTTGAGCATCGTAAAAGACAACTGAGAAATTATACAGGTAGATAAAAGGCAGGTAAAATAGGAGCAGTATCAGGATAAACAAAACATGAACATTCCGGCACTGATACCATCTTACTGTGATAACTAATCCACCACAGCAGTATCTATGGCTACTTGAGAATTGGTTTTTGAGAGAAGAGTTTCGACCGGTTTCTTATTTGAGTATTTTTTTGTTGGTTCCAAAATTTGACAGACCTTCAGACTTAAGTGGAGTTGGACGAAAGCTAAATTTCCAATTCTTAATTAAGAAATTGAGACTAAGGTTATTTAGTTAAAAATTTGGTTTTGTTTTTTAAATAATTACACTTGGTTTATCCACGGGTTTTTCTCCCTTGGCATTTTTCACAGCAGTCCTGTATTTTTTTAACGGGATTAACATGTACTGTTCCAACCTATAGCACTCAGCAATGACATAACTTTATGTCAGTGATCGAATTTCGTTATTAGAATAGCATTTTAAGAGATTTACTAACATATAAACAAACAATTTTACCTCTATGTAATAGTAGCTTAGATTAGATAAGTAACAAGCTTAATCTTAAAAAAAAAACATGTTTCATTCTACAGTCACAGTTGTAAATTACTGCATCACCAACCCCTTTAATGAAATATAATTTTTGTTCCCATCTTAATTAATAACTATTTCAAAAGCTTACCTTTCAAAGCCATCGTAGGTAGCAACGCTAAGGCCTGTAGCATCGACCAAAAGTAAGTCTTCCCGTTCTTCATTCCGTTATAAACTATTCACACGATTTCATCCAAAACAGTACATTTTACACTCAGAGTCACTCTGTGTTCTTTCATTTAAATGTTCATTTATTTTGGTCACGATTCATTTAATCTCTTCGCCCGTTCATTTGGTTTTTTACCCGAACGACGCGTGTTTGCGTACGTGTCGACTTTTATGTTTTTAAATGGAAGTTTTTAAAATCTGGTGTGGTTTTTTTTGAGTTAATTTATGTTGACTGCGTAATTTGTGAGGTGAGGTGTTTTTTAATTCAAGTTTTTTTGACTACAACTTAAGCATTCACTGCATTGTTATTTGTAGTGCTTTTTAAAAGTATCTGTTATTCAACGAGCACTGTAAATTCAAAATTAAATGAGGAAAAGAGAATACTTCAATTCAAAGTTGTGTGCATTTCTGCTTAATTCAAGGAATAAATTAAGTCTTTTATAATTTCAATCAAAAGTGTAGATTTGTTAATTAAATAAACATTGAATAGATCTGAATTTCTTTATACAAATAAACACTACACTCAAAATACTTACAAAAGATAATTATTCTGGTTTCTACAGGTGAATAATTGGTATCCTCCAATTACTAGTGCCTAATTAATAAATCCTTTGTTTCATTGTAATTGTTCTAATTTCGTAGAACGGCTTCAATAGACTAAGAACTATTCAAATATTTATTTTACTAATTAGACAGTTTGACTAGACTTCAGAACAACTATAGACCAAGTCCAGAACTCTGAACAATGAAACTCCTAGGGTACCCAAAAAGTTAAATTACGTCTACTTGCAAGTTACTTAATCGGAAATTAAGACTTGAACATTTCCAACTATCACTACGACAAAACCGTTTCTCTATTTCGACAAAACAAAAGACCATTTATTTCTTTACATGTGTAACAAGGAAATATTGCCTAATATTTCACATCTTTGTTTCAGAAAAAAGAACGCCAAACTCACACAAAAATCATGTACGAAAAGCTCTAAATCAATTTCACCACTGTTCACTACACACTTTAAAAAATAATGCGTTCATTTAAAAACCTCGGATATGCATTTAAGAAAATCGTCACAACTTATAAACTGCGAACATCGCAACGTAGCGCTACGAACTGCTACGAAACGTCCTCCCGGCGCCGAGGCTCGTAGCAAACTGGAACGTAGCGCGTAGCACACAGCTACGCCGTCGTAGACCCACTACGTCATGAAAAGGTTATCGTTCAAACCCTTATACATTGCGCCTTTTGCCTGAATAGGAATGTGTCATTTTTGCCTATTCCGTTTTGTGACACAAAGTATGTTTGGATTTCTTGCGTGAAGCTGAATGGTCTGCTGTAAAAGTGTCTATGTACAAAGGAATGACGACTTTGGAATAAGGCTGTGCAAGTATTCCGTCTTGTTTTATGAGTGCCGTAGAAATTACAAGGGGACTTTGCAAATGGCGTTTGTAATTGTATGTGTAAAATATGTTGTTTGGAAAGCCTTATGGTGTAAGGAGTAGGGAATAAGTACTTGTGACGAATGGGTAGACTTTTATGTTATACATAAATCAATAAACTCGTCATGGTAATGAAAATTCGTTTATTTAAATCATTTTGCGTAAAAAATGTACAAAGGTGGACTTAATTCAATGCTGAGGGGATTTTATTAATGGTAGGTGTAATTTTGAAAAAAGTGGTATTCATATTTATTTAAATACAAAAATATTTTACTATCTGATCCCATGTTACTTGAAGTAAGGTTTTAAGCTAGTTTTCTGTGCAGCTCTGCAGTTTTCCGGTAAACTTCTAGTCCCTTACTTCAATGTTCCGTTTCTTTTGTTATTCTTCGCTATGTTACAACAGGACAAAGGCTTTCTTCACGTCCATTATACTTCTAATTGAGTTACTCTACGAGTATGGGGTTCTTGTGACGACATGTTTGTCGAGTTATAACCTTGAATATTGCATGATTCTTATTAAGTAATTAACTGATTAGACAAAACTTTTTTAGAAAAAATACAACTGACTTCTAAAAATGTAAATACATTATAAATTTAAAAATAACTTTAATTTCGAAAGTCGGTGTTTGTATTTGATTTCTTCGTTATTTGTTAACGACTTCTGAAATTAAAGTTATTTTCAAGTTTTTAATGTATTTTCATTTTTGGAATTCGATTGTATTTTTTGTAAAAAAGTTTATAGTTTTCACTTGTTGGTTGTTATACCCCAGAACTAAAGCTACATAATTATTAAAGTTACGTCCGAAATGATAACCCCCATAACATGGAACATGGAATTTGAACATACTCGTAATTGGAGGAGACCAAAACGTCATCTTTGTAAACACATTTTTTGTTTTTGTTATGTTTTTCAAAAAGAACTTTAGCAATTTCGATAAAATTTATATGAGACTACCTCTGGAGTAAATACTCTTTCAGATAAAAGAATTTTGAAAATCGACCCACAACTGACAGAGAAATCGGTGGACATACATAAAAAAGAGTGGCACTCTAGGAGTGCCGACAGAAGTGAAAACTAGAACAAAAATGCCCAACGTGCCTAAAGAAGTTTTCACTTCAATCTGCTACGCGATCCACTACGTATCGGTGTCGGTGTCTGCGTCGGTATCGGTGTCAGTGTCGGTGTCGGTGGCGGTGTCAGTGGCGAGTTCAATTTTCCCATCTCAAAATGCCCAACGCGCCTAAAGAAGTTTTCACTTCAATCCGCTGCGCGATGCGCTACGAGTGCTACGAATCTGCATGGCGTAGCACTCGTAGCGGGGTCGGTGTCACACGAGTTCAATAGTTTTCTCCCATCTCAGAAATGCCCAATGCGCCTAAAGAAGTTGCCGGCTGTCGCTGGAAACCAGCGCTGGGGCTCTATCTTGCATAGGGTCATAGCACTAAGCTGTGCGATGGCGGTTTTGCGTGGATGTGACGCATACTTTCCCCCAGCTTTTCTTTTTTTGTTGTGTTTCTCTGTTTTTTGCGTCATGTTTACCGTAAATAAACGTATTTTCTTTCTTTTCTTTCTTAAAAAAAAACATAATACCTACAGTCGAACATACAATAACATTTTTTCGAAGTCCGTTAAAAACTGTATGTGCATAAACACAGATGCATTCTCTTTTCTCTCAGTCTAATTCCGATGAGACGACAATCTGACATGACTGGGTAGAGATCAGACTAAGGACACGGGGGTATCAGACCGTCAACTTCCAAACTATTATCACAATATTAATAACATTTACCTACTGTGATAATTATTGATTGTAGTAGGAAAAGTGGACGAAAGAAAATCGCACGGGCGTTCACCTATCGGCTGGTCTAGTGGTGAGAAAAATTGAAGACAGAGTGGACTGGAAGCTGCTCCGTGAAAGCATTTCAGGACGGGCATGACCTTCAGCAATGAAAAACACGAATAAAAATAACTGTGATCATGAATATTTCGAAGTGAGTAGATTATTCCAATAATGTCGAAGGAGTCATTGCGGTATCATTGTTTATCCTGATTCATCATCTTCATCAGCCTTTTAATGTCCCCAATGCTGGGGCACAAGCCACCTCTCTGTGAGAGGGTGTGGGCCCACCACGCGGGCCCAATGCGGGTTGATGGATTTCACATGTCTTCAAATTTTTGGTTCTAGGACATGCCGTTTTCCTCACGATGTTTTCCTTCACCGTTTTGAGAGCAGTAGTGATGAAATATTTACATAAAGTAAACCGCCTGCCTGGGTTTGAACTCACGAGCTACAACTTGTAAGTCGCGGCAGTTACCACTGGGCCACCACGGTTCACTGGGCTACCACTGCTCCTTTAAAAGTTATAATAAAAGCCATAGACGTTTAACAGCTAATCAACCCGTCACAAGTCTATGCCGCACCAGTGAGACTAGGCAAAAAAAAATTTATTCAAATAACTTAATATTATACTTATATTAAAATTATTCTTATTAATAGGTATTAATTATTATTAAAAACGCAAAACAAATATTAAATATTAAACGCCACGGTACCTGACACGTTAAAATTACTTTCACGTTGGTTTGGTGGTTGTCAGTACAACCAAAAAAAAAAGTGTTCTTGGATTTTTGTAAGAGGCAATAGGGTATTTTACTGCGGTTATTTTTGTACAATTTATTAAATGATACAACAATGAATCTTTTTCTGAAGACTCCATCAAATTGGTTAAGCAGCAATTAGCATTTTAACTCATCATCATCATCATCTGCCTAGCCTTTTCTCAACTATCTTGGGGTCGGCTTCCAGTCTAACCGGATGCAGCTGAATACCAGTATTTTACATGGAGCGACTGCCTATCTGACCTCCACAACCCAGTTACTGGGTAATACGATACCCCTTGGTAAGACTGGATGTCAGACTAGCATTTTAACTATTGTTTGCTAAATTGTGGTGACGTCATACGTGTGTGCATCCATTTTCTGTAACTTGACAGATTTAAAAAATGGCTAAGTTCGAGTCGGACTCGTGCATGAAGGGTTCCGTACCTTCGTACAAGATTATACGCGTTTTCTAGTTGCCATTATTAAGATCGAATTACTTTCAAAATATATTTTCGATTTTAGGTAAAGTTACTTTTTGAAACAAATAATAATTCTTCGAAGCAGTATAGAGAATTTTTAAAATCTATTTATCTAAATATTTTAATAGTAACATTTTGTCATTGTTAAGTGTCACTGATTTATGGTTAATTGTACAGTCTATGTCCCACTTTAGGGAATGTAGACTTGATGAAAACGAAGATCAATAAGTCTCAGTCGATTATTAAAAAAATCCTCTATGACCCACTAGCCAATAAGGACACATTCAATCACTATTTGACATTTCAACACTTCTTACTATATAATAAAAGTCTAATTACCATGAATATGTGCTAGTTACATGTTGACATTTTGATAATAGACCTTCGAATATTCAGAGCATAATGACAATAAAAATAAGCCTTAAATATTTTCCCAACAACGAAACATTAACTTTAAGTCTTTGGAACAAGATTGAAAATTGACAGTCGTGAAGTTTCGATTAGTTCAACCAGTACCTATATTTTATCGCCCGTGAAAAGCACTTGTTGTGCGTTTGGCTATGAATGTTTGATAAGGAAACAAACACACCCTGTATTTCTTGAGGGTCAAAGATTTTCATGTAAAGGTCTAAAGTTAAATAAGGAGTGAGTCATTTCAGCGTGAGTTTAGAAGTTAATTAGTTATTCTATGGAAAACACATAGAAAATAAACAAAACTTATGACCCCTCGGCATTCAAAGCGAGGGTGAACTCGCTCGCTTCATCATGAACTTCATATATATATATTAAGATATAGATAACATTCCATCAGGTTTTCCAAATATTAAATCAGTATTAAACAGAAAAAAAAACAAAAGATTTCCAGGACATTACAGCCGGTCGCAGACCAAAAATAAGCTTACGTAAAAGCAAAGCTAAAATAATTTTGCATACGTAGCTTTCGCCGTCTGATAAGGAAGCCCGAGTGTCGAAAGCGCGTAGTGTTCCACGCGCGCCTCAACGAAATGTCAGCAGTAACTGACGGGGCTTGCCAGGGCCGATACCTGTCAAGGGGTCGTGGATAAATTCGAAAGAGAGTCACCACGACCCTTGGCACAGGCACCTGAAAGAACAGGAGTGGGTTTTTGGCAGTAAAAGTCTGACACGCCCTCCCGCTCCGCGGCGGAGCGGGAGAAGTCATTGGATGATTTCCCATCCCCACAAAAAAAAAACGGGGTTACGGAAATTCGTGATCAGATTTCAGCTAAATGGTGGAGCGGGAGGGCGTGTCAGACTTTTACTGACTAAAACCCACCCCTGTTCCTCCCTGCCCTGAATGCCCAGGGGCGAGGTAACTCTTTCAAATTTATCCTTAACCCCTAGGCAGGCATCGGCTATGACGGGCTCCGTCATATATGCTGACAACTCTTTGAGGCGCCACGACCCCTGGGCAGACAGGGACGTCTGTGAACTCTTTTACGAAGAACTCCAAAATTATAGTGTAAAAATAAACAATGAATTTACACGAAAATAACTGCAAAATTTGATTCCTTCCGCGTGGAATTAGTACTTTTCACGTTATAAACTTTCAACCCCCATTTCACCCTCTCAGGGCTGAAGTTACGAAAAACTCTTTCTTAGTGGATACCTATTGTTCATAAAGAATACACTCTCCAAATTCGTTGTCTCTAGGACCACCGGTTTAGGCTGTGCGTTGATATATCAGTCAGTCAGTTAGGACTTTGAATTTTATTTACTGATAGTACGAGTACAACAACATGTGTTATATAGGTATAATATAGTGTGGATTAGTGCGATATGTATGGAGGATTTAAAAGAAATGAAAATGTAGACCGAAGAGAAAAAGTAACTGGATACAAAACATCAGAGAACGGAAGTAGCTAGGCTCATTACACATAAGAACCGATGTCTTGTGTGTGTTGTTCCGCCCGCCAAGACGGCTCCAATCATACTTGACGAACAAGATTGCGTACTGGTGTACAACAAAGGCGGAGAGAATACGTACTAATGAGCTAAGATATACCACTGTTGCAGTATAAGACTATAAGTTACTAGTCCCGTATGGCTTCGCTCTTGTGACCTATTCCAGGAAGCGTGTGCTGCTGGGAAGTTTCTTGCACTACTTCTTCTTTGTAGCTAAAAAACTAAGAATTAGTGCCAGGGCAGTCTTTATGTAGCACTTGCTGTGTGTGACTTTGTTCGCGTGGATGTCGGAAAAAAATTGTCGGTTTAGTTTGAACACATGAATTTTGATTTTTAACCGACTTCGAAAAAGGAGGAGGTTCTATGTTCGACTGTATGTATGTTTTTTTTTTTATGTATTTCCACCGACTTCTCTGTCAGTTGTGGACCGATTTTCAAAATTCTTTTTTTATCCGAAAGAATATACTCCCGAGGTGGTCCCATTTAGCGCTTTTTGAAAAACTGAACAATAACGAAAAATACGTATACATAAATAATTAATGACATTTTGGTTTTCTCCAATAATCACAAGTATGTTTAAATTCTACGTTCCATGTTATTGGGGTTTTTAGTTCTGGGGTATAACAACTAAAAAGTGAAAAATATTTTTTTTTAAGTTATACTTCTTAAGCGACTTGCAACAAAAAAGCGTTAAACGTTTAACGCTCCTGCGGGGGGGGGGGATAGAAAGAGACAGAGCGAAAGTATAACTTCTTACGTGCGTACATAAGTACACACACACTTTTTTATTTTTGATTTTCCTCATTTTTCTGGCATTCAAAGTAGCCATGGGTTTCAGCGATAGTGTAGCCTTGTATGAGTGTTAAATATTTTGAAATGATTAGGTGGGTACTGCAGTGTCCCAGTGGCAACGGTCGCAACTTACAAGTTGTAGAGCGTGAGTTCAAACCCAGGCAGGCGTTTTAGTTTGTGTAATTATTTCATCACCACTGCTCTCAAAACGTTGAAGAAAAACATTGTCATATGAGCCGGAGAGATGTCGTAGAGCCAAAAATTCGAAGACATTTGACATCCAGTATTGGGCCCGCGTGGTGAATTACAGCCCATACCCTGTCACAGAGAGGAGGCCTGTGCCCCAGCGTGGGGACGTTAAAAGGCTGATGATGAGGTAGATTAGCTTCTACAAACAAATATTATCTGACAGCTCTTTCTATTAGAACGTTATGTCGTCTGGGGCAACTAAAATAATACCTATGTTCATACACAAATTTGTAACTCAAAGAGATGGTTTATGGCAATAGGCAAGTCTAGTAATGTAGGTATTCATAACTAGGAAGTATCTTGTAGTTAGGTAAACCTTTCTTTTGAAAGTAAACAATGTAGAAAGTGAACGGGCTGACAGCTTTAAAAAATATATACCTATTGCAAAAAAATTATTACTTTTCAAAGAGTTTTTTTATAGAGTTCAAAGCAATGATTTTTGTTATATATTCAGTAGTTACAAACATTATTGAACATAATGCGAGTTCAACATTAAATAATTATATCACAAGACAAGTGTCTTGTGATAAAATTATTTTGACAACGTGTGTAGCTTTTTAACAGTGAATTTTATTTGTAGTCGGTTTGGTGCATCAAGACCTTACCTTTCACAAAAATACGAAATTTAATTTTTTTTCAGTGTCACACTGCTGGGCAAAGGCCAAATCTCTGTCTTGGGCGATTTCTGGCCAGGTTTGCCTCGCAAACATGATCAGATCATCACTCCACAGTCACCGCGGTCGACCTCGACTACGACACCTCCCCCCTATGGCGTCCAATGAGTGACGATCTTTGCTCACCTGTCCGGGTGCATTCCTGCAACGTGGGCAGCGCACTCCCGATTCAGCTCGGCTGTTTTTTTACCAACATCTGCTACTTGACTTATAGAGCGTATGGCGATGTTTCTCACGCGATCTGTTTTCTAAACACCTATTATGCTGCACTCCATTGCCTGTTGACAAATTTTCAGGTTCAGGAAGTGACCAACTTTATGCACCGTATGCTGGCATGATATGCTCGCGAAGGAGGACGTGGAACGCGTGATAGAGACTTAACTCTCTAGCAGCCGCCGAAGGAGACGCCCTGGGCATCGGGGGTCGCCAGCTGATCTCCAGCCACCGTAGGCGCGGGCTTGCAGACGGCGAGTAATGTGTAGCTTGCCGTCCGATAAGAACCAGGCCCGAGAGTTGACAGCGTGTAGTATTTCACGCGCGCCTCAAAGAAATGTCCGCAGTAACTGACGGGGTCTGTCAGGATGATGCTTGCCTGGGGGTGCGGATAAATTGAAAATATAGTAACCGCGGCCCTTGGCACAGGTAACTGAAGGAACAAGGCTGGTTTTTATTCAGTAAAAGTCTCCACCCGGAGCGGGAAAAATAAAAAAGGACGGTCATGATGCACATAAAAAAATGGCCAAGTGCGTGTCGGACTTCACACATTAAGGGTTCCGTACCAAATGTATTTTTAACTATTTGTATGGTTTTGGGTCAACAAGATACTTAAACAGTGAAAATTTGAAGACGTAGCTCCAACCGTTTGGCTGTAAAACCTGTGTGACAGATGACGGTCAGAAAAACAGACGGACAGACGGACACAAATGAGTGACAGCAATAGGGCTCCGTTTGGACCCTTCGGGTACGGAATTCTAAAAATTGAAAACTTTTCCTCTAAAACCACTGTCATCGCAGTTTATACAAAGATTATGTCATGCCATTAAATAGTTGATAAAGAGCTATTCAGTATTTAAAAGTTACATTTTCAATATTCTAATCTTAGATTGAAAACAACAAATCTCTTAGCTTCAACTAAAATATTAAATCAAATTACTTCCAAAACGTACACAATTTCGAAACATTTTCTGCACTTCCATCCTAAAAAATGAGGAAAAGGATAGAAAAAGCTTCCGTACAATAACATATGAACCAGCATCAGTTATAGGACATTTAAGGAAAATTCACCTGAAGATTCGGGCGCAATACAATGATGGATGGAAATGTTGCTAGCATGAAAAATATTTATTTTGTGCGTGATATTACCTGTGTGTTGACGTAATAGTTTACTGCCTCTGTATGGATTACTTTGTAAATATTTTTGGAAGGTAAGGTATATTTCTGCGGAATCCATGTTTTCCTGGTATTTGGGGATTTGAACGCGTCTGTAATGGGGTGTTTTGTTATTATAAAAAAATCAACATACAGAAAGAAGGCCAATGTTTAATTGGTTCTTTATTTCTATAGACAAAACTTACATGTACTTAGTTTATTATTTGAGAAATGGAATACAAAGAGCTCAAAGTAAAGAAATAGAGCGTTAGACTTTTTTTTTAAGTAACACACTTTGTATGCCTCTGCATATTACAACATTAATGGTATTTACGAAGATGTGCCTTGTCTATATATATTTTAAAATGCATAAATTCATATATCTCTTTCATTTAAATCACTCTTTTTATTCGCGTTTATCATAATATTATTATTCTCTTTATTCTTTACAAAAATAAGTATTATTTACATTATTTCAATATTTCTCTAAAAGAAAAACATATGAAAGAAACCTTTAACATTTATAAAAAAGTAGTCTCCTGGTGTCGGGAGCAGGGTCCAAGCTACCAATGGTTAAGGCGCCAGAGACAGGAACCTCCTCACAATGCGAACCGTATTGAGGAGTACTGCCTTCTGACAGCTTCGCCAGGTGGTCGTCAAGGCTTTTGGCCATCAGGCCGTACAATGACAGCCGAGTCCACATTCCACATAAATCGACCACCTCGTTTGGTAAGTCGAGATATTTGATTTGCTTCCCTATAACAGCTTTCACGAGGTTCTCATCATGTTGGATGGTGACATCGATTATTATTGTGCTGCGCGCTAATTGGTCTATCACCACTTTATCCGGCTTATTGGCAACAATTGTCCTGTCAGTGATGATAAACCGATCCCAGTACAACGTGACACGGTCATTTTCGACAACTGGGTCGAGCACATATTTGTAATAAGTAGTAGCTTGTAGTTCGTATACATATGTTACCAGCAAAGTATACAATATTTTATCTTTCGTTTATGATCAACCTGCCTAGGCATTACCTACAAATTTCCGGTCACATAATATACCTATAAAGTTATTTATTCGTTTTTAGAAGTACGTTGTTGTAACATTCTGTTGGAAATAGACTGATGTTCACACTCGTCTATTAAGATCCAAAAATAAAATAAGAATAACAAATATCAAAGCACTAACATTTCCTTTGTAACTGCGAACATCAAAATACCCAATTAACGTACCCCAAAAATACTCTAACAATATCTCCCATAACATCACGTACATGACTAAAGCAGAGTATACACGAGGCAAGTAAGCCGTCACTTAATAGTACGAGAACACATTAGTGGGTTGCGACGACTAATGAGTAGGATTTACTAGAGTTGCGGTGCGTTTGAGTTATGGCTGAAGACGCTTGTGTGGATCAGCCTTAAGAACGTTAATGACGTCATTTTGATCAAATGTAGACGTGGCTTTAGATGTGTTTGTGTGCTTGCATTTAGTTTTTTCCTTTGTTTGGTGTCTGAAAATTACTTTGTGCAACAGTGTTGGTGGCGGTCACTACATTACCATTGTTGCTAGAGTGCGGGATTTCAGTGGGATTGTAAGGTCGCGGAGTGAAATAAACCAATGTCGTTTTAATTTTATGAGAACAAAAATATTTTGATCTTGCGTCAACTAGAGAGAGTAAACTTACGGAAAGGGTCATTATTTCAGCCGAAAAACGTCTACTGACTTGGTCTCCCCCAAGTGTCACCACAACGACCGTTCCTGGGAATCTCGCACCCTTCGGACCCTCACCATGTTATCGGTCCACATAATTTATTCATTTATTTGACACTTCATGCACAGAAGTACAGAGGCGAACTTAATGCCTCAGGCATTTTCTACCAGTCAACCTTTGGATGATGCAGAAACATATAGTGGTAAGTGCAATATAAAAAAAAAACAATGCGATGAATATTTATTAAAAAAGATAAAGTATTAATATATACTCATATAAATAAACTCAATACACAAATATACATAAACAATAGGTACAAACAGATAATTGGAGAAAGGATTAGCGTTGTGATGATAATACTGCCAACTTATTACGAATGTGCTCGCGAACTTTAACCTTGAAGGTTAACCGGTTGGTTGCCATCCTGATTACCTGGGGTAGCGCATTCCACAAAGAAATAGACTGAAAGAAGAAAGAATAGTGAATGAAGTCAGTGCAGTGAGCAGGACATTGGAGAAGACGGTCATAACTCCAAGAACGTTCGGCTCCATCGACCATCTATTCTGCGAGCAATGTGCAAGTTTGGAAAGGGTCAGAAAGCGGAGAATACATTATTTCTAATGCATACCTGCTTAAAAATATTGTTATAATAAACAACATTTTAAAAATTTTCCATACATAAGTTCGTATATCATGCTCAAAAGCTTTTTCATTCAGAACGTCATATTGACGGTATTATACAAAGAAGCTCGTGGCTAAAGTAATAACAGTCGCACGGGTCGATCCGCCCAGAGGACACGGTGGAGCATACGGTGGAGGTTTGCCCCGCTTGGGCAGAGCACCGCCGTGTCCTCGTGGATGCGATAGGCGGCAGCGACCTCTCGCGCCGTGCCCTGGTTCAGGCCATGGTACGGAGCGAGAGGGAATGGGGGGCCGTCTCCTCCTTCTGCGAAGCAGTAATGCTCGCGAAGAGGGAGGCGGCACACGTTAGGGCGACTCAACAGCGGCAGAGTCGCCCAAGCGCCCTCAGCCGCAGCCGCCGCAGGAGACGCCAGGGGCTGCGAGACGATCTCCGGCCACCGTAGACCCGGGCCTGCGGACGGCGAGTAGTGGGTAACTCGCCGTCTGATCAGCACCAGGCCCGAGAGTCGACGGCGCTTAGTGTTCCACGCGCGCCTCAAAGAGTTGTCAGCAAAGGACGGGGCCTGCCACGGCCAATGCCTTCCCGGGGGTTGAGGATAAATTCGAAAGAGTCACCTCGCCCCTGGGCGTGTAGGGCAGGGAGGAACAGGGGTGGGTTTTAGTCAGTAAGAGTCTGACACGCCCTTCCGCTCCACCCTAGAGCGGAAGAAGTCATAAGATGATTTTCCAACCCCCAAAAAAAAAAAAACGGGTCGATCCGCCAGTTTAAGTTACGCTTGTCGGGGTTGGTCCATGGATGGGTGACCATCTTTACATACCGAGACTCCTCCGTGTGACGAAAAGCACGTTAAGCCGTTGGTCCAGGCGGTCAATCGTGGATCTTTGACTGTCGTTACGGGTCGTCAGAAGCCCGAAATTCTGACAGCCAAACTTACCAAGGTGAGATAGGCAGTCATTCCATGTAAAATACTGGTGTTCAGCTGCATCCGGTTAGACTGGAAGCCGACCCCAAGATAGTTGGGAAAAAGCTAGGCAGATTGATGTTGACGTTATCATAATATTCACGGTCATGGCCTTTGGCACATAAATAGTTTCCTACAGTACTAATGTTCGCGGAAATACAGGAGGAAACTGTGCGTGCTTGACGTCCATTTTGTGCGCTGCTAAGTATTGTTTATTAATGCTCTCAATTAATATAAATTGTCCGTGAAAATGGACATAATGTGTTGTTTGTTTGTGTATATAGGTAGAGATTTAGAGTCAGTACGTTTTAGAGGTTTTATGGTCAGCTGATACATTTTTAATCGATGGGAAAACACAACGCGCAACGCGCAACGTGCTCTGGCACAGGCAACTGAAAGAACGTGGGTGGGTTTTAGTCACTAAGAGTCTGATACTCCCTTCCAATCCATCCAATTGTACGGGAACTGTATGATGATTTACTAAAATATAAAAAAGCATCACATTATAATAATAATAATGATTTATTATCAGGCAACTAAGGCCCATAAATAAAATACAAAAAATAATCTTAAAAGATATAAACTAATACATATTGAAAAACATAAAAACTACTGCACACGAAGTGACGGCGTCGTGTTACGCTGCGAGGTGTCGCGTAGCTGGCTGCGGAAACGCCGATACAGCACACCTGTCGGCCAAAACTCTTCCTTGAGGAAGGTCATCATTAATGGTGAGTCGGAATGCGCACCACGAACGACTTGAAATTCGTGTTATGGCGTGCCTCCAACTCCTCCACCCTCAAGGTCCAGTTGATCTTCACCCGCATGTACTCTACGATGTCCTCAGTCTTCGTAGAGTGATGCAAACGGGACACGTACAGCTGCGTCGTCGGTACTGCAGGACGTAGCAGCATGTTAGATCCTGCCGGCGCCGTCCCACACTGGTTGCGATAAGTAGGCTTCCTCTTCTTTCCCTCCACCTTGATGAAGCCGTCCTCATCGCATGTGTTCTTCGGTGGAACCTGCTGTTTATGAGCACACGACACGGTTGGCGTAGTGGTTGAGCGTTTGGCTGCTGCGCTTTGTGTCGTGTGTTCGATTCCCTCACGGAACAAATATTTGTATGGCCTGCAGATAGGGCTGGGTTTCTTGTGCATGTGAGGTCACATGTTTGTGAATGCACCCATAGTAAATTCTTAGTGTGGGGCAAAGTTTAAAAAAAAAGAATAAGATAAGCCATGAATACCGATTTCTACGCAACTTTTTGGTCACCGCGGTGCCACTGTCACTCATACCTAATTCATTTTCCATTCGAGTAACACCAAACATTGTACGAATGTTTCCCCAATTACTGACGGCACGATTGGCGTAGTGGTCGAGCGTTCGACTGCTGCGCTGCGTGTCGCGGGTTCGATCCCCGCACGGAACAAATATTTGTATGGCCTACAGATAGTTGTTCCGGGTCTGGGTGTCTTGTGTTTGTGAGTTTAAATGTTTGTGAACGCACCCACGATATAGGAGTAATTCCTAGTGTGGGGCAAAGTTTTCTTTAAAAAAAAAAGAAATTCATTCCATTATTTAAAAAGTGATATCCATGTGAATGTTATCTTAATACAAAATCAAACAAAAGTCACATTTAGACGATGCAAGACCCTGCAGGCGAGTTGCGTTACATTGCGGACTATTGAGGGACAATGAATTCAGTTGATCAAACAAATACCGCAATGTAGTGAAACTTGCATGCATCTTCTTGCATTGTCTAAATGTGGCTTTAGGCATTAAAAAAAAGAAATGCCAACTCAATAAAAAAACCGGTCAAGTGCGTCTCGGACTTCGCACATTTCGGATTCCGTACCAATAAAGGGAATTATGAAAAATCTAATTTATCAATAATTATAATCAATATTATAATTATTGATAAATTAGATTTTTAAATTTAACCATCAAATACCAATGTATACCAATGTACCAATGTATTTGATGGTTAAATATACGTAATAATAAACATTATCACCAAATTTCAAGTTCGTAGGTCAATTTATGGGAAGTTAAAAAAATCTTCAGAATAAAATTTTGTGACAGACGACCGATGGACAGACAGACAGACGGACACGTGAGTGACAACAATAGGGCTCCGTTTGGACCCTTCGGGTACGAAATTTAAAAAACAAAAAAAAGGAAAATCCGGTTCCACACCGGATTGTACCAGTTTTACATGATTTGGATTTTACTTGTTTTATTTGCAATTTTTATCAGTCAAGCTTACGTTTTCCTCCTATCATATTTTTTATCTAGCGATGATGCGACTGATGATAGTGAATACTTTTTTCTGAAGTAGGTAAACAATTCACTGGAGACGATTTTTGTATTATCTATTTTTTCCTGTGAGGTACTTAAGTCTGACGTCATGTGTCTGTAATAACTTAGGCACCCATGCAATATAATTTTTATTGCACATTACATTTTTCTGTTCCGCAAGATCTTAATAGACATTAACTATAAGTTCAAAATTTATAACCAGTACACATTAAACGGCAGAAAAGTTTATACGCGTTTACGTCACCAGTGGTGAGCACTACGTGCCTCACCTTTTCGGAGAATATCATCAATAAGGTCTGAAAAACTCCTTTTAGACCGACTCTTTCTGGCGATTCCACTCACATCTGCCTTAATGTAAATACCTTTCCTTACTTAGTTACTAGCTAGACCTCTAAACTAGGCCTCTTTTTACGGCACGTAGGTAGACCAGTCTGTTTAGTCTCTCGCTATCCAGTACTAAACAAAGACCACTACTCAAAAAGTACGTAAAACTGGCCACTGGAAGCGGTTTCGCATGTAGGTATGTTTTGCGGCAAAAGTTGTTAAAGTCAAACGGGTGAGTTTAACTCGTAAACAATGAAGCAACTACTTTACGAGCTTTAAACCCGACACGTTATTGTTCTGTGTATACTTTCACGCCATTTTATCATACGGGTCAGCAGGAAAGTCGAATGGAGTTGTTTATTTAGAGTAGTCTGCAAAAGATCGTTGTATAAGACAAGTATTTTCACCAAATTTTAAGAACGGTTTATTCAATTACATCTCTTCTGCTACGCAGCCAAAAGAAAGAGTCTTGTCTATGCTACCTACCTACGTCTTTAACAGAACATTTATATATGTTTCACACACAGCACATGATCCCATGCCACAATAATTTTGAGCATTCTTGCTCTAAATTATTGTGGACTGAAATAATAAGAATAGTTTATTTGGAGCAAAGACAAATACTGTCAGTGAAAAACAATGTTAATAATAGCAGCAAAAGTTCAAACTGTGTGGCGCAGAAATATGAGTACAAGATTACTAACGTCAAAAAAATCAGCACTATCTTTATGCTACAAGTTGAGTACAAGATTACTAACATCAAAAATATCAGCACTATCTTTCTGATACAAGTTGAGTACAAGATTTCTTACGTCAAAACAGGAGCACTATTTTTCTGGCTACAAGTTGAGTACAAGATTACTAACGTCAAAAATATCAGCACTATCTTTTAGCTAAAAGTTGTTTTGAAGTGAAAAAACATTTACCGTAGATTTTTATGCGATCTGAATTCCAAAAGCCAAATGGATTTTGGAGCGCCACGAGATTTAGAGCAAGAAACACACCACCACTGAAATAATAATAATATCTAATCGTTTATTTGGAGCGAAAACTGACAGTGAAAAAACAATGTTAATGATAGCAGAAAAAGTTTAAACAGTGTGGCGCAGAAATATGAGTACAAGATTAATAATGTTAAAAATATCAGCACTATTTTGCTGCTACAAGTTGAGTGCAAGATTACTAACGTCAAAAATAGCAGCACTATCTATCTTCTACAATTTGAGTACAAGATTACTAACGTCAAAAATAGCAGCAATATCTTTCTGCTATAAGTTGAGTACAAGAGAGTAGATTTTTAAGCGATCTGAATTCCAAAAGTCAAATGGCAACCGCCACACTGCAAATAATTAACGTACACCTGCAACCCACACACAACCAATATAACATAGTAATACCTACAAACCATCAAAACACACATAAAACAAAACCCGGTAACACACAAAATTGGTTACAAATAACATTATAAGCCTCAAAAGCCAATTTGATACTAATGTCCTTTTATGTCAACAACGTAAGCTACAATGTTATAGCTATCATAATTTTGTATATATTAAGTTGGTTGCTAGAATCGCAGGAAGTAGGATTAATTAAATGCATAAACTAACTATCGCTCAGCACCATTTGAATCCAAGGCAAACTCAAGAACGTTTCGGTAAAATAATTAGCATTGCCATTCAACGTGGCAATGCTGCCAGTGTTTTGCCTTTTAAAAATAACAGCACTATCTTTCTGCTAGAAGTTGGTTTGACGGAAAATAATATTCTAAAGAAATATATAATGATCCGTCAGGCCCCTGATTAACAGACACATTTAAAAACTATTGTCGCGTCTCCGATTGGGGACGGGCTGACGGGTTAATCGGATCTCAATTCCGAAAGTCAAAAATGATGACAAGCGCCACACTTCAAAGAATTTTGTACGTTCACCTGCAACCAATTTCAAACGACTAACATAACATAGTAACACCTACAAACCATCAAAACACAGATAAAACAAACCCGATAACACACAAAATCGGTTACAAACAACATTATAAGCCTCAAAAGCCAATTTGATACTAATGTCCTTTTATCCCTACACCATTAAGCTACAATGTTATAGCTATGGTAATTTTGTATATATTAAGTTGGTAGCGCTGAAAACTTTGGTCATTAGAACAAGGGCAGTATGTAAGTGCTCTGAGACTGTTATATCTACACACCGTGGGCAGGTGGGACCGCAGGGCATGGTACAAGTTATAGGCGAATTGTAATTTATTTTACTGCCTCGTTGGTCGGGCAAAAAGTGCTATTGAATTTTTCATCATCATTTCAGCCAAAAGACGTTCACTGCTGGAGATAGGCCTCCCCCAAGTTACGCCACAACGACCGGTCCTGTGCGTCTCGCATCCATCGCCTACCCGCGACCCTCACCAGGTCATCGGTCCACCTTGAGGGAGGCCTTCTAACATTGCGTTTTCCGGTACGCGGTCGCCACTCTAGAACTTTTCGGGCCCATCGACCATCTGTTCTGCGAGCAATGTGGCTCCCCACTATCACTTCAGTTTGGTGATTCATCGGGCTATGTCGGTAACCGTAGTTCTCAGGAACCTGGAAATCACTCAAGGAAACTCCAAGCATTACCCTCTTCATTGCCCTTTGGGTGACTTTAAGCCTTCTGATGAGGCTCATTGTGAGCGACCACGTTTCGATTCTTATGGAAGACTGATTGGAAGACTGAAGATGTTAACTTATGGAATTAGTCTGTACCAACCCGGAGTTTGGTGGTTTGACACCACCGTTATTCGGAAAGTACGTACAGCTGTTTGGTCTCTCCGGGGGTCTTGATTGCCATCCCATCGGACTATGAGAGTATAGGAACAGAGAGTGCACCTGTGTTTGCGCACACTCTTGTGCACTATATAATCTCCTACGTACTTGGCTAATTTCCGATGAGATGGCTACTGTGAGCTAAATTCGGTTGGAAGGATTATATTATTAGTATACGAGTACTTTAGAAAATATCACAGATTTTAGAGGCTGGATTCAAAAGTAAAATAACTAAAATCTGAAAATACTCTTCCCAAAAATTTATCAGTTGTTTTAATTCTATTCGCGCTTTTCCATGGCTACGCACCTGTGGCTTGTCACAATGAAATCGTGCATTTTTTCTAAGTCTATATATGCACTTAGTGATAAATAATAATAATTAATAAAAGCCATAAATAAATAAAAGTGAAACCTGAGAAAGATAAGCAAATCAAGTATCTTGACTGGGCTCGCGAGGTTGTCGACATGTGGGATGTGGACTCAGCGATCATTGTACCGATAGTCGTGTCAGCCAATGGCTTAATAGCCACAAGCCTCGACCAACACCTCAGGAGGCTCTCCTTAGGCGACTGGATCAAGGGCTTGATTCAGAAAGCTGTACTTCTGGACACGGCTGGCATTATCAGGTGGTTCCTATGGGCCCTAACCGCCGGTAGCTTGGACCCTGTTCCCGATACCGGTGGGATACTATTTTTATGTTTTATTTTCTTTTTTTTTTTAATGTAAATGACATGTGCGAAAGTGAATAAACGACTAATAATCAGCCTTTCAATGTTCCCACTGTTGGGATATAGGCTTCCGCTCTGCGGAAGGGAGTAAGTAGGCTGTAATCGACCACGTGGTAATCCACCAGTGGGGATTGATAGATGTCACATGTCCTCGAAATTTTGGTTCTAGGAAATACCGGTTTGCTTACAATGTTTTCCATCACCGTTTAGAGAGCAGTGATGATGAAATAATTTACACAAAGTAAATCGTCAGCCAGGTTCACCCACGACCTACAACTCGTAAATCGCTATTACCACCATGCCAACACTGTTCTCGCACTTGCACATAACGACCGGTCCTGTTCCTCTAACATAACGACCGGTCCTGTTCCTCTAACATAACGACCGGTCCTGTTCCTCTAACATAACGACCGGTCCTGTTCCTCTAACATAACGACCGGTCCTGTTCCTCTATCATAACGACCGGTCCTGTTCCTCTAACATCCATCGGATTGGAGTGGAACTTTATATCAGCAAATTAATTTTTCCCGGGTCTATAGCGATGGTTGTGGTTAGCTATGGAACTATTGTACCCAAAACAAGAGTGAAAGAAGCAGAAAGTAAAGTTTAAAAGTCTTGTTTATGATCATTTTGATATTTGCATGATTTTTAAAGGTCTTTGTTACCTATCTTGTGAAGTTTTATTTTCTGTTTTTACCAAGCAACGTACAGCTGGATAAATTTAACAGAAAATATGATATAGATAACTCTGCATTTCCTTTATTACAAAGTCATTTGTTACTACGAAACTTTAGCTCCACGACCCTTTCCTTCCCTTTCCTAGCAGCTGTAAAAACAGACACATTATTTTTATCTTTTGATTTATAATCGGTTTTTGCGATAAACATATTAAATACAAATACGTCATGTTTTATAATTTATGTTTTTATATTTATTTTTATCGTATGACATATAGTCACGCATTAGCCTGCATAATCATAATTATTATTATTTTGCACAGTTTCACCCGCACACAATTAGTCATAATCATAATAATCATAATCATAAATCATTTATTTGCCAATAACGTAGGTAAACAGATAAGATGGTAATTTTAAGGACGGAAGTACTTCTCTCATTAAAAATTATAGCTAATGTACTGTTCTAGACTAATAATCTATCTCTATGCCAAATTCCATCCAGATCCAGTTAAATCGGACTGGCGTGATTGAAGTTACAAATAACAATATAACTTTAATTTCGGAAGTCGGTGTTTTTGATTTTGTCTTCGTTTTTATTAACCGACGAAAAAAAAGGAGGACGTTCTCAATTCGACCGTATATATATATATACATTTTTTTTTGTGTATGTTCAGCCCTCACTCCGTCATTTACGAGTATGAACCGATCTTGATGATTATTTTTTTGTTAGATAGGGTATACCTCAAGGGTGGTCCCATGTCAAGGAAATCAGGCACTGATAATGGAATCCTGATAAAATTGAGAGAAAACCTCGAACATTGTGGGCACGTTTAGCGTTTCTGTACGTATTTCGACCCTCACTCCGCTGTTTATGAACCGATTTTGATGATTTTTTTTTTAGATAGGGTATACCTCAAGGATGGTCCCATATCAAGGACATCAGGACCTGATCATGGAATCCTGATAAAATTGAGAGAAAACCTCGAAATTTGGGCACGAATATTGTGTGTTTACTTTTCTTCTTCTTCTGTTGAATTATTTGTTAAATGACTGAATTTTTTGTTGAATAACTTTAATTTCGGAAGTCGGTGTCAAAATAAAACTTTATTTTGACACCGACTTCCGAAATTAAAGTTATTTTGCAGTTTCTCTGGAAATCGGTTCTATTTTTTTGTAAAAAATTAAGATTGTACTAGTAGGTAGTTAGAGCAAAAAGAAAACTAACTTTTGGTTAAGGCAATTCTTGGGTCTGTTGTTAAGTTGGAAATTCACCCAAAAATCCCAAATTATGTCTTTCGATGATTTCATTCTGGTAGAAACCAGGATTAAAAGTGTCCTATGCCATAATCCAGTTCAAGGTCTACCTGTGTGCCAATCCTCTCAAGCCATGCGCGCGTCAAACGTCAACATCTGTCAAGCTCCGTTGAAAGTCGGCCATCGTGTAACTACAAACTATATTATATTCAGAGTGTGTGAACCTTGCCACAGGATAAAAAACCTTGCGTAATAGTAATAGTTGAGGTTTAAAACGCGTGAATCTGGCTTTTGGCAATTTGTTTGACAAGGCAATTGGCGTTTTCGCACTGACTCACTGGTGAATGACTCACCAGTGAGTCAGTTCTAAGTGAGACTTTCACAATTTTCACATTTATAATATAATAGTAGTGAACCACCCCAGCTTTGCTAGGGCACAAATTATACATCTAATCCTTCCTCATGAATGACTCTGTAAATTGATGAAAACTGCATGAAAATCCGGTTAGTAATTTTTAGGGTTCCGTACCCCAAGGGTCCAAACGGAACCCTATTGTTGTCACTCACGTGTCCGTCTGTCTGTGCGTCCGTCTTCTATCACTATATATTGTTACGAAGAATTTTTTAACTTCCCATTGACGAACTTGAAATTTGGTGACAATGTTTATTATTACGTATAATTTACTAACAAATACCGATATGGTACGCAACCATTTTTTTTTTGTGGCGTTTGGAAATCATCCAATGACTTCTTCCGCTCTAGGTGGTGCGCGAGGGGCGTATCAGACTTTTACTGACATAAATTTATCTGCTACCCCTGGGCAATGGTGCGCAACCCGTAATTTGCGAAAGCCGACACACACTTGGCCAGTTTTGTTAGTTTCTTGTGAACAAACAGACAGACAGACGCGGCGGGGGATTTTGTTTTATAATATGTAGTAAAGTAGGATTATATTTACCCAAGTTCTTCAAACTTTTCTCCAAACCGCCTTAAGCTTATGCCTTGTAAATCATAAATGTCTAGGCGCGCTAACTACCAAACTTTCAGCTATTATATGTCAAAACACGTTTCATTGGTGCCTTTTGTATCATGTACACTGTCTTTGTCAACTATGTAAGCAATTTGTTACATATTGTAATATTTTGTGTTAGTTTATTACTAACTAGACGGTTTCCTCTCATTAGTCTTGTTATATTTTAGGCATACTTTTGAATGTGTTTTTTTTAACAGACTTCAAAAAGAAGGAGGTTTTCAATTCGGATGTTTTTATTTTTTTTTTAATCTTCGGGCATAACTCCGTCATATATAGACGGATTTGCAAATTCCTTTTTATGTTCGAAAGGGCTTTATTCCGAAATGGTCCCATTTAAATTTCATATAGATCTGATGATGGGTTTCGGAGACAGACAACGGAACTCTTCAAAAAATTACAGCAAATCAACTGCGAACGCTGCGATCTTATGTCTATGTAGTGTTAATACAATTTATTGGGGAACCACAACAAAAAAATGAAAAATAAAAACTTTTTTACAAAAAAAATAGACACACCTTCAAAAAAAAATGCAAAATAACTTTAATTTCAGAAGTGCCGGTTTCTGGTTTTTCATCTTCGTTTTTTACCACCGATTTCCGAAATTAAAGTCATTTTGCACTGGTTTTGGAAGTCGGTTTTATTTTTTTTTGTAAAAAAGTTTTTTGTTAGACTGTTTTGTTTCATCATCGGACCACTAGAATCTCCACAAATACGCACAAAATGTTTTGGGAACACATTTATTATGCGTACAGATCATCATCTTCCTGCCCTTATCCCATGTTACTAGGGGTCGGCGCAACACTTTTTTTTTTCCATTCTGTCCTGTCAGCCGTCACGCTATCACTAACTCCCTTTTCTTTCATATCACTTCTCACACAATCCATCCATCCTCTCTTCGGCCTCCCTCTCTCTCTCCATACATCCACATTTATATTCATAACTCTTTCAGTTACATGTGTTTCATCCCTCCTCTTTACATGACCATACCAAGACAAGCAGTTCCCTTTGAACTTTTCTGTGACTGGCGCCACTTTTAAACTACCTCTAATGTACTCATTTCTCACTTTATTCATTCTCGTTACTACACATCCATCTCAACATTCTCATCTCCGCCACATGCAATCTTTTTTCATCCGTCTTTTTCACACATTCTGACCCAAACAGTACGACAGGTCTAATCACGGACTTATAGATTTTCCCCTTTAACTTAAGGGGCATCCGTCGGCCGCATGTTGTTCCAGTGACCTGTCGCCATTTCATCCATCCTGAGTTGATCCTGTGCGTTACGTCTTGGTCTATATCGCCATCCCCCTGAACAAGCGACCCGAGGTATCGAAAGTCGGAGCAGATCGGTATAGGCATTTATTGTGCGTACAGATATGGAGTGAAATTCCCTGTTGGTGTCTGTGTTTCCTGATAGCTACAAACTGGGGCGCTTTAAAACAAGAGTGAATTGGTTTCTTCTAGGCAAACGTGCTCCATCGTCGACAACATCATTGCTTATCATGAGGTGAGATAGTATTCAAGCGTGAGCTTATCAATATTAAAAAAGACTGACTGTTTTTGAAGTCACACACAAATGTACCTACATAGATACCAATTTGTATGAAAATGTAACCAGAGAATATTCGAATGTTGTGCAACTAAATAAAACATCGAATATTTTTGAGGCTATCGAGTTATAAGCGCGCTAATGGTCTTATATTTATGGTAATACCATTGGAGTTTGAAGGAAGTTTTTTTTTTATTTTTTGTTTGATATACCAGCCAACCAAAAATAAAATACATTTACCGGAATAAAAAAACCGACACATTTCCCCGAACAAATTATTTCAGGGCAGCCATTTTGAATTATAAAAAATGCAACGATCAATTTTACGGGATCCAAATACGGATCCTCTGTCAATCAGGAATCAAAACCTTCAAACCGGCTTCAAAATTCACTCGCTGATTGACAATAACTTTATTCACACCAAAATTGAGATACAAAAGAGGAAAAAATTTCAAAGGGCACACCCAGAAATACCCACCACATTTTTTATTTGATCAATTTTTGTAGCAAGCAATTGATGGCTCGGGGGAAGAGGAATTTGGAGGGAAACGATCTCATTTGTACGCGTTCTTTGATGAGATGACTGACTCGGTATCGACGTATAAGAGGCTCATGGCCTTATTCTGGAAAGACATTGTGGTTTTATTCATACTCTCGAAAACAAACTTTTTTGTAACCTCACATTGTTTTAGACAAAAATTAGGTTTTGATTACTGTTATGTATGTTTACTTACGTTATCATAAAACCAGTATATGATTTTTTTTGAGGGTTTTCATTAGAAAACTTCTCTCGCTCTGGATGGAGTGGGAGGACGTGTCAGACTCTTACTGTCTAAAAACCACCCGTGATTTTTCAGTTGCCCTTTGCGTTTCAAGGTCGCGAAGACTATTTAGGACTCTCCCGCGACTTACTTGAATTGTTAAAAAGCCGGTCAAGTGCGTGTCGGACTTCGCGCATTTAGGATTCCATACCAAATGAGGGAATATCAAAGAAAAAATCTGATTTATGAAAATATTTGTATTTTTTAGATAAATATATCTACGTAATAATAAACATTGTCAAGTTCATAGCACAACGGGAAGTTAAAAATATTCTTCGGAACCAAATTTTGTGACAGACGACGGACAGAAAGACAGACGGATACGTGAGTGACAGCAATAGAGCTCCGTTTGGACCTTTCGCGTACGGAACCTTAAAAATACTTCTATAACAGAAACTTGCAACCATCATCCTTTTAGACCACCTAAGAACTATGCATAACACAAAAAATATAAGCACAAAGAATTAACTTCAGAATAAGTAAAAGTCTGCTAAGTCTTACCTTTCCGGGAAGGATTATGCAAGTTATTGGAATAATTTCTACGTAACTTTCTGAATATTATAATAAAACAGCGGACCGTAGAGTATTATATTTTAAATAGTGTGTTTAAAATATATATCCTATAGTAACGCATTATTTTTTCCATTCGTTTCTACATTTTTGATGAAAAATGTTACAAGATACAAATTAAATAAAAAAACCCCCAACGCTTAAACGAAAAGCGAACATTTAATTTTCAAAACCACAAAAGAGCTGATGACCTTGAAATTATTAAATTGATTTTGATAAAACATGTCTACGAACCATCGTTAGAAAAATTGCTTTTAAATCGGTTCACCCGTTTAAGAGCTACGGTGCCACAGACAGACATACAGACTGTCAGACACACACACATAGCAGTCAAACTTATAAAACCCCTCTTTTTGCGTCGGGGGTTAATAAAATCAATAACATTGATTTTACTCTGTCTGAAAACCATTTATTATTATTTAGATAAAATCATGCAAGACTGCTTAGATGTCTACCGACGTAACTAACTAATGATATACTAAAGCGGACTTTCCCGTTATGTATTTGATATTAGAATTAGGAGTATGTTATTACTACAATATTTTTAAGTAATTTGGATTCAATTTTTAGGGTTCCGTAGGCGAAGGGTCCAAACGGAGCCCTGTTGCTGTCACTCGCGTGTCCGTCTGTCTGTCGTCTGTCACACAGCAAGTTTTACAGTCAAACGGTTTGAGTTACAGTCTTCAAATTTTCACAGTATAAGCATCTTATTGACCCAAAGCCGTACAAATAGTAAAAAATACATTAAGGGTTACCATTAAGGGTTCCGTACCGTTATCGTTTATAGTCACACGTTTGACCTCAAATTATCACTTACCATCAGGTGAGATGCCGTCACCTGATGGTAAGTGATAATTTGAGGTCAAAACCTACTAGTGCTCAGCACCATTTAAATAAAACCCAAGAAATAAGCATTGCCATTTAACGTGGCAATGCTGCCAGTGTTCTGGGCATTTTTTCCGTTGACAGCAATGTGGACGAATTTTTCGATGTCCAGTAACTTCTTTGCCTCTCTTGCATGCTGTTTGTAATTTTTTATTTATTTTTAACCAACTTCAAAAAAGTTTTTGAAGTTGGTGGTTTTTTGTTCGACTGTATGTATGTTTTTTTTTAGTTTTTTTTTTTAAGTATGTCCGCCGATTTCGCTGTCAGTTGTGGACAGATTTTCAAAATTCTTTTTTTACTCGAAAGAATATACTCCCGAGGTGGTCCCACATAAATTTTATCGAAATCGGTTCAGTGCTTTTTGAAAAACTAAACAAAAACGAAAAATAATATGTATACTTACTTTTTTTATACTTAGATGACGTTTTGTTTTCCGCCAGATACGAGTATGTTTAAATTCCACGTTCCATGTTAATGGGATTTTTAGTTCCCCCAGAACTCGTCTATCAACTAAAAAGTGAAAAATAAAAAACTTTTTTACAAAAAAAAAAAACAACCGACTTCCAAAAATAAAAATACAGTAAAAATTTATAAATAACTTTAATTTCAGAAGTCGGTGTCAAATAACGAAGAAATAAAATACAAACACCGACTGCCGAAATTAAAGTAATTTTTAAATTTTTAGTGTGTTTTCTTTTTTGGAAGTCGGTTGTTTATTTTGTAAAAAAGTTTTTGTTATAACTAGTATACAGTTTGTATTTAACTGTAAATAAGCTTCTGCCAGCAGCTTCACTCGTGTGGAATTAATACTTCATCCACTATAAGTTATAAAGTGGGGGAAGCAATAAACATAGCTTATGAACACGACAATGATCATTGCCTATGTGGATTTCCAGACCCGTCTCCTACCCGGGCCTGCGGACGGCGAGCAGTGGGTAGCTCGCCGTCCGATCAGTACCAGGCCCGTGAATCGACGGTGCGTACTGTTCTACACGCGCCTCAAAGAGATGATTGTTAGCCACCACTGACGGGGCCCATCGTGGCCGGTGCCTGCATGACTAGGGGTAGCGGATAAATTGACTGAAAATGAGTTACCACACCCCTGGGCACTCAGGCAGGGAAGGCACAAGGGTGGGTTTTAGTCAGTTAGAGTTTGACACGCCCTACCGCTCCGCCCAGACCGGCAGAAGTCATTGGATGATTTCCCACGCCCTCAAAAAAAAAAAAAAAAAAAACAGTCTCCTGGATGAAATTTACCATAGAGATCTATCTGTGTGCCAAATTTCATCCAGTTACATTCAGCCTTTCTGACGTAATTGGGTAACAAACATCCACCCATTCAGACTTTCGCATTTATAATATTAGTGAAAAATAGTAATTTTCACATCATTAACGCTTACAAACGTTTTGAATTTACCTCCAATTTCAGAATAAGGCTCCCATCGTCTATCATAACACCGATGGAATCTTTCATTAGGCCGCTATCAAACTTCCTATATAAAAGGAAGCTTATCTTTATACGTTACATTCATGAGAATATCAGATCTCGGAAGGAAATCTTCAAAACGTGATCATCGATAATAGCTCAGTTGGTCTTTAATTGGTAGTGAGTGTAATAGATTATCCTAATTAAAGGTATTGTTATTATCATGAGTATTCCTTTTATTTTGATAAAATAGTAATGTTTGGCATAACCTAAAACTTGCAACAAGTATGTAATACCTAATTTACAATAATTCTTACATTATTTTAGTATGTCTGAAAAATAAACTAGTTAAAATATTAATGAATAATGTAGCAAAACATAGAAAATATTCCAAACGAATATCCACTTTTTTTTTTTTTTTTGTGGGGTGGGAAATCATCCTATGACTTCTTCCGCTCTAGGGTGGAGCGGAAGGGCGTGTCAGACTCTTACTGACTAAAACCCACCCCTGTTCCTCCCTGCCTCGAGTGCCCAGGGGCAAGGTAACTCTTTCGAATTTATCATCCACGCCCGGGCAGGCATCGGCCGTGGCAGGCCCCGTCCTTTTGCTGACAACTCTTTGAGGCGCGCGTGGAACACTACGCGCCGTCGACTCTCGGGCCTGGTGCTGATCGGACGGCGAGTTACCCACTACCCGCCGTCCGCAGGCCCGGGTCTACGGTGGCCGGAGATCGTCTCGCGGCGCCCGAATCCCCTGGCGTCTGATGCGGCGGCTGCGGCTGGGGGCGCTAGGGCGACTCGGCTGTTGTCGAGTCTCCCTAACGTATGCCGCCTCCCTCTTCGCGAGCATTACTGCTTCGCAGAAGGAGGAGACGGCCTCCCATTCCCTCTCGCTCCGTACCATGGCCTGAACCAGGGCACGGCGCGAGAGGTCGCTGCCGCCTATCGCATCCACGAGGACACGGCGGTGCTCTGCCCAAGCGGGGCAAACCTCCACCGTATGCTCCACCGTGTACGAATATCCACCTTTTATGTATTTTGAATGACGGTAGATAGAAACGTCGAAGTTGTTTGTTCACGACTATAAAGGGGGGAGCTCCGAGTGACAGAGACGATTCTTGTTCGAGACATCGAGCAGAAAGGAACTCTGGCCTACAGGTGAAAGTTAAGTTATTTTTTTGCTGTTATTATTATATTTTTGATTACCATTACTATTTTTAAATATTTGTTGTTTTACTGTGTTTTTGTGTTGGATTACTATTGATAAGTTAAATAGAATAATGATCATGGACCATTATTCACATAAATAGCTAGTTCTTGCTTGCTATAGTTATAATCCCATATATTATGAAAGATCGACTACCAAGGTTCACTTAATTTATTTGATGTTTTATCATGTTTCTACTTATATTAAATGGTATTAAGGAATACCTAATCATGCTCTTTGCCTTGCCATTGTTATTGTTTCTAAATGGCAAGATATTAATTACTGTTGTAATATGGCACTAGTGATAAAATAGAAGAAGCTAGAATTAGATTTAATGTGATAAACGATTATTTATGATGTGTCGATATAATAATAAAATAGAGCTACCATGGAGTTTCTTGCCTCTTTATTCTCCATGAAGACCTAGTATTGGGAATAGGCAACTAGATTTTCGATTAATGACAAGCCTATTGGAAATAAACACCTAGTCTTATCTTTATGTGCTTTTCTTAATAAACCCCTTCCTTAAACACCACATTCATAGTTTTCATACACAGTAAAAAGTTAGTGAACATCTTGACTTTAAAGCTTGACCTATATATAAATATCTACATATATTAATATCTAACAAGTGCATTTTTTTTTTCTAGTAATAATAGACTCGCGTTTGACCACTACCTCACCTGATGGTAAGTGATGATGTGGTCAATGATGGAGCACACTTACCTTGTTGTATGTTACCTTTTTACTCTTGACCTAAAATCCCTAGGTCTATAATAAATCGTGTGAAATGAGAGCTTTTCTCAGAAGAACACAATTATATTTTAAACTATTGAATTTGGATGGGACATATTTTTAAACGACTTCGAAAAAGGAGGAGGTTATCAATTCGGGTGTTTGTATTTTTTTTAATTTATTTTTTTATGTATGTTCGGGCATAACTCCGTCATATATTGACGGATTTGCAAAATTCTTTTTTTGTTCGAAAGGGGTTTATTCCGAAATGGTCCCATTTAAATTTCAAAAAGATCTGATAATGGATATCGGAGACAGACAACGGAACTCTTCAAAAATTGACAGCAAATCAACCGCGATTGCTGCTATCGTATGTCTATGAATAATTGTTAACACGTTTAATGGGGAACCACAACTAAAAAGTGAAAAAAAAAACTTTTTTAAATAAAAAAATAGAACAGACTTCCAAAAAAAGTGCAAAATAACTTTAATTTCGGAAGTCGGTGTCAAAAAACGAAGACACAAAACAGGAACACCGACTTCCGAAATTAAAGTTATTTTGCACTTTTTTTGGAAGTCTGTTCTATTATTTTATTTAAAAAAGTTTTTTTATTTGAATTGATCGGTTCACAGTATACTCCAAGTTTAGGTATAATCTCGTAACTTTTATTACAAACTTGGCGTTTGTAATAATCCAGTATATTAACTATTGTTCCTCATTACTGATGTTAGTGATTCTGCCGACGTGAACTCATTTTCTTCACGTTGCTTCGCCATCTGTGCCTATTTAGAAAGAAAAAGAAAGAAAAATGATTTATTTTGCACAAAGCACAAACGCACATTAAAAACTAAATTTACAAGGGCTAGTATTCCAACACAAAAAAATTTAAAAAAAATTTTAACAAAAAAATTAACCGACGAAAAAGAACTAAAAAGCAAAAAATAAATAAACCTTTTAAGTCTTGAGTAATGAGCTTATTTACCTACATAAAATATCAAATTTTATATAAACTAATTTTGAGTCGGCGCCAAACAACAATCTGATTATTAAATATCTAAATTTTATAAGTACTTACAAATGAAGAGGGCTGTAAGTAGATAATTAATCATTTTATTAATTGGCGCCGACTCAAAATTAGTTTATATAAAATTTTATATTTTATGTAGGTAAATAAGCTCATTACTCAAGACTTAAAAGGTTTATTTATTTTTTGCTTTTTAGTTCTTTTTCGTCGGTTAATTTTTTTGTTAAAAAGTTTTTTATTTCATGATTTTTTGTGGCTCGCATCATCTTTAAACACTCTGAGGCTAATTTCTAATTCTTCATCATTCCTCTTGCCACTGAGCTGATGATATAACAATCCTTCCATGAAGTTCCCAGGATATTGACCAGTTGAGGTTACCTCCAATATTGTAAAGACGTCTTTTCGTCAAAGCATATTAAGTGGTATTTGTCACTAAAACCAGTTTTTATATCTGACTTCTATTGTTTAGGAAAGGTATGGTTTCCATCATCAGCTCAGTTTCATGATGTGATGGTTCCTAAATGCAAATACCTGATTCAGTTATGAAAAGTAAACAGAAACAATATTCGTGCCCAATTTTCGAGGTTCTCTCTCAATTTTTTCAGGATCCCATGAGCAAATCCTGATATCCTTGACATGGGACAATCCTTGAGGTATACCCTATCTAAGGAAAAAAGAATCATCAAAATCGGTTCATAAATAACGGAGTGAGGGCCGAACATACATACAGAAACGCTAAACTTGCCCACAATTTTCGAGGTTTTCTCTCAATTTTGTCAGGATTCCACTGTCAGATCCTGATTTCCTTGACATGGGACCACCCTTGAGGTATACCCTATCTAACAAAAAAAAATAATCAAAATCGGTTTATAAATGACGGAGTGAGGGCTGAACACACATACAGAAACGCTAAACGTGCCCACAATTTTCGAGGTTTTCTCTCAATTTTGTCAAGATTCCATTGTCAGATCCTGATTTCCTTGACATGGGACTACCCTTGAGGTGTACCCTATCTAACAAAAAAGAATAATCAAAATCGGTTCATAAATGACGGAGTGAGGGCTGAACATACACAAAAAAAAAAAACATATATACGGTCGAATTGAGAACCTCCTCCTTTTTTTCGTCGGTTAATTAAAAATACAACTAAACTGAATTGCCTAGTGATCTAGGTCACACCAGAGACAACCATAGACAATACATGTGTATGGTATGGTTTACCAATACACACCCTAGACAAAACGTAGGTCGATGACACATCGATGACATTAGGAGATCACACGAAAATAAAAATAAAAAAATTTACCAAAAATACTACCGAATTCTAAAAATTGCAAAATAACTTTAATTTTGGAAGTCGGTGTTTGTATTTTTTTGTTTCTTCGTTATTTGACACCGACTTCCAAAATTGAAAGTTATTTTGCAATTTTTAGAAGTCGGTTGTATTTTTTGTAAAAAAGTTTTTAATTTTTCACTTTTTAGTTGTTAAACCCCAGAAGTAAAACTAAATATTAAAGTGATGCCCTAATGGATAACCCTAATAACATGGAATTTGAACATTTGGAGACAACCAAAACGTCATCACTGTGTATAGATATTTTTTGTTTATGTTGATTTTTTCAAAAAGTGCTGACTTAATTTCTTTAAAATTTATATAAAACCACCGTCCTCTATAGTACGACCTACCAAACAAAAAAGAATCATCAAAACCTATTCACAAATGGCGGAGATATCGCGTTACAAGCATACAAAAAAAAAACATACAGACAAATTGAGAACCTCCTCTATTTTTAAGTCGATTAAAAACAAAACGGAACGTATAATAATAAAACGTATAACAAATAAAAATGAAGGACAAGAAATATCACACTAATGTTATAAAGGTAAAAGTTTGTGAGTGTGTATGTTTGTTACTTCTTCACGCTCAAACGGCTGAACCGATTTGGATGAAATTTGGTATGTAGATAGCTTATAGTCTGGATTAACATATAGGTTACCTTTTATTCCGGTCTAGGCGGGTAAAACCGCGGGGCGCAGCTAGTAAGACATATAAATGAAACTGTGAATACTATGCGTGTCCGGTGTACATCTCGCGCCTCCACTACACCACTGAGACAGACGACATCGAGAGTGCAGCTGTTGGAGTCGCGCCGTAACGTCAATTTCAAGGCGTACTAACGCCTTGAAATTGCGCATTCCGACTTGCTTCCTCAGCCGGGTGTTGGATGAAAGCTTTTGGCCGCAGAACGTGGTGTTCCGTCGCTTCCGCGGACCAATTCCACACGAAAACACAAGGACGTAGTGCAGCTGTGTTACTAACATAGGTTTAAGCTTTATTTACTAACACTTTCTGTTAATAATAAGGTTGAGGTATTTATCTATCGGTATATGCAACCCGTTATAAATGAATTATTATTATTATAGATTAGCGATTTCAGTACGGCCAGCTAAGTGGGGTGCTACCTGCGGCTCCTCGGGCACTTGCCATCAACCTGCCAGTAACCATTAGATGTTCTAGGTTATGTTCATCTTTTCTGGCAATGTGACCGAACCACTCCTCCTCCTATGCCTAGGGGTAGCGGATAAATTCGTAACACAGTTACCGCTCACCTGGGCACTCAGGTAGGGCAGGAACAGGGGTGGGTTTTAGTCAGTAAGAGTGTGATATGCCCTCCCGCTCCACCCAGAGGCAGATATCATTGGATGATTTCCCAACCCACAAAAAAAAAATTCTCCTCCTCCTCCCTGCAGAGAGGAAGTGGAAAGTCTGGTTTTTACCTCAATTCAATTAAAACTATAGTAATAAATTAAAACACTACTGACTGAAAATTGAAGACTGATACATCTCATAATGTTGGATTTTGTCAGCTCGAGAACCTCATCGGATTTGCGAGTTATTTTTAAATTTGTTAAAATCTGTGAGCCCGACGGAATTTTCGGTCGTCTAAAATTCATACCTTAAAATATACGGCAAATCATTATTTTATTATTTTATTTACTATCAGTGTCGACCCCATAATCATGTCTAATGTTAATTGCTTATCGTTCAAACGCAAAATCTATTATTAATTAACCAAAAAGACTAATTTTCAAAATATACTGGCCTAAGTTTTTTTTTATTTTACTATTAAAATCTACATTAAATTACGTAAGTAAATTATCCAATTACGTTTATTGGATACGTCAGGCACACGTTATTGGCTAATTTATGTGAATGTGAATTGCTTAGTTTCTTCGGCTTCCTTAAAGTTTAACAAGTTAAGAAGTATGTCTGTCTGTTTGCCGATTGTAAGAAATCTAGCAGAATAGGAATGAAGCGCAAAATGGAGTTTAGTGGCATGCGGAACAGGGTGTAAAGTCCCACAAACCTCCATTGAAAAGGGAGGATCCTCCGACCAGACGGGTGTTGTGTCTGGTCCGGGCAACTGCCCGATGGTTGATTTCGAACTGTTGTATATGTTCAAATCGCGCGGAGAACTCTGCTTGCGCGATGTAGGATTTTGTTATTTTAGTTCGTGTGCGGCGTCATAGATGTCGCTATATCACTACCCTTTCGGCGATCGGAGATCGATGGTTCTTGATGAGTCGTCCATACATCTTGTGATGCCTGCCGGGCCAGTGAAAGGTTGGTTCCAGTGAGTCGGAACCGGAAGGGCCACATAGTTCACGGTGAGTCGGAACTGTCTGCGGCGATGCCCCAGTGTGTCGGGGTGTTGCTGTCCCAGTGAGTCGGGATGATGCCCCAGTGAGTCGGGGTGATGATGTCCCAGTGAGTCGGGATGATGCCCCAGTGAGTCGGGGTGATGATGTCCCAGTGAGTCGAGATGATGCTGCAGGCTCCAGTGAGTCGGAGTAATGCTGCGGGCTCCAGTGGGTCGGAGCGGTGCTGTGCGACATAGTGGCTTGACTGCTGGCGTCGACTAGGAGCGGTTCTTCGACCGGCCGAAGGTGCTGTTCGCTGCGCCAAGATCGCTGATGAGGTTGAAGGTGATGAAAGAGGCTGAGGATGCTGACCAGGAATGCGCATCCACTGCTTGCTGGTGGTCAGGATACCCGTAGAAGCCGTTGGTACTGGCTGGCTGTATGACTCGTTGTTCAAGAGCTTGAAGGAAGCGATGATGATGACGTCACGCTGAAGTAGCTGCATGAAGGCTGCACTGACGTTCATGCTCGAGGGTCACCAGTTTGGAGGTGATGACGTCATGACGAAGGCTGCACTCACGTTCATAGTTGAGGGTCACCAGTGTGTACGTATGCGGAACAGAGTGTAAAGTCCCACAACCTCCATTGAAAAGGGAGGATCCTCCGACCAGACGGGTGTTGTGTCTGGTCCGGGCAACTGCCCGATGGTTGATTTCGGACTGTTTTATGTTCAAATCGCGTGGAGAACTCTGTTTGCGCGATGTAGGATTTTGTTATTTTAGTTCGTGTGCGGCGTCATAGATGTCGCTACAAAACCTTCACCATTTTAAAGATCATTTAATTATTTATAATTTAGTATCAGTGTTTTATTTTAATACCTGTTGTTTTATGTGTAATATCCTCTCGGCTCCTTGATGGGCGAGTCCTATTACTGGGTGGACGTTCGACGACGTTACGTGAGCTCAGCACAAAACACGTAAGCTCACCATTCAAGGTCATTGGCAGTTAATAGCGCCTTAATCCGTCAGGCCCCGGCATAACAGACACACATGTGTTGGGCACCGCCAGGTACAAAATTGTACATGTCGACTCACGCGTTTTAAACCTCTATTATTACTATAACGCAAGGTTTTTTATACTGTGGCAAGGTTAAATCACTCGGAGTTTATAGTATGTAGTTACCCATAGATTTTTACCAAATATATGCATTGAGGGCATTTTTAAAAAAAGTTTTAATACGTAAAACCGCCCGTGATGCCTGACGGGTTTTAACGAGTTGACGTTTTTTTTGCCCGGTGCCTCACAGGTAAATTCTATTGTTCAGTCCCCAATCGGGGACGCGCAGGGCCGAACAGGTATTCACTAATAGAAAAAGCGGTAAACGAGGAAGGTTTGTGTTTCTAAATTTATCAATAGATAAAGCATGTGTCTCATAAAGTAAAACTTGTAAAAACTTAATTATAAACAGTTTCTATTTTAGTGCATTTAGATAGTTACCAAAATGCTTATTTATTTATATAATTCATTCGCAGAATTGTAATCACGAATTTACGCGATACGCGACGAAATAACATTAGGAGGAGGCTTATGTCCAGCAATGAACGTCTTTCGGCTGAAATAATGACACGACGAATCAGCAACGTAACCGGTAAGTAAAAAGAAAGAAAAGAAGTTTACATGTTTCTTTCTTTTATTTCTGGAAGCTGCACCCAAAATTTTCAAGTTCCTCAACCCGGAAACAAAAAAATGTATTGATCAGAACATTCCACATGGATTTAAAGCCATATTCCCGAAGGAAATATAAATACTGAAATGAAATATCGTATAATGTGTATCGGAATCCCTTCCCATAGTGAACAGTAGACGACCAAAGTATCGAGAGCTTCTCAGCCCTTCTTTGCCAAAGAGATTTAGGATTAAAGGGAAGTGGTGCATCCGTGGCCGCGGGTCAGGTAACACTAGCTAAGTAGTAAACGTTCGATAGGTCGGGAGCTACTTATGACTATGAATATTTATAACGTATTAGCCGAACGTCGTTTGTGTTGCTACCGGTGAGTATTAAGGGTGGGTTGCTAGAGTAAAAAAATGTATGGTATTTTTTTATTTTATACGAGTATGTTACAAATTGTAAAATATATTTTTTATATTAAGTGAATGCGGTAACTTTATCCATACAGATTTACATTTTCAGTGTAGGTAATTTTTTAAGTAAAAATTATTTTATGAAGCATGATTTTACTTATTCACTTGATAAGGGATTTCTTTAGTAGGTACTCATATAACTTAATAAAATACGCGCCATTGCCAACGCTTTATTTTATGTGAAAACTTCTTTAGCCGTGATGAGCGATTTTTGGTAGGGGTAAATCTTATGGGTTCACGTCACCAACATTTTAGTGACGTGTTGCATCAGACTGGTGACAAACCATTTTCACTTTAGTCGGCAGTTCCCATGATTGCCTATTTTTTGTTTTAGTAGGTATTTAATTATGAAGGAACACGTGGCTAAGCACACTGGTCGATATTGGAGGTTAAGTAACGCTTGCGGTCAGTTCATGGATGGGGAGCGTCCATTACATACCGAGATTCCTCCGTGGCTCGTAAAGCACATTGTGCCATAGATCCCGGCTGTCATTGAAGATCTTTGTTCGTAGACGACACGATAGTCAGTCTCAGTAGGCAAATAAATCTGACACCAGTCTTTCTGTTCTATTTGGACAAGCCACAGTTATTTTTTAATTACACCATCGATAAATCTTGACGAGAGATGTCGAAGGAACTAATACGAACGTCAGTTGCTCAGAGTCAAAAGTTATACGAAATGTCGAAACGCAGCAAAATTACCTCAAATAGTGGCGCATCCCCCTCCACGGCACGCTATGCGTTACAGTTCTCCCTTAGCGTAACGAATTTTTTGATTTTTTAGCTATCCAGTGATGTAATTAAATATTGGATGGAGATGATAGATATGTAGCTGCTACACCAAACTATATACCCCGATTTTTTTTTTGGATTGAAATCCTAAATTGCGGACTCCTAAAGATTTTGATTAAAGATTAAGAGTTTGCTGAGAAGAAACCAAAAAAGAAACGGCCAAGTCCGAGTCGGACTAGCGCGCAAAGGATTACGAATGAATCACATATTTTTAAATGACTTAATGAAAAAGTAAAAATCTAATTAAGACAAAGTTTTACATGAACTTAAAAATACTAATTAAAACTTAAGCGTACAACAAGTATATATTATTAAAAAGATTAGAAGTGCCATAGTAAGCATAACATAAGTATTATTCGTCTTTAATTCGCTATTAGCTGCCAATGACCCTGAGTGGTTAGCTTGCGTGTTCTGCGCTGAGCTCACGTAACGCGTCGTATGTCCACCCAGTAATAATAGGACTGGCCCATCAAGGAGCGCTGTCCGAAATTAGATGCATTATTAATTTATTACACATAAAACAACAGGTATTAAACTAAAACTCTGAAACCAAATTATAAATAATTCAATGATCTTTAAAATGGTGAAGGTTTCATGAAAATACGCTTCATAGTTTTTGCGTGGTTCTCATTTTTTTATTCGCGTTAGACATAACTTTACAAATTAATTACACTATGTTATAAAAATATAATTTAAAATATTTTGAGATCAAATTACGACGGAAATTGTCTAGAATAACATTTTTTTTTTTTCGAAGAAATAAGCCTAGTCGTTTAGACGTGATGTTCAATTAAAAACCACTAAAAGTCGTATAATTGCGCCTTAATAGCACCAACTAGGACACAGACCTCCTCTCTGTGAGATATTTTAGGCTTTATCTTAAAACAGTTTAAGAGACGTGCACGCCTGAAGGTTTTATTTGATTGATGGTTTCAATAAAAAGATTTTAATTTATCCATAGTTTATTTTATACGTTTTAAAATTAAAATTATTATATTAATAATTTATAAAATAATTTATCCATACTTTATTACATAGGGTGACTGAAATTAGTGACCGATACTTAAGCACGTGATTGTACTCATGATAACAAACAACTTTTCCAAAGAAACATAAAGTGAGAAAGAACGGCATCACGCGGCTAGCAGCTGATAGGTCACAGGACTCACAGGCGCGCGCGGGAGAATTTGATATGGGTGTTGTGTTATTGTGATAAAAGTAAATGAGTATAAAAAATGTTTCTTTGGGAAAGTTGTTTGTTTTCATGAGTACAATCACGTGTTTAAGGATTTAATAGTAGACAGACAAATTGTACAGTACTTATGTATTAGTGAAAACTAACATAATTTCATTCGGCAACTGACTGCCTCTTCATATTCATTGAGCTACGAACTACGATCACCGCCTAAAAGCATCCCCTTAAATGCAAATTATAAATGTTTATATAAAGAGTTCAATTTATATTCTAATTCGATGGCTTGCCGCTAGAGGGCATGGTGTCGCCGATGACAGCAGTTTTCAAACTAAATTAAGCTGTAATGACAAAACTGTGGTTAAAATGCACGATAAAAGATTGTATCTTTGCCTCAGTTAAGATCGTTTGCGAGATACAAAAGCTCTTGTAAATATGGTTTGGATATTTAAATTCTGGTGCTAAAGAAAACTAGTTAGGAGTCTTCTTTTTATTATGAACATTCTGTTAGTCTTATTTCAAGGTTTTCCTTAAAGCCTTACGCTCAAATAGGTACTAGTCACAGTCATATCTAATTGAAAAATTATTACTATTTTGTAAATAGGTTTTATGTAACACTTTTACACGTCAATATTTTTTGTCAGTTTATTAGAGGAGGCCGTCTGAAACAGTGACCATCAATGTCAATGTTTTGTCAAGAATATAGGTAAACGAAGTAGGTATTTTTACTTGAAAATATAAGAATAGCCTCTATCGTGAAATACGTGTCTCTCGTGTAAGTCCATAACTTAGGTTCGTTTCATGAGTAAATCGTAATGGTAATGGTGGTGAGGGTCGCAGGTAGTCAATGGATGCGAGACGCACATGACCGGTCATTGTGGTAACACTTGGTCCTGGGAGGCCTATGTCCAGCATGGATGGAGGTCAAGCGCGAGCCTATCAATACTACAAAAAAAAGTTGGCCGTCACAAACACCTATTCTAAAATTAGAATTCAAAATTGTTGTTGTTGTTGGTTGTTGTTGTTGGTATTGTTGTTATTACAACATACAACTACAACTTGTAGTTTTGTGTTGTGTTTCACTTAAAGATGTTTCTAGGGAAAGCGCGGTGGCATCGTGGCACAACGCTTGCCGTTTCCGTCATCGGCATTTGTGTTGATTTTACTGCCAAGCCACGCCAATAGATGTTTCACATCAAAAAAATACAACACTTTCGATTTATCCTTTGGGAAATTATTTGACATACTCGTACTTACTGATTCAAAAGATAATGCAGCAACGTTAGGTAACACTGCGACAACTATCTGACCGTGGCCTATCCCACAGGATTTGTGCATTTTTCCTGTATAAAAACTAGTATGTAGGTACAGTAGAAATATTTTTTTTTAATCGGATGAGTAGTTTTGAAGATTGCCTCATACATCCAAATTTACAACTTACTTAGCTGCATACGGTTAGAGTTCAACATAGCCGACCTCAACATAGTTCAGAAAAGGTTTGGCATATTAATTGATCTCTTTACGTGTGGGTGGAGGAGCTCGGGGTTTAACCTAGAAGATTGACCCGTGACCTGGGGGGTCTAAAAAGGCTACTTCAGAATCATAATATGTCTTGCGCACAAATCATATAGCCCCATTCATATGAGTGCAGTTTTGTATGGAGATTCGTAAAATGGTAACACATTTTGGCTGTATCATACTAAATATGTCAGAATCATAGTTGGTGTTTATATTGCTGCGATATGAATTTTGCGCAAGAAATATAATAATTCATCATTCAGAGAAAAGAGGTAACAGCAGAAATAATAATATGTAGTGAAGTAGGTACTGTAGGACCCCAAGGCACCAGTACGGCCTGCAGGGATCCTGGGACGTTCTAGTTGTTCAGGGTAGAGGTCTCACTCGCTGGCAACGCGAGAGTGCGGTGTATAAAAGGGTAACCGCTACGGGCGGATAAGAAAAGAGCTGAGGGCACTTTAAATAAATATATTGGTAATCACAGAAAAATACATATGTGCCCACTTGCAAGGGCAAAACTCTAGTCTGACATAAAACAAAATTCACATCAAATCTTTTAAATTTATTCCATCGACTCTCCAACATTCTTATATGTATGGTTTATATGTATAATTTATACCCGAGCGAAGCTGGGGCGGGTCGCTAGTAATTTATAAATAATTAATGGGCACTAACCCGTGTGTTATTGTAGCGCCACGTCCGAATATGATATTATTAAGATTATGTAAGTGACGTGAAGGTATAAATTTTTTGGAGTGGAATTTGAACTTCAACATGTGCGACACAGAGTTTGTTGTTTCAAATCTAGAAACCAAAAATCAGTCGATATTTATAAATTCGTCATAAAAATAAAACCCATTTAATTTTTATATCTTATCGTATACTTCATATCGATCGATAACACCAATACATTGTTCACTTATTAAATATTTACAGTAGACAGTATCATAGATATTATTCTTTTGTTAAATTAATGGCCTTACGTTAGACCTTTAATGATCACTAAACACTAGGTGAAATCTAAATGGAACTCCTTAATAAACGCGTACTCTTTTTAGACGAAATAATCATTTTCGTGTTCACCAGCAGTAGACGAAACAATTACGTGTCACACTGCCTTAATATTTTTACGCCATGGTCTACACAATGGCGTTTATTGCTAGCGAAAACGAACATGAGTCTTATTATTAACTATTTTCCAATAATCTAATTATTTAGACTCGTACAATTTTTAATTACTTTTTTACAAATCAAATAAAATAAAATAAAATGGAAACTCCTAATAAATACAATTATTATAAATATAAACTGTTTATATTTGCTTAATCTATTCAAAATTCAGTATGTAGCTAGCAAATAAAAATTTATACCCTCAAAAAACATCACTCCAACTTAAAATACGAGTATAAACGTGTGTTAATAGTTTTTTTCAATCTAAAATAATAGATTACAATTAAATCAAATTTCTGATAAACGATAACCACACGCGTTAATGTTTAATACGACACATCAAGCTTTCGAAAGAGAGTCTTTTATTAATATGAGTGACAGAGACGAACGAATTATACCTACCTACAAAGTCGACGTGTCTTATTAACATCCTGTACACAAATATCCTAAAATATTGTAAGTTACAAAACTAATATATAAAATGAAAAATTAAAAATGTAATGCGAAATTAGAAACAATATGGTGAATATAGATACTCGTACATAAAATGAAAATCCATACATTCCTCACGTCAAACTTACTTATAATTACAAAAAAACTTTTTTCCATACCGAATGTCACTTTCACTTTAGGAAGCAAAAAAATGGTAAGAAGCACTGGCTAGAAGTTGTGACAACTTGCTTCAATCTGGGCCCTGGTGTAACTTCTGACTATTGTGTAGCCGCTGTCGTTGTTGTATCCTCTGGCGCTGGAGTAACCTCTGACGTTGTTGTATCCTCTGGCGCTGGAGTAGGCACTGGTGTAACCTCTGACGTTGTTGTATCCTCTGGCGCTGGAGTAGTCACTGGTGTAACCTCTGACGTTGTTGTATCCTCTGGCGCTGGAGTAGGCACTGGTGTAACCTCTGGCGTTGTTGTAACATCTGGCGCTGGTGTAACTGGAGCTACGGTAGTTGTACTTTCCCAACATTCATGCACCTCATCGCTTAACCTGTTCTTCTGACCAGCCAAAACTAACGTAGACACAAACAGGGAGAACGATAGGAGAGACAAGAGTACTATCATCTTGTTGTTCAACATCCATCCCAAAGTCCGATCAGTGTAATATTTGCAAGAGTTAGTCATCTTGTTTTTCTGAATTCGATTCGTTTCACACGAGTGTCACTATCCGATCTATAACGTTGAATACCTTAATTTCGTTACTATGTCTAATCAATAATATTTTATTATCTTATTTATCAACTGATCCAGCACGTCGTCTTAAATTGATCACTTCTGAATTGTATCTTATTACTTTACCTATAACGTTTTGTTTATGTTGACAGGTTGCATGTTACTGATATAAGCCACGATTAGATATGGTGTCTGCTATTATTTCGTGGGTAAAACTCAGTCACTAAAATTTTACTTGTATTGTTGCATCATGATTAATTTTAGTTGTGCTAATATGAATTATTTGGGCTGCACTCTTGATTTATATCATCATCACGTTTGAGGAAATTAATGTTGCTGCAATAAATTAAAGATTTAAAAGCTGTGAGACCATACTGATGAGACATACTTAGAAAACAATCGGCACATATAGCAGACTAACTTCTGCCAGCGCTCAGCGTCAACCGCATTTAAGTCAAAAATTTATCTTCATCATAATCTTCATTATTTCAGCCGAAAGACGGCCAGTATTAAACATAGGGCTCCCCCAAGTATCGCTTGAATGACAGGTCCTTTGTGTCTCGCAGCCATATGGAATTCTCTTTAAAATTCATCCAAAGGTTGTCTTGAAAAGATCTAAGGCCGCCCATTGTGTCACCCTATGTAATGTTTTCTTCATTTATATGTTCTGCAATCTAAGTGGTGTACATAATGAAGAGTATTCTATTCTATTCTCCTGCCAGGGTCACGAGAGTGTTTGAAAGAATCTCCACAGCCCTGGTACAGGCAACTGAAGGGACATGGGTGGGTTTAATCAGTAAGAATCTGACACACCCTTTCGTTCCACCCAGAGCGAAAGAAGTTATTTTATGATTTCCCACCCTCAATACAAAAAAAAAACCATTGAATTTCCGTGACCTTCACCAGGTCATCGAACTACCTTGTGAGAGGCCTTCCAACGCTGCGTTTTCGGGTACGTGGTTTTTTTTTACTTTTGATAGGCATGCGTTTGACCACTATCTCACCTGATGGTAAGCGATGATGAGGTCGAAGGTAGAGCACGCTTGCCTGAAATAATCTATTCACTCTTGACTTAAAGACTCCCAGGTTGTAGCTATCAGGAATCACAGACTACGGCAGGGAATTCCACTTCTCCTAGCTGCATGCACAACGAATGTGTTCTCAAAGCGTTTTGTGCGTATGGGTGGGATGTCCACCATGTAACGGTGGAACATCGCCGTATGTCTTGTGGTCCGATGATGGAATGGGTTTGGCGGGATTAAATTATGCAATTATGTCAAACACTCCCCAAAATGCAAACGATAGATAACCAACAGGCTAGCAACTGCCCGTCTATGCTCAAGACTTTGAAGCTTCGACTCGACGAGCCCATCATTGCCGATGATCCTCTTGGCTCGTTTCTCAATTGTCTCAAGAGCGTCAAGCTGGTATCTGGCAGATACGTCCCAAAGATGCGAGCAGTACTCCATACATGATCGAACTTGCGCTTGATAAAGTTTGAACAGCTGTTCCGGCGTGAAGTACCATCTCATCTTTGCTAATACTTTTTGGCAGCCACTTGAGCCTTTACTTGTATGAAAGGTACAAAATTGAGGGTAGATGTCATTGTAAAATAAAGAAGCTCAAGTTGGAGGGTTATATCTCGGAAAGATGGAGCTGGGTGAAATTGGCTCTTTTTAGCGAAAAACAGACACGCTTCGGTCTTAGCAGCATTGAACTTGACAAGATTGGCATAGCCCCTTTCAGAGACAGCCTGCAAGGACAAATTCAAGCGCTCAACCATAGCCTCTCGGAGAGACCGGACCTGAGACCTACCAGCTCGTGCGTTGGACACTTATCTCTCAGCAACAGTGATGTCGTCTGCATACCCAAAGGAATCGGGATTTAGCAGATCGTTAATATGCAGCAAAAACAATGTTGCCAAGAGCACCGACCCTTGAGGACCCCGGCATTAATATTCAGCAGTCCAGATGAGCAGATCAAGTCCACTCGGATAGTGGACACTTTGGTACTGTTCGTCGGTTCGTTGAGCTCCTCAAAGTTCTGAGTTGAGCTTCGCGATGACTGACAAATGCTTGCACTGTCTGGACAGGTCCACTCGAATTCGTGTGTTGCTTTCTTCAAAAAGCTCATCCCAGACATAAACGTACATAGTTCTCATATGATTTAACCAGTACACATTGTATCGATTTGAACACTAGTTTGTTTCGGTGTTTCTTCTCAGGGTAGTCAGCTAGGAAACACCGGCCTCATCTAGCTTAAACTGACAAAAACCATTGACGTGTAAAAGTGTTCCTTGTAACCTATTTACTGAATAAACATCATTTATCATAGACCGATCTCTCAGAAAATCTGCAATCCAATCACACAATCCAGCTGGTAGACCGAAGGAAGGAAGCTTGCCAATAAGGCTATCGTGCCAGACCCTGTCGAAGGCCTTCGAGATGTCAAGGGAGACCACAAGTGCCTCCCCGTGTTATTCGATGGCCTCACTCCAGATGTGAATGGCATACGCTAGAAGATCCTCAGTGGACCGATTTCGGCGGAAGCCGTATTGTCAGTCACTAAGGATATCGTTAGCTTCTAGGTGTACCAGGAGCTTACCATTCAGTACCCGTTCCATACTCTTACAGATTATTAAAGTCACCGAGTTGGGTCTATAGTTCGCTGAGTCAGCTCGACTACCCTTCTTGGACACGGGCTGCACGTTGGCGTTGAGACTGGAAAAGTGCCGATGGCTTGGAGGCAACTCCAAGCCATCAGCACTTTTTCAGTCTCAAACGACAGGTGAAATAGGCGTGTCAAGATCGGAGACAACTCAGGCGCACAAGTCCTCAGGACAATTGTCGGTATGCCGTCGGGGCCACTAGTTTTGTTCACATCTAGGTTACGCAGTACCCTAAGGACATTTTTTTTTTATTTATTTATTATTAGGGACTTTTATACAGACGTACATACCAGTCCCATCGGACCTATAATAATTATGTAAAACGTAACAACACAAACTTAATTAAACTATAAGCTGCTCCGGAGTTAGGTGACGCCAAAATATGATGGAACATGCTAACATCGTACATATTTATCTCAAGCTCTCTAAGTAGATCCTCTCTTGCAGACTGAAATCTGACACACTCCGTCAATAAATTTATAACATCCTCCAGTGTGCCACAAACCTCACAATTAGGTGAATCAATTTTTTTCATTAAGAATCCAAAATTATTGAGCGGCATGTGACCAGATCTCAGTCTGTGAGCTGTAACAATAATTTTTCTGCTGAGCCTAGTATTACTAAACCACGGTACATGAGGAGGCTCCGAAACTATAGACCTATACCATATTCCTTTTTCTTTAGATCTTTGATTAAAATATTCTTTCCAAACTTCATGACATTTACTTTTATACCTCGGTAATATTTCTATATAATTAGTTCCAAGGTTTTTTTCCCTTCCCTCAACAATACCCAACTTTGCTAAACGGTCAGCCTCCTCATTACCCTTTATACCTATATGTGAGGGAACCCATTGCAACTTCAGATCTATATCTCTTTTAGATAGATTTTGTATTTTAGAAAGAATTTCATAAGCTATCGGTGCACCTCTGTAACCAGAGGCGCACCGAGCTATGTGTTGTAGTGCACTTTTGCTATCTACACAAATTAATATCTTTCTATAATTTTCAATGGATATAATATAAGTGAGCGCTTCTGAAATTGCAAAAAGTTCTAAAGACATAACTGATACATAATTATTTATTTTAAAGCAAGTATTAGTATTATCCGAATTCAAAGGATCATAGTAAGCAGCGCCATTACCATTAGCGCTCTTAGACCCATCAGTATAAATTTTATAATAATCTTGATATTTATCCGCTAATTCTCTCAAAGTTTCTGCTCTAATTGAATTCACATCGTACGTCTTCTTAGGTTTTTTAATTGAGTCCAAATTAATCTTTATTATATTTTGGATGTTAATCCTAGTTACCCATACATCTAATGAGAACATTTCTAAAATCGGGGATGACCTTATACTTTCCCCCCTAACCTCCTCAAAAACACTAACAAGTAGTGGAGGCTTTTTATTTGCCCAAAATCTGGTATGTCTAATAGCGCTAAGCTCTGATAGCTGCTTTATTATTACGTTATCGGATATAGAATATGACTTTACGCAATATTTAAATGCTAACCATCTTCTTCTAACGTGCAGTGGAGGAACACAGAGCTCGCACTCCATAACGTGGATCGGTGTGCTTCTTATAAAACTCCCTACTACTCTTAAAGCCTGATTTTGGATTTTTTCTAATTTGTAGATATTTGTTTTAGCACTATTGTCATATAAGAAGCACCCGTAGTCCAGCCTACTTCTAATTAAAGCTATATATAGCCTACGAAGATGGATCTGATGGACACCCCAAGAGGGACTCGTAAGAATTTTAAGTAAATTGAGAAGTCTCTGAACTTTTTCGACTTTTTCGTTTATATGTTTACCCCAGCGTAATGTCTTATCTAGCCAGACACCCAAATATTTATAATTACATACGCTGTAATGTAAATAAATTACATAAGCTGTACTTGCTGTTGCCTAAATCCCCTACTAAAAACACAATACTTCGATTTACTTACAGATAGTTCTAATCCTAATTCATTCAATAAAACTGTAAAAGTATTTAAAGCAATTTGAATTTTGTGCCGACCCTCTGTGATATCCTTACAAGTAAAGTACAATACGAAGTCATCTGCGTACTGGCACGAATACACTTCAACAATATCTCGACAAAACTTATAAGTGGCTATATTAAAAAGGAGCGGAGAGATGGGATCACCTTGGGCTAAGCCATTTCGTGCATATTTGACCATATCGATTGTGGACTCATCAGCAACTTTAAGGTGACGTTCACTAAGAAAGTTCCATAAATATCGGCAAATGTTTTTACCAATACCCAAGCTATCAAGAACTTGTAATAACTTGTCTATTAATATATTATTATATGCGCTTTTTATATCAAGAAAACAAGCCAAAGTTTTGAAATTCTTTGAGAAGCCTATCTGAATTTGAGTCACTAAACGTGTCAGACAATCATAAGTGGATTGTCCTCTCCTAAAACCGACTGTATTTGGCGACAAAATTCGATTCTTCTCCACATACCATTCAAGCCTTTTGGTAATCATAGCATGAAATATTTTGCATGTACACGACATCAACGAAATAGGTCTTGGTTTGCTGTTAGTATTTGAGCCAGCATCCGACTTTGGTATGGGAATAACTCTAATATCACGCCACTGCGATGGAAAATTACCGGAATTTAGCATAATATTATAAATTTTGAGTAAGTACATTTTACCAAGTGGTGGTAGATGTAAAATCATGGAATACGTAATCTTGTCTTCGCCTGGAGCAGTATCCTTTTTCTTTAAACAATTATTCAGCTCCTGCAACGTGAACTCAGATTCGAGTAATACATGTCTAGATGTAAACATAGGTTTTTGTGAAACGACATAGTCTGGTGCAAGATCACATAACATTTCTCTTTTTAACTCCTGAGAACACTGAATATTAGATTTCCTGTAACCCTTCACCCACCGCAATCGACGCCACATGTCTGAAGCTGAGACTTTGTAGTCAATATTTTCACACAGTTTCTTATGATCATTAGATCTCGCTTTTTGAATAGCCTGTTTAGCCTTCAAAGTTTTTTCTTCAAGTGCTGTAAGATTCCTTGGAATTGGATTGCCCCTAAACGTTTTAAGTGCCAGTCGACGCTCAGCCACTAATTTAGATAAATCTGGACCCCAATATCCCTTCGGCTTAAATTTATTATTTGGCAGATTACAAAATTTTATATGGGGAATATTTTCATTGGCTGCTCTATTTATTTGACAAGTGAAATAATCATACAAAACCTGAACATCACCGTCCGCATTAAAAAGGGAGAAACAATTGAGAAGACAATTTCTGTACCCAGTCCAGTTAGCCAATTTGTAGTTACGTTTTTTATGGAAGTAAACATCTTCGTAGTAATTTACTTTAAATTTAATAAATAAATGATCACTACCTAGGTTTTCGTTCATAACATTCCATTCAAAATTAATAGCGATATCCACAGATGCAAATGTAATATCGGGTGAAGAAGATTGCAACATATTATTTACTAATTTAATCCTAGTGGGTTGTCTGTTATTCAGAGATGTAAAACCAAATTCTAATGCTGACTCAAAAATTTGTTTACCCCTATTATCGTTTTTATACGACCAGTTCGTTAAGATCTCCCGCTATTAAACAATTATTTGGAAACAAAGAAAAAATCCTATCCCAATCAGATTGTGTGGTATGAACGGAACTAGGACAATAAATTGAAATAATATATTTAATATAGCCACAATTATTAAGTTTAATACACAATAGCTCAATGCCCAGATTATTTGAATTTACCTGTAATTCCTGTACATTTAATGAATTATGAGCTACGACCGCAACCCCACCATACGAATCCTGTCTATCTCTTCTATAAATATTGTATGGATAAATATTTACACAAACCCCTTCACTCAGCCAAGTTTCACTAATTAATGCTACATGTATTTTTTCTTGCAACAGTAAACATTTAAATTCCTCAAGCTTGGGTTTCAAGCTCTGTGCGTTCCACTGTATTATATTTAAATTAATATTTTTACGTGAACAAGCCATCTTTAAACAATGAAATAAATCTATTATAAACATCTCCTTCCATAAGTAATCTCCAAACTAACTGAAAACATTGTTCAAATATAAAATTACATACTAATTTAACTTTGACATCGAAGCTACAATCGGACAAACACACTTCTTTTAATTTATGAAATAATGTTTTAAAGTCTACATTACGCTTTGTGGGCTCTTTCTTGCTTTCCATCCTTTCTTGTTGTAGATGTATTTCCTCTTCATTATCAAACGTAAAATTACGACTTTGATCTGACTTTCTTTTCTTTTTCTTTTGTTTCCTTACAGATTTACCTAGAATGAGCGAATCGACCGATTCTTCCATACTTTGTTCTCCTCTGTCTTCGCTATAATTATTTTGTTCAAATCTTTCCAGAACTTGTTTCTCTGGCCGAGCTTTTGTGATTATTATGTCTCTATACAAAGTCTTATGACTATTTAAATTATTTACTTTGTTATGCGCTATTTCCTCTGTGGCCTGATGTTCAACTGATGCTTTTTTTCCCTCTAAATATGTCGACAAGGCTTTTCGGTACGTAGTATTTTTCACACACATTATTTCTCGTATTTTCTTTTCTTTAATAAATACGGGACATGATTTTTCTAATGCCATATGTGACATCTTGCAATTTATACATTTGTAGTTGGTAGTGTCACAATTGCTATGGTTTTCCCCACATTTCGGGCAGCGTATTATTTTACGAAATAGGCGAAATAGGCGTGTCAAGATCGGAGACAACTCAGGCGCACAAGTCCTCAGGACAGTTGTCGGTAAGCCGTCGGGGCCACTAGTTTTGTTCACATCTAGGTTACGCAGTACCCGAAGGACATTTTTGTAATGAATGTGAATGTCCAACATACTCGACTCGCATCCATAGATAGATAGATAGATAGATAGAATACTCTGTTTATTATGTACACCATTTAGATTACAGAACCATATAAATAATGAAAACTTTACATAGGGTGACACAATGGGTGGCAAGTTCAAGATAACCTTCCAACCCAACCTTCCTAAACCACCCTCCAAGGTCAACTCTAACTTTCAACCTTCCTTTTTTCTTTCTTTTCTTATCCATCAAGAGAATCAGGGGGCCTCGCGCCACCAGGGCGCGAAGATTCCGCGAACAGAGAGGCAAACAAGTTTTCTTTCTCCTGAGCGGAGTGGGCCAGCGACCCGCCGGGTTTCAGCAGCGGCAGAAGTTCGATTCCACTGACTTAGACAGGGACCAAAACGCCTTACTACCAGCTGGGAATGATACAAGTTTGTTCCCAATTCGGCTAACGTGGTCAAATCGAGCCCTCCGCAACACCTTCTTGCAGGACTTGGCAGCCCTGTTGAAGGCTCTCTTCTTCTGACTCACGTCATTTGCTTTGCTCGCACGAGCATCGACCCATGCTAGGTACGCTGCGTGTTTCAGCGCATCAGCGCGTTTTCACTTGCCACCAAACTTCGACAGACATTTTTACATCAGAGAACGGAATGTAGTACTCCATTCCATCGCATGCCATCCCAATCTGCTGACCTCTTTCGCCAAACCCGCCTGGTGCCTCTAGGGCTAGGATCGGGTGGGGAGTAGACAGATACAGACTTCACCAGACATTGGTTGGAACTACCTAATGTTGAAGAAATCGACACGGAGTATCTGTCTGGATCTGTTGTCAGCAGAAGGTCCAAGCAATAGTAGCTCTGTGCGAATTGACATCCGGCACCTTCGTTGCCCCCTGGACCAGCTGGGTGAGACTGGCTAGCGCTAGTTTTCGCATCTCTTGTCTAGCATGGTCTGTGCACTGGTATGGGAAGGGCCACTCCTGATGGTGGGCATAGAAGTCCCCCAGTAGCGCCAATTGGGCAGAAGGGTACCGTTGCTGAGCCGCATCCGCCGCCTCATTGAGGTATTCTGTGAGCCCAGTTGTCTCTAGATCGCCGCTGTGCGTAGACACAGGCGTAGATAATTTTATCCAGACCTGTATCCACTAGAACCCACACGCGGTTGCCACTCCAGATCTCTTTGGTCCCATCGACCATCTGTTCTGCCAGCAATGTGCCCTGCCCACTGACACTTAAGTTGAGCGATTCTTCAGATTCTTCAAAAATTATCCTAAGTTATCGGGATAAAATGTATCTTATGTCCTTCTGCAAGGTTTAGACGTGAAGAAGTTGGGTCGTTGGAGTGTTTGAAAAAGTCACTGCGGCCTTGGAAACTCCTTTACTCAGTAAGAGTCTGACACGCCTTCCCGCTCCACCCAGAGTGGAAGAAGTTATTTGATGATTTCGCATTGTAAAAAAAGGCGTGAAGAGGTAACAAACAGACAGACATTCAGTTGCCACCCACCATCATCATTTCAGCTAAAAGATGTCCATTGCTGGTGGGTCCACCTTTTTGTAGGCTTTCCAACGCTGCGATACTGTTCAACAAGGGCAAAATCCAAATCAGCCGTTGAATTATCACAGCCGTCATGTGTTTATGTATATCTAATATTGATACAAGAAGTTTTCCTTCAATACCAGATAAATAGAAGAATATCCTCCACTCAAACTGTATGTAGCTTTAAGTATAGAAAATTTGCTTCCCTCTTATTTAACGTTAATGACATCATCCGTATAACAAATTGTACGAATTTATATGAAACCCTACGAACCTCGCCCTCTGTCTTCAAATGAAGTAATTTCTAAGAATAATCTGACGGTTTGAGACGGAATAGAGGTGAACTACGATATTTTTGGTTCTCTTTGATATAAATACAGAATTATCGTTGAACAGATAGTTCTTTTTTGAGAAATTAATCTGTTTTTGAAAACGGACAGAATTAATGCGTTGCTGTTTCGTCATATCAACCCATCTGACTAATCTAAAATATTCAAATTATATAGACGCAGAGATAAGAAGGTAGATCCGATTGAAAGACAAGTGTTAAGGTGATGTAGTCCTAAGAAGTTATCAGATATTTTTTTATGTCACGCTTCGCGTTAAGATTACTGCTTTTTCCTTATTTTAATATCGCTATTTTAAATTTAGATAACAAACCATGTGCACAGGTGACAGGTGCAAGTCTATTTCTTTGCGTGTGACCTAAATGGATTGACAGATTCTGACAAAAATGTTATTATATTTTTTTGACGCATTGAGTGACATAGACGAGTAGATATTATATTATGAATATTGCATGCATAAATGTACTGGTCAAATCATATGAAAACCATATACGTTAATGTCTGAGATGAGCTTTTTCGGAAAGCACCACGCAGATTTGAGTGGGCCTATCCAGATAGTGCAAGCATTTGTCAGATAAAGAGTAGCTCAACTCAAAACTTTAAGGAGCTCAACGAACCGACGAACAATACCAAAGTAAGGAAATTTGGGTAGGCCACAAAAGTACTCAAACTGCCAGACAAAAATGAAATCTACGTGAATATAACGATCTACATAGTTTTCGCATTCACATTTTGCTATAATGAGGACCATGCAACTTAGTCTCTAAAATTGTCTTTTGAAGAAAGAACCACACTATTTGAGTGAACCTGTCCAGTCAGTGCAAGCATTTGTCAGTAGTCGAATAGCTTCACTTAGAACTACTATGGAGCTCAATGGCTCGACGAATAATACCAAAGAAAGGACATTATGATAGGCTGGAAAAGTACTGAAACTGTCAGTTCAACTGTATGGACATGTGGGATATAAAAATAAAGGGCGTTAGAAGGATTACAAAATTTTAATAATTGTGAAATGATGCTAGTAAGTGCTGTTCTTTTAGACAAATAATTACATCAGTTCACACATACATTATTGTCCACTTTTTCACCGTCTAATTGTTCATGTATCAAATCAATCTACCTAGCCTTTTCAAAACTATCTTGGGGTCAGCTTCCAGTCTAACCGGATACAGCTAAATACCAGTATTTTACATGGAGCGACTGCCTATCAGAATCTGACCTCCACAACCCAGTTACTGGGTAATACAATACCCCTTGGTAAGACCAACGGCTTAACGTGCTTTCCGAGGCACGGAGGAGTCCCGGTTTGTAAAAATAGTCATCCATCCATGGACCAACACCGGCAAGCGTAGCTTAACCTCATGGATCGACCCGCGCGGCTGTTATTACTTTAATTAGAATTAGAATACTTGCTAAATGTTATACTATTTTATTTTGATTTTAATGATTTTATTTTATTTAATTTTAGTGACATATTTTAGTGATTTTTATTTTTATTTAATTTATTGTATTTATATTTTATTTATATCGATTTTAATGATTTAATTTGAATGTTTAATCTGATTGCTTTATTTATTAGATTTATGTGACTTGATTGTTATGGGTGAAATTACCTGAAATAAAAGGATTATTATTATTATTACTTTAGCCACGAGCTCCTCTCTTGACTATTATTTTGTCTGGCACCAACTCATTTTTTTGTTTTAATTTTTGTGTTTTAATTTTCTACTTCAAGTATTGACGTTCGAAAAAAATTATCGCATCAGGCCATCGTCATGAAAATTAGAGACGATAAAACGAACCTATTTAAAAAGTAATCAAACACTTATTTTTATTCAATTTTTACGGTCTTTTCTATACATTCCCTGTGCCTCCTTTGGAAGTACGCGACGCCCCATTCTCTTATCTAACGGAGCTCATTCCTTACATCGAACGAACGACAGCCGAGCATTTGTCTACAGAACCCTTTGTATTAGCACCGATGTGTAGGGTTCCTTCAACTTTTATTAGCTGGCTTGTTTTCGGATTTTTGGGATCTGTAAATGCAGCAGGCTTCCTTTTTAACACGTAATTGAGTTTTAAGTGAATAGACGATTTACATTTGGTTTAACGTTATTTACGTTTAACTTTTTTTCTGTTTAAATAAGAACTTTAAGTTTGCCCTGACTTTATCTATGTTTTACCTATTCATTTCTGCTATTTATTCAAAAAAAAACCGTAAAACAAAAAAAAAATAAGTAAGGATCATAACAGGTGGCTTTCTGTAGTTTCTGTCTAGCCTCATGCGACAAAGTCGGTACAGGGTATCCTCATCTACTTTACCAAAATAGTGTCGATGAATCATTCAATAGTGAAGGATTCATCGACACTGCACAATCAACGCGAAAAACATGAAAGCATTGAAAACTTAGAGCTAATTTTAATAAATTGAGACTGCCTTTAAAATGCGAACATTCTTAACAATACGAAAATTTTCCTCTGATGTTCTTTAATAAAATTACACACAATATTACGAAAACACAGACTCAAAAATAATACAATCACCCTCTACAAATTACGTCCTCCTAAATCAAAACAGAACATATACATAAAATTGAAATCAAATTTTCTATCGGTGGCTACGTTCCCCCGGGAAATCAGTGACGTCACACACCAGACTGTTGATTTCGTGTTTCGCTTGCAAAATAAATATTTTATTGATGATCGCTCCCACTTTGATCCGCGTAAAGTTTTTAATGCTGATTACTTCGGTAAAAAATTACCTGGAACATACGGGAGGGAAGAGTGACAGGTTTGAGCTGTCGTGTTTGTGTTAAAATGGAAAGAAGGGAATGAAAGTAAATAATATATTTTTGGATGACTTTTTCGCCTCAAAATGCTGTCTTGATTATAATTTTACTAAAAAAAAGAAAAATGTATTTATTTGTGCCTCACACAAGAGCTTATTAAAACTAAAAAATGTAAATAAAAATATGTAACTCTGCTGTATATTTAAACAATAAATAACGCAGTGCTAGGGTTATATGCTGTCAAGAAGACATAATTCTAATTATGCCCAGTATCTGTGTAATGATTGAAAAAATTAAACCAGAAAAATGTTTTGCTCAGCTATTATTTTATACTCGTACTTTTAAAATATGTGTGCCTTTTCTCACTGCCACTTGGCAACACCTTAAAAGGTGTTATAAAAACGCGCTGTTGAATTTTCAATGTTCATTTCAAAAGTTGTGTGAAAATCAAACAGTACATTTAAACGTGTAGGTAAAGATGAATGCCAATTTTTCACCTGACTATATTATATGTATAGAAATGAAATAAATTTTAAAATTCAGCTAATGTGATTGTATATTGATTACGCTTATCACAATGGTAAAAGAAACGAAGGATTTTTTTTTTATTGTTATTCTACGTCAAGGGTAAAGGTATTACCATGTCTTGAACGCATCTCAACTACACTTTTTTACGTCGTTCCATTTTACACACTGCTACTTGACTTTATTCAACTCTGTTGGTGAGTTTTATACATTATTTTACTTTTTATTTAATCAGTAAGTATTTCTTTATTAATCTTTTTTACAGATTAATTAAAAATAACATAATAATAATAATTAAGTAAATTAATCATGCAGTATATAATTGAGTTCGCACGACTGACACGATTTTTTTTTATATTTGACAGTTCTTCATTCAATTTATAGTGACTAAAGTTTATGCAGTGATGTAAAGTTGGTTTTAAAGAATTCACTGAGTAAAAAAGACGTTTTAGACCACAGCTAGGTAAGTATTCATATTTTAGAGTAAACTTTGAGAGTCTATAATTAGTTCTAGCACATTTATTTCTAAATTACTTATTTGGTAACGGCAAATACTAAACTAAAAAGTAACATTAATATTTTTTGGTCTTCGTAGCGTTTAACATTATTTTTTAAACTTACAGGTAGTCTTTCTACTATATTTATAATACCTTATAACAACACATAAACTTTCATTATCAGGTTTTTTAATTTATGGTACCTAAGTGTGCATTGCTCTTTAGGTGAATCTTAGTCTTTAGCGAAAAGTTGTGTTAGTACTTCAGACTAAACAAGCAACTTCTAGCGAATTGTGGTTTTACCACTAAAGATCAAAAGTCAAAACATATTCATCAAAATGACCATTTTTTTGCAAATATAATCAAACAGGTTTGTTAAAAAATTCTAGCATTACAGCGACGACAGTCTCCTTATCGTCGTCACCAACAGGTTTTTAACCGACTTCGAAAAAGGAGGAGGTTATCAATTCGGATGTTTGTATTTTTTTTTTTTTTATGTATGTTCGGGCATAACTCCGTCATATATTGACGGATTTGCAAAATTCTTTTTTTGTTCGAAAGGGGTGTATTCCGAAATGGTCCCATTTAAATTTCAAAAAGATCTGATAATGGGAGACAGACAACGGAACTCTTCAAAAATTGACAGCAAATCAACCGCGATTGCTGCTATCGTATGTCTATGAATTGTTAACACAGTTTAATGGGGAGCCACAACTAAAAAGTGAAAAATAAAAAACTTTTTTACAAAAAAATAGAACCGACTTCCAAAAAAAGTGCAAAATAACTTTAATTTCGGAAGTCGGTGTCAAAAAACAAAGACACAAAACAGGAACACCGACTTCAGAAATTAAAGTTATTTTGCACTTTTTTTGGAAGCCGGTTCTATTTTTTTGTAAAAAAGTTTTTTTTCTGCACAACTACGGAGATGGTAATGTCTTGCAGGTTGTGATGTCCTAAATTGTAATTTTTCTGTCTTGTTTTTTTTTTTAATTTTTTCTAAGTTAATATTTATTTGAGATGTTTTAATTTGATTTCATTTATAAATATTTTTATTTTTATGACATTTCTGTTTCGAGTTTATTACTGTTCTGTTTTTTTTTTGTCATTCATTTATTTTTTATTTAATTCACTGACAATAGCAATTTGAAATTGTTATTGATATTTTTAATTTCTTATTCTAGGTAAACAAAATGTTTAATTGTGTTTAAACTTTAAGGGCTTTTTAGCCTGAAATAAATGAATTTAATATTATTTACTTTTTAAATAAATGTTCGTGTGTCACAGTTGCACTCAGCAGGAATTAATTTCTGCATTCGCGTTGATACGTCATCGCTACGAATGAGATACCATGTTCATACGATAGATAGCCTTACAAGATATTTATGACGTCAAATAAAAAAAAAGTAATTGCATTATTAGGTAATGGTAAATAGTTTTTTAAGCCATATTATTATAATTACCCTTATTTTAGGCAAAAAATTTGCAAAATAACTTTAATTTCAGAAGTCGGTGTCAAATACCAAAGAAACAAAATTAGAAACACCGACTTCCTTCCTCTTTATTTTTCACTTTTTAGTTGTGGTACCCCAACTCAAACTAAATTGTAATGTTATGCCCAAATTGATAACGGCAATAACTTGGTTTTTGAACATAATTTGTAGATAATGGGTGTATCAGGACGAACTGTTACACATCTGCGTACCCATTCAAAGCGTACCAGCGTGATGTTATGTTATGAAACGGTATAAACAATAAACAGACACATGATTGCAGCAATCCCGGTAGATATGCTATTATTTATTGAAGAGTTCCATTGTCTATCTCTGAATTTTTTTTGTGAGATTTTCACCAAATTATGAACGGGATCACCTCAGGAGTGAAGTCTTTACAATAAAATAATATTTTTGAAGGTGTCCCTCCTAAAAAAGAAAGGTTACACGATAGCCGTTGATAAGACTGATAACAAATCCAAAATGCACGCACCTACTCATTCCACTAAACTTCAAATCAACTTCAAATCAACTTCAAATCAACTTCTATCTTACCTCAAAATACGAAAGCTTGAAGATCAGAATCATATCTAAATAGTACTCGGTACAATCCTTTGATCTGTTGGTTCAGACACTTGGGGACTCCATAACTCAGATTATATGGTATCAAATGGTATCTTAATTTCACAGCGGGGATCATTCGGATTTTCACGGCTCTAGATCAACTTTGAATTATTGTGAAAGGTTTTCAAATAAATGATGTTAAACTACAATATTTATTCATTCATGAAATTAGTCTGGGGTTAGTGTACTAAACTGATACTAATTTTAAATTGAGATTAGAAATCCGTAGAGTCACTTTTATGTTTTTCGCAATCATTTAAGACGATGAATTTTATTAATATGAAAAAAAAAATGATTTTAACACTTAAAAAGCGAGCTTTTAGATTGGTTGTCATATTTAAATACATGCACACGTCTGTGTTATTGACCGTAGAAAAGTTTCTTTATCTGGGGCTAATCCTAGATATCGATTCAGCCCCCCATTCAGCCCCCCTAGCCATATTACTTTTCTATTATCGTTTACACTAACGCTTTGCTAACGCTTAATACAAAATGTATGGCAATGACATTACCTGCGATAAGTCACGTGAAACTTCTCTACGCAGGTAATGTCATTGTCATATATTTTTTACTAAGCGGTAGCGTAATCGATAATAGAAAAGTAATAAGGCTAGGGGGGCAGGTCTTGCTTACCATAAAAATGCACTGTAAAAATGTAAGTAAGTAAGTAAGTAAAGATTTTATTTGTCTGAACATGGTGTACATGATATATTACATGCAAAATAACAATGAGATACAGAACAGTTCTAACATGTTCAGCCGCATAGATCGTGGCGTACAAATTGGTAGGCAGAGATGGTGCATAAACCACGAAGAATACGAAGAACACGTACGTTCGTACGTTGGTAGGATACGAAGAAAATGTTTCTAATTTAAATTGTAATATTTGACCCGAAGAAACAAATATTTCGAAATAAATAAAAGCTTATAAAAACCTTTGGCTTTACCGTAGTCTTAAAAAAAAACTTTTGAATTTGCTGACAAAAGTTTTGCACCACTGTCGTGTCATGGTCGTGTCAATTTGACGGTTAATTTCCTTAATCGTTTTTTTACAGAAATTAACTAAAAGAGCTTTAAAGCCATTGCCTTGGTCCGCCATTTTGATTTTTTTTCAAAATGGCGTCGCACGGAGAAAGAAGACGTATAGAGATAAAGATAAATAGAAAAAGATAGAAGACATTTATATAGGAACATAAAAATTCATATGACATGATATCTTAAAGTGTTACATTACCGAGATAAATAGAGTTAATATAGCTTTAATGATTCCAAATATTTTCTGAGAGTTGTGGAATCAACTGTACGACAAAGGATGCAGTCTAACCAAGTACCAAAAACGGCCGTTTCTGACACTTTTGCCTACTACTTTGGATACGAAACATTTTGAGACCTGTTTTAACAACGTAAAAATTCTTTATCCTCTTTGTAACAAACATCAAGTTGGATTTTTTAATATTTATTTTCTGTGCTATGCTACGATTTTTTATTCAATGAGGGCGCCACTGGATCGTGAGTAGGGCCTTAAGATTTCTACTTCAATCTGCCTAGCCTTTTCCCAACTATCTTGGGGTCGGCTTCCAGTCTAACCGGGTGCAGCTGAATACCAGTATTTTACATGGAGCGACTGCCTATCTGGCCTCCACAACCCGGTTACTGGGTAATACGATATCCCTTAGTAAGACTGGTTGTCAGACTTTCAGGCTTCTGACGACCCGTAACGACTGTTAAAGATCCACGATTGACAGCTGGGACCAACGGCTTAACGTGTTTTCCGAGGCACGGAGGAGTATCGGTATATAAAGATGGTCACCCATCCATTGACCAACCCCGGCAAGCGTAGCTTAACCTGACGGATCGACCCGCGCGGCTGTTATTAGTTTAACCACGAGCTCCTGCTTGAGCTTTCTACTTAAAGAAGTAAAAATCTAAATAACTTAACATTGATTTTTAACTACTTTCTCTAAGATCAGATAACATCACATAACATTTACAACAGAATAAATGATTTGTAGTTTAAATTGCCCGCTTTTGATAAGAATGAAATGAACATATTTGCACGCATCATGGCCATTTTTAACCGACTTCGAAAAAGGAGGAAGTTGTATGTTCGACTGTAGGTATGTATGTTTCTTTTTTTTATGTATATCCATCGATTTCTCTGTCAGTTGTGGACCGATTTTCTGATTTTCTTTTTATCCGAAAGAACATACTTCGGAGATGGTCCTATATAAATTTTATCGAAATTGCTTTAGCGTTTTTTGAAAAGCTGAACAAATAAAAAAATACGTATACATAGATGACGTTTTGGTTTTCTCCAATTACGAGTATGTTTAAATTCCACGTTCCATGTTATTGGTGTTTTTAGTGCTGGTGTATAACAACTAAAAAGTAAAAAAATAAAAAAAAACTTTTATAAAATAAAAACAATCGACTTCAAAAAAATATAATACACTAAAAAATAAAAAATAACTTTAATTTCGGAAGTCGGTGTCAAATAACGAAGGAATAAAATACAAACACCGACTTCCGAAATTAAAGTTATTTTTTAATTTTTAGTTTATTTTATTTTTTAACTATAATTATCAATGTAATGTGACAGTTTAGGACATTATATCACATGCTATTTTTTTGTCTATAAATATATAGGTATTATCGTTCGATGCCATTTTGAAAAATAATAAGGGGATCGAACTTTTTCGTATGGAGACTGTCCTCGTCCTTGAATTAAAAATAAAATAAATGCCAGCAACTGCATCCAGACTGCTTGAAAAGTAACTTGTTTGGAACTTTGTAGTGGTTTTTTATCAGTCGGGTTTTTGTTTAAGTTTTCATTTTTTATCTTCTCAGCGCTACAGCAATGTTGTTAAGGGCCTCTGCCACAATTTGCGAGCCTTCTATTATGGCTGTTGATACATCCTCCATCTGTTTTACAGCTTCAGCTAAGGCCTTGACTATTACAGTCTCTGCTTCAACCCTCTGCCTCTCTATCTCTGCGAATCTCTCCCGTTCTTGATCCATCATAGTCCTTGATCGAACACGCTGTCCCGGGGGCAGACTCGTCCTTCTAGGAGTAGGTTCTCCTGGTGTTGAAACTGTCAAATAAAATAAATTATAAAACTTTTATGTAAGTTATATCATCATGAAATATGGCATAAACATAACACGAAAGAAATTACCTCTCATAGTCGCCACATTTCGAACGAGAGAAGCATGAGACTCCATTTGATACCATCCTGGTTGTGGCTGCAATTATTAAACAAATTATAGTATTAGAACTTCATTATTAAGGAGTTAATTTTTATCAAGTTTACAAATGTATTAAAATTTATATCTAAATTAACTTCCTGTAGATGGAAATGAGCAGTGGTGACCCAGTGGAATTGGCCGCGACTTTCAAGTCAGTCCCAGGCAGGGTTTTACTTTGTGTAAATTATTTCATCACCACTGCTTTCAAAACGGTGAAATAAGGAAACCGTGAGGAAACCAGCATGTCCTATAACCAAAAATTCGAAGACATGTGACATCCACCAATCCGCATTGGGCCCGCGTGGTGGATTACGGTTCACACCCTCTCACAGAGAGAAGGCCTGTGCCCCAACAGTTGGAATATTAAAAGGCTGATTATAGTGGATGATGAGATGGAAATGGATTGACAGCAACATGGCTGTCTCCTGCAACAAATTGAATGCCCTCATCACTGCCACTAAGCGTTGGTCGATGAGTGTTAATACAGGTAAATTATCTGCAGACCCACCACCTGTACGCCTTATTGACTGTGCATGCTGGGCACAAGTCTTCTCAAGTTCACACTTTTTGTCAGCCCAATACTAAAAAGAAAATAAATGTAACAATATTTGTAACATTTATTTTCTTCACTTGTTTGACAATAGATTAGATAGTATTTTTTTTTTTTGGGGGTGGGAAATCATCCAATGACTTCTTCCGCTCTAAGGTGGAGCGGAAGGGCGTGTCAGACTCTTACTGACTAAAACTCACCCCTGTTCCTCCCTGCCCTGAATGCCCAGGGGCGAGGTAACTCTTTCGAATTTATCCTGAACCCCCGGGCAGATAGATTAGATAGTTAACAATACAATAGTTACAATAATTAACCTCTCGCGCTGGTGTAACCTCTGGCTCTGGTGTAACCTCTGGCGCTGGTGTAACCTCTGGCGCTGGTGTAACCTCTGGCTCTGGTGTAGCGTCTGTCGCTGCTGGAGTTAGAGTAGTCATTATTATACTATCCCAACATTCATCCACCTCATCACTTAACCTGTTCATCTGACCAGCCAAAACTAACGTAGACACAAACATGGAGATTGATAGAACTGACAAGAGTACTATCATCTTGTTGTTCAACATCCATTCCATCTTGTTTTCTGAATTCGTTTCGTTTCACACGAGTGTCACTATCCGATCTATCGCGTTGAATACCTTAGCTTCGTTACTCTATCTAATCAATATTATTTTATTATCTCATTAATTATCAACTGATAAAGCATATTTTCGTTTTAAATTGATTACTTTGGAATTGAATGTTACTACTTTGGCTATAACGTTTTATTGATGTTTATAAGATGCATGTTATTGATATTAGGCAAGTTTAGACAGGTATGGTTTACCGCGCCCCTGGGCACTCAGGGCAGGGAAGGAACAGGGGTGGGTTTTAGTCACTAAGAGTCTGACACGCCCTCCTGCTTCCACCCTAGAGCGAGAGATGTCATTGGATGATTTCCCAACCCACAAAAAAAAAGACATGTATGGTGTTTTTAGTTTTCCTTCTTCGTTATTTGACACCAACTTCCGAAATTAAGGTTAATTTGCATTTTTTTTTTGAAAGTCGGTTGTATTTTTTTGTAAAAACTTTTTTTTTTCACTTTGTAGTTGTTGTACACCATTACTAAAACTAAACAATAAAGTTATGCCCTTATTGATAGCCCCAAAAACATGGAATATGAACATAATTGTTGAAATTAGGGTGAATCCCTTTCAAACAAAAAAATAATATATCAAATCGGTCCAGGCGTCTTTGAGTAATCGTGGATAATACATAATAAATAAAATCTTCCGACGAACTGTTAATCTCCTCCTTTTGAAGGTTAGTTAAAAATGGCGTACTATAACAGTAAAAACAGAATCAATATTGATCGAAAAACAAAAGAGATATTTTTTTAAGCAAATATATCTATTCCCTCTCTCGAGAACGCTGTTTTCTATAGTAACTGTACGTGCAACTTTGACGTCCCGTCGGCACGTCTGACTTCTCTTTCTATTTTATCAACTTTAAAGCTTTATGACTTCGATTCTGATGAAGATATTTGTAAAATTAAAATGGGTAGTAATAAGAAAAAAAAAACAACTGACTTCTAAAAAAAAAACACCATCATCATCTTAAAACCCCAATAACATGGAACGTGGAATTTAAACATACTCGTAATTGGATAAAAAACCAAAACGTCATCTAGGTACTCGTATACATATTTTTCGATTTTGTTCAGTTTTTCAAAAGGCGCTGAAGCAATTTTGATAAAATGTATATGGGACCACCTCGGGAGTATATTCTCTCGGATAAAAACCGAATTTTGAAAATCGCTCCACAACTGACAGAGAAATCGGTGGACATACAATCGAACATAGAACCTCCGTCTTTTTCGAAGTCGGTTAAAATGGTATGCATAATCCCCATTATAATAAAAAATATTATTAAGGGAGTGCCTTCACAGCCGGTGACGGCACAGAAAAATAACGCCGCTGGGAACCGGCAGTACTTTCATTCTTTCTTTTTTATTGTTCCGTACCCGAAGGTTCCAAACGGAACCCTGTTGCTGTCACTCACTTGTCCGTCTGTCCTCGTCTGTCATACAGGTTTTACAGCCAAACGGTTGGAGCTATTCTATTTTTCACAGAATAACCATCTTGTTTACCCAAACACATAAAAATTGTCAAATATACATTTGGTCCGGAACCCGACACACACTTGGCCGGTTTTTTTAGTATTTATTCCAAGAGTGAGTGTAGCGAGCTCGGGAACTTAAGGCACCCCGACACGGACAAGTTGCGAGGGAACGAAGCCCCGTTTATCACCTTCGTGTTAGGTTCCTTTAAACCCTACCGACAGGAATAGGAGTCCCACACATCTTCTCCGTCGGCTTTCCTCACGTATACATTTGGTCCGGAACCCGACACACACTTGGCCGGTTTTTTTAGTATTTATTCCAAGAGTGAGTGTAGCGAGCTCGGGAACTTAAGGCACCCCGACACGGACAGGTTGCGAGGGAACGAAGCCCCGTTTATCACCTTCGTGTTAGGTTCCTTTAAACCCTACCGACAGGAATAGGAGTCCCACACATCTTCTCCGTCGGCTTTCCTCACTACTTCCCGAAAAGTACAGTTCTGAAATTATAAAAAAATATCGTGTTTAAAAAAAACAGGCCACACTGACAATAAATAACCTTCACAACTGAGTGGATATTTCTAGAGATCCGTGTGCTTGTGATTGCAAGTTCAAATTAAGATTGCTCACATTTTACTTATTGAATTTTTTGGGAGTAGTGTTTGATGATTTTTTTACAAGGAACAGTATTTTTTTAATTGTTTGTGACTTTTTGGAACATTTTAACTGCATATGAGATTGTTTTTTGCAAATCCCAGTTTCGGATCACGGTGCCGGCTGCGGAGGCACTCCCTATTATTTATATACAATACAAAATTTATTTTTCTCGAGTGGTGACTTGGTTTATGACATTATTAATGTCATTAACCAAATCACCACTTCCGAAAAGTTCAGTTCTGAAATTATAAAAAAATACCGTGTTTAAAAAAAAACACTGACAATAAATAACATTCACAACTAAATTAAACGTACAGAAAATCCGCTAAAACAATAACCTCTAACAAAACCTACAATACCACTTATATAATCCGATTTTAACAAGTAACTGTAACATTGTCCGCCTTAAACACATAGTTCCGGTCTTGGATAGGGCTGCCAATAACTGAAATATGTAATTGAGGAATAATAATAATTGTTTGTTTATTTTTAGCTAAGCTTGCCGCGGTTGATCCTTGGATGGGTGACCATCTTTACATACCGAGACTCCTCCGTGCCTCGGAAAGCACGTTAAGCCGTTGGTCCCGGCTATCAATCGTGGATCTTTGTCAGTCGTTACGGGTCGTCAGAAGCCCGAAAGTCTGACCACCAGTCTTACCAATGGGTATCGCATTACCCAGTAACTGGGTTGTGGAGGTCAGATAGGCAGTCGCTCCCTGTAAAATACTGGTATTCAACTGCATCCGGTTAGTCTGAAAGCTGACCCCAAGATAGTTGGGAAAAGGCTAGGCAGATTGATTTTTTATTTATTTATCAACCAGCGTACCCGGGCCTGCGGACGGCGAGTAATGGGTAGCTCGCCGTCCGATCAGCACCAGGCCCGAGAGTCGACGGCACGTTTTTTTTTTTTTTTTTTTTTATTAGTCGACGGCACGTAGTGTTCCACGCGCGCCTCAAAGAGTTGTCAGCAATAAAGACGGAGCCCGTCATGGCCGATGCCTGCCCGGGGGTTGAGGATAAATTCGAAACAGAGTTACCTCGCCCCTGGGCACTCAGGGTAGGAAGGAACAGGGATGAGTTTTAGTCAGTAAGAGTCTGACACGCCCTCCCGCTCCATCCAGAGAGGAGGAAGTCATTGGATGATTTCCCATCCAACAAAGAAAAAACCAGCGTCACTGTTATCTTATGAAGTTTAAACATTAATTATATCCTACTAATATTTTAAATGCAAACGTTTGGATGGATGCATTGTTTAGGCTAATACTTATAATGGGAGTACTAATTCCACGCAGATGCAGCCGCTAGCAGAAGTTATTTATACATAGTTAAATCGAATGTCACAAAGCACTGGACCGATGTATGTGGGAGGCTTACCTCCAGGACGTTTTTTTCCCTGAAATAAAGATATATTGAATATCTGCTCACAGTTGGTGTATCTGTTTTGATCAATAATATTGGCCTTCAAAATATGCAGTGCTTTATTACTAAATATGTACCTATATTTGTGGGGTCCAAGTAAAAATGGTCCATTAGTGGGCTAAGTATGATAGTCAATTGATAATAAGATTTAAAAAATGTGGCTATTCGAGAGCATTAATTATTAAATAAACAATGAAAATCGAGAAATGCAATTTTTCACCCCACTTTACAAAACTGCGTATATCTCGGAAACTAAATGCCGAGATCTGAACCATTTCTGCGTGAATGCACACATATACATCTTAATACACTTTTAAAAAGAAGGTCTCACTAAATTTTTTTTTTTTTTTATTTATTTATTTTTTTTTTTTTTATTTATTTATTTATTTTTTTTTTTAAAACGTTGCCCCACACTAGGAATTAATCCTGTATCGTGGGTGCGTTCACAAACATTTAAATTCACATACACAAGACACCCAGACCCGGAACAAGTATCTGTAGGCCATACAAATATTTGTTCCGTGCGGGGATCGAACCCGCGACACGCAGCGCAGCAGCCGAACGCTCAACCACTACGCCAACCGTGCCGTCAAATTGTCAACACATAACCAATTTTAAATCTATACTAATATTATAAAGAGGTAGTTTCCGAGGTTGTAGGGGGTAATCTCTGGATCTATTGAACCGATTTTGAAAATTATTTTACCAATATAAAGCCACGTTATTTGTGAGTGTCGTATGCTATAAATGTTTGAAATACACGTGGACGAAGTCGCACGCTAAGTGCTAGCATGTAATAAAAATAACGCTTATACAGTACAGTAGATGTTAGGGCTAGGTCAATGTGACAGGGACATGCTACAAAATCACACTATACTTAATTTTTTACCTGCTGTAATAATCAGAGGTCGGAATTAGGTAGAGTTATTTATGTACTTGCATCGAAATGTGTTGACTGGCCTGTTGGTCTAGTGGTTAGTGACCCTGACTGCTATGCCGGAGGTCGTGGGTTCGATTCCCACCCAGGACAAATCTTTGTGTAATGAGCACGATCATTTGTTCTGTGTCTGGGTGTTATTTATCTATAATATGTATGTATTTAGAAATATATAAGTATGTTTATCAGTTGTCTAGTACCCATAACACAAGCTCTGCTTAGCTTGGGACTAGATGACGTTGTGTGATAGTTGTGGAATATTACTATTATTATAATGTTGATATTGATATGGATCTTCCCGGGCTATCTAATGGACAATCCCGTGTAGGTAAACAATATTACAAATTAATAATATAATATATATATATATATATAACAAAAACCTTTATTCTTTTCTTTTGTTCTCACAAGCTATGTTGTGTGGAATTTTGCAACTTCGGATATCCGATGTCGTTGATGTAAATTTGGCAATTTTTAAATTGTGTAAAAGTAAATAGCTCTTTAATTAAATAAATCACGGGATTTTTCTGCTCTTTAAAATTAATCTCGAGATTTGAGGCATATCCACTTTATTCTTACGCTGTATGAAATCAGTGTAAGTACCTAGATAACTCTAATTAATTCCGACCTCTGGTAATAATGTAAAGCAAGCCCTTGTATTTGTGGATAGTATCTGGCTGAAATGTTACGTCAGCCGTCGGAAAAAATCTACGAATAGGGTATTCTCCTGTAATTATTTTTGCAGAATATTATATGAAACAACAATTAACATTGAAAATAAATCTTGTTCTGAAAATACTGTTAAATGGGGTATTTTACTAAAAAAAATCTAATAGTCCGTCAGTTAAATAACCAAAAAATATCGCGCACGTATATTTGCAATAGCAAACCATTAAAAAATTGTAATTTTTTATAGATAAAACGCATCAGCTCGTTACGTCACTTTGATGGTAAAAAGGAAGTATTCCCGTTTGAGCACCTATACCTTGAGCACCAATGGTATTCCCATTTGAGCACCTACGGTGCGGTAGCTTCTGGTGATGGGGTGTATAATCCTACTAATATTATAAAAATGTGAAAGTTTGTGAGTGTGTATGTTTGTTACTTCTTCACGCTCAAACGGCTGGACCGATTTGGTTGAAATTTAGTATGTAGATAGCGTATAGCCAGGATTAACAAATAGGCTACCTTTTATTCCGGTCTAGGCGGGAAAACCGCGGGGCGCAGCTAGTAGATCATATTGCTAAAAATTGGCAGTATTTATATTATCATAATTATCAATTTTAGGACACTAAGTAATAAAAGTGCCGAGCCGCGTGACGTCACGTGACATTTCAACGCACTGTATCACCCTCATTTTTTGTTTACGTTGCAAAAGATAAAATAAATAAATAAATAAAAAAAAAATAAAAAAAATAAAAAAGCCTTTCATTTCTTACAGCTTATAAAACAAGAAATTAGGTTAAATTAAGTTAGTTTACTTACAATTAATAGTTTTGTTAGTAATAAAGTTTTGTTCCTAAATTTACTTCTGTTAGTTTTTCCTTAATTCTATACTATTACATTATTATTCTTCATTCTGTAAGAACTCCTCTGTAGGTGAAGGCCTCCTCCAAAGATAGCCAGTCCTCTCTAGATTGGGCTACTTGAATCCAGTTGGGGCCAGCTGATTTTTTTGATGTCATCTTCCCAACTAGCTGCAGGTCTACCTCTCTTTCTTTTTCCCTGTGGACCCGCCCATGTGGTCACGGTTTTCGTCCATCTCTTGTCACGTAAACGTGCCACATGTCCGGCCCACCTCCATGTTAGTGACTGAGCGTGTTCTAATCCATCCCTTACCTTGGTTATGTTTCAAATTTTGGTGTGCCTTATTTTTTGCATCTTTCTAATATTCAACATACTGCGTTCTATACCCCGCTGACATGCAATTATTTTATCCTTTGTTTTTTTGTTGTATTTCCATGTTTGGCAAGCATACGTGAGGCATGTCAGGCATTTGTTTGCCCAGGTATATGTAGCTGTCTGTATATATGAGAGGCTCGTTACCAACGTATACTGTTTTCTTTTCGCTGTTAGTCATCAGCATTGTTTTGGACAAGTTCATTTCCAAACCTACTAGCTTACTGGCATTATTAAGTGATTCTATCATATATTGGATTTCTTTTCCTGTTTCAGATAATAGGACCAAGTCGTCTGCGAACCTTAGGTGGCTTAGGTAGGCATCTTTAACCTTAATACCCCGACCTTTCCAATTGAGTTGACCAATGATTGATTCCAGTGTTGCTAGAAACAGCAATGGTGAAAGAGGGTCGCCCTGTCTTACACCTCTTTTTATCGGGAACCAAGGCCCAACTGTCTCTAGTTTGATTCTGCTCTTGCTGTTATTATATATACTCTTGATTACAGAAATGTATTCTTTTTCTACACCTTGCGTTGTTAGGCTTTCCCATATGTTTTTATGTGATACGCAATCAATTGCTTTACTGTAATCGATGTACGCAATGTAAAGTGGTCTTTTTTCTCGCGGTATTTCTCAATCAGAAGTTCTAATGCGTGTATGTGATCGATCGTTGAGTATCCCTTTCTAAACCCGGCTTGCTCGACAGGTTGACGCGCTTCTAGTGTAGGGTATATTCTCTTATTTACTATTGAAGAAAGAGGAGAGCTTGTAGATGGTGGGTAGCAAACTTATTGGCCTGTAGTTACCTATATCATCGGGGTCACCTTTTTTGTAGATAAGGATAATGTCAGATTCTGACCACTGGGTGGGTGTTTCTCCAGTTTCAAGAATGAGATTAAACAGTTCCGTCAGGTGAACTATAAGAGTTGCTGAATCGGTTTTTAGTATCTCATTTGTGATGCCATCAGATCCTGGGCTTTTCCCTGGTTTAAGAGTTTTTGTTGCTGTTATTACTTCGCTTATTTCAATCTGAGGTATAGGTATATTTCTATTGTTGGGACTTAGATATTGATCTCTTGCATCCGTGCTTGTTGTTTCTCTGGTGCTGTATAATTTTTTATAAAACTGTGTTGCTACATTGATGATGTCTTTACGGTTGTTGTGTGTTTTTTTGCCCTGTTTCAAACCTTCGATCCATGCTTCATGTGTTCGCAGTTCTTTGTAAGCTTTCTTTGTGCCTCCAGTTTGAATTATGTGTTTTTCTATAGTGTATATCTGTGGTTTGAGTAATCATTCCTAATATACTTACTTATGAGCTTGTAAAGGGCAGAGATCTCATTTTTAATTGCTCTTGATTTGGGTTTTGCCTTCTGACGTTCCTTCCGTGGTCTCTCCATAAGCTGTAGCGTGCGCTCTGACAGTTATATTAGTGTTTCTCTGATAATTAGTATTTTTGGTAATCTCACTGACGAACTAATTAGTTTTTTTGGCAATCTAACTGACGAACTAATTAGTTTTTTTGGTAATCTAACTGACGAACTAATTAGTTATTTTGGTAATCTAACTGACGAACTAATTAGTTTTTTTTAGTAAAATACCCTATTTTGGTTTTATGCAAAATTGATTTATTCATTACCTATTAAAATTGGATATTAAGTAACAATTAGCATTTCAAATATAGGTAAGAGGAAGAGTGGGGGGCGTAGTGGGTTCTCTCTATTCTTCTTCTCTCTTCTTCTCATCTCGCTATTTCTTTTGTACAAGCGTTTTTCTATAGTGTATATCTGTGGTTTGAGTAATCATTCCTAATATACTTACTTATGAGCTTGTAAAGGGCAGAGATCTCATGTTTAATTGCTCTTGATTTGGGTTTTGCCTTCTGACGTTCCTTCCGTGGTCTCTCCATAAGCTGTAGCGTGCGCTCTGACAGTTATATTAGTTTTTCTCTGATAATTAGTTTTTTTGGTAATCTAACTGACGAACTAATTAGTTTTTTTGTCAATCTAACTGACGAACTAATTAGTTTTTTTGGTAATCTAACTGACGAACTAATTAGTTTTTTTGGTAATCTAACTGACGAACTAATTAGTTATTTTGGTAATCTAACTGACGAACTAATTAGTTTTTTTTTAGTAAAATACCCTATTTTGGTTTTATGCAAAATTGATTTATTCATTACCTATTAAAATTGGATATTAAGTAACAATTAGCATTTCAAATATAGGTAAGAGGAAGAGTGGGGGGCGTAGTGGGTTCTCTCTATTCTTCTTCTCTCTTCTTCTCATCTCGCTATTTCTTTTGTACAAGCGTAACCTAATGTGTGGTGTTACGCGCATGGATAGAATTAGGAATGAGTATATAAGAGGAAGTCTGAAAGTGGCTGGCTGAATAGTTGTGGGAAATCGGTTATCGTGGTATGGGCATGTGATGCGAAGGAATGAAGAAAATGTCGTGAGGAAAGTCTTGTGTATGGATGTGGATGGCTATAAGAGTAGAGGAAGGCCAAAGAAACGATGGTTAGACTGTGTGAAAGAAGATATGGGTAAAAAGGGGGTGACTACAGAGATGACGACTAATAGAGGAGTATGGTAGAAAAAGACATGTTGTGCCGATCCCAAATAAATTGGGATAAGGGCAGGAGAATGATGAAGCGTAACCTAATGACAGTGACGTTATAAGTCAATTTGTGCATGCTTTTTCTGGTACTTGACATTTTCCCCTTCCATCAGATTTGAAAGGTATTAATTTACAACGATTTTAAACAAAATCTTTATATTTTCGATTTTGAACAAAAGTTACTTTATGATACAATAATAAAAGAAATTGAGTCAACTTCCCTATTGAAACCAAAAAATAGTTGCCTACTAAAAACATTGTCCCAGCGTGCCAACCCTAGCTCACACAGTGTAAAGCTCCAACCGCTTGCCTTTTCACTTGAGGAGTTAAGCCAGTGCGCTATCAGGGTTGGCAGACCGCGCGATTGTTGGCTCAAACGCTTAATTACATTCGGCTCGATTGAGCACTACAGCTCAATTGAGCGTTCAGGATTTTTAGTTTCATACTTTTATTGCCATAAGTGGAGATTGGATTTTATGAGAGAATCTTTTTTAACTGACTTCTTTGTGGATTAAGTAGAAGATTTGGAAGTTTGATTAGCTGTCCCTATTATCTCTTCTTTTTTCTCTCTTTAGTACTCGTTTACTGGACCTAATGGACCGGTGAGGGCCGCTGGAGTTCGCTTGATTCAAGAAAGATAGGATCGGTCGTTGTCCTGGTAGGGTTGCAGGAGTATCACAGGCAACTGAAGGAATACGGGTGGCTTTTAGTCAGTAAGAGTCTGACACCCCCTCCCGTTCCACCGGAGACCAGTTATTTGATAATTTTTGACCTCAAAAAATAAAAAACCGGCCAAGTGCGAGTCAAACTCGCGCACGAAGGGTTCCGTACCTATATATCTAAAAAAACGGCAAAAAAATCATGTTTGTTGTATGGGAGCCCTTTAAATATTTTTTTTTTTTTTTTTTAGTATTTGTTGTTATAACAGTGGTGGCCCGGTGGTAATAGCTGTTCCAAGTTGTAGGTCGTGAGTTCAAACCCAGGCAGGGTAGGCGCTTTACTTTGTGTAAGTTATTTCATCACCACTGCTCTCAAAACGGTGAAGGAAAACATCGTGAGGAAACCGGCATGTCCTAGAACCAAAAATTCGAAGACATGTGACATCCACCAAGCCACATTGGGCCCGCGTGCTGGATTACGGCCCACACCCTCTCACAGAGAGGAGGCCTCAGCCCCAGCAGTGGGGTGGGGCATTAAAAGGCTGATGATGCTTTTGTTATAGCGGCAACAGAAACACATCATCTGTGAAAATTTCAACTGACTAACTATCGCGGCTCATGAGATATAGCCTGGTGACAGACAGAGAGACGGACGGACAGCGGAGTCTTAGTAATAGGGTCCCGTTTTACCTTTTGGGTATGGAATCCTAAATGACTTTTAAGGAAGGCAGACCTATTTTTAAGAAGTGGACGTCTTTCAGTGTAAATAATAATGATTATAATACGTTTACTCAAGAGAGAAAAAAGTTCTCGCATCTGAATAAGTGAAATATTAAGACTCATACTGACCAGGGAAGCATGGGTTTTGTGAAGGCTTCCCATGGTCAGTATGGAAGAAGTATTATACTCAGCAGGTGGAACAGAGCAGCCAATGATGATGATGAGGAGAAATTTTTGGTCTCAATTGTAATGCTTATATACAGAATGATTTTTAAATTAATTGAAAATCTTTCAGAGGATGGAAGTACTTATGAGCACTTATTGATACGAGTACATGAACAAATATTATTGCTAATGATTAAATGTCACTCCGTTTTCAGAAATTTGGAACACGTGTGTGTTTGTTTGTGTGTCTGTGTTTCCTGATAGCTATAACCTGGGAGTCTTTAAGTCAAGAGTGAATAGGTTACTTCTAGGCAAGCGTGCTCCATCTTCGACCACGTCATCGTTTACCATAGGTGAGATAGTGGTCAAACGCATGTTTATCAACAATAAAAAAGGGATCAAAATCTTAAAACCTTAGAACCTCGATCTTGAACCATTTTGAACCTCGGAACCCCGGAACCTTGACCTTGATCCTAAAGTATTTTTGTAGTACGGTACTTAAGAACAAGTTCCACAAAATTGTCCAATTAATCTTAAACTGAACCTTCCTTATTAAGAACGCTATTTTCCAATTCTCTTAACAACAAAAAGGTTAATGCCTAAAAAAGAATCCGAAATAAAATCCAATTACATCAATTTACGAACAAAAACGTTGGCAATATAAATCTTTGTTTTCTAGGTAGCAAAAGGTACCCATAAAAAGCCTTGAAGAAGTTGTGACAAATGTCGCCTCGTGGTTGCAGTGACGTGAAAAATGATCCTTTTAGATAAGGGGACCAACCAATTGTTATGTATAACGCGACCAAAAACACTTGAACTACCACCCCTCTAAATTTACATCACCCTAAGGCTGTCACAGACGGGAATGGTCGCAGTTCAAGGGTCATTTTGAATGGTCGTCGAGACCCCAAGGGATGTCCCTTTAGATCGAAGCGTTCCTTAACTTTGGACTGTTTGAAATAATTTCCGAGCTATGATGCTTGTGTTAAAGGTTTTTTGGTAGTTTTATTAGAGTTGTTTGGTTTGGAAAGTTAATTTAGAGCGTTTTGGTGTTTAATTGAGGTTTTTGGTAACATATAGGGCAGTATTGTAATTGTGATAATAAATCCCTTTGAAAAAATATTAGATTTTTTGACAAGATGAATCTATCAAACAGATTGAAAGTGTCACCAATCTCAGTGATCTTTGCCTATCTTTGCTTCGCCTTTGTCAAGAAGTGCAATGATTTGTTTGTTTTTAACCGACTTCCAAAAGGAGGAGGTTATCAATTCGAATGTGAGTATTTTTTTTTGTATGTTCGGGCATAACTCCGTCATTTATGAACAGATTTCCAAAATTCTTTATTTGTTCTTAAGGAGTTACTTTCGAAATGGTACCATTTAAAGTTCATACCGATCTGTTGATGCGTTTCGAAGACAGACAACGGAACTCTTCAAAAAATGACAGCAAATCAACCACGATTGCTGCTATCGCCTGGATATTTATTGTTAACACAATTTAATGGAGAAACCACTAAAAAGTGATAAATAAAAACTTTTTTACAAAAATATAGAACCGACTTCAAAAAAAAAATATGCAGAATAACTTTAATTTCGGAAGTCGGTGTCAAAAAACGAAGAAAAAAGACCAGAAACACCGACTTCCGAAGTTAAAGTTATTTTGCACATTTTTTTTTTGGAAGTCGGTTCTATTTTTTGTAAAAAAGTTTTTTTTAAACGACTTCAAAAAGAAGGAGGTTATCAATTCGGCTTTTCATTTTTTTTTTATGTATGTTCGGGCATAGTTCCGTCATATATTGACGGATTTGCACGATTTTTTTTTTTCGAAAGGGGTTTGTACTGAAATGATCCCATTTAAATTTCATAGACAGACAACGGAATTCTTCAAAAATTTACAGTAAATCAACCGCGATTGCTGGTATCGTATGTCTATGAATTGTATTGTCACAGTTTAATTGGGAACCCCACCTAAAAAGTGAAAAATAAAAAACATTTTTATAAAAAAATAGAACCGACTTCCAAACGAAGTCGGTTAAAAAAGTGCAAAATTACTTTAATTTCGGAAGTCGGTGTTCCTGGTTTTAAGTCTTCGTTTTTTGACACCGACTTCTCTAAGTAATTTTGACAGGCTCACGTTTGACCACTATCTCCAATATTGTAGTCGACAATGAAGAACGTTAGCCATGAAGTAACTTACTTTCTCTTTATTTGAAGACCTCCAGTTTATCATTATCATCATCAGCCCCTTTAATGTCTGCTGGGGCACAGGCCTCCTCTCTGTGAGAGGGTGTGGGCCGTAATCCACCACACGGGCCTAATGCTGGTTGATGGATGTCACATGTCTTCGGCGGAGTTATCCAGTTTATAGCTATCAGGTAACACAGACTTAATCAAACTGACAACCTAACCTGTTCCCGGGTTGGGAAAAGGCTGTTGGAATCGGTTTCTAGTCTAACAGAAGGAGTTTAACATGGATCTGCACTTAAATACCAGCATTTTACATGGATTCACTGCCTATCTGACCTCCCCAACCCAGTAACTGAGTAACGTGGCAAGACTGATGTCAGATTTCCTAGCTGCAGTCTAACCGTAACCACTTTAAAAGTTCTACTTATGACAGCCGGGACCAACAGCTTAAGGGGCTTCTCGCGGTCCAGTGGCGCCCTCATTGAATAAAAATCGTAACATAGCACAGAAAATAAATATTAAAAAATCCAACTTCACGTTTGTTACAAAGAGGATAAAGAATTTTACGTTATTAAAACAGGTCTCAAAATGTTTCGTATCTAAAGTAGTAGGCAAAAGTGCCAAAAACGGCCGTTTCTGACACTTTTGCCTACTACGATGCTTCTGTGCTATGCTACGATTTTTTATTCAATGAGGGCGCCACTAGACCGCGAGAAGGACCTTAACGTGCTATGTTAAGAAAGAAAAAAGTTTATTTTGTGCCTCGCACAGAAAATCACTGTTTTTTTACTTTTTTTGATCTAGGTATGTTACCTAGATCAAATGAAAATAATCCTACTAATATTATAAATGTGAAAGTTTGTGAGTGTGTATGTTTGTTACTTCTTCACGCTCAAACGGCTGGACTGATTTGAATGAAATTTAGTATGTAGATAGCTTATAGCCTGGATTAACATATAGGCTACCTTTTATTCCGGTCTAGGCGGGTAAAACCGCGGGGCGCAGCTAGTAATAACATAAAAAAACAGCAATGATCTGTGCGAGGCCAAAAAAGCACCTACCTCAACATATGCCGTGACATTTCTAAAATAAGATGGTATATTAAGTAAGATGACCTAATCACGGACCGACTTCTGAACATAGACTCCGTTAGGGAATTCCACTCCTTAGATGTAGGTGTAAGTATTTCCCGCAGGAGACGCCTTGGGCGTAGGCAGTCGCAGGACGATTCCCGGCCACTGTAGACGCGAGCTTGAGGATGGCCAGCAATGAATAGCTCGCCGTTCGATATAATATGTTCCAAGCACGCCTCAAACATATGTGAGCAATAATTGACGGGGCCCGCTAGGGCCAATGCCTGCCAGGGTTGCGGGAATGATCGAAAAAGACAACACGGGTGGGCAATCATCTGATCTGATGTTTAGATGATTTCCCACCTTAAAAATAAAAGATGTATGTATGTTCCATGCTAGGCTACCATTATGAACGCAGCTCGCAAAAATCATTCTGTAATTTTATTGCACGTAATTTTTATTCACTACAAGTATATGAAGGTACCGCCAAAACCTTTTAATAAATTACCATAACACGGCACCATACATACATACATATGTACCTACATATTACTCAGAACTCAGTGCAACGCGGAAAAACGCGTGATTCCCTAGATGTCAAATGACGTCACATTACCGGAGTATGTCTGAGAAGGGTTGGAAACATTTTGTATTTTTTAGTTAATGTTGAGTCAGTCCTCTTTTTTGGTATTTTTGCGATGGAGGTGATATGTTTGAACCAATGATAGCATAGACAGAAATAACACAAAAAAGAGCTCACTTTTACTTTTAAAAACACTGGGTATGTTAGTAGCGATTATAAATGTACCCAGCGATTATTAAGTCCGCCTTTTTAAAGTGACTTTTACATGTGCATAGAGCTTTTTCAAATAAATTATTAATTTTATTTTCAACTTTAATCAATAACTTAAATTAATAAATCCCTACATATTATAAAACAAAGTCCCTCGCTGCCTTTGTATGTCTGTCTGTTTGCGATAAACTAAAAAACTGCTGAACAGATTTTCATGCCAATTTCACCAATAATGATGATGGTTTAAGTGTTTAACTTGTACCCATACCACAGATAATATAATACTAGCGTACAGATGCCTCATCCCATACAAAGAAACCGTACCGCCGTAACTACGGGTTTTCGACTTGCACAAGCAACTTTTGTTCTGCGTTCGGGCCCGTCCTCTACACCTCGCTAGATGGTGTTAGCAGCGACGGCTTGCAAACTGAATGAATTTATATAAAGTCTTACCAATACTTTCTCACACATTGAGGGATTACTTTATAGTATTTTTGGCACTTCATAAGAGTTTTACTGTTTCAAAATGTGTCAATATACAAATTTAAAAGAGGCTAATGATTTAACTTTAAAACTTCAAACAGCGCCATCTACTGGCACAAGAAATATAAATGCCTAGGGATTCGTTCAATCAACATCTAAATTTGAATAAGGAGCCAATTATTCCACAATTTTATGCTTAGGGAAGTTTATTAAATAAGAAAATACAGTTTTTACCATATTTTTTTTTTCAAAATATTAATTGTACTTACACTTCAATAAGAAATCAATGCCTAATACGCCATCTATTGACATTTATTTGACCTAAATTTTCTTTGTTCGAGATGAGACCCCGTGCCCATACTAAGTTGGGGCGGGTCGCTAATATAAAATAATAACAAGGTACTATTTCTTTGAAAATTAACCCGTTGCTACAAACCACGTTGAAGATGGCGGGTCGAACCAAACAAAATAACAACCAATAATCCACTCTAGCCCTGGATCGAAAAACTGGAAGTCATCAATTTCGCCCAGCAGTGATATAGGTAGTAAAGGCTTTTGTAACTCTTGAAACTCATTATCCTCAAGAAACCCTGAATTTGTAAAAGTAAATAAGCCCGACTTATGAAAAAAGTACAGTAACTACAACACTATTCAAGTCACATTTTAATATTGTATTGGACACACCACCCTTGGGCCCAGACTCGATAGTTCTCGGTATATTATATTACTCTTTTTTGGTACCTATGTGATGTTTATTTTCAACATGAAAATCAAAAACTTTTCCCTGTAATTGGATAGACCCAGCCAATATTGATAATATTTCTGATTGAAGAAAAAACTGTGTTATTGTTTAGGTAACAATAGAGCATTTTACAAAAAAAAACTATTTTACAAAAAAATAGAACCGACTTCCAACAAAAAGTGCAAAATAACTTTAATTTCGGAAGTCGGTGTTTCTGGTTTTGTCTTCGTTATTTTTGTAAAATAGTTTTTTTTTATAGTTTACGTGACAAAAAAAAACGTCCAATATTTTTTGGTTATTTAACTGACGGCCTAATTAGTTTTTTTTTTAGTGTTTCGAAACGAATAAACAAACAAGTCGTTAATTACACGAATAATTACCTGTTGAAAAACGTTACATTTAATAATAGTAATAATGACGTTTATTTATCTTCTTTACTAACGAGTCTGACTTATTAAATACATTTTTAAATATTCATTAAAAACATTAAATATATTTAAAAAATAGTAGCCCACCGGGAACAAGGTCAAAGCTATATAGTGACAGGGCAGTCAAGCTACGATCAGAGCTCCAGTGAGAGGAACCTCCTTACAATACGTGCTGTCTGCAGAAGTACCACTTTCTGAATCAAGCCTTTGATCCAGCAGCCTGAGATTGAATAATTATTTAAACTTTAAACATATAAATCTTGATTTGTTACTAATACTCGTGAATCAATGTCAACCAAAATTTCAGTGCGTCCTGTGGGACGCACAGAAATTTTTAAGAGCCACAGCTCTTCAACGAAAAATACATGTGAAAGTTACCTACACTAAATAGAAGGGAAACCTTACTCGCTTTTCAACTTGTCTTGAGCTCTAACCATGGGTCCCATATTGATGTCAAACACATCAAAGATGAGATGGTGCCCAATCTGGGCCTTATTAAACTTGGAACCGCAAACAACCCATGTTTGTCTAATATGACGCAAATATGGAAGCAAAAATATTTGCGGGTAGATGTAAATTGAGGGTTCGAACGGAAAAGCAGAAGTTTAATTAAGGTGGATGCGTTTATCTACAGCAGCCTGTAGATGTGCACATGGTGCTCCTGAATTAAAGGGTGCTGATGTGTTATTTCATGGAATTTCGTAATACGTGGCATAATGAAAGTTTCTGGATCTGTACATTTACAATAAATTATTATGTATGAAAAAAACAATTAAGGAATTCGAAAATAGAACTCTTTTGGAACATGTTACTTTTTAAATTGCGAGACTGTCATTTGTTTTTTCATTGTGGTGTCCCGCGTCCTTTCAAAAATTGTGTGTCACTATCAAAATGAATTTAACTAGTTAACATTTTCGTTCAATAATTTTTTTATGATATTCGCTGTGGCTTAAATCAACAAGAGAGTTGCCAGAGACTTCAATTGGCATTTGGTGATAAAGCACTATGTCGCAGCTCTGTGTATACGTGGTTTGAAGAATTTAGACGTGGACGTGATCATCTCCATGACGAGGTACGTGAAGGTCGACCGGCGACTGCGGTTACGGAATCTAATATTGATACCAACACAACTTATTGAAACTGATAAATAATTACTTGTCAGCAAATTTGTACTATAGTAGGCATTGGAATGAACCAAGTTCAAAACATTTTACATGTGCATCTGAAGATTCGGAAGCTTTGCACTTAATGGATACCGCATGACTTAACGGAGGACAGCCACTGAATGTCTATATTATCGTGACAGGTAACGAAACCTGAGTGTACTGCTTTGAACCCGAAAGAAAAAGCCAGTCGACCGAGTGGGTCTTTCCTTTTGAAGATTTGCCGACGAAAAGTCGAAGTATTGGTAGGAAAATGGTTGCTTCTATTTTTGGCAATACAGGATATTACACACACTGGCAATACAGTATCGCTTGAAGATGAAAGGACAGTGACTGCAGCAATGCCCTCCTTGATCGCGATAACGCATCCTCACATTCCGCTAATGGAAGCATATTTGAAGGCTTCAAATGTGAACTGATGACAGATTCGCATTACAGCCGCAACCTCACACCCTGCGACTTCTTTTTGTTTCCAAAAATCAAAGATAAACTTAAAGGCACACGTTAAACGAGCTCTGAATCGGCAGAGGTTCATATGGGAGACTGTTCCAACTTTCAACAGATTTGTACAAAGATTTCAGCTAATGCAAAAATGCATTAATTGTGAGGGAATATACTTTGAAAAACAATAAAAGTATCGTAAGTCTTATATTTAGTCTTATTTATCAGAATCCAGTAACTTTCAGTATGCCCTAAGTATTTCCAAAAATAAGTTGAGAGTTGTGTATTTTCTTGTGTTTATTTTTATACAATACTTTATATTAAACAAATATAACACTTATACTCAGCACATAAAAAGTATCTAAGGATCAAGTATCTTTCAGAGTAGGTATTGCCGCAATTGAGGATTATTATTCTAACAGTTTTGGATCTTTATTGATTGTTTTTAATGAATTTCACTATTTGGATAAAGAATTTTCTTTAAATTTTGGTTAAAAAAAGAAAATCAACTGTCAATCAGAATACCTATAAAAGTGTGTAATATCGTTTTTACAAAACCAATTTCTGTATCGGAACTGAAAAAATGACAGCCGTCGGAATGTTTCAAGCTGGTTCCAGCCAACGTACTGTGGCTTTCGCTCACACAGAGCGTCATAAACCGCCTCTGGACTCCCTGTCCGATCAGCCCAGCCCCCTTAGCCAAAATACTTTTCTGTTATCGTTCACGCTAACGCTTCGTGCAAAATGTATGGCAACGACGTTTTGCACGAAGCGTTAGACAGAGAACTGTCACGTGACTCACGCTTAGTAATGTCTTTGCCATACATTTTGCACGAAGCGTTAGCGTTAACGTTAACAGAAAAGTATTTTGTTTAAAGGCTCTGGCCCGAGAGTCGACGGCGCGTAGTGTTCCACGCGCGCCCCAAAGAGTTGTCAGCAATAAGGACGGGGCCCGTCATGGCCGATGCCTGCCCGTGGGTTGAGGATAAATTCGAAAAAGAGTTACCTCGCCCCTGGGCACTCAGGGCAGGAAGGAACAGGGGTGAGATTTAGTCAGTAAGAGTCTGACATGCCCTCCCGCTCCACCCTAGAGCGGGAGAAGTCATTGGATGATTTCCCACCCCCAAAAAATAAATAAATAGGAAATGTTCCAAAGTAGAGCTCTGCTTAGTATGGAAGCAGTGCATACCCCACAACAACTTTTTTACTTGTTAGAAGGAACGTGGGCGGACATCCCTCAAAGTGGTTTTGTTGAACTGAATTTAAGCATGCCAAATCGCTGTGATTGTGTGATTCGTGTCAATGATGGAAACACAGATTATTTATTTTTACGATAAAAAATTTAAAAATCCTCATTTTTGTCTTTTTTTCCATTTGTCGACATTAACTTTGTTTAATTGCCCACAATTTGCAAAAATTGCAATTTTTCTTAACTTTTACAAAATATAGAGATAAGTTGTTAACTTAAACATTGGAATTAAAGTAAGAAGCCAGTCTAGTGGGGTTTCGGCGTGTTAGGCATTGAGACGGCCTGGGCCTGCATACGGCGAGTAATGGGTAGCTCGCCATCCAATCAGCACCAGGTCCGAGAGTCGACGGCGCGTAGCCACGTCCACGTGCGCCTCAAAGAGTTTTCACCAAACATTGCGGGGCCCGTCATGGCCGATGCCTGCCCGGGGGTTGAGGATAAATTCAAAAGAGTTACCTCGCCCCTGGGCATTCAGGGCAGGGAGGAACAGGGGTGGGTTTTAGTCAGGAAGAGTCTGACACGCCCTCCCGCTCCACCCAGAGCGGGAGAAGTCATTGGATGATTTCCCACCCCACAAAAAAAAAAAGGCGTTGAGGCGGGACCTGTAGTAGCTACCTATATATCCCCAGTTATGTTAAGTCCCATGTAATAACAGCCGAGCTGACGAGGACAACAGAGTTCAAAAAAAAATAAACTGCCATCCCAAACTCAGTGCCAGTGAAGCCCCTTCACAGGACATGCGTCACCTTATTGCCTGCCCAGCATGTGCACCTTGAAAGATTTAAACGAAGCCAATGAAGAAGCTATTCAGGTGGCTACATACTTTGAGGGGACGATGAAGTACCTGGGACTTGTCCTCGATAGCCGGTGGAACTACGTCGAGCACTTCCGACGTTTGGCTCCCAGACTGGAGAGGGCCGGGGCCGCCTTGAAGCGGCTCCGGCCCAATCTGGGGGGTTCAAACGCCTCCTGCCGGAGGCTCCACGCGGGGATCGTGTGGTCCATGGCCCTTTACGGGGCACCGGTGTGGGCGCGTTCCTTGCGGCGGCGACCAGTTCGCTGGTTGAAAGGCGTTGTCCCAAAGGGTCATGGCGATCCGAATGATCCGAGGATACCGCACGGTCTCCTGTGAAGCGGCGAGCCTCCTTGCCGGACTGTTGCCATGGGATCTGGAGGCAAAGATCCTCGCGCACCTCTATGAGTGGCGCGAGGAGGCGAAACGCCGGGGCGAAACTCCGCTGCCGCGACACCTAGCAGCTCGGTGGACAGAGCTCCGGCAGGATTTCATGGCGACATGGAAAGAGCGACTATCCCAACACAGCGCTGGGCACGCGACCATTACGGTGGTAGTGCCCCTCTTTGAGAAATTGCTGAAGAGGCGCCACGGCGTCCTCACCTTCCGCCTGACGCAGGTCCTCACCGGACACGGAAGTTCTGGGAGGTTCTTGTGCAGGATAAGGCGGTGGGAAACGCCCGGATATCCCCACTGTGAGGATCGTCCAGAGGACACGGTGAAGCATACGGTGAAGATCTGCCCCACTTGGGCGGAGCCCCGCCGTGTCCTCTCGCGCCCGGCCCTGGTCCAGGCCATGGTATGGAGCGAGAGGGAATGGGAAGCAGTCTCCTCCTTCTGCGAAGCAGTAATGCTCGCGAAGGAGGAGGCGGAACGGGTGAGGGAGGCACAACAACAGAGTTGCCTTCACGCCCTCAGCAGCAGCCGCCGCAGGGGACGCCTTGGGCGTAGGACGTCGCGAGACGATCTCCGGCCGCCGTCGACCTGGGCCTGCGGACGGCGAGTAGTGGTTCGAGCAGCACCAGGCTTGAGAGTCGACGGCGCGTAGTGTTATGCCATACGCGCCTCAAAGAGTTGTCAGCAATCACGACGGGGCTCTTCGTTGTGGATAAATTCTAAACAGAGTTACCGCGCCCCTGGGCACTCAGGGCAGGGAAGGAACAGGGGTGGGTTTTAGTCAGTAAGAGTTTGACACACCCTCCCGCTCCACCTAGAGCGGGAGATGTCATTGAATGATTTCCCAACCCACAAAAAAAAAGGTGGCTACATACTGGTCGGACAGAAATCGAGTCAAAATTGACATAAAAAGAAAAAGAAAAGACTGCGAGTCAAAAGATACACAATCTCCATATTTCATCATCCCAGAAAACACAAGCTTTTTATCCCACAAATTATCCAGACTTGACGCAAGGAGCACCCAATTAAGCTTATTAAAATCCGCGTAGGTTCCATTCAGTTAGCATTGAGGATGCTCCAGTGTTCTGTGAACATGACTTACGAAGCGTTGTAACTGCCTTGCATTTAATGCAAGCTGCTGCAGTGAATGTAGGAAGGGTTTGGATGTGGTATTTTGTGGTCAAGATTTGGCACGGATACGATTAGTTCTTCTTCCACACTCTTAAGGCTGCACATATAGAAGCGTGAGGATACTGATTAGAATAATTTCTTAAAAATCAGTTTTATTTCTTTCTTTTATCTGGTGGCAATTGCTAGTCAGGAAGTAGGCAGGTTAGACCATTAGTCTTGCACCTGTACAACATCTCGTTGAGAATTTCTTTAGGCGCGTTGGGTATTCTTGTTCAAGTTTTCACTTCTGTCGGCACTCCCGGAGTGGCACTATTTTTTTTTAAACGGTTTTAATAACCTCTGGAGCCTGGGATCTTGAATCTTTGGAAAGCGTACGAGTTGTTGGAGCCAACTCGCAGAAGCCCATTTGGCACTTTCAATGAAATTAGTGAGCCACCAACCAACGAGTATCCTTGTGTGCATTGTACTATAAATATTGTGTCATTTTCCATTATTATGTTGGTTTCCAATGCATACAGGAAAACTAAAAACTCCACTGCACATAGCATACATATCCCCCCCAAGCACATAGCCCCCCTAAGTGTCGCTACAACGACTGGTCTTGTGCGTCTCTCATCCATCGGCTACCCACCCTCACCAGGTCATCGGTTCAGATTCAGACATAATCAGGTATGCAACAAATAACAGTACAATATATCAACACAGGTACTCGTATTATTCTGACTACCTCAATTGATAAGTCTTATTAGGCTCTATCGGTCTGCATTTTATCCGCAATGATAACGAATGTTTTCTATTTAGATCTCGCCAGACAATAAAAACATGAAACATTATTTTGTTCGTAAAAATAATTTGCCCATCTTTTTCCTAACTATGTTGGGGTCAGCTTTCGATCTAACCTGATGCTGACTACCAGTATTTTGCATGGAGCGACTGCCTACCTAAACTTCACACGACGAAGCGACGGTCAAAGATCTATAAATGACCAAAGGCTTAACATATTTCCAGATTCGAAACAGAGTCACCTCGCTCCTGGGCACTCAGGGCAGGGAAAGAACAGGGGTAGGTTTTAGTCAGTCTCTGACACGCCCTTCTGCTCCATCCAGAGCGGGAGATGTCATTGGATGATTTCCCACCCCACAAAAAAAAGAGGGTCAGTTGGGTTTTACTATATAATAAATGTCCATGCATGCAGACACGTTCACCATCAGAAATTTTAAGACGTGACATCCAACAACCCGCACTAGGCCCGCCTCACCACGTGGACCCAGTGCTGGCGCTTTAGAAGAGGGAATGGGCCGTAATTCATCGATTACTGTCCATTTCTTCTCCTAGATAGGAGGCTTGAAACTCAGCAGTGTGAAAATTATAGGGCTTATTATGGTTGTGCTTAGATTCCCACCCATCCTCAGATCGACCTCGGCAAGTGTTGTTAAACCTTGAACATTTTTATACTATTTAGAGAAGAATTGTACTCAATGCTAGACCTAATCAATCTGCCCGCGCCTTTGCCCAACTATCTTGGGGTCGGCTTCCAGTCTAACCGGATGCAGCTGAATACCAGTATTTTACATGGAGCGACTGCCTATATGACCTCCACAACCCAGTAACTGGGTAATACGATACCCCTTGGTAAGGCTAGTTGTCAGACTTTCGGGTTTCTGACGACCCGTAACGACTGTCAAAGATCACGATTGACAGCCGGGACCAACGGCTTATCGTGCTTTCCGAGGCACGGAGGAGACTCGGTACGTAAAGATCCATCACCCATCCATTGACCAACCCCAGCAAGCGTAGCTTAACCTGATGGATCCACTCGTGCGGCTGTTATTGCTTTAGCCACGAGCTCCTCTATGCTAGATCTAATATGTTTTAAAAACAGAACAAAATCTTCGACTAAATTCGGACATCTCCGTAACCAGGTAATGTTAGGAAAGCATAAATCGCTGTGGCTTATCAACTTGACATTGCTGTTTGCCCACTTTATTATAATTAAGTTTTATTAACACCGCGCTTTGGACCTAAAAAAAAAAAAAAAACTTGTGTTTGGATTGGTTGCTTCGAATTAGTGTTCATTTCTGTATTTATTTCTGTTCGTTTAGCTTTTTGGATTGCCCCTGAAGGAGAGTGATGTTTTTCCAGAGTATGATATATCGGGTGTAAAAAGACAGTTTCCGAAGCCGAAAACCACATATTTTCCCATTTCCCATAACCCAACCATTAATACCAATAACCATTGGTTCTGGAGACATTGAAGGTCAAAGTCGCAATTTTTTTTTTACTTTTTTACTTATATTAATTCCAAGTGATATTACTAAACTTTTTTCCAAACAAACATTACCTGAATTTTCGATTTTTTTTTTTTAAATTACACAACATTTGCAGTTACAAAAACGCAATGAATATCAAACGTATCCGATAAGTACCTACCTTGCTTAGAGCGAAGGCGCAGGGTTTAACTCCACTTGCCTGGGTTAGCGTTACATTGCGCGCAATAAAAAACAGTTTTTATTCCCAGCAATAATTATTGCGCAAAGCTACTTTGTTAGATGTACAGTATGCGTAGTTGACGGCTATGTGATGTGTCTTTTTACACCCTGTATGTAAGTATGTATGTTGTTTGTATGTCTATTTCTTTGGCACGCCCTGTAGCCTAAATAGCTGAAAGGATTTTATCAAATAAGGTAGCATTAGATTGGTCTCAACCGCCTAAGTGTCATAGGCTATATGAATTTCTAGAAAACAAAATGGCATCCGCCATTTTTTTAATTTTTTTTTTTTTTGTTTTTTGAGGTAGTGGGAAATCATCCAATTACTTCTCCCGCTCTGGGTGGAGCGGGAGGGCGTGTCAGACTCTTGCTGACTAAAACCCACCCCTGTTTCTTCCCTGCCTGAGTGCCCAGGGGTAGCCGTCCGCCATTACGTAAGTGCATGTGGGGCGATAAAAATGGGGGTTTTATTTTATCTTTGTTCAAGATAAACGCAAGCGTTTATCTTAAATTTTGCAATTTTTAGATAAACGATAATGTTGTTTACGTTGTTTTGAACAAAGACCCAAAGATTAAGCTCACTATTGCATTTCATATATGATAGTCATAGTATGACTAATATTAATAATCTAGCCCATGTAGTTTGTGAGTTTTTGTCATAATATTGGAATAAGTGAATCATAACTGTAACAGCATTTAAATGTGATAGATAAGATGTCCATTTTTTTATCCGTCGCACGCCCAATTAGAAACAATGAGTTTTAATTGTTATCAGCTCACCTTTCTCTTTTTTGTGTGAACGATAATGCAAATTAAGCAATTATAGGCAGGCCTAAAAAACGCGTGCGTGACGATCTGGATTCGTTCCTGACCGATTGGCCGGAGAAGACGAGAAATAAAGAGAACTGAAAAGATATGGGGTGGCTTTTGCCCAGCAGCGGGACAAAGTGGGTTTATTAAAAAAATGCAAATTAATGAGGCCTGACCTTTCGTTCCTACACACACTGGGTAATGGAATGACTCTTCAAGTCTAACTAGATGCAGCTGAATACATGATACGTGTTATTTTACACAGAGCGACTGTCTATCTGACCTCCACAACCAAGTAATTGGGTGTCACGTTATGCCTTAGCAAGACTTTTTTTTTTTTTTGGGGGGGTTGGTAAATCATCCAATGACTTCTCCCGCTCTGGGTGGAGCGGGAGGGCGTGTCAAACTCTTACTGACTAAAACCCACCCCTGTTCCTTCCCTGCCTGAGTGCTCAGGGGTGCGGTAACTCATTTTCAGAATTTATCTGCTACCCCTAGGTACGAGTATGCAGGCACCGGCCACGATGGGCCCCGTCGGTGGTGGCTGAGACCATCTCTTTGAGGCGCGCGTGGAACACTCCGCGCCGTCGATTCACGGGCCTGGTGCTGATCGGACGGCGAGCTACCCACTGCTCGCCGTCCGCAGGCCCTTGTATACCTTAGCAAGACTTATTATAGGTATTCTGGCTAATGCCAATCCGTAAAAACTGTAAAAGATTTACAAATGTCAGCTGAGATCAACAGCTTAAATTGTTTTCCGAGGCACGGAGGAGTAGCTTTGTGACCCATGTGACTGTTATTTCTTAACCAGGAGCTTACTCATTATCATCATCAGCATCTTAGCCGAAAGACATCCACTTCTGGAGATAGGCCTCCCCAAGTTTCGCCACAACGTCCGGTCCTGTGCGCCTCACATTCATCGAATTCAAGCGCTCCTCACCAGGTTATCGGTCTACCTTGGGAGGCCTTCCAACGCTGCATCTTCCGGTACGGTAGCTGACTCAACCCATTTTTTTTTTGCGGGTGTGAAATCATTCTGTGACTTCTCCCGCTCTGGGAGCGGAGAGCGGAAGGGCGTGTCAGACTTTTACTTACTAAAACCCACCCCTGTTCTTTCCTTGCCTGAGTGCCCAGGGGCGCGGTAACTCTGTTACGAATTTATCCGCGACCCCTTGCCATGCCAGCATCGGCCATGATGGGCCCCGTCAGTGGCCAGACAGAACGTGCCGTCGACTCTCGGGCCTGGTGCTGATCGGACAGTGATCTACCCATTACTCGCCGTCCTCAGGCCCGCGTCTATGGTGGCCGGAGATCGTCCTGTGACCCCCGATGCCCATGGCGGCTCCTGCGGCGGCTGCGGCTGGGAGCTTGAGGGCCACTCCGTTGAGCTGACTCAACCCATGTAAAAAGATTAAAAACAATTACCAAACTTAAGTAGAGAATTCGCTAGATGGATTGCCAGCGGGACCTTGTCCAATGTCCAGTGTATCTCGCTACTATGGGCCTGTCCTATGTCTTTTTAAGGCATAACCATCGCAAACATACTATATCAGGTAGATAAGGGCATTGCCCGTGCTGATACCACGGCCCGCTTAAGGTTCAGTTATACGACTTTTAATGGATTTAATTGAACATCACGTCTAAACGACTAGTCTTATTTCTTTGAAAAAAATATATATGTTATTTAAGACAATTTCTGTCGTAATATGATCTGAGAATATTTCAAGTTATATTTTTATAACATAGTGTAATTAATTTGTAAAAGAGATGGCTAAACGACTGCCCCCAACATGACTAGCACAAATAGGAACCTCACACTAACCAGTAATATTTAAATATTAATTCATGAATTACTTAGTTTTTAATAATTTCTTATAACTTTCGTGAACTAATAAACATAAAAAAGTTTCTTAATTGTATTTATGCTTTGTTTTGGTTTGACATGACAAGGTCAAGGAATACTGACAGCTAGGGAAGAGACATATTGCATTACCAAAATGCCAAATCGAATAAGTTGAACTTCAATCGATATTTAACAACAGTTATCAAAACGATTTATTTTCTGAAACTACTTAATTGATTAATTGTATCTGGATAAGCATATTACTAACACTTCAGGCGCACAATCTTAATACATATTTTCTGTCCGTCGAGGTCAACAAAAACAATTTCTTTTTCTGTCAGTCCATTCGATTATTTTATCGATTTAACTCAGATTCCATCTCTACTCTATGAAAAAAAAACGTCGGACGTCGTTTGAACGCTTTTAAGAGGCCGAATAAAATCAAGGCATATCGGTCAAAAAATATACTATGTGTATATTTTATATGAAAGCGAACCCACAAAAAACACTTTAGATGACATACTGTCATATTACTGCAGCTGTATTGTGGGTAACAGAACTCTAGGCTGTTGTTGTCATGTCATGACAGTGATCTGGTATCTCGGTTGGGCAAGACATCAGAACACATTATCATCTCCAGCTTCTTTTTTAGATAATGTCCTAATAAGACTTACCGAATAAATAAATATATAAATCGCATTATTGTTGTTTTATTTCAATATCTTATATGTACTCAGTGCGTTTATTATTTAATTTAGGCAGAATTGTTTACCTACCTACCTCAATACAGAAATCTACAAATATTTGGGTCAGTAAAGCTAGAACTACACTGTGCACACGTCGTGTGCCACACGCCGATCTGGGCGCGTCGATCTCCTTCATTTTATATGGAAACTAGACTTGTAGAGCTACACTTGATCCACGCCACGCAACGTCTACGTACAAATCAGGCGTGTTAAACGTGTGCGTCGGTCTAATGTAGTTCTAGCTTTAATCTAAGATCTTTTTCAAATACGTTCATCATTTCAGCCATAATATTATTTACATTGTCTGTGAATACTGTTTTTATTTCAACTCATTTGGATAAGTAGTTTAGGTTTTACAACAGAATACTTATATTATTTTGATTTTTGCTGGAGAGCTGGGGATTATATACCGAAAGTTCGTTGTATCAAGTTTTTTTTTGCTGCAATTACCCCTATGTAGATATTTACTTCAAGTACCTTAGTGCAAAATCGCCAGTCAAAAACACAATTATCAATAAAAATCGTCGCAGACACATTAAAACGCCTAGATAAAAGTTTATAGCAATGTCATTGTTTGAAGTTTTTGTACCTTTGTCGTAGGAGTTGCGCGATTTTGTTTTTAGGATTATGCAAATATTAAAAGTTCCTGAACCTTTTTAAATTACAAAATACTAATTTCAGCTATTTAGCATTACATATTGCTAGGTACCATGTTTATACATGCGTTTTCATTGCGGGGGCAGTCGTCCATACTTCAATTTAGCCATGTCCTTTATGTCTAACGTGGATAAAAAATTGAGAATGACGACAAAACTATTAAATGATTTTTTATGAAACCTTCACTAATAGAAAGATTATTTAATTATTCATAATTTAGTTTAGGTGTTTTAGTTTAATATCTGTTGATATAGGTGTAATAAATTAATAATGCGTCTAATTTCGGACAGCGCACCTTGATGGACAAGTCCTATTACTGGGTGGACGTACGACGCGTTACGTGAGCTCAGCACAGAACACGCAAGCTAGAAAGAAAGAAAGAAAGAAAAAGAATTTATTTGCCACAAATTAACGACATACACAACAATATGATTTTGCTAACTTAACTCTTATCGATAGTGTTAGTAGATAATTATAATTCTATGTTAGTAACAAGTTTAACAAAAAAAAAGGGAAAAAAAATGTAAGTAGGTAGGTATAAATAAATAAAAAGCAGATGCATGTCGTGGTTCTGGCAAGAAGGCTTCCACTCAGCATAATGCTATGCCGTGGCGGAGCTAGGTTACTCAAGGTCATTGGCAGCTAATAGCACCTTAAGATAATTATGATAACAATATCAACACTGAACACACTGCATATGTGACGCACAGTGGCTATCACAGTCTTACCTAAATGATTAGATTTAGCATATTTGATGTTTTTATCTCAACGACGAACAAAGAAAATTAAACGTTAAGTTGTGAAATAAGGACAGCGTAGTCATCCATATTTATATACATATACTAGCTGACCCAGCAAAAGTTGTCCTCCGATAAAAAAATGGGGGGTGGCAGGAGGGTGAAAAATACTTTACCAGATATAAAAAAAAAAAAAACTTTATAATCGGTGGAGCCATTTCGGAGGAGTGCAACCACAGACATCGTAACATGAAATTTATATATATTAGATAACAAAACCATAGAAATGTAAATCGATGTTTTCACTTGGCGCAAAAACTTTTAATCGATTTTGTTAAAATTTTGCAATAATGATCTTTATAGGTCTGGTCAGCACTTAGGTTATAAATTATCACGCTATTTGCTATGGGCGGTGAGCAATATTGCATTATGTCTGTGTCACCGACACTTTACCGCGAGTTCAATCCTCAGCTACAGTAATTATTTTAGTGATTATTTTATATTTTGTTTGTTTATAATAAACGATGATGTTTTGATAATAATAATAAATTGGCTTTTTGCATATTTTCAATAAAACATCGACATTTGCTTTTTGTTTTTGGAAACCATACGTTTAGGGGCAAATCTATTAGATAGATTTGCTCCTAAACATATGTTGATGTACTAATTTTGGCCAGTGGCTTGGCCCGCGTGCTAGTCAAAAATCGGAACATTCTACCGGTGTTCCAAGTTTGATCAGAAATCATTACCAGTACACCGTATCATACCAAGAGCGTGCTAGAAACGTATCAATCACGGAAAGGAACATGACACGGACTACTATAACATATTAACAGCGTATCATACCCGTGCATAACGGTCGTCACACGCAGTTAGAACTCTTTCGCACACCGTTTAGCCAACTTTTTTTTGGGGGTTGGGAAATCATCCAATGACTTCTTCCGCTCTAGGGTGGAGCGGAAGGGCGTGTCAGACTCTTACTGACTAAAACCCACCCCTGTTCCTCCCTGCCCTGAATGCCCAGGGGCGAGGTAACTTTTTCGAGTTTATCCTCAACCCCTAGGCAGGCATCGGCCATGACGGGCCCCGTCATGTATGCTGACTACTCTTTGAGGCGCGCGTGGAACACTACGCACCGTCGACTCTCGGGCCTGGTGGTGGTGCTGATCGGATGTCCGATCAGCACCCGTAATGTAAAAGTAATGGGTACATTACTCGCCGTCCGCAGGCCCGGGTCTACGGTGGCCGGAGATCGTCTCGCGGCGCCGGAAGCCCCTGGCGTCTCCGGCGGCGACTGCTGCTGAGAGCGTGAGGGCGAAGCTGTCGTTGCAGCCTCTCCCTCACCCGTTCCGCCTACTCCTTCGCGAGCATTACTGTTTCGCAGAAGGAGGAGACTGCTTCTCATTCCCTCTCACCCCGTACCATAGCCTGGACCAGGGCCGGGCGCGAGAGGTCGCTGGCACCGATCGCCTGCACGAGGACACGGCGGGGCTCCGCCCAAGCGGAGCAGATCTCCACCGTGTGCTCCACCATGTGTGGGGACATCCGGGCGTTTCCCTCCGCCTTATCCTCCACAAGAACCTCCCGATACTTCCGTGTCCGGTGAGGACCTGCGTCAGGCGGAAGGTGAGGACGCCGTGGCGCCTCCAGACACTCCTCAAAGAGGGGCACTACCGCCGCAATGGTGGCATGCCCAGACCGTTTTGCCACCTGCGGACTGGTTTAGCATCCATGCATATTTTGTCGATGCCGATATGCTCCGTGCATGGCACGCAACGGTGTTGGTCGGTAACGGACATGACACTATGCCCACTAGGCATGTCATACTTTTTAATACAATTCATATTTTTAACCGACTTTAAAAAGGAGGAGGTTATCAATTCGGATGTTTTCATTTTTTCGGAGACAGGCAACGGAACTCTTCAGAAAATGGCAGCAAATCAACTGCGATTGCTGCGATCGTATGTTTATGTAGTGTTAACACATTTAATTTAATAATTTTTATTTCAGAACATTACATTCCATATGATTGTTGGTAAAATAATACTTTTAACTATATTAGTAAAATTATGAATATTTATTTTTATTATTTAGAAATTGCTCTATTTAATATTATAAAGGGCACCTCCAAAGCCGTGAACGGTGTTCCAGTGCCTCACAACCGGGCAGTCAACCATTCCCAATATGGTATTCAGAAGGCTGTTGGTGCTGCCCCACACGCGGTGCATCAGGGAAGCCACTCTTTTGCGTACTATTGCCCTAAAGCAGTCCGTTCTGGCCTTAGCAAACATACCTGGTAGGCATTCCTCCAAGCCTGATCGGTGGCACGGTTTTTGAACTCTTATTACCCGCCTTTTTTTTGTATATACGTAGTTCAGCCTTCTTACAGTTATACCTTTGAACATACTTTCTTTTGTTTGTGATGTTTGTTTGTGATGTAGAGTAAAAAGAACTGGCTAGCTTTAAAATGTCCATATTTTTAGGGAAGAGCGCTGTTGCCTGAGTTACAGATATTTATTTATCTAGTTCAGGCACAGATGGCTTGCTGTTTTATTCTAGACTAAGCTTAAAGTGATCATGTAATTGTATTTCTTTGGTATGTAATTTATGGAAAAAATAAATTATTATTATTTTATTACCTGAGGCCATATGACCCCGCGTACTTCTTACAGATCCCTATGAGGGTGTTAAGGGCTTAACTTTTTTTTTTTCTGACATGTTTCTAGCACCGTCATTGTATGATAGGTACGATGTAGTGGGTAGACTTATTAATAACATAGATTCGCAGTAATAAACATAAAAATATCTGTATCATTTACCCGAACTCACCATGTTTGCTCTCAGAAAAAATGCGATTGAAAGTCCTAAAATGTAGCCTACAAACCCAAAAAAAATCCAATAACCGTACGACTTAAATCATATAAAGTGATACACCACAGAATATCTAATTTCGAAGTCTTCTCGTAACGCGTATCCGAAAAAGTCGATAATACCGGTTGATACCGGTTTAATCTAGTAACGGGTAAATTACGCGCCGTAATCCCTATTCGGGGGAAGCAATCAGTATTAAGTAGGAACCAGGTACGCGGTGTGCGTAATAGGTACGTACCTACGTGAAAAGAGTACTTGTACTTGCCAAGACGCGGAATTAAAATGTGGAGTGGAATTTGTGGGTAAAAGACTTTTTGTAACGAGTCTTGCTTGACATTGATCCGTGGTATTGATAGGGCCATACAATGTGTTTTGAGCTGTGTGTTTCTTTACATTTGAATAGCGAAGATTAACTTTAGCTACGTATACCAATGGTCACGAAAATTCGACTGAAGTGTAATGAAAAAAAAAATGTCTTGACCCAACTGGTTGATTTGAAGCTCTCTCAGCGATCTTTCCGCTGGAATGAAAATTATTATAATTTTCCCTAATTATCGAAAAATATTTACTTAATTAGGACCACCATTATACCCATATGTTCGTGGATAAGAATTGTGTAACTATTTGGTTAACTTTGTTAATTAATCGACACGGTTGGCGCAGTGGTTGAGCGTTCGGCTGCTGCACTGCGTGTCGCGGGTTCGATTCCCGCACGGAACAAATATTTGTATGACCTACAGATAGTTGTTCCGGGTCTGGATGGCTTGTGTATGTGAGTTTACATGTTTGTGAACGCACCCATGATACAGGAGTAATTCCTAGTGTGGAGCAACATTAAAAAAAAAAAATTATAGTGGAAATAGAATAAAATAAAACACTCGTTGATACCATAAACTATAAAAGGGGAGTTTATTATCTATTTTAGACAGATTTTTGCACAGATTATATCATACACATACATTGAACGTTATGGTAAGGCGGACAACTATTCTATTCTTCTCTGTTCTACTATAGGAAAAGCCTTCTTTCTTTACTATCCATTTCGAAAGCAGAAGGATTCGCAAACTTTTTATGCCGAATGAAAGTGAAAACTGCATGAAATTACCAACCAAGAGCGAGTCGTACTAGCGCGCAAAGGGTTCCGAACAAATCATATGTTTTCAGATTTTTTTTTAAACTGCTTCCACCTTATAGGTTTCCTTGTAATTTTTAAGTAAAGAATTACTTTCTGTATTTTTTTTTTCAAAATTTTATGCCCAGTGGTTTCGGAGATAAGGGCTGGATAAAATTGCCATGACTGGAATGGCAATTTTTCATTTATTTTATAAAATAACTTCAAAATTAAAAAAAAATATATTCGAGACATTGTGAATGTGCCCTTTCAATTGATATGTCGCACGACACAGTTTGAAAAACTTTGATTTCTAATTTTCCGATTTTCACCCAAAAGTGACCCCCATATTCCAAATTAATTTATTTAGGATACACGTACGTGTTTAGGTCACGTACCAAATTTAAACTCTATCGGTCCAGCATATTCGGAGCAAATTGGCTGTGACAGACGGACAGACAGACAGACAGACACACGAGTGATCCTGTAAAGGTTCTGTTATTTTTAATTGGACCTTCGGAACCCTAAAAATCACTAAGACGAGGAATTTAACAGTCTTTTCCGAAAAACACACACACCATCTTTAGAGTTAGAACTCATCAGTCTAACCACAGCACCATTAAAGACCAGTCTTCATTAACACGAACACATCTAGTCACAAAATTAATAAATCCGTGTGTCTGTATGTTCCCCATTGATTTCCCCCGAGTTCTGCCACCTACAGACGAAATATCATTACTTCGGACCCCGGCGCCGCTCTTCATTTCCGAAGTCACTTGCCTGAATCACGCGTTTTGAAAGGCTGATCAATCAAATTCAAGATGATTATCTATTGCTGTAAATTGGAAGGTATTTTGAATTGTTGAAGACTGGAGTGTGGTGGGAGGAAGTTTGTAATAAATGATCAGTTAAAACTGCGATATTGTTGCTTAAAGTTCTAACACCGCGTACCTAAGTTATATTTCTGAATAAATACGTTACGTATTATATCATTAGAAAATCGAAAGACATGGCGTTAAGGCGTCATTATTGGTTCAAATCCTACTGTATCAAATACTAGGATTTGAACCAATGTTGACTGGTTATTTAGAAAACCAAAACAATGCATATGTCAGTTTTGTACAGAAAAGTCACAGCAAAATCGCGTAACTAAGCTTTATTGTTATAGCACTAGTGCGTTACTCAAGTATTTTAACAAAACTGAGTTATGTGCAGCCAAACAGTTTTCTTGCTTTTCTGAAAGTAGATGATTTTGAAATTTGTAGTTATAAGGAAATTTAACTTCAGTTTTTGGACGGATAACTGATCGTCCTATGCAGTGACTGATGGTAGAATGAAGAATCTGTATACTTTGATTTTTGCATCATTCAACTGTCAGTTAAGACATTTGAAATTGGCTGACTCTTGCAAGAGCGTGTGATGGATGCCTAAGTGACGAGACCTAACTAATTCAGTCACTATGATAAATCAAAGCAAGAGATAATAACCTTACTTATAAACATGAACATATTGTATTTCAAAAAAGAAGATGTTCTCAATTCTATGGTTTCGTTTTGGGTTTTTTTTTTGTATGTGTGTTATGCGATTACTCCACCACTTGTGGATAGATTTTGATGATTCTTTTTTGTTTGGTTTGTTACTTAAGAGGTGGTCCCATATAAATTTTATCGAAATTGATTCAACGCTTTTTGAAAAAATCAACAAAAACATGTTAATGCGACTGTCAGTTCGGCCATAAATTTAATTTTTCGTTTTAGTTTTGGGGTACAATCAACAACCAAAAAGTTAAAAATAAAAAAGCTTTTTTATGAAAAATACTACCGACTTCCAAAAAAGAAAATACACTTAAAATTGCAAATAACTTTAATTTCTGAATTCGGTGAAATAACAAAGAAACAACATACAAAAACCGATTCTGATTTTAAAAGACATTTTTTAAAAGACGTTTTTTACTAATTATGTTTTTTCCTGCAAACAGGTCACCAATCGTGCATAATTCCTTACGACCAAAAAGTGCATCTTTGAGATATGGCAATATCTACTGACCAAATTTATCTGGTGCAAATATGTCGGTATCTCCAGCATTAAGAAAAAGACACTAATCGACATAAATAGCAACCAAAAATAAAACAGAACTCAGAGTTCTTCCGGCCGTAAGTTTTCAGAACCTAAAATAAAAAATCTTTTAGAAAAATGGGAATAACATTTTTTAACTAAGTTTTCACTTAAAAAACCAGGTACTGTTTCAACTGTTTTTCTCACATTTAATTCAGTAATCCTCAACCTTACACAATTTCACGTTAATCACATACAAACTGGAAGTACACAAGAGTTTTTCCAGCGAGCAAAAATTTTCACTTAAACTCTCTAACACCTCAAACAGGGGCAAACAATTAGCAACATCACAAAGCTTTGAATATGCAGAAATAATGCTTTTCATTATAAAAATCTAACTTTCTAATTAGCCCTTTACGGAGCGAGAGCGTAAAAACTGTGACCACAACGCTCTGCTTGGACAAAGTGCTCTTTTACAGACGAGGAGAGTGTGAACTTTGGTCCATTTTTCTTCTACATAACGTTTAAAAAATACTTATGAACTAGTTCCTCGCTCCAGCTTCGCACGGGTATCATTTATATAGTAAAACCTTCCTCATGAATCCCTCAGTCTAATGGTGAAAACCACATGAAAAAATCTAAAATCCTTTCAATAGTGTTTTGAGTTTACTGTGAACAGACAGACAAGACAGACTCGGCGGGGAACTTTGTTTTATAATATGTAAGCAGTGATAGTGATTTATGTTCTACTAGCTGCGCCCCGCAGTTTCACCCGCCTATAATATGTGTTAATCAAGGGTATAAGCTATCTACATAACAAGCTGCATCCAAATAGGTTCAGCCGTTTGAGCGTGAAGAAGTAACAAACATACAAACACACACACTCACAAACTTTCGCCTTTATAATAATAATGTGAAGTGTGATTTCACAGAGGCCGGTTGATCTTATATGTGTACGTAGATTCACGTGCCCATTGTTTCTATGATACTGAGCTTACGCACAAAGAAAAAGAGTGTACATAACCTCCCACACCAACTGTCCTTGGTGAGACAGACCCAGTATCCTCATTTGAAATGGCCAAAGGGTTTTAGCTGATAAAAGAAATTAATAGAAACAACAAACTGCTTGTAAAAGTTATCAAACCAATTAACGGGTTTGGAAAAAAATAATCGACGCATCACATAATAAAACTCTAAACCATTTTTTTTTTTGGGGGGGATGGGAAATCATTCAGTTCTTGAGTTATCCTTAGATTTAAATGGTGCTGAGCGATAGTTAGGTTATGCATTTAATTAATCCTACTTCCTACGATTCTAACAACCAACTTAATATAATACAAAATTACCATAGTTTAAAAAAAAAAATATTGGGGATTGGGAAATCATCCAATGACTTCTCCCGCTCTGGGTGGAGCGGAAGGGCGTGTCAGACTCTTACTAACTAAAACCCACCCCTGTTCTTCAGCGAGGTAACTCTTTCGAAGTTATCCTCAACCCCTAGGCAGGCATCGGCCATGACGGGCCCCGTCATGTATAATGACAACTCTTTGAGGAGTGCGTGGAACACTACGCGCCGTCGACTCTCGGGCCTTTGCTGATCGGACAGCGAGCTACGTGATGTACCCTTGGCACAGGCAACTGAAGGAACAAGGATAGGTTTTAGTTACTAAGAGTCTGACACGCCCTTCCGCTCCATTGATGATTTAAATTAAATTAAATTCGTTTATTTCGGACCATTGTCCATATGTTACATACAACATGAAAAACAAAACAAAAACAATACAACACACTTACAACACAAAAATAATAGGAAAATATCAATAGACAATACATTTTAAGTTCGTAGAGGGGGACCTGTCCACTGCTCACCGAACAGCATGCAAGCGTATCCAGTGGCGCAGCAGTGGCGAGTCCCACCTGTCCGCGAACACGCTCAGTATGCTGTTGCTGCTGGACCTAACGCGACTCCGCAGCGACGCACACTGTTTCCTAATAAGGGCGTGAAAGCCATTAGTGTGCGCTTCTGCGAACATAGTCGAAGCACTGCAGATTTACCACCCTCCAAAAAAAACAGGCAGGCGATGCAATTTAGCTGGCAAAATTCTCGAATTAAAATAACATAGCAATGTTATTATTTTGCAAATTGCGGCTCTAATTTGAATCAGCAATATTTTTTGCACAGACCATCAGTATTCCTTCATACGAGACTCCCTTATTCAGCAAGATACTTTTTCCTTTGTTTCGGTTGCGAAACATCTCGTACCTACTACATATTCGTCTCAAAAAAACCCAGTATTTTCAGCCGAAACACATAAAGGCATCACCCACAATACTCAGCGAATAAAGCCCCCCTTCTCACACACCGTTAAGTCCACATTCTAAGTGGTCGCAGTATTTACTAAGCATACATTCTCGTCGGCTCTCATTAAACGAAGCCTGGAGGAACTTTTTGCCAGTTTGCGACCATAAAAATGGCTGGAAAATATAGGGCTTAGTGAGTTTCTTTTTATTTAAAACCTGCCCTTTTGAAACCGTGTACGACAATGAGTATTTATTTGGTTTTATATTAATGTTTTTGTGGTTAACCTGTGGATGACTGAACGAGTGAACTCGTTTTATCGAGTTTTTTTGGCTGTCATTTCAGTTTATTTCACCCGTGGCTGAATTTCATTTTGCTTATAGCTCAAAAGAGAATTTAAGGCGCAGTTATAAGCCAACAACTTTGAGTGGTTAGCTTGCGTGTTCTGTGCTGAGCTCACGCAACGCGTCATACGTCCACCCAGTAATAGGACTCGCCCATAAGGGAGCGCTGTCACATATAAGACGCATTATTCATTTATTATACATTAAACAACAGGTATTATACTAAAACACATACACTAAAAATAAATAAATAATTTTTAAAATGGTAAAGGTTTCATAAAAACACGTTTATAGTTTTTGCGTGAGTCTCAATTTTTTATCCGCGTTAGACATAACTTTACAAATTTATTACACTATGTTATAAAAATATAATTTCAAATATTCACATATCAAATTACAATTAAAATAGTCTAGAGTAACATACATTTTTTTCAAACAAATAAAACCAGTGGTTTAGAAATATTGTTCAATTTAAAATCATTAGAAGTCGTACAATTGCGCCTTAACAAGCTTTGACTAAAACCGAGTACGAATACTTTACTGAACAGACTAGATTTCACACACACTCTCAGACAAACAGACAGTCTCTCTCTCATAAACAAAAAACACCTTTTGCTCAGATCTTTACATTTTTTTTTAAAGGAACTTTGCTATTCTACTCCTGTATCGTGTGTGGGTTCACAAATATAAAGTCACACTGTGTATGTGACATCTAGAACAGGAACAATTATGTATTTGTAGGCCATACAAATACTTATTCCATGTGGGAATCAAATACTTCAAAATCAGCAGCCCATCGCTCAACCACTGTGCCAACCGTGCCATCAGACCGTGTCGTACCGACATTAAAAGGCGTAGTTATACGACATCTAATGATTTTTAATTGAACATCACGTCTAAACGAATTGTTTTCCTTCTTTGAAAAAAAAATTTTACTTTAGACTGTTTCTTTCGTAATTTTATATGTATATGAATATTTGAAATTATATTTTTCCTAATGTAATTAATTTGTAAAGTTATGTCTAACGCGGATAAAAAATTGAGAATTACACAGAAACTGTAAAGCGTATTTTTATAAAACTTTCACCATTTTAAAGATCATTTAATTATTTATATTTTAGTATACGTGTTTTAGTACAACACTTGTTGTTTTATGTATAATAAATTAATAACGCGTCTAATTTCGGACAGCGCTCCTTGATGGGTGCATCCTATTACTGGGTGGACGTACAACGCGTTACGTGAGCTCAGCACAGAACACGCAAGCTAAACCACTCAAAGTCATTGGCAGTTAATAGTGCCTTAATTTAGTTATGTCGGTGACAAATGACACATCAATTCGGAGGATTATTTTGTCTTTTTGTAACACTGAGAAATTAGATTGAGTCACCTTGTAATAATAATAACATAGAAGTACTATCTTATATTTTAGGTAAATCTCTTAGGTACAATCATTTCATTTTCAGCTTTTATTATCCTACTACTCTTACTATTTTATTATACCTACTACTATAAATGCGAAAGTTTGGATGGATGGATGAATGGATGGATGTTTACTAATCACGCTAGAACGGCTGAACGAAACTGGATGAAATTTGGCACAGTGATAGATTATAGTCTGGAAAAGCACAAAGGATGCTTTTTATCCCGCGAATATATTCCCTTGGGATAAGTTTCGACATTCACGCGGGCGAAGACACTGGAAAAAAAATAGTTTTCAAATATAATATATAAATAAAAAACTTAAAAAAAAAACAACCGACTGCCAAAAAAAAATACACTAAAAATTAAAAAATTACTTTAATTTCGGAAGTCGGTGTTTGTATTTTACTTCTTCGTTATTTGACACCGACTTCCGAAATTAAAGTTATTTTTTAATTTTTAGTGTATTTTTTTTGGAAGTCGGTTGTTTTTTTTGTAAAAAAAGTTTTTATTTTTCACTTTTTAGTTGTTATACCCCAGAACTAAAAACCCAATAATATGGAACGTGGAATTTAAACTTTAGGAGAACACCAAAACGTCATCGACCTATACGTATTTTTCGTTCTTGTTCAGTTTCTCAAAAAGCGCTGAAACAATTTCGATAAAATTTATATGGGACCACCTCGGCAGTATATTCTTTCGGATAAAAAAATAATTTTGAAAATCGGTCCACAAATGACGGAGAAACAGGCGGACATACATAAAAAAAAACATACATACAGTCGAACATAGAAACTCCTCCTTTTTCGAAAGTCGGTTAAAAATAGGCTGATTTCATTTAAAACCACAATAGTATTATAGCAACACATACATTTATATAATACATACATTTCATAATTCATCCTGCGCGCCGTTTAAAACTCAACACAAAAGTGGGGGCGACGGGCTGTAAAATTAGAGGTTTTTAAAATCCAATTTTAATATGTTAATTTGGAATATGGTGTTGTGTGTTTTTGTTATTTTAGTACTAATTATAAACGTCGTTTTAATGTGAAAGATTTGCGTGGACGGTTGACTGAATTTGTGGTTTTTATTTCAATTGTATTTTTTTTGATTTGTTATAGTCATGAATGAGTGGGATAAGTAATAAGAGCCGTGCGGAACAATCTTCAAAGTGGAGCAATATTTCCTGTGATCTGTGGATTATTGTAAAAATATATTGTACGAGACCTTCAGATAGTTTTTCCGGGTCTGTGTGTCTTAGGTATGTAAGATGTTTGTGAACGCACCCACGATACAGGAGTAATTCTTAGTGAAGTGAAATATTTTTTTCTATAAAAAAGAAAGAAAGATAAATTCTACTAACAAATGTCTTTGTCAGTCCGTGAATAGGTCTATGTAAAACTGTAGGAACTTTCATCAAGCCATTGATGAGGAGGTAGTCTAGCGACGGAGTATCGTATTACCCAGTTACTGTGTTTCGGAGGTCAAATAATTGGGTTATGACAGGTTATACTAGCTGCACCCCGCTGCATACCCGCCTAGACCGGAATAAAAGGTGGCGTATATGTTAATCCAGGCTATAAGCTATCTACATACCAAATTTCATCCAAATCGGTCCAGCCGTTTGAGCGTGAAGAAGTAACAAACATAATAATAATAATAATAATAAGCCTTTTTATTTCCAGGACAGTTACAAAAGAAAATAAATAAATTGAATTAGTACTTAACAACTAAAAGTTTCTGTCATGGCCCCTTACGGGTATAGGCCTCCTCCAATTGCCTCCATTTTTTCCTGTTGTTTGCCGCTTTCAACCAGTTACTTCCTGTCATTTTTAAAATGTCGTCGATCCAGCGAGCTTGAGGTCTGCCTTTTGCTCTTTTATTTCCAGGGCCTCTCCACTTCGTTACTCGGTTAGCCCATCTTTCTTGTGGATAGCGGGCAATGTGTCCGGCCCATTTCCACTTCAATCGCCGTGCGTGTGTTACTGCGTCTATTACTTTTGTCTTGTGTCTGATTTTGTTGCTGTTTTGTTTGTCCATGAGCTTGATGCCAAGGATGCTCCTCTCCATAGCTCGCTGACACGATCGTATTTTTGACATATTGTTTTTATTATAGATCCAGGTTTGGGCGCCGTACGTCAGACAGGGTAGTAAACTTGAGTCCATTACTTTTTTCTTCAGACATAATGAAAGTTTCGATTTGAAAATCTCCTTGCAACTCCAGTATTTTTTCCAGGTCATGTTAATTCGTCTGTCTAGTTCATCTGTGTGTCGTGTGTTTTTAAAAGATATTTGCTTTCCGAGGTAGATATAGCTCTCTACGTAATCAATGGCATTATAGTTGATTACGATGGGGTTTTTCGCGCCGTTGGTAGATATTTTTGTCTTTATGGTGTTTAATTGCAGACCGATATTTCCGCTCGCAACAATCAGTTCTGTTAGCATTCCCTCCAGCTGTTTCGATGTCTTAGCGAAGAGGACTATATCGTCTGCGAATCTAAGATTGCTAAGATATTTTCCATCTATAAATATTCCTTTCCTGCCCCAGTCTAAATCTTTCATCATGTTTTGTAGGACAGCTATAAAGATCCTTGGCGAAAGTGGGTCTCCTTGTTTCACTCCTCTGCGAATATTGAATTCTGGGCCTAGTCTGTCCAGCTTTACACTGCTTGTGCTTTTTCTATATATATCTTTTATGATATTGATGTATATATTTGGAAGATTCTGGTATTCTAATGCGTCCCAAATACTCTTATGCGAGATAGAGTCGAACGCTTTCGCGTAATCTACATAAGCAAGATAGAGATGTTTTTTAAATTCTACGTGTTTTTCTATTATTTGCTCCAATGTATGTATGTGGTCGATTGTTGAGAACCCTTGGCGAAAACCTGCCTGTTCCACTGGTTGGCTCTTATCTATCGTTGGCTCTATTCTTTTCTCTAGGCACATTGCAAACAGTTTATACATGGTAGGTAGTAGACTAATTGGTCGATAGTTATTTATATCTGCTGGATCCCCCTTTTTGTATAGTAGAATTATTCTTGACTTTGCCCAGTTTTTAGGTATTTCCTGGCTAGCCAGTATTTTATTGAACAAAGTAGCAATATGGCTTATCAGCAGGTGTCTTCCACATATCAAGGCTTCGTTTGGGATGTTATCCGGGCCTGGACTTTTTTCTTTCTTCAGTTTATCAATTTTTTTCATTATTTCTTTGCCAGTAAAAGGTTCAACAGTTTCATTGATTTCTCCTTTTTTGTAAAGTTTTATAGAGCTAATATTTTTGATGCTGTTATCTTCATATAGTTTTTCATAGAAATCAGAGGCAATATTTACTAAGTCCTTCCTTGTTTGTTGTTTATGTGTGGTTTTTTGTGCCTTAAGTGTCGGAATCCATTTTTTCTCTGTACTTAGTTGTTTAAATGCTTTCTTTTGACTTCCCGTTGTTAGTAGATGTTTTTCAATTATTTCCATCCTGTATTTCTCGTAATCTTTTTTAAGTAGTTTATTTGTGTTTTTGTAGAGTGTTGAAAGTTCTCTTTTCTCGTCTTTATTTTTTGAAGGTTTGTGCTGTAGCTCGGTACGCTTTTAGTTTCATTAGATATTATTTCTTTTTTTGTTTTGGTAAATTTAAGAGTGTTTAAACTCTCTTTTATGACTGATTCTATTTTGTTGTAGTAAGACTCTATGTCTTTACCATCCTCCCAATGTACTCGTTCTAATTTCGTATTTAAAGCGGATAGGAATGTTTCTTGGGATTTCTCACTTGATAGGTTTGCTGCGGCTGAATTGAACGTAGTTCGGCTTTTCTTTGGCTTGTCTATAATTATTGTTCCTCTCAGGAACCTGTGGTCGCTTGGAAAAGAAGTTTTGCTTAATATTTCTATGTTCGTGAAGAGTTTTCGACAGTTGCTCAGTATGTAGTCAATTTGATTTTTATTGTTTTTATCCGGTGTAATCCATGTCCATAAATTCTTTGTGTTTTTCCTGAATATTGTGTTGATTATTGTAAATTTATTTTTAAAAGCATATTGTATGAGTCTTTCGCCTCTGTGGTTTCTTTTTCCATAGCAGAATGGACCTATAACTGCGTTTTCTTCAAGTTTTCTTTGACCTATCTTAGCATTCAGATCTCCCAGTAAAATGACCTTATCGTTTGCAAGGCTCCGAGCACTTTCTATATGTTCATAGAAAGTGTCTATATCATTCTCTGCCGCTTCCAAGGTTGGGGCGTATACTTGAATAATTGAAAGCCTCGATTCTCCAAATTTTAGATTTAGCAGGCACACTCTTTCAGATATGCCCGTGTAATTTTCTATGTTGTATTTATATTTTTTCTTAATTAGGAACCCGACTCCATGGAGCCCTTTAGTTTCTCCGGTGTGGCAGAATATATGATCATCATCCTCGAGTATATTATTACCATTTCTTCTGACTTCCGCTAGTCCGATGATGTCATATTTGATTTTATTCAGAGTAAACTTTAACAGTAGCATTCTTTGAGGTGACAGTAAGGATTTTACATTATATGTGCAAATATAAAGTTTTTGGCATGTTGGAGGGTTGTAGTCTAGATCTCCCGCGGTGACCAGCCGTGTTGGGAGATCGAGAGGGGGGGGCGTTAATTGCTATTCGGTATTTTGTTTCGAGTGGTGTGCTTGAGGAAGAGTTCTGTCGGGAAATGTGAGCGTTGGATTTTTTATAATAAAGTTGTTCATAATATTGTTCTTATTTATCTTTGTAGGTGGTTTTTTATTTTGATTTTCGGTACTGGCAGAGTATACTTCCATCTCCGGGGATTCTGAGAGGTTCCTTTTTTTATTATGTGTATTACGCTGCTCTATTTGTTGGTTTTTATTTTGAAATATTATGAGTTTGTCATATTTTATTATCGCTTTTTTTCCTTGCTCGTTTGCTTTTTCTACTTCGCTTTGGAGCTCTTTGCGTTTTTTCAGTACATCTAGCGGATAATCTTCTTTTATATAGTAGGGTGTGGTTTCTAGTTTCTTCTTATTTTTTTGTATTTGTATTTTCATCCCCATAGTTAGCAGAGTTATTACAATAGGTCTGATTTTTTCGCTTTTTATTCCAAGTCTTCGCACGGATTCGATGTAGTATTTTTCGCATTTGATGTTTAGTATGTTGTTAATGATAGTTAACACTTTTTCCTCCAAATCGTGATAGCTATTTTCTCCCTCTTCCACTCCAAAGAAAAGTAAGTTTTTTCTCCTCGTAAATCTCTCAAAATTGTTTATTGCTAATGTTTGCGTTTCTAATTTTTGTTCAAGTTGTTTATTTTTGGTTTCTAAACTTTTAAATTTCTCATTTATGTTATCATTGATAGTGTTTTTGATGTCTTCTTTCATAGCTAGCATATCCGCTTTTTGTTGCTTCATTTCCTTTTGCATATGTCTAAGCATATCTTTAATTTCATCCATTTTTTGAAATAACGACCTTTTTAAGAGTTTTATTCGATTTTGTACTAAGCTGGTGTTTATGTAGGCACAGTAGCGTCCTCTATTTTCTCATTCGGGAACTTCGTATGCGGGTCGATAATCCAAAGTGAAGGTAGTACAGCCATTCCTCGGTAGATGGCGCTAGTATATGGTAGTTAACGAGCAATAAGCTAGTACAACTACTCCTCGGTGGGTGGCGTTAGTACACAGTAGCTTCTGAGCTTTGACGGTTAGGTTGATTCACTTTTTTTTTTTTTGTTAATTTTAGGTTATGTTTAAGTCTTTTTCACTATAATGTCGTTATCAGAGCTTCCAAATCAAATGTTTATATATTGCACTGTCACTGTTAGCCCATCGATGTATAAAATCGCACAAAACTTCAGTGGTTTCTCCGTTCAACCAAAAATACACTGTCTAGGTGAATGTTATTGTCACTGTTTTGTTTTTGCACTGTTTTAATAGGTTATTGTTTTTGGTATAACTGTGACCGTACGCATTGAACACTTATACACAATTTAAACGATTTGATTCACTATATCTTCATGGTTTTTTAATTAATTAAGCAATACAAACGCGGAGCCGATGTTTACAGTGGCACAGCAGCGCCCTCTCAGCTCAAAGCACAAACTTTCACATTTATAATATTAGTAGGATTTGAGATCCTCAAAGTTCTGAGTTGAGCTTCACGAACTGACAAATGGTAACACTATCTGGACACGTCCACTAAATTCTGCGTGGTGCTTTCCTCAAAACCTCATGATTTGACCAGTACAGATTGTTTGGATGTTAAAAGAGACTTTGACCTCTGAGTTTGTTTCGGTGTTTCTTCTTAGTGCAGTCAGCTAGGAAACACCGGCCTCACCTAGCTTAAACTGACAACAAAAATGTTGACATGTAAAAGTGTTATAACCTTTTCACAAAAATAAAATCATTTATCATTTATAACCTATTTATAAAAATAAAATCATTTATCATTTATTGTTTACTGATTTAATTCTGATTGTCCTATTTTATCACTTGTGGCTTCAAATCACAACCCTATCGATAGATTTTACGTTACACGTGTAAGCGGGCACACCAGTTATGTATGGAGGCTTATTTAATTTAGTTTAATGTATAGGCTTGAGTTTTTCCGTTCTTGATGGCATAATGGAGTGTGCTACGTAACAAGTGGCGGATATTTTCATGTTATGATTATATTTTGGACTATACACCGTGTAAGGCACATAAACGCACATACGTGTACCAGTGATTCAGTACATGATTCTGGACTTCCTTTTTTGTTTGGGTTTGGGAAATCATCAAGGGTGCAGCGGGAGAGCATGTCTGACTCTTACTGACTAAAACCCACCCCTGTTCCTTCCTTGCCAGAGTGCCCAGGGGAGCGGTATCTCTGTTACGATTTTTTTTTTTAATTCTCTATCCCTTGGCATGTAAGCACCGGCCATGATGGGCCCGTCATTGGTGGCTGACATATTCTCTTTGAGGCGCGCGTGGAACACTACGCGCCGCCGAATCACGGGCCTGATGCTAATCGGGCGGCGAGCTACCCATTACTTGCCATCCTCAGGCCCGCGTCTACGGTGGCCAGAGATCGTCCTGCGACCTCCAACGCCCAGAGCGTCTCCTGCGGCGGCTGCGACTGGGGGCGTGAGGACCACTCCGTAGAGTCTCCCTCACCCGTTCCGCCTCCTCCTTCGCAAGCATTACTGCGTCGCAGAAGGAGGGGACTGTTTCCCATTCCCTCTCCTCAACTGGCGAGCTGGTCGCCACCTCAAGGTGATTTTGAAATTTTTCGTTGGCGTTTTCCTCAAGTTTTTAATTGTTTTCTGCAGTTTTTTTACCTTAGACTGTTCAAAACCTTATTCCTATCCAACCCAATGAGAGTTTCAATGAAAAAGTAATTAAATCGCAAATTACACTAAAAACAGTAATGTTAATAAAATACGTACAGCTGTTTCGCTAGAGTTCATTTACGTCGCCGGCCTAATACCTACATACCTACGGCAGCGCGGCGCTCACCCGGCGTGAGTGTAGGTAAGTAGTAGTGTGGAACGTTGAGATCGCTTTATTTACAATACACTGCGCGCTCAAAAATGTCAATTTCTCTAACCGATCATTACCGAGGTGAATGAGTATCATAATTTATGTTGCCACTAGGTGTAACCTTTTCGCAAAGTTTGCGATATATTGTTCCTTACAGCCTGTATATTATTATCTTTATTTTTTGTTTTGTGTATGTTACATACAAATATGTTAAGATTTTTACATACAATTACATAGATTCAAGTTCTTCAAACTTAACAGACAGATGTTTTGCTGGGGAGTTTGTTGCGCCACTTCTTCTTTCTAGCTAAAACACTAGGAAGTGGTGACGGGCGGGCGTTTTTGGAGGGCAGTCTTTGGAGGGCTGGCTCTCAGCTTAATATGAATAAATGACTTGATTTGGATTTAGAGAGTTTGTTAAGATTCCGATTATTCTATTTATCAATCTTGGATACAGAGAAAGAATGAGTTGTAGCTACCATACGAGCCCATTTGTCGTTTTTTCAGGGCATTTCTATGGTCGGGTCGTTTTCTATATTTTTTCGCTGTGGTAAAACAAAGTAGATTTTTTAATTGAGACTGGAATGTTCTCTGTTTTATACTTCTATTAATTCGGAATGGCGCAGCATACAAAAAACAAAACACAATCAGAGACCCCAAACTGAATTGGGGACTCTGATTGCCTGCCGAATGATTTCAGTGAATACGTCGGCACTGTGATCACGAGCTTCCGTATATAGCAAGGCTCAGGGGATACTCCTGTACAGTCTCCTCAGGGATGTTCCCTAAAAGGAGTCGCACAGAAGTGGTTCCGGAGAGGTAACGGGGCCCCCCTTCCTGGTGCTGATGGCGATCACCGGAGTGGTTTTAGTGAGCTCGCATTCAGTAACACCGACATTGGTGCCGATTCTGTTGTGCACAAACTAAACTTAATTTAGGCTATTGCTATCTTTTTCTCTGTAATAAAACAAGAAAGAGACGGACGTAGATTAGAGCTGTCAAATTTAGTTGAACTAATATTTCCATACAAAATAAGGGTACATGTAAAAACACGTCGACTAAAAAAACGGTAAAGCGCAAGGCGTAAACTATTTTGACATCTCTAACTTAGTTCATAACTGTAGCCGTCCTTCTTAACCGACTTCAAAAAGAAGGAGGCTGTCAATTCGAATGTTTGTTTTTTTTTTTTATGGGTTTCGGAGAAGGACAACAGAACTCTTTAAAAATTGACAGCAAATCAACCGCAATTACTGCGATCGTATGTCTATGAATTGTAAACACAGTTTAATGGGGAACCACAACTAAAAAGTGAAAAATAAAAAACTTTTTTACAAAAAAAATAGAACCGACTTCCAAAAAGTGCAAAATAACTTCAATTTCCGAAGTCGATGTCAAATAACGAAGACACAAAACCTCTTTTGGTTTTGTTTCGTTTAGTTTTTTATCTCGCACTGCCTTTTAGTAAAAGATAGCGATTCTCTAATTTTAGTTTAGTTATTGAATAAGAGAATCGACACCATTGATGTTGGCGACAGAAGTAAACAGCCTATAAGATTTGCCTTGTATTCCAAAAATACTTTTAGTTGATAAAACCGAAAACTTACAAAATAAGAATACAATAAAAGTAGTACGTGGAAGAGGCACAAAAAATACATTTATCTCATTTGAAAATTCTTCACAGAAAAAGAACAATAAATATATAAAGAAAGAAAAAGACAGTATTTTCCTTTTATTCGAGAAACCGGAAAGAATCCTAACAATTCGTTTAAAGTACATACGAAATATAAGAGACAAATAATTTTATTACTTTTAAATCTCACGGACGGTACAGCCAGCAAAACTAATTAAAATGGAGCCGAAACAAAAACTCCGTGAAGTTTAAACAGCCAAGATAAATTACTAAGTTTGTCTCTAAAAAGATTTTTTTGCTACCAGTGCAAGTGTTTGCTTGCTGTTAAAAGTAGTATTTCGTACCGACAGTGTTGTTAACTTAGAATCTGTTTGATATAAGAATAATATTGTACGTTCTGCAGTAATTAAGTTTTCTGTGTATCTTTTATGTTTCTTATTTGTAAAAGTTTCTTATGTCAACTCAATATTAATTATTTTTTAGTTAAACCTAGGTTAAGGTAAGGTAAGTTGGCGGGAGGAACTGCCCGGGTGTTACTACTGCGCGGATCGCCCAAAGGACACGGTCGAGCATACGGTGGAGGTCAGCCCCGCTTGGGCTGAGCACCGCCATGTCCTCGTGGATGCGATAGGTGGCGGTGACCTCTCGCGCCCGGTCCTGGTTCAGGCCATGGTACGGAGTGAGAGGGAATGGAAGGCAGTCTCCGCCTTCTGCGAAGCAGTAATGCTTGCGAAGGCGGAGGCGGGACGCGTGAGGGAAGCTCAACGGAGTGGCCGTCACGGCCTCGGCCGTTACGGCCACCGCAGGAGAGTTACTGGGCGTACTAGGCGTAGGACGTCGCGAGACGATCTCCGGCCACCGTAGACCCGGGCCTGCGGACGGCGAGCAGTGGGTAGCTCGCCGTACGATCAGCACCAGGCCCGTGAGTCGACGGCGCGTAATGTTCCACGCGCGCCTCAAAGAGATGAGTGTCAGCCACCACTGACGGGGACCATCGTGGCCTTAATGAAAATCCCTTCCGCGAGCGGATAAATTCTGAAAATGAGTTACCGCACCCCTGGGCACTCCGGTAGGGAAGGAACAGGGGTAGGTTTTAGTCAGTAAGAGTCTGACACGCCCTCCCGCTCCACCCAGAGCGGGAGAAGTCTTTGGATGATTTCCTAAGCCCCCACCCCCAAAAAAAAAGATATAGTAAGTTTGGCTCTATAGTCATCGTCATGGAACCTATGTTCCATGAAGATGACCATTCACTCCACCTCCAAATAATTGGAGGAATGTCTATAAGTAGTACTTTGACGTTCAAAAAGTGCTGGCTCTCAGCCTAATTTGAATAAATGACTTTTGATTTTGATATGACTCATTTATCAAGATAAAGATTTCATCACCAAAAACATAAAAAAAAACAAAATTCAAAAAACAATAAAAATATAATAGCCGTTTCAATACAGGGTGTAGAAAAACAGTTTCCGAAGCCGAAAGCCACATATTCTAGCCATTATTTGGATATTTTTTTCCACTAGACCATACCTGGGAATCCACTGGTTCTGGAGATATTAAAGACTAAAGTATCATTTTTTTTTTTATTTTTAACGAAAATGAATTCCAAATGTCATTCAATTTGTTTTTTCGAAATTTCGAAATTACGCATTTGCAGTTACCAAAACGCAATGAATATCAAACGTATCCGACAAGTACCTACGTGGCTTTGAGCGAAGGGTCGGGGATTATTTCGACTTGCCTGGGTTCGCGTTACATTGCGCGCAACAAAAAGAGTTTTTTATTTCATAACTATAAAAAAAGTCGTTTCCCACGTACAGTATGCGTAGTTAACGGCTATGTGATGTGTCTTTTTACAACCTGTATTAAATCGTAGATTTTTTCCCTTAGATTTCAAAACATCCATCAAAACGATATGACCACACACCATCTCTTTTAAAACACATACCTACCAATTTTAAATTACCATACTTTTTCCTCATTCCCCAAAAAAAGAAACAAAACCGCAAGATACGAACCGAAACAAAACTCCAAGCGCGCAGCTTCAAGACCATACAACATTTCCTTTATTACCATACATTTTGGACATCACTCGGTCTGTTTGTCCGTCGTTGGACACAAAAGAGCCTGAAATTATCGCTTCCGACCGGAACTTGGGGTACGGAACCACCCCTTTAGCTGAAAGACGGTTAAAAGCCGTTGCTGCTTCGTTTCGGGGTAATTGAGATGAGTATGTTGTCTTACGGGTTACTCATGACGTTACAAGATACGTTTTGGTTGGGATATGGGAAATTTTGTTGCGATGTTTTGGTAAGCGATTATGTATTGTGGGACAATATATTTTATACCCTTTAAGACTGGGTAAAGTGGCTTGCAATCAAGGAGACCTACATTCAGTATTTTGGGGATACAGGTTGAAGAAAAAAGACTTACAAAGTATGTGCTACTGACTGATTAGAAACTGATTAGAAACTTAACTTAGCTTATCAAAAGTATGTATTAAGTTATTGAAAATGTCTATTATAATATGTTCCTGAGCGTTTGTGGCCAAGTCATAAAGAACTGCTCCGACATACGTGTCCCAGGGCGTGGGTTAACTTTGTGTAAAATATTTCATCACCACTACTCCAAAACCGATGAAGATACATGACACAACATAATCGCATGTCCTAGAACAAAAAAAACAAAGACGTGACATCCACCAACCCACACTGGGCCCGCTTACCACTATGCGGGCCCAGTGTGGGTCGGCCCACTCCCTCTCACAGAGAGGAGACCCATGTCCCAGCAGTGGGCAAGTTGAATGGCTTTTTTTTTGTGGGGTGGGAAATCATCCAATGACTTCTCCCGCTCTGAGTGGAGCGGAAGGGCGTGTCAGACTCTTACTGACTAAACCCACCCCTGTTCCTTCCCTGCCTGAGTGCCCAGTGGTGCGGTAACTCATTTTCAGAATTTATCTGTTACCCCTAGGCATAAGTTAAAAAGCTAATTTTGCTAATATTTTCTAAGTTTTCAAAATAGTTACTACAAAATACTACCTACAAAAAAAACAATTAGTCTTTTTGTTCAAAGAGAGATTTGTCTCAAAACCCGTACTGGCCAATATGTGACTTAAAAAACTCCGTAGCTTCGACCATGGCTTCGACGTATTCGCCAGATAAGACAAACAAAACTGTTATTGGACACCGGAATGTGGACAGGCTTTATTGGGAAACTTCTAAAATAGTCTCTCTTCGTTCCAGGCTTGTGTTTATGGTTCAATACTAGCTTCTGCCAGCAGATTCGCCCGCGTGGTCCTTCCCCCCTACTATAAATTTTAGTCTGTATTATTCCGATGTATAGGCAATATTACTGCAAAGTTTCATCAAAATCCGTTCAGTAGTTTTTGCGTTAAAGACTAACAAACATTTAGGTACATTTATAGTATTACTAGGATCTATTAAGATACAAGGAAACAAACGTCAAGAAAAGGGTCTATTTTTAATAGTAAAAGCAGCATTAGATGCTGATTTAAGTAACTAATTGGGTAATTCCAACAAATAATAATCATTTTTTTAACTCTCCTGAAATATTAGCACGCCAGGAAAAAAAAGAGTCCAAGCTACCGACTCAACCGAGTGGCCCTCACGCCTCTAGCCGCGGTCGCCGCTATAGACGCCCTGGGCGTCGGGGGTCGCAGGACGGTCTCCGGCCACCGTAGACGCGGGCCTGCGGACGGCGAGTTTTTTTTTTTTTTTATGTTTGATAGGCTCGCGTTTGACCACTATCTCACCTGATGGTAATGAGTTATGGGTAGCTCGCCGTCCGATCAGCACAAGTTTGGAGAGTCGACGGCGCGTGTTCCATGCCTCTCAAAGAGATGTCAGCCACCACTGACGGGGCCCGATGACTGATGCCCGGGGACTAATGGGGCCCGTCATGGCCGATGCCAGCACGGGGGTTGAGGATAAATTCGAAACAGAGTTACCTCGCCCCTGGGCATTCAAAGGCAGGAAGGAACAGGGGTGGGTTTTAGTCAGTAAGAGTCTGACACGCCCTCCCGCTCCACCCAGAGCGGGAGAAGTCATAGGATGATTTCCCACCCCAAAAAAAAAAAAAAAAAGCCACCACTGACGTGGCCCATCATGGCCGATGCCTGCATACCAAGGGGTCACGGATAAGCTCGTAACAGAGCTACCACGCCTCTGGCCACTCAGGCAAGGATCGAACAGGGGTGGGTTTTAGTCAGTAAAAATCCGACATGCCCTCACGTTGCACCCAGAGCGGGCTGATTTCCCACCCCCAAAAAAAAATGGTTTGTTTGAGTCAGCTACCGTACCGGAAGATGCAGTGTTGGAAGGCATCCCAAGGTAGACCGATGACCTGGCGAGGAGCGCGGGAATCCGATGAATGTGAGGCGCACAGGACCGGTCGTTGTGGCTAAACTTGGGGGCATGTCGGACTTTTACTGACTAAAACCCACCCCAGAGTCATAGCATGACTTCCCACCCACAAAAAAAAAGGTTCAAGCTATCGTCAGGGCTGGAGAGCGAGGAACCTGCTAACAATACGAGCCGTACCCGAATCGCTTACTGAATCAATGCCTTGTTCCAGCCGCCTAACGAGATCCTTCTAAGGTGTTGGATGAGGCTCATGACTTTTAAACCATTGGCTGACTCGACTATCGGTACAATATTCGCTGAGTCTTCATCTCGCATGTTGACAACCTCGTGAGCCAAGTCAAGATACTTGATTTCCTTATCTTTCTCTGCTTTCACGAGGTCAGCTTCAGGGTCATATATGGAACCGTGAAGCTCTTCACTGGGCGCGTTAGAACCTTTAATCCAGCCTAACATAACTGAATCAAGGTTTCCACAGACAACTATGATGCTACAATGACACAGCGACGTGGTGACGATTTTTCATGGAATTGGTTTTGTGTGTGGAGTTTTTGGAACCATTTTTATGACACTGCGTCGTGGCATCGTTGTCGCATTGTCACATCAAACGTGTCTATGGGGGCCTTCAAACAAACTTCCTAAAGACTCATTCCTCCATCAACATAGGAAAAAATATGTGGGATGTTCAACAATGTCCTAGTATTCCGGGGCAGGGTTTACGCAAAGTGCTGACTGTGTCACCGGCTGTATGATCCGTCCGGACATTTAGAGACACGAGTGGATTGTCCTGATTTACGTGAGATTGAGGGACGATCGGTGGGTGGACACTAGTGATGTGGAGTTGTAGGAATTTTAAAAAGATTGTTTTCAAATCAGTCAGCTCAAAACGGTTCAAGGTTCTTTACACGACTATTTAAAACGCAGTTTTTTCTTGAACACATGTTGAAGTTTTGAGTATAAATCTGGATAGCTAACTCGAAGTTACCATAGCTCAAAGTGTCCCGTTTTATAAAACGGCAACTACAAAGGTAAAGTTATTACCTAGTACATTTGGAATGAAGAGAATGATGATTTATTTTAGCACACCATCACGTAGCTTTTGGTCTTTGAAGACAGAAGTTTTATTACAGCTATTATATCATATTTAATTTATTTTTAGATTTCATTCAACCACTGTCGATCTCTTTTCTAGCAGTATATATTTTCCTAGTCCTTCTTCTTTTTTTGTTCTTCATTACTTAAGGTCGTGATTCCAAATTCAACTTCATTTTTTTTTTATTCCCCGACGTGAATTCACTTTCTTCACGATGCTTCGCCATCTGTGCCTATATTTGGCATTGTGAAGCGCCTTGTGGAATTTTGCGTGAATTTAGTCCGATGATCTAAGTGGACTGCGACGAGGAGCTCGTGGCTAAAGTAATAATAGCCGCACGGGTCTATCTATCAGGTTTAGCTACTCTTGTCGCGATTGGTCCATATATGGGTGACCATATTTACATACCGAGACTCCTCCGTGCTTCGGAAAGCACGTTAAGAAGTTGGTCCCGTCTGTCAGTCGTGAATCTTTGACAGTCATTACGGGTCGTCAGAAGCCCGAAAATCTGTCAACTAGTCTTACCAAGGGGTATCGTATTACCCAGTAACTGGGTTGTGGAAATCAGATAGGCAGTGACTCCATGTAAAATACTGGTATTCAGCTGCATCCGGTTAGACTGGAAGCCGACCCCAAGATAGTTGGGAAAAGGCTAGGCAGATTGATTGATCTAAGTGGACTGCGACCCCTCGGACGCTTGCCATCAACCTTACCAGTAACCATTAGATGTTCTAGGTTATGTCCATCTTTTCCTCGTATTCCTATCAGTTAAATAATAATAAAAATTACAAATTGTTCTCAAGTTCACAGTCTACAATTTGAACCGCACGTGTATCGGTTTAAGGCAAATCGTATTGAAATCTGTGCAACTCCAGTTTCGAGTCCCCTCGCTATGTAACGTTTACAGTGTCCACACCTATCACTAGGATATGTGAAGGTATTCACACGATTTAGGTACATATTTGTTTGTGAAACAGGCAGGCAGGCAGGTCTGGCAATGTCTCATCATCATTTATTTATTTATTTATTTAAACTTCATGTACAATAGTGGTACATAGGCGGACTTAATGCAACAAGGCATTCTCTACCAGTCAACCTTTGGGTTAAATAAACAACTCTGTGGTAGGTGTACAACCAAACGTTTACCATTAACAAATAGAACAAAATTTAAAATGTAAAAATACTAGACCGATAATAAAATACATATATATTCTAAATGATAAATGATGTTTATTCAGTAAATAGGTTACAAGGAACACTTTTACACGTCAATGTTTTTTGTCAGTTTAAGCTAGATGAGGCCGGTGTTTCCTAGCTGACTACCCTGAGAAGAAACACCGAAACAAACTCAGAGGTCAAAGTCTCTTTTAGTGTTCAAATCCATACAATGTGGACTGGTTAGATCATATGAGAACCATGTACGTTTATGTCTGGGATGAGCTTTATGAAGAAAGCAACACACGAATTCGAGTGGACCTGTCCAGACAGTGCAAGCATTTGTCAGTCATCGCGAAGCTCAACTCAGAACTCTGAGGTGCTCAACGAACCGACGAACAATACCAAAGTAAGGACATTTGAGTAGGCCGCAAAAAATACTCAAACTGCCAGACAATCATAAAATCTACATGAATATAACGACATACATAGTTCTCGCATTCACATAAAATAATATACTAATAAATATTATAATAAATACCAAATAATACAGTACAAAAAGAAAAAAAAAAGAAAAAAAACAATGATTACGACGAGGACCAAACTACGTTTGAGAGGACTTTAAGTAGTAGTTCCGTATTTTACGCTTAAACGAAAATTTACTCTCAGCTTTTTTGATGTCAAGGGGAAGCACGTTCCAGAGTCTAATCGTTGAAATAACGTAAGAGTTGGACATAAACCCGGTGCGGTGAGAAGGAATGTGCAGAAGTAAGTTTTTGGATGCACGAAGGCTCAGACTGTGAGAACTGCCCAATACCTTGAAATGTTGTTTTAAATAATCAGGAGCACAAGGATCGTTCATAATAGTGAAAATAATAATAATAATAATAATAATAGCCACGAGCCTCGACCAACACCTCAGGAGGCTCTCGTTAGGCGGCTGGATCAAGGGCTTGATTCAGAAAGCAGTACTTCTGGACACGGCTCGCATTGTCAGGCGGTTCCTCTCTCTGGAGCCCTGACCGCCGGTAGCTTGGACCCTGTTCCCGATACCGGTGGGATACTATTTTTTATATTTTTAAATGTTTTTTTTTATTTTTTCATTGAAATATTTAAAAATATAATTTATATGTATTTACAAATGAATAAACGAAATAATAATAATTTTATATTTTTAAATGTTTTTTTTTTTTCATTGAAATATTTAAAAATATAATTTATATGTATTTACAAATGAATAAACGAAATAATAATAATAATAAATCATTTTATTTCGGACAACTAAGAGATCCATAAATTGTTAGTAACAGGTTTGCACTTAAACACTATTGTTAGTAACTTAACTAAAGACGAATTAATGAGAAGACCACCCATCAACTAAACGAAATACTAGGGTATAAGTCTTCTCACAAATTGCCTCCACAATAATATTGTGGAGGAAGTATCGGCCGCCACGGCCTTCAGGATGCTATTGCGACTGCCCCTTATTCTGCTCAAGAGCGAGGCCGTTTTCTTGCGGATGATGGCATGAAACCCATCGGTATGGGTTACCGCAAACATTTCCGAGGCACTACAAAAACGAGGCAATCGCAACAGCATCCTAAAAACATTATTATATTGTACGCGCAGAGCATCCAGCGATCTTTTCGAGTAGTTGACCCAAAGATTACCGGTGTAAAAACTCTGACAATAAGCTTGAAAAAGCGTTATCTTTACTTGATCAGTACACCGAGCAAATGTTCGTGCCAACATATTACCCCTGACCGCCAGAGCCCTACGCTCCCGTTCAATGTCAACATGGTCACTGAGGTCGTCGGTAAGAAAATGCCCAAGATATTTAAATTTTCTCACTCTACGTATTGACGTACCGTTTCTGGCAAGCTCGAGTGTATTTTCCCGGCACCTACCAGCGACCCCAAAGACCATATATTCACACTTTTTGGCGTTATAAACGAGTCCATGTGCAGCAGCGAAGGTCTCACATACCCTAAGCAACTCCACAATCGCTCCAGGTGACGGGCCCAGCAGCACCATGTCATCCGCATAGCTGATATTGTTGCAACTAACACCATCAACCCGGCATCCGACACGCATGCTGCTGAGCTCGGCAATGAGGTCATTAACATATAGATTGAAGAGCCGGGGAGACGACAAACCACCCTGCCTCACCCCGCACTCCAACCCATATGATTCCGAGAGCGCATTAGACCATTTAACACAGTTTGTCTGGCTACAATACCAATACTGCAGCACACTGAGCAGTTCCTCCGGTATACCACTACTCCTCAACTTGCTCCAAAGCACGTCGTAAGAAACAAGATCGAAAGCCTTGGAGAGGTCAAGAAAGCAGGCGTACACCGGCCGGCGTCTTACGGTCAGTGTAGTATTTGACAGTATGCTTGACACTTAGGATAGCACTTTCTGTTGATAGTCCAGGACAAAACCCAAACTGTGCATCGTGCAACTTAACATAATTTGCCAAACACGAGTCAAGCATACTGTCCAACACCTTAGCCATAACCGTTGCAAAAGAGATTGGGCGGTAGTTGCTAATGTCCGAGATGTCTCCGGTCCTATCCTTCACGATGGGTACTACAATGGTCTTGATTAAATCTGCCGGTAGATACGAATGGCTGAGACACATCGTATAGAACAAGGCCAGGACCCTCGGGATATGCAAGCCTGCATATTTTAAAAGTTCTATACTAAGCCCATCATGCCCAGGTGATTTGCCCTTACTCATACTATTTATCACCGATTTTACTTGCTTCGAGGTGAAGCGTAGTAGCGGCTGCTGCCCCCGAACATGTGACACAACTCCAATTTTCGATACTGAGGGACCGAGTGGAGACCTTACTTTGAAATAGTCTCTAAATAAGTTAGCAATGTCCCCATGCTCAGTGACCCCCCCTACCTCCGCCGCCAGACCAGGCCTAGTCTCCAACTTAGCTGTGGACTTCCAAAATGCACAGAAATTCTTTGTAGCTCGTTGTTCTGCTAATATGTCCATTTTAAATTGATCTTGCCTAATTTGACAGTACTTTAGTCGGCTTTTGAAAATTTTACGCGTCTCGTACATTCGATCATAAGCAGTCCCAGAGGTTGGTCTATCAGCCAAAACCCAAAGTCGGAATCTAAGCCTGGCCTCCCGGTGAGCGTCTCGAACATGTTTGCTCCACCCACATAACGGACTACCCCGCTTAGGTCTCTTTTGTACTTCATTAGATTCCCTCGCTGCCACACAAAGGACATCCACAATATTCTTGTACAACTTATCAAGGACAAGTTTGTGATCATCCAAGTTGCATGAGCTGTGACTGCACATCACAAACTCCTGTGGAAAGTCTATCTCCCGCAGTTTATCAGAACACATCTCAAGATAACTCTCTATTTCTGTTTTATTTCTGACGCCCCAAACAACAGCATTGCGAGGTGCAGCCCAGGTCAACAACTTTGGCCTAACTACATCTAAGTTAACTGTAATATATATAGGTAAGTGATCAGACACATAAACATCTTCATCAATACCTACACTAACAATTGTCTGCCAGGCTGACGAAGAGACCAAAAAGCATGCAGAGGGATCTGAGGGATCTCCTGTGTCGGATAGGCAGCCATTTAAGCTGAGAACGGTAGGAAGTAATGTGGTCATATTTCCGAAGGCCAAAAATAAAACGAATACAGTTGTTGAGAAGACGATCCAATTTGTTTAGAAGTCATCATTATCATTATTTCAGCCGAAATACGTTCACTGCTGGACATAGGCCTCCCCCAAGCGTGGCCGCAAAGTCCTATGCGTCGCGCATCCATCGAATTCCCGTGATCCTCACCAGGTCATCGGTCCACCTTATGGTAGGCCTTCTAATGCCGCGTTTTCCGGTACTTGGTCGCAATGCCAAAACTTTTCAGCCCCATCGATCATCTGTTCTGCGAGCAGTGTGCCCTACCCATTGCCACTTCAGTTTGGCAATTCTTCGAGCTATGTCAGTTACCTTGCTTCTCCTGCGGATTTCATCATTTTTGATTCAATCACGCAAGGAACCTCCATCGGCCTTTAATTTCAATGACTATTAAATGCTAATTATTGCAATTTAATTGCCAAGCTTCAGTAAAACGGGTATTTTTTACTCCTACCGAGCCAATCATCATCATCATCATCAGCCTTTTCATGTCCCCACTGCTGGGGCACAGGCCTCCTCTCTGTGAGAGGGTGTGGGCCGTAATCCACCACGCGGGCCCAATGCGGATTGGTGGATGTCACATGTCTTCGAATTTTTGGTTAGACACGTTTCCTCACGATGTTTTCCTACCGAGCCCGCTCTAGACCTATTATCGCACAACTGAAGCCCATAACTTCTTATCAAAAAATATCAGTCAACAACATGTCTTTCTTGACGTTCTTGTCTTCAAAATGAAAATCAAGACAAATATTCCTTCCTCCCTGAGAGAACTCTGACCAACCCTGTCAACAGTTCATACATATCTAACAACATCCACCAATGATTACAGGTAACAAGGTCCCAAACTGCCAATCGACTGATTGAAATATAAAGGCGCATACACAATATCACTAAACACAGTGGTCCCGGGGGAAATCACGGGACGACGACAAATCTTTCCCGCGATCGCATAAAAATACCGGAGGACTGCTAATAAATTCAGTTTATTGCGACCACGGGCTCGCTTCTATGTATGTACCTACGCATTTTTTTAAACAAATAATGTGCACCCAGCTTTAGGATACAGATGGGTATGGATTAATTGTCTTGTCTCCGTTGCTTTTTTTACTTCGGTACCGTTATTTATTGTCTTTTTTGCTGAATTTTAATCAGTGTAAACATTTTATTGGATTGGAATTGTTTTTTTGGTAATCTTGTTTGTCGGTTTAATCTGGGTGTTGATTTTGCTTAGGAGAAGTCGCCCTCTTAGTGATAAGCAAGGTTTTTTTTTTAATTCTTGTTTTTTTCTTCTTTCGTTACATATAGCATACTATAGCATAACCAGTATAATGTTCCCACCGTTTGGACACAGGCCTCCTCTTTGCGAAAGGGAGTGGTAATTCACCACGCGGGCCCAATGCGGATTGATATAATGCAGGGTGTAAAAAGACACATCACAAAGCCGTTAACTACGCATACTGTACGTCTAACAAAGTAGTTTTGCGCAAAAATTATTGCAGGGAAACGACTTTTATTTTTAGGTATGAAAATTAAAACTATTTTTAATTGCGCGCAATGTAACGCGAACCCAGGCAAGTGGAGTTAAACCCCGTTCCTTTGCTCTAAGCCACGTAGGTAATTGTCGGATACGTTTGATATTCATTGCGTTTTTGTAAATGCGTAATTTCATTTTCGTAAAAAAGTAAAAAAAAATTGCGAGTTTGACCTTCAATATCTCCAGAACCAGTGGATTACCAGGTATTTCCTAGAGGAAAAAATGATCCAAATGTAGCTTTCGGCTTCAGAAACTGTCTTTTTACACCCGATATATCACATGATTTCGAAATTTTGTTTTAGGATATGCCGGTTTCGTCACGAAGTTTGCCCTCACCCTTCTGAGAGCCGGATGATGAAATAATTTACGCAAAGTAAACCGCCTGGCTGGGTTCGAACCTACGACCTACAACTCGTAAGTAGCGGCTATTACCACTGAGTCACCACTGCTCACCATCAGAAGCAGTATTTACAATTACGACTACTAATTTTCGTTACACCGGTGTTATCTATTTTAGAGGCTTGAGGCTAATTTAATTTCCGTCTCAAATAAAATTTTATATAAAGCAACAAAAGAGCCTAGCAACAACCGCCTTTTATGTTTCTAAAAATTAAATATTATTCCAACAAAAAATATTCCGTAACCGAAGAAAAAACGAGGATTTTATAAAAACAACTTTCCGATAGCAAATTTTGAAGGGTAAAATAACAGCTTCGTTAATGAAGATAATCATAATTAAAAATTAAAGCGTCTTTATTTTGTTTATCCTCGTTATTAAACATTATTATTAATAATATAAAAGCTGCAAATTGCTCCTTATTAGGAGTTATCCTTATTACCGACATAAGAAGCGCTGAGATAAGAATTAATCATGTTTATTTTATAAGTTACGATTATTGGTCCGGTACTTAGCTGGTTTTTGTTGCTCCCTTGTGAATGGGAAATAACGTCTTTCTTTTGAAATAGGAAATATCTTGGAACTCTGCCGGAGTTTGTGTTTCCTGTAGCTAAAACCTGGGGGTCTTTAAGGGTCTACTACCGGCCAAGTGGCGCCCTCATTGATTAAAAAATCCTAGCATAGCCTAGAAAATAAATAAAGAAAAAGAAACAAACAAAAAACAAGAAGAAACATTCTGAGACCTGTTTTAAATTTGTGACGTTGGATTCTTTAATATTTATTTTCTATGCTATGCTACGATTTTTTATTCAATGAGGGCGCCATTTGGCCGGTAGTACGGCCTTAAGGCCCAGACATCACCTGAAACGCGGTCACTCTCGGACTGCTTAGATAAGAAAGAGATGCGCGATGACAATTGCTCGCAATTATTGCAAAATATGAAGTATTTTATCGATTTACTTAGGATTTACTAATAAATTTAGAAAAAATAATCCATCACTGTAGGCAGTTTAGCATTTGGAATTTAATAGTATATTTTTTATTATGATTACAATTGTTAATATAGGGACAAACTGCTTTTAAAGATAATTAAGAGGTATGTTTGAAGATTTTTTTGATGCATTAAAATATGTTAAATTATCTTTTGAGTTCCATCACTGTATGCGAGTAGGACTTGAAAATATCATATTTTTTTTAATTATTTACGGTTTAAGAGATACACTGCTTTAAAACACCACCTTTTTGACCGTTTTTGGGAAACTCCGCCTTAAGACAGGTCTGAATAGGTTGCTTCTAGGCAAGCATGCTCCATCTTCAACCACATCATAACTTACCATCAGGTGAGATAGTGGTCAAGCGCGAGCCTATGAATGTTAAAAAAAAGTCTTACACAGGCTGATTTAGCATTATTTGGAAAAAATTCAGGGCGAGATAGTATCTATTGAAAGATCGTAATTTTAGTGACAGCAGTAAGGCGCGTAAGGCCGCACCCCACAGACCCTGCGCGCGTCAAATGTCAACATCTGTCAAGCCCCGTTGACAGTCGGCCACCGTGTAACTACAGACTTTGTCATGTTCCGGGTGTGAATCTTGCCACAGGTCTAAAGACCTTGGGTAATAGTAATAACAGCAGTTTAAAACGCGTGAATCGGGTTTTTGGCATTTTTTTTGGCAAGGCAAACGGAATTTCCCCACTGGCACACCGGTGTGCCGCTACACACTGAAATTTAAGTTGTAGGTCGTGATTTCAAACCCAGGTAGGCGCTTTACTTTGTGTAAATTATTTCATCACCACTGTTCTCTAAACAGTAAATATTAAATAAAATAAAGAATAATATTGTAAAAAACTGGCATGTCCTAGAACCAAAAATTCGAAGACATGTGACATCTATCAACCTGCATTGGGCCTGCGTGGTGGATTATGGCCCACACCCTCTCACAAAGAGGAGGCCTATGCCCCAGAAGTGGAGACATTAAAAGGCTGATGATGATGATGATGAATTAAATAGAACAATATCCTATTTAGACAGTCCTTTACGCCCTAAAACTTCCCTCTATGTACCTACTAAAATAAAAACGTCAGTGTCTAATTTAAGGTTATTCGAATTTTCAAGCAATGAATATTTATAGAAAACGGCTCCAGAAGAGACTGTCTTAAATACACTGTACAATTAGCTAATTTCATTAGGATAAGGATTTAGCGCTTTAAAGCGCAAAAAATTAGAGAGGATGCTGAACGGCTATGAATCAATCCGCAGTGAGTGAATATTTTATTTCGGATTGTTTTTTTTTTTTTGGGGGGTGGGAAATCATCCTATGACTTCTTCCGCTCTAGGGTTGAGCGGAAGGGCGTGTCAGACTCTTACTGACTAAAACCCACCCCTGTTCCTCCCTGCCCTGAATGCCCAGGGGCGAGGTAACTCTTTCGAATTTATCCTCAACCCCCGGGCAAGATTGTTTGTCTTGAATAATTAACCAAGCAGCGATTTTAGTGTTCTTTCACTGTGAAAAAGAACATACCTTGTTGTAATACTACTAAACATTACTACTACTAAATATTTTACGTACGTATGTGTATACGTACGTAAAATATTTAGTAGTTGTAACGTTCCACGTTATTTCTATAAGATACTTTTAAAATGATCAGGCCACATTTAGCATAAAGTAATAACTAGCAATTATAGTGGCAACATTGTAAGCAGTGACAGTTTTATCAAGGGGTATCGTATTACCCAGTTACTGAGTTGTAGAAGTCAGATAGGCAGTCGCTCCATGTAAAATACTGGTATTCAGCTGCATCCGGTTAGACTGGAAGCCGACCCCAAGATAGTTGTGAAAACGCTGGACAGATTTATTGTAAGCAGTGACAGCTGAGCCATGATTGGCTGTCTCCTTACGTCGCTATATTGCGAAAGACAGGGCTTTTAAAGGCACGTCATTTTACTAGGACAGATCAGCTGAGGCGACATGGTTGCAAAAAAACTAAACGTCTATTCAAATAATCATCTAGTACTCTCTAAAAGTCTAGATTCCTCGCTAGTTATTACCATTTCATTGAAACTCTAAAAGTTGTGTAGTGCAGAACCCCAGACAGGGTTCCACCGGCATCTTCCTACCTACATCTTTCAACCTATGTCTTTCTAATTATATCTTTCGGACCTGCAGGATTACTACCTATTCCACCAGCGTACCTACAAGCGCTGCGCCCTGGTGCTCTGGTGGGCCGACTCAGCGGATACTAATTCTGCTGCAGCCGCTACAGAGGAGTGGCTGGAGAACCCTGCGTGCACACAACCGGAACTGGAACCAACTACCTCTGAATCCCGCTACCTACGTCTTGAGAACCTGCAGGATAGTAGTTATTTAGGCAGCTTAAAAAAAAAAACCTTTCGCGTGCTACTAAGTTTTAATAAATTAATCATTTGTGACGTGAACTTTTTAGGGTTGCGTTCACGAAGGGTAACCAACGGTACCCTATTACTAAGCCTCCACTGTCAGTCCATCCGTCCGTCCGTCCGTTTGTCTGTCAGCGGGCCTATTACGAATCATGATTCGTAATAGATTATTTTATTGTATCTTTGTGTACCTACTGTTATTTTCTTTACCTTTTGTTTGTTGCTGTTGTGTTGTGTTTGTGTCGAATAAATGTTTATTCTATTCTATTCTATTCTATTCTATTCGTAATAGGTAGACAGTTGAAATTTTCACAGAATGTGTATTTCTGTTGCCGCTTCTACAAATAATAAAAATAAATTTAAAATGAAAGATGGGTTCCGTACCCAAAGGGGACCCTGTTACTAAGACTTCGCTGTCCGTCTGTCTGTCAGCGGGCTGTAACTCACGATCCGTAATAGCTACACAGTTGAAATTTTCACAGAATGTGTATTTCTGTTGCCGTTTTAGAAACAAATAATAGAAATAAATTAAAAATTAAAGAGGGAGCCCTCTTCTCTCCCTACTAGAAACATGTTTTTTTTTTTGCTCGACCTTAATAATGGCAACAAGAAGACGCGTATAATCCTGTACAATGGTACCTACGCAACCCTTTATGAGCGAGTCCGATTCGCACGTGTCCGGATTTTTCAACTTATTCAGCCATAACCTACATTGAGGCATATGTGTGTTGTTGTAATTCTCATTATCATTAGTAGCTTATCTTACAACCTGTACTTTCATAATTTTAGAAATCATTAACTGTCTTTCATTTCGAGCGCTAAAAACCAAACTTTGTTTGCTACTAGTACTTTATGCAAAAATGATGTACCTATAATGAAGACTTCACTTTCAATGTATGGAGTGTACAAAAATGTGACAAGTTTACTTTGTGGCGAATTTACAATAACCCATTATAAATGCCCCATTACATTGTAATTAATACATTCTAATCATTACATAGGAAACTTTATATTTTAAATGCATCTCCTCACAGAAGGTTGTAAATTATTCACATTGCCTGACCGCTACGCGCCCAATTTTTGGTATATCAAAAATGTTGTGTGCACAAAATAACTATGGAACATTACGTTAATTTTAATCCTCATAAGCGGGCAATGAAAACTGTTTAAAACTATACAAAATTGGTGAAACGTGCTGGCTTTGTGGTGGAATCCATTGTTATAATATCAGGTTTTCTGTTGTATCAGATGTGTTGATATACTGTTAATACCGCAATAAAATAGTTTATTTTATTGTCTACATAACTGCTTATAACATACGTAACTAAACTAATAAATAACTTAATAAATAAAATCTGTACAAGCGGCATAAAAGTGGGAGGAGTACAGCTCATTAGGCATCGAAAAATTCGTCCACATCGCTGTCAATGGGAAAAGTGCCCAGAACGCTGGTAGCATTACTACGTTGAATGGCAATGCTGCCATTCTTATCATTTACATACGATATTTCAAGATATTGTTATTGGGAAAATTTTATATACTCCTTTACCATTCAAGGCAGGTAGGACTACCCGGGCCTGCGGACGCCGAACAGTGAGTAGCTCGCCGTCCGATTAGCACCAGGCCCGTGAGTCGACGGCGCGTAGTGTTCCACGCGCGCCTGAAATAGATGTTTGTCAGCCACCACTGACGGGGCCCATCGTGGCCGGTTCCTGCATGCCTAGAGGTAGCGGAAAAATTCTCAATATGAGTTACCGCACCACTGGAAACTCAGGCAGGGAAGGAACAGGGATGGGTTCTAGTCAGTAAGAGTCTGTGTCACACCCTTCCGTTCCACCCAGAGCGGAAGATATCATTGGATGATTTCCCACCCCGTCAAAAAAAAAAGGCAGATGGGACTACACATTACGTTGCACGCTATCTATAGACACAAAATAACGTTGTGAGAGTTTGGTCACTTGTTAACGAAGGCAAATATAGAAATCGTACATCTTATACATTCATGTACAGTATTCGTATTATCAGTCAGGGGTCAAAAATGCAGTAGCATGCTACCAAAATCAAAGTATCTAAAGTGTATTTGTATAAAAAAAGCAAAATACCCTAAAAATTCTCAAAATACAAAACACAGCATAAACATTGTACTTCGCATACAAACAGCGTCATAATAGCGTAAAATTAGACGTATTTACAGAATGTTGTCACGTTGCGGAGTGACGAAGTAGTGGTGACACATAGAAGCGGGCCTCGTAGAGGCCGACCGTAGATGAGGAGTTCGATGAAGATAATACCAGAACATGATGCCGGTGTGCCAACGGCGTTCTAAACCTCTATTATTACTATTACGCAGGGTCTTTAGACCTGTGGCAAGATTTACACACTCGGAACCTGATATAGTCTGTAGTTACACGATGGCCGACTGTCAACGGGGCTTGACAGATGATTGACGATTGACGCACGCCTGGCCCGAGGGGTACATACCAAATTTCATCCAAATCGGTCCAGTCGTTTGAGCGTGAAAAAACAACAAACATACAAACACACACACACTAACTCACAAACTTTAGCCTTTTTGTTTCTGTTATTGAAGGCAAAAAGAAAATGCAAATTGACATAGGTATTTCTTTTGATGGACCGTCAATTTTGGTCCAACGAACTAAAGACTACCGGCTTGGACTAAAACTATCTTTACCAATAATACTGCAAAAATAATTGACCATTACTCCTTCGAAATTTATTTACTAAGTTTTTAAGCCTCAGTAATGATACAGTCAGGTCCAATAAAGCAGGCACTGCACCAAAGCTTTGTAGAAGAGGGCAAAAATACCCTAAAAATTCACGAAATAAAAACCACAGCAGAAACATTATACCCTACACACAAACAGCGTCATAATGGCGCAAAATTGTACGTATACACAGTATGAGATACGCGTTACGTTGCACGCTATCTGTATAAATCAACGTTGTGTAAATTGACGGTCCACCAAGCGAAATACGCAGCTGCCTCCGTCGGTTTACGGAGATGAGCGAGGAATGGATGTGGTTTTTTGTGGGTTGGAATATTTGTTGCTGACTGAAAAGAAAATGATGAAAACAGTGGTTTTATTTCAAATAGAACTGTGTGTATGCAAAAGAAGAACTAAATATTTGAAATAGTATGTTATGTGTCCTTAAGGTGGAAGCGCCAGGGTAGCCAGCGAAATTCAAATTTTCTTACGTTTCTTGCAATATGCAGGTCAGTGTCAGGTTTTATCTTGGTCTAAATTTGATTTGTATATTTTTGTACCTATTTATAGAATTATACTTATTAAAATCATCAATACAACTCTTTCATTTAGAATTGATGCCAAATGTAAGTAGTTCATGAAATCATGACATTTGGCATCAACTCTGAGAGAGTTGTAGTGATGATTTTAATGATTACAGGGGCCCGATTCTGTAACTTTGAGTTAAGCAACACGCCATCGACACTCTATCGACACACAACAGACATTATTTTGCCACTGTTGCAAATTTGGTATACGGCAAAAACTTCAATATACTATTGACATATTATAGTAGAGCAGACTACCAATTATTACAATAGTCTTATTATGGCGTTTCAATGGCACTACAGTGGCAAGTCAATGACCATAAATAATTTATAGAATACCAAATGTCAATGACTATTCTATTGAGACACCACTGACACACTACCGACACACTATTGACAAGTTAGTTATGTTACAGAATTGGGTTCTGTAAATATATACTTGCTACGGCCGCAAATCAAATTTTGACCAAGATACAACATGACACTGACCTGCAAATTCCAAATAACAGAAAATTTGAATTTCACGTGCTACCATGGAGCTTTCACCACTTTTGTAATTAATTATTCATTAGCAATGTGTGTAGGCTTTATTAGCAATGAGGTACATAGCTTATATTGTTCAAATAGTGATTATTCTTAAATGGCAGAACACAGAGACACTCAAACTACATTGTAACACAAAAATTGTATCTCTGTGCACGAATAAAGTGATTTGATTTGATTTGGTTTCATTATTAGATAGGACTTAAAGTATGTAAAGATTGATTCTTCTAAAATTAAGATGATAACACGCCTATGCTAGGATAAATTTGTAAGAGATGCTTTCTTTACGAAGGCTTTACGTCAGTTTCATGTTGGAAAATTAGTGCCTGCTATTTTATAGTTTCAAAAATGTTTTACCCATTTTCAAAATTAAACAATTACATTTAACTTTGTTGTTAAACTACATCTATAACAGCTAAATTTAGTAAAAACTAAAGTAACTGAAGATGAGACGGATGACGAGAGTGAAATGAGCGAAAAAAAATTGTTATTTATCTAGGGTAGGTCACGATTTTAGATGAACTAATGACATAAAAAAACTTTTTTACAAAAAAATAGAACCGACTTCCAAAATAGTGCAACATAACTTTAATTTCGGAAGTCGGTGTTCCTGTTTTGTGTCTTTGTTTTTTGACACCGACTTCCGAAATTAAAGTTATTTTGCACTTTTTGGAAGTCGGTTCTATTTTTTTGTAAAAAAGTTTTTTATTTTCACTTTTTAGTTGTAGCTCCCCATTAAACTGTGTTAACAATTCATAGACATACGATAGCAGCAATCGCGGTTGATTTGCTGTCAATTTTTGAAGAGTTCCGTTGTCTGTCTCCGAAACCCATCATCAGATCTTTTTGAAATTTAAATGGGACCATTTCGGAATAACCCCCTTTCGAACAAAAAAAAAAATTGCAAATCCGTCAATATATGACGGAGTTATGTCCGAACATACATAAAAAAAAATAAAAAAAAATCAAACATCCGAATTGATAACCTCCTCCTTTTTCGAAGTCGGTTAAAAATGTGTGACAATCTAAATATTTACAAAAAAAACTAAAACTACATATTTACAGTCACTATTTATAATGAGATGCTACTAAACAGATTGTGAAATAAAATTATTTAGTTGTAATAGTATGAAACTTGTCGGCCTAAGCTAAACCTTTATTAGAATTTAATAAGATACTTTTGTGAATCTCATTTTAAGTGAGCTATGTTCTTATGAGAAAATAAAGTTCTTTAAACCTATTGATGAAAATTAACTCTTAATTTTATGTTTGAGGTAAGCAGTATCTGTTTACACAGCATATATGCCCAATCTGACCATATCCCCATACACAATACACCTTTTCCAGTTATACAACTTCCTTTATAACTCTACTTGTATGTGTTGGGAACAAAATAGCATACGATGTTCGTTGGCACTACATTATTCAAGCAGTAAATTTGATTGTCCAACTCTAAATAGAAACTCACGTCATTTACTTACGTTTCTACAAATGGTGCGTCTGAACGTGTTAAAGATTTATTTTCAGTTATATTCTGTTAGAGTTCTAAATTCTTGGCGTTAATGCTGAGTTATTTGGGACTATTGTAGAACATTTTAAGATATTTGAGGTCTTTTGTGTCTGGTTTTTTTACGTCATCATTTTTAACCGACTTTCAAAAGAAGGAGGTTCTCAATTCATCAGTATGTTACGCGATTTCTCTGCCATTTGTGAATAGATGTTGATGTTTTTTTTTTGTTAGGTAGGTCATTCTCCAGAGGTGGTGGAGTGTATGAATTGAGCTACTAGATGGACCAGTGGATATAAATTTTATCAAAATGACTTCAGCACTTTTTGAAAAAAGCAACATAAACAAAAAATATGTGTACACAGATGATGTTTTGGTTGTCTCCAATTATTCCATGTTATTGGAGTTATGCATTCGGACATAACTTTATTGTTTAGTTTTAGTTCTGGGGTACAACAACTAAAAAGTGAAAACTAAAAAACTTTGTTTCAAAAAATACAATCGACTTTTAAAAATTGTAAAATAACTTTAATTTCGGAAGTCGGTGTCAAATAGCGAAGACAAACAAAATACAAACACAGACAATAAAAAAACCAATGGAACACTTTTACTAAGCCTCCGCTGTCCGTCCGTCCGTCTGTCTATCAGCGGGCTGTATCTCATGAACCATAATAAGTAGACAGTTGTTACAGAGCATGTATTTCTATTGTCGCTGTAACAAAAAATAAAAAAACGTGCGGAACCCTTCGTATGTCCCGGGCCTGCGGACGGCGAGTAGTGGGTAAGTCGCCGCCCGATCAGCACCAGGCCCGAGAGTCGACGGCGCGTAGTGTTCCACGCGCGCCTCAAAGAGTTGTCAGCAAAGGAAAGGTTGAGGATAAATTCGAAAGAGTTACCTCGCCCCTGGGCACGTAGGGCAGGGAGGAACAGGGGTGGGTTTTAGTCAGTAAGAGTCTGACACGCCCTGCCGCTCCACCCTAGAGCGCAAGAAGTCATAAGATGATTCCCACGCCCCAAAAAAAAAAAAAAAAACCCTTCGTATGTGAGTTAAACTTCACCGGGTTTTTTTAAGACTAGAATAAACACAACACCTAGGTCTATAATAAAAATGATTTTATTCGTTAAAATGGTTGATTAAGTACGAGTTTTCAATCAAAACAATTCACATTCGCTAAATAACTTCGTGTCAAGTTTCTATGGAACGTTTGAATTGAATGCAATCATTGTTTCCAATTTCAAGTTCCATTCGCTTTAAACGATGTTATTTTAATTGGTAGAGCAGTTATGAAAATCAAATCAAAGTTCGAGTTGTTGTAGTGTTTAATAGAGATAAAAGTTTAGAAAACATATACTTTAAGGGCCTACTTCCCCATAAGTGGCGCCCCCATTGAATAAAAATTCGTATATATTAGCATAGAAAATAAAGATTAAAGAATCCTACGTTGTGTTTGTTACAAATAGGCTACGGTATTTTTAACAAATTTATTTTCAAAAACGCCCGTTTTTGATACTTTTGCTTACTACTTTGGATACGAAACACTTTGAGTCCTGTTTTAACAACGTAAAAATACCTTAAGCTCTTTGTAACAAACGCAACAAAGGATTTTTTTATCTTTATTTTCTACGCTTTGTTTGCTACGATTTTTTATTCAATGAGGGCCCCACTGGGCGACTATATACGCCTTAAAGTAATTCATTCATTTCACGTCCACTGCTGGACATAGATCTCCCCCAAGTGTCGCCACAACGACCGGTCCTGTGCGTCTTGAATCCATCGTATTCCCGCGACCCTGACCAGGTCATTAGTCTACCTTATAGGAGGCATTCCAACGCTGCGCAATCTGTAAGTCAATAATAGAAATATCTTATTAGCTCGGACTGCTACTTGGAAAAAAAGTAAATTTTAAAAGGAGTATCGGGATTCCATTTTCTCTATATTATACTTTCTGCTAACCGCCATGGAAAAATGCATTAGTGTAAGTACATACAGCCCAGCCACGATAACTTAGTTTAAAAATTGACCTAAAACGGTTGTATCAGATCAGTTTTGAAACTGGGATGAATTTTGAACAAGTTCTGAGGTGCATACTTATTGTTACTAGCTAGGTATGGGATAAATTATTTTACACCTATTAATTACCAAATATCTTTTATTAATTCAACAACTTATTTACACAAACACTAATTCGCTAATAATCACTATTCTCTTCGTAATCGCTTGTATTCGCATCCGTTCGCATCCGTAGTCGAAAACAGACTCACCCATTCGCCGCCCGCCCGGCCTATTTATCCAGAACATTGTCGAATCCTCTATCCATATCCTTTAATAGAATATTCTAGAAACATCTATGAACTTCTACACAGTACCACAATGGAATGTTCTCGAACGTAGTGGAAACTTCTGGAAACTTCGACCACATTCTCGAGAGACTCACGTTACAGTGTAATACGGTCGACGTAACAATATTAAATCAAGATGCATCAAAAACTCGATTTTATTTGGCACTTGATTGATTATTCGCCGTGCAAATACTCACAAGAAGAAACATCAAGTAAAATTGTAACAAACATTTCCAGATTTCAATTTCATTTTACAGCATCGCTAGTTTCAGTGATTTCCGCCCTCTCCGAGATTTGTAAGGAGGTGCACGGAAATGATGACTCGCAACTTTAGATTTAGCTCACAAATTCTGCTATCGTGCATGCATTATTTGACCTCAAGAGCGTGCGAATGCAAGACTCAAATTGACGATAAGGAAATGGCTTTCAACTAATGCGGGCTTAAATTGTGAAAACATTACGAGCGTTTATTTTTATCCTTCACTTCTTAGTTACCTACCACTGCATGTGATTATTATTAAGACTTCGACAGATGGAGCTGAATGAGAATTTTATTTATTTTATGTTCATATACAATGGTGGTACATAAGCGGACTTCCACTACCAATCAACCTTCTCTGTGATAGGTGTACAACAACAAATAAAATAAACAAATGTTTAAAATTGGCATAACTATACTCACAAAATTTACATTTTACTTCGAGCGACTGCCAATCTGACCTCTACAACCCAGTAACTGGGTAGCACGATACCCCTTTTTTACCCCTTGACATGGCTTTTTTTTTGTAGGGCACTGAAATCATTCAATGACTTCTCCCGCTCTGGGTGGAGCGGGGGCGTGTCAGACTTTTACTGACTAAAACCCTTTGTTCCTTCAGTTGCCTGTGCCAAGGGCTGCGGTAACTCTATTTCAAAGGGGGATGCCAGTATTCGGCCCAGAAACGCCCAACAATTTGCTTTTGTTAAAAAATTACATCTTATTTTATGATTATCAATCGCGGTATTCATTTATCAAAACAAGATTGCAACATTTTTGCACAAATAAAAAGTACCGAAATGAAATTAGGTAAATCCGTAAATGATTGGTTTGTTGACAAAATAAAAAGTGTTGCCAATTACTAATTTCATTCAAAATATAATCGATTCTTTTATTTAATCGATTTTTATGATGTAAATGCCAATTTAGTTCGTTTTTTTTTTCGATAATTATTATGTTATGATAATTAAACATGCGAATTACTAGTGACCATGAATTCATTAGATCATAACAAAAACGCCACTGTACAATTTAACTGTCATGGTTATCTGTTCTTAATTATGCAATAAAATAGGATTTAAAAAACTAAAAAACATAATAATAATCTTTGAAGTGCTTTAATTAATTGGTTCACTAATTAATTCGTGTCGAATTATGATTCGAAAATCAAATCGATATAGATTTATCGATTTTTATGTCTGTTAAGTGGCAACATCGAATCTGACATTATGACACTTTTGACAGCTAGGCGACTGTCGTAATGTCGTTGACGTCGCTGTCAGTTATAACTGAATAATAATAAGTCAACTTTGTTTGCATTTGTATTATTTTGTTTGTTTTTTTGCCGATTTGTTATCTGAGCAACGAATAAGCTTACTAAATGGACTCCGACAAATCTTACCCTACTGACCACGGCCTGAACATGGATCCCGCTCCCGTTTCTCACGATAACCCCTGCACGAACTTGGACTCGATATTCACTAATAATGATGACCCCAGCTTTCACACCGGCCACAGTTCTTCCCAGTCCTCAGTAACTCATTCAAGCGGACATTTACGCTGTGTCAATTGCTGTTTAAATGTCACGAGAATACGAAAACATACTATGTTGGAAATTGCAGAAGTTCGAAATCTTATACAACAATGGGTTCGACCACAGCAGGTAAATAGTTGATCCTGGATGATGTACTGATTGTATATGATACAAATGATGTATAAGAACATAAAATACACTAGAGATATAATCAAAACCTTATAAGTATGTATGTATTACAGTAAAATTATTGTAAAAAAACTGTATTTGGGCAAATAAAAACCATTTTATATCTTAAAAATCCGGACTTTTTTTTTAACTAATACTTTTACCATTTCATTCTTTATATTGCATATTATCATTTCCATATACTTTTATATGTGGGCACCCAGGGCCGAAGTGCCTATGGTTGATTGGCATTCCCCTTTCCGCGACCCCAGGCAGACCCCTTGATAAAGCTGAGGTTGGATTTTTGGTTTCTGACTACCCACAACGATTATTATTATCAAATATCCACAAATTAAAGCAATCAAAGACTGAACGTGCTTTCCGAGGCACGGAGGAGTCTCGATATGTAATTTATGGTCACCTATCCACGTATTGACCTAGGCAAGCATTGTCTAACTTTGGAGATCAACCAGTACGGCTAAATATTATAAATCACAAGCTCTGAGGAATTAAAGAACATTCTAATATTATAAAGGCGAAAGCAGCGAAAGTTTGTGAGTGTTTGTTACTTCTTCACGCTCAAACGGCTAAACCGATTTGGTTGAAATTTGGTAAGTAGATAGCTTATACCCTGGATTAATACACAGGTTACTTTTTATCTCGATCTATGTGGGTGAAACTGTGGGGCGCAGCTAGTAGTCGATACTGTTGAGTCCGGGGACGTGAGCTCAGGGTGTGTACCTACTTCTTGTGTGCAGTTCTAGGTTCCAGTGTATGTGAAAAGAAACACTGGACCGCAATATTTTATATCTTTCATTGTAAACTAACTTTTACACAACCATAAAATTCACTCGCGGCTCAGCTGTGACAATCTTATTTTTTTTTTAAACTGTATTTACTGTTTATTTCTTTTATCCATAATATACCATGAGTTTTAAACACTATAGAGGTGATGAAAGAGTCTCTATAATATTCTCAGCACTAAGCGGAATAAAAATAAAATGTATGTGTATGTATAATAAAGAGTAGGTATTTAACTAACCTGAAATCTACACAATGCTAAACTCTCCCAATTTGCATCAGCAAACGAACGGAAAACAAAAACAAAAAACTTAACAGGGCTTAACGCAAACCCAAAACAGCAAGCGTCAGCACGAAGAAATGCCAATTTCTAAAACCAAAGTTTGCCTCAATAATCCAGAATGTTCCGTTCACAACTTCACATAAGCTTCTTACGTCGTTTTTGTGTACGACTTTTTCTACCGACAAGCGAGAAAATAGTAAGCCAAGAGTAGAAAGTTAATCTCTGGCCCTTAAAATTGCTGCAGCGAAGTTTTAAAGTGCAACGGTGTTTTAAAGTGTAGATAAATTTTCTCTGGTATGTTTTTGTCAATCAAAACAACTATGAACATAAAGGTAGGTTAGGACTAGGAAAAACTATTTAATAGGTACCTACTTAGATATACAAGTTGTGATAACTAAGCAAGTAATGCTTGATCGAAATCAAATTACTTATTTTTGCATAATGTCTACAGCTTAAAAATGTGTCACTGACTCACGATCCCGCTCGACAGCTCCATGCTCACTGCCCTTCAGTTTCTCCATCAGCATAGTCAGTGAGGTCTATGCTGAAGGAGACAAGACAGGACTGCTGGCAGAGATAGGTCTCGCCAGATCCTGGCGACCAAGACTTGCTGCTCAGAGGCCCACTCAGAGTACTCTTCGAGCGTGTGTTGTGCAGAATCTAGGTCGATTCTGCAATGGTGACAATTTACCATGGCCTTACACCCAAATCTATTTAGGTACTAACCAAAGCAACCGTGCCCGGTCAGTACCTAAGTGACCCTACAGGAGATACGCTCCCCTCTTTCCAGCACTGTATTATAAGTTAATGGTGTGCAAATGAATAAATCAAGTTCAACAAAAAACAACTCAGACTATTATTTTTTGAAGTTTGTCTTACTGAGTTGTAGTGAACAATTATTATTATCTCGTATTTTTAATATTAATTTATGTGTGTTTTTAATTTTATTTTATAATGCAATTGAGTTTTAAAATTTAATGTAATGTATGATATAACTTCGTTGTATTTTTTTATAATTTAATTTTATTGTATTTGAATTTCATTCCTGACAATATTTAATTGCAATTTCCTGTATGATTTAATTATGTTGTATTTTAATTTTATTTGACATTATTTAATTTACATTTTATTGATTAACCTAATTTAACTTTTTTTTTTTAGGATTACAAATTGTTTATTTGATTACATTATACATAACTAAACTAATAAATAATTAATGGGATAAAAAGGCTAAAAGATAATAAATAAAATATGTACAAGCGGCATAAAAGAGGGCGGACAGCTCATTGGGCATCGAAAAATTTGTCCACATCGCTGTCGATGGGAAAAGTGCTCAGAAAGCTGAAGAGTTACTTTATTTTATTTTTAGTTTGCATTCTAATTCAATCTTACACACACACACACCGAACCATCTTGTTAATGTTTAGTATGAATTTTATTGTAAATAAGTTGTTGGTGTGCCTTATTTAAATAAATAAATAAACTAAAACCTGAATAGAGAGCCTTCCAGCGACAAACCCAAGCTTATAGAAGCCTACTTAGGACTCAACCAGTTTGGTAGACCACGTCCAGCATCCTACTTCCTATAATCCTACTATAATCCTCATCCTAATCATTCTACTAATAATAAACATGTGAAACTTTGTGAGGATGTATGTTTGTTACTCTTTCACGCAAAAACTTTTGAACGGATTTTGATGAAACTTTACAGTAATATTGCTTATACATCAGAATAACACATAGTCTATAACTTACAATGGGGGGAAGTACTAATACCGCGCGGGCGAAGCCGCTGGCAGAAGCTAGTATTATAAATGCGAAAGTTTTTTTTTTTTTTTTTTTTTTTTTTTTTTTTTTTTTTTTTTTTTTTTTTTTTTTTTTTTTTTTAGAGATAGACTACAGTCTGTAATATTACATCATACTAATATTATAAATGTGAATGTAATTTTTTTTGTTACGCTTTCACGCGAAAACTACTTAACCGATCATAATGAAACTTTGTACACATATTCTTGGAGGTATTAAGAAGTAACATAGGATACTTTTTATGAAAAAAAAAATACGAAAGATACATAAACGCGGGTGAAATCGTGGGCACAGCTAGTAGGCTATAATTTATACGCGGGCGAACCCGTTGGCAGAGGCTAGTGTTGCAATGAAATCAAATTCCACAAAAAAAACAATGCAGTTAACTATAACGTTAATGTTAATAATGTGTGTGTGTGTGTGTGTGTGTGTGTGTGTTAATGTGTGTGTGTGTTGTGTGTGTGTTGTGTGTGTGTTGATGTGTGTGTGTGTGTGTGAATGTGTGTGTTAGTAATGTGTGTAATGTGTGTGTGTGTGTTCGTTAATGTTTGCATGAAGTTTTTTAGTTAAATTTATATTGTTGGCTTGCTGCGCGCTTTGGTGTTTACTGTAAGTGCAGCAAGCAATTGTTATACAAATAAATAAATAAATAACCTGATAGAGAGCCCTCTAGTCAAAAACCCAAGCTTATAAAGTTCAGGGTTCAACCAGTTTGGAAGTCCGCAAACAGCATAGTCAATAAAGAATAATTATTACGTTGACTGCTACTGACAACCGGTGAATACACAAACCAGCGTATCAACCCAACACATACGATATGCATCGCTCACCAACGCAATAAAGCAATTGAACTGAACAGACCATTAAAGATTCCGGCTCAATACCTACCCAAGACGAACGCCAATGACGATATCAGGCCATTCCGGTGATAATTGGCGTAGATAAACAGACAGACAGCCGGATCGCACGGTAGATGGACAACGGCCTAATTGGAGCTATAATCACACACGGTTGGAGCACCCAAAATGAGGATTCCGAATTTCGAAGCCGGGATGACGTGTGAATGGAAATCGTGAGGATTCCGGGAAGGAGGAATGAAAATGTTTCTGCTTTTGAGATAGATTCTCTTTTTGAAATGGGTGTTCGGGATTTGTGTTGACAGTTTTGACGGCTTACCTTTTTTGTGTTACGGTTTCTTTGGTCGTTATTTTCATGTTTTTACCTCGGTTTTAACAAGCTCTAGAAATTCTAAGCTTTTGAGGCACGGCTACGTTTTACTTAATTGTTTTTGAAGTGATAACTTCTTATGGAAGGGTAAACCGCTTAGTAACGTAACGCGTTACGGCGAAAGCCTGCGGACGGCGAGTAATGGGTAGCTCGCCGTCCGATCAGCACTAGGCCTGAGATTCAACGGCGCGTAGTGTTCCACGCGCGTCTCAAAGAGTTGTCAGCAATAATGACGGGGCCCGTCATGGCCGATGCCTGCCCAGGGGTTGTGGATAAATTCGAAACAGAGTTACCGTGCCCCTGGGCACTCAGGGCAGGGAAGGAACTGGGGTGGGTTTTAGTCAGTAAGAGTCTGATACGCCCTCCCGCTCCAACCTAGTGCGGGATGTCATTGGATGACAAAACGAGCTCACAAAAAAAAAATCGAAAGCGTAGCACCGAGCTACGCTGCTACGCTTTCGTAGCAATGACATCGCCGTAGCACTAGTCAAAGTTCAAGTTTTCACTTCTGACGGCACTCCCGGCGTGCCACTGTTTTTTTTTTCCATAGCAAAATAATTTTTTTTTCTTCCTTAGTTATCAATATCATGTGAATAATCTTTATTTCTGTTATTAATTTTCATTACGTTCAGTGTATCAGCTAGATGGATTTTAATCTTACATATCTATCAGGACTAATAAGAAAATAGCACTACTAAGACCTCTTTATAATCATTTCCACAATGCGATTTAAGAGCTACGTCCCAAACAACGCCTCACCTCTTGTTGAAAGACCTTAAGGCGCAGTTATACGACTTTTAATGGTTTTGAATTGAACATCACGTCTAAACGACTTGTCTTATTTCTTTGAAAAAAATATATGTTACTCTAGACAGTTTTCGTCGTAATTTGATCTGAGAATATTTGAAATTATATTTTTTATAACATAGTGTAATTAATTTGTAACGTTATGTCTAACGCGGATAAAAAATTGAGAATCACGCAAACAATAAAAAGCGTATTTTAATGAAACCTTCACCATTTTGAAGATCATTTAACTATTTATAATTTAGTTTCAGTGTTTTAGTTTAATACTTGTTGTTTTATGTGTAATAAATTAATATTGCGTCTAATTTCGGACAGCGCTCCTTGATGGGCGAGTCCTATTACTGGCTGGAAAACGACGCGTTACGTGAGCTCAGCGCAGAACACGCAAGCTAACCACTCAAGATCGTTGGCAGCTTATAGCGCCTTAACGGGACAATGCTAACGCTATTGACGTGGCTGAATTTTGAACAAAAGAGATTTAATTTTGGAATCATCGATGCAGCGATTAAGAAGAATATCAATTTAAATCATACTTTTATACACTGCTGCATTAAAGCTCTACTACCCGCCAAATGGCGCCCTCATTGATTAGAACATCAGTAAAGTGTCAAAAATGGCCGTTTGCTTTACTTTAAATAAGAAACAAAACATTTTATCCTCTTTGTAACAAACACAACGTAGGATTCATTAATATTTATTTTCTATACTATGCTACGTTTTTTTATTCAATGAGTGCGCCACTTAGCGAGTGGTAGACCCTTAAACCATGCCTACAAAAATCTCACCGTAACAACTTAGATGAAGTGATCATGAAGTGAGCTGTCATTCCATCCAATCAAGGTTTTCACGGTGCAATGTTTACAGAATAGACCTGCAGATGGGTGTAGAAAGACAGTTGCCGAAGCCGAAAGCCACATATTCTACCCATTATTTGGATCATCTTTTTCCAACTAGACCATACCTGGGAATCCACTGGTTCTGGAAATATTGAAGGTCAAAGTCGCAATTTTTTTGTTTACTTTTATAAGAAAATGAATTCCAAGTGTTAGTATTACTAAACTTTTTTTCAAACAAACATTCGCAGTTCCAAAAACGCAATGAATATCAAACGTATCCGACAAGTACCTACGTGGCTTAGAGCAAAGGGGTAGGGCTTAACTCCACTTGCCTGGGTTCGCGTTACATTGCATGCAACAAAAAAATGTTTTTTTTTCAAACCTAAAAATAAAAGTCGTTTCCCAGTAATATTTTTGCACAAAGCTACTTTGTTAGACGTACAGTATGCGTGGTTAACGCTTTTGTGATGTGTCCTTTTACATCCTGCATATGCCTTTTATATCATTCCCTTTGAAAAGAATCGTTTAGACAAATGTACACTTAAAGAAAAAACCCAAGACATCAAAAGGGCGAAATCCCCTCACAATAATTGTTGCCATAAACCGAGAGCCATAACTTGAAGACTATCAATCGGCTATAAAATTAACTATAGCCCATATATAGGCCTTTAGTCTCCGGAATCCTGTGCCACTGTTTTGTTTGTGTTTGCGACAAACGGCAGCCCTTATTTATTTTGGAGTTCGTCGCCATTGCTAGCAAATTCGCTGCGGAGAGCTTTGCTGAGAATTAGGGTTGCCACGGCGATAAAATAATTGGTTGCAGTTTCAGGAATTGATATTTTGTGTATACAAAGTAGAGACAACAATCCTAACTAATATTATAAATGTGACAGTAAGTTTTTTTGTTTGTTTGCTACCTTTGCATGTCTAAACTAGTGAACCGATAGTCATGAAATTTTTCGTATACGATGACAGGGGTACAGAACCGGCCAGGGGTCATCGATAAATTCGAAACAGAGTTACCGCACCCCTGAATACCATAGGCGGGGAAGGAACAGGGGTGGGTTATATATAGGGAATATTTTTGAACTAAGGTCTCATGGTGAAAGTTACAGCTGTTCCTTGACGATTTATATTTCGCTATTCTTTATAATTAAAGTTTTCATTTGGTTTTTATTACATTTAAAATATTGAATATCTAGAATAGAATAGAATACTCTTTATTATGTACACCATTTAGATTACAGAACATATAAATGATGAAAACTTTACATGGGGTGACACAATGGGCGGCCTGTTTTTTTTTTTTTTTCTTTTTGCATACTTAGTGATGTTGCGATTGCTAAAAGTTTTTTTGTTTTTCACTTTGTAGTAGTAGTTCCCTATTAAATTGTGTTAAAAATACATAGACATTCGATCGCAGCAATCTCGAGTCATTTGCTGTTAGATATTGAAGAGTTCCACTGTCTATCTCCGAAGATCTTCATCAGATTCTAATGTATTATATACTTTAACCATTCTTAAAAAACATGCATTTTAATAATGAAAGCCCCATCCAAATCAGTCGGTTAAAAAAATCATAAAACATCTAAACATTCCAAGTTTATCTGATCGGCAATCAAATAGAAAAGGCTGTAAATAACACAGAGTAGGTACATTCATAACACTATGCACAAGTTACAAATATCAAACATTACCATAAACATTCACTATCGATAGAACCAAATAAAATGTTATGACGTCATAATTTCAGTCCTATCTTAGAATCCAAGATGGCGACCCTAAGTACGATAAATACAGACTGTTTGCCGACTAAGGAGAGAGAGTACAGTTAGTTGGCATAATACAATAGTTTGTGTTGCACTGTTTTACAGCCGATGGGGTGGAGGCCCCATGAAAGGGGCGGAGTGCCCTTTAACCCTAGTAAGTGTCCTCTCGTTCATGATACTAAAATACGAAAAATTTACGAGCTTTGTGATCTATTTCATCTTATATTCGCCATTGCCAATTAGCTTTTTATTTAAAATAAAATATTCCGGGTTTGATAATAAGTTTCCAGCAGTGTTTACAAATTTTACGTCACTTCCACAGAGGAGGGTGATTAATTTTATTTGGAACATTCTTTATCGAATGGCTTTACTTTGTTCAGGTAGCTACGAAAATTTCTGGAGTGGCGACCGCGTACCGGAAGATGCAGCATTGGAAGGTCTCCAGCAAGGTGGACCGATGACCTTGTGAGGGTCATGGGAATCTGATGGATGCGAGACTTGTTGTAACACTTGGGGGAGGTTTGCTGCTCAGCAGTGGACGTCTTTCGGTTGAAATGGTAATGAATGATTGTAGGAAAAAAAAAAGAAAACGGTACGGTACTTATTTCTTTCTATGATATTACATAAAACCACGCCCGTTATTTCACGAAAGGTTAGGCAAGGGTGCACCAACAGTGCACTCACACTACGGCACTTCCACCGAAGAACATATGCGATGAGGACACCTTCATCAAGGTATAGAGAAAGAAGAGGAAGCCTACTTATCGCAACCAGTGTCGGACATCGCCGGCAGGATCCAACCAGCTGCTATGTCCTGCAGTACCGACGACACAACTGAACCTGTCCTGTTTGCACTACTCTATGAAGACTGACGACATCGTAGAGTACACTCGGGTGAAGACCAACTGGACCTTGAGGGTGGAGAAGTTGGAGGGGTGCCATAGCACCAATTTGAAGTCGTTCATGGTGCGCGTTTCGACTCACCATTTGATGACCTTCCTCAAGGAAGAGTTTTGTCCGCAAGGTGTGTTACATCGGCGTTTCTGCGGCTGGCTACGCGACAGCTCGCGGCGTAACACGACGCCGTCACTTCGTGTACAGTAGTTTTTAAGTTTATTGTATAAAATATGTATTAGTTTACAGATTAAATAGATAAAATATGTATAGAATTATTGTTTTATACTTATATATGTATTATGTTTTATGGGCCTTAGTTGCCTGAAATAAAGGATACATAAATAAATAAATCCCATGTACATACCTAACAGAGGTGAGCCTATTTCCATTACACAAAATATCAATCGCCGTGAGTCGTAGGTGATGAGATATATATTTTTTAACCGACTTCAAAAAAAGGAGGAGGTTCTCAATTCGACTATATTTTTTTTTTTTTTTTTTTTTTTTTATGTGTGTTACCTCATAACTTCTAACTACGTGAACCGATTTTGAAGATTTTTCTTTTATTTGAAAGCTGTTGCTTTACATTTGGTCCCATTTTAATTTGGTGAAGATCTGATGAAGGACTTCGGAGATACACAACGGAACTCTTCAATAAATGATAGCAAACCTTCCAGAATTGCTGCAATCGCATGTCTGTATATTGTTTTCACCACTCCACAACATTACATCACGCTGATGCGCTCTGAAGGGGTATACAGATTTGTACAGTTCACCCTGATACACCCTAATTTCACCAACTACGTTCAAATTCCCTATTTTTGGGGCTATCAATTCGGGCATAACTTTACTATTCATTTAGTTTTAGAATGGGGTAAAACAACTAAAAAGTGAAAAATAAAAAACTTTTTACAAAAAAAATACAACCGACTTCCATAAAATAATACTAAAAAATGCAAAATAACTTTAATTTCGGAAGTCGGTGTCAAATAACGAAGAAACCAAACTAGAAACACCGACTTCCGAAATTAAAGTTATTTTGCATTTTTTAGTATTATTTTATGGAAGTCGGTTGTATTTTTTTTGTAAAAAGTTTTTTATTTTTTTTATGTCTAACATAGAAATTACTATATCCAGTTAAAATATACACTATCCATACCTTCAAGCCATGAATCTAGAATATCTACGTCTCTAATAGCTACGAGTAGCTCTGCTTTTGCTCGTATGTATGGGCAATGCCCTGAGGACTTCTATACGTAGCGACTAGCGCCATCTGTCATAGAGAACATGAGCTATCGGCGCAACGTGCGCGATTTGTACCCAGAATGCATTCCGTGCTTTTAACGTAAGTGGGTTCATGCTACCTGAGAAATGAACAGCACATTTCTCAATGGAATGGCGTTTTTAGAAAGAATTGATGTTCTAAACGAATTTGTAATTTTTATAGTCTGTCAACAATTATTTGTTGTTACATTTTCATAGTTCAGTGGCAATGGCACTGAACTAGTGTAAGAGTAATGTATATAAATGTAGATGGATGGAGTGGGAGAGGGAGACCAAAGAAAAGATGGATGGATTGTGTCAGGAGTGATATGAAAGAAAGGGAGTTAGTGATAGCGTGACGGCTGACAGGACAGAATAGAAGAGAAAAATGTGTTGCGCTGACCCCAAGTAACATGGGATTAGGGCAGGCAGATGTTGATGATGAGTGGCAATGACACCGCTGACTGAGAAGTTGTGTGGAAATCGGTTGTCGTGGTATGGGCATGTGATGCGGAGGAATGAGCGTCCCCCTCTCTCTGAAAGCTAAACTGAAAAAATTGGTAAGAATAAACTGAAAAAATTTGTAACGATAGCATGTATATCGAACTATGAAGGTAACCTATCACGGTTAAGTTAGCTTTGTTAGTTTAAGAGTAATAGTCGCCCAACTTATAAAATGTACAAAGTTGAAACATTTTCGTACAAAACACAAAATCCTCAGAAAAAAAAATACTTAGGGTAAGTAGTTACACATGCAACTAAAAGAGTTATGAATATAAATATGGATGGATGGAGAGGGAGAGGGAGGCCAAAGAAAGGATGGATGGATGGTGTGAGGAGTGATATGAAAGAAAAGGGAGTTATTGATAGCGTGACGGCTGACAGGACAGAGTACCCCAAGTAACATGGGATAAAGGCAGGCAGATGATGGTAAGTAGTTACTAATTTAATAATAAAACGCCGTAGAACACATGTTAAATTTTGGAAAAATCTTATGTTACTCGTATTTCGTTTTTAATTTAAGGTATTGTCCGTTATATCGTGAACTCACTATTATGTTTATAGTAAGCCCCCTTTTATGTCCACATGTTATAACGGGCACATGCTGCGTTTGGCCCGACCCGCACTTAGCTTGGTTTGGTTTTTCCTTTAATTTGCCTCAATACTCAAAATTCATTAAAACTGATTTACCGGCTTAGGCGTGAAAATTTAACAAACAATCCGAGATTTACTTTCACATTTCCAATATAAGTATGGAAGACACGACACGTAATTTAGCTGTCTAGCTTATTCAGAGTTTTAGGTCTACATTCATATTGATTTTGAAAGAAAAAGGAGGATTTATGTACCCCTGCATGATAACAATGATGAGTCGTAATATTGTAGTGTTTAAAACTTTTTGCAAATGCAATACAAATATGGATTTATTCAAAAAACTTCAGAAAAAACACATAGTTCAGATATCGTAGTAAATTCAATGCTCACACACTGTTACTGTCACTGTATATCCTATCTTATCTAACTGAATGTGTATAATTCTAAGTTGTAATTTTTCACAATTTTTCATTGTAATTTTTTTTTGTCCCTTTGTCATTGCTTCCATAGCAGATCATGCGTACAGTATAGTGCATGTAGTGCTCTTCTTTAAGGCGCAGTTATTCGACTTTTAATGGTTTTTAATTGAACATCACGTCTAAACGACTCGTTTTATTTCTTTGAAATTTATATATGTTACTCTTGACTATTTCCGTCGTAATTTGATCTAAATTAATTTGTAAAGCTATGTCTAACCTTCACCATTTTAAAGATCATTTAATTACTTATAATTTAGTCACAGTGTTTTAGTTTAATACTTGTTGTTTTATGTGTAATAAATTAATAATGCGTTTAATTTCGGACAGCGCTCCTTGATGGGCGAGTCCTATTACTGGGTGGACATACGACGCGTTACGTGAGCTCAGCGCAGAATACGCAAGCTAACCACTCAAGGGGGTTGGCAGCTAATAGCGCCTTAAGTGATGAGGCACTTAAACTTAAGTCTGGAGTGATTTCTTGTAAATGTTATAGTGTACTCATTGTTGAAGAGCCAAATAAAATAAATAAAGACTAATTGGTATAAAACATGAAAGTTTTCCTTCAATACACTATTTATGTAAATATTTTTGAAGTAAAATTTCTTTACGCACGCTTGACTTAGGGAGTAAGCTGGTCAATCCGTGACGAGAGCGTTACGAAAAGTGTGATCGGACGAGGCGAACGGAAGAGATGGAGCTAAAGAAGGTTTACTTCGGTTGTGTGGTCTAAAGCACACCCGTTTTTTTTCAATTAGAAACGGTGTCATAACCGAGTATAGTTTAATTTTCATTGAGACTGAAACAGCTTTACGCCCTTTTCAATAATCAACTGTTATTCTAAAATCAACTTAATTTTAAAACAAATTAAAGTTTATATTCGTGTAGTCAGTATAAACATGTATTTCTATTTTCATATTGGCTTTTAGCATAAAAGTGGTGTTTCCTTGTAAATGTAATTTTCTCTTTAGAGAGAATATGTGGTTTAATTAGATGCCGACTGACGCTCAAAGCTGACTGCGTTTCGAAAAATTAAAAGCTAGCGTAGTTTCAGTTTTGCTTAAATGCTTTATGCGGGGCTGTAGTTACAAAGTCAATATACGCTGTAAACATTTATTTATTATTTTTTGTTAACTGGCCTGTGTAAAATTAAAACCTGCAGCGTTAAGCAATTGTACACAAATTTTTAGACTTGACTAATCCTGGTAGTTGTTGTGTTTTTTGGCAAATGTTTTGGCTGTATCCGTAACCGTTTCCACGACTAGAAAAATAAAAGTTGTAAGATATTCTACACTTCACTGAAGAATTGAGTAGGTAAGAATTCATACTCTAGAAAGTAATGAACGATAACTTTTTATCAATCTATCATTAAAACGGAAACTTCCTGATGACGAACCTTAAAAAAACTCTATAATTACATCAAAAACTGAAAACCATAATCACAAAGATAAATTGCCCCGAAAAATATCAAGAAAAGGATTGCAAAGAGCGTTACCAACAGGCATCTCTGTGAGCCACATTTCCTATTTCCCCCAAACGGCCTCCCATTGATTTTGATACCCCTATTTTCAAACAAAATGGCCGAAATTCTTAGTCAATTCCGATTGTACGTATGGCATCTGTCTAGACAGGAGGGGCGTACATTATTTGGGCTTAATATTTTATAGCTAAGTCTACGAATGGGGTTCGGTTCTAAATCTATACTCCAAAGCCTAAACTGCGATGGCTTTGAAGTAGATTTCCTTGTAATATTAGGGCTAGTGATTATTAGTTTGCTGAGGGTTGTAGACTCACAATTACTATTTGGTTATGTTAAAAAACTGGCTAAGTAAGTGTCGGTTTTTATTCTTCGCACATTTAGGGTTCCGTACCAAATGAGGGATTTATAAAAGAAATAAAAAACTTTTTTACAAAAAAAACAACCGACTTTCAAAAAAAATACACTAAAAATTAAAAAATAACTTTTATTTCGGAACTCGGTGTTCGTAATTTACTTCTTCGTCAAATAATGACACCGACTTCCGAAATAAAAGTTATTTTTTAATTTTTAGTGTATTTTTTTTGAAAGTCGGTTGATTTTTTAACCGACTATTTGTAAAAAAGCCTTTTATTTTTCACTTTTTAGTTGTTATACCCCACAACTAAAAACCCCAATAACATGGAACGTGGAATTTAAACATTTGGAGTACACCAAAACGTCATCGAGGTAAACATATTTTTCGTTTTTGTTCAGTTTCTCAAAAAGCGCTTAAGCAATTTCGATAAAATTTATATGTGGTCCCATATAAATTTATATGGGACCACCTCGGAAGTATATTCTTTCGGATAAAAAATAATTTTGAAAATCGGTCCAAAACTGACGGAGAAATCGGCGGACATACATAAAAAAATAAAAAACATACATACAGTCGAACATAGAACCTCCTCCTTTTTCGAAAGTCAGTCAAAAATCAGATTTATTCATATATTGGTATTTGTTAGTAAGATAGACCTAAGTAGTATTTAACATTATCACCAAATCTCAAGTTCATTGGTCAATTGGAAGTTACGAAATAGGGATGACGACAGGGTAGAGAAATAATCATAATCATAATCATAATTTTGGACACGTATTTTGCTTTATCAAATTAATGAAGAATTTCAAAGATACAACGCATCAACGTTCCGGAGTGGGGGCTTGTTACGTCACTTTTAAGTAATAAGTGGTACAATTTTAACTTAAGTGTGACGTCATCCGAAACTTCAACCCACGTCTTAATTTTTTGTTAAAGTGACAAAAGAAAAAATACGCGTCCAATATTTTTTGGTAATCTAACTGACGGATGTCAAACCCTATTCTTCGGAACAAAATTTTGTGACAGACGACGGAAAGACAGACGAACAGACAGACGGAAACGTGAGTGACAGCAATAGGGCTCCGTTTGGACCCTTCGGGTACGGAACCATAAAATTGTAAATAGTATACAACGAAGCCGCTGTCTGCCTCTGTCTGTTTCTCTGCTGCTCTTTTAAACCACTAATTTAAAGAACGTCTAATAAAAAGAGCGATAAAAGAGCCGGAGCGGGTCATTTGTTACTTATAAAATTCAACTTGGTTTACAAAACCAGGACACAGCACTCCAACATGCCTGTTCTTTGGCTTCCGTACCTGAAGGGTCCAAACGGTGTCCTATTGATGTCACTTACGTGTCCGTCTGTCCGTCGTCTGTTACATAGGTTATACAGCCTAATGGTCTTAAAATCTTGTTGACCCGCATCCATATAAATTGTCAAAAATATATTTAGTACGGAACCCTAAATGTGTGAAGTCAGACACGCACCTGACCAGTTTTTAATATATTTTTTAATAAAATTATCTAATTTGGCTGCCTCGTTGGTCTAGTGGTCGCAAGGGCTACTGCTAAATATGAGGTCGTGAATTCGAATCCCGAGGCAGGCAAAGTGTTGTTAGATTTTTCCAACTTAAGTTTTTCAGTAGTAACCTGAGGTCTGGATTTGTGCTTGGTTGACGATAATGGGCTACCATAGGTACGTTTCTCCTAAATCCTTCGAGAAATAAAGATACGATGTTAATCGGCTTGACCAAAAAAATAAAGTTCCATCGCCCAAAAAGCGTTCAGACCATTGAAAATAAAAATTGGTCTAGTGCGTACCGAGGGTTCCGTTCAAATTTGTAGATTTTTTTTAAATTGTTTGTCTTATATCGAAATTTAGTCGTCGTGAAAATAATTAAAAATATGTTTTAGCTTTTGCTAATGAAGCCCTTTCATAATATACGCACATGATACACTCGCTTCACTTTAAAATATGGACCCGATTCCTTGTTAAAACCCTATTTTTTGACATATAGTTAAAAATTTACGGTTTTCATATTTTTCCCTTAACTTCTGATATAGGGCTTCTTGCCTTTCATGATTGTATGTTAACGGGAAGCACCCTATAGATTTTGATTCCCATGCGAATGTCAAAACATATGGCAATATGTAGCATTACCAGTTTTATTTTTTGATTACGTTAACTTAGAAGTTTGATTTTTTCATAGCTCCAAGAGACTTAGTACCTATTTGATTTTAATTTCAGCTGGATATCTCCACGTGTTCTTGATAAACAAGGTCTTGACAGACGAACGGATGGACAACAAAGTGATATTATAAGGGTTATTTTCTTCCTTTTGAGGTACGAAATCCTAAAAACGATACTTCCTTAGTGTTTGATAAATTTAAATGCTGAATTATGTGGCATATCGTGTCGGATTACTTGACAAAATGTATAATCACAACTAATATCGCAAACGTTTCAAACTTCGCACAGTTAACTAGTATGAACTACGCAGGAGTTCCTCACTACTTTTGTTATTATTAAAGAATTATTATTTCGTTTATTTAATTTTATAGACATATTATTTACATTTTTAAATATTTAAATGTAAAGGATAAAAAATCACATTTAAAAATATAAAAAATAGTATCCCACCGGTATCGGGAACAGGGTCCAAGCTACCGGCGTTCAGGGCTCCAGAGAGAGGAACCGCCTGACAATGCGAGCCGTGTCCAGAAGTACTGCTTTCTGAATCAAGCCCTTGATCCAGCCGCCTAACGAGAGCCTCCTGAGGTGTTGGTCGAGGCTCGTGGCTATTAAGCCATTGGTTGACACGACTATCGGTACTATGATCGCTGAGTCCACATCCCACATGTCAACAACCTCGCGAGCCAAGTCAATATACTTGATTTGTTTATCTTTCGCGGCTTTCACGAGGTTCTCGTCATGTGGGACGGTAATGTCAACAATCATTGCACGCCTCTCGATTCGGTCCACCACCACTATATCAGGCTTATTGGCTACAATAGTCCTGTCAGTGATGATGGATCGATCCCAGTACAATGAAATATGACCATTATCGAGAACTGGGTCGGGCGCATATCTGTAGTACGGCACTTCCGATTCCACAAGAGAGTACTTCAGAGCAAGTTGCTGATGGATAATCAAAGAATTATTATTATTACGAACTGAACTGATTGATTTAATTAATATTGATTTTAAGAACTGACTGGAAGTATGTCATTCCGAGTACTTTTCAATTCACTTATGTATTTTATTATTTCCTCTACTTCTAAATACATTCGGTATAAATGTCTTAGGGTTATAAGAGTAAGTCGTGACTTTGGTGGAAAAGCAGAACTTTATATTCAACATCCTTCCTTTGAAAATCTGTTCCTCCTAACTCAAAGGAACTTAACATAATTAACACGTTATTTTTAGGGTTCTGAAAGTCTAAATGAAAAACAGAACCCTTATAGGATCACTCATGTGTCTGTCTGTCTACCTGTCTGTTCGTTTATAACAGTAATTTTTTTTCGAATCTACTGGATCGATTAAGTCGAAATTTGGTACACACATGAATATTTGTGACCCAAATACGGAGGTGTAATGAAAATAAATGGATTTGGAATTTAAGGGGGTTACTTTTGGGGTGCAAATTGGAAAACAAAAAAAATCCAAACCGTGTACCGTGCTACCTATAAAATGAAAGGGATTTTTTTCAGAATTATAAAATTTAGGCTTTTTTAGTTATTTATGAAAATAGATATAAAATTACCATTCCCACCCTATCTCTTAAACCACCGGGCCTAAAATGATGTAAAACTACAGGAAGTAGTTACCTAAAAATTACTTTAAAGTAAAGATCATCAAAGATGTTTATAAAAATACCCGAAAAAAAATACAATTTGTTCGGAACCGTATGTGTGCAAGTCCGACTCGCTCTTGACCGGTTTTTGCTTTTAAAACATGCTAACGACCTTGCCAAAGGTCACAGGATAAAAGCTACAGCCTTATCCTTCAGTAAGTCTAGAATTTTAACATAGTAATTGGGAAATTGAATTTTCATGTCTCTTTCCACCTAGGTTGAGGCAAATTTCGTCGCAAGTTTTGCATTTGTGAGGCTAGCTTTTAGGCGGAATTCGGTTGACTGCACATTTCTACCACTTATAATGTCTGTTGTAAAGTTTGGAGTTTATTTGCATGTCTGTATGTTTGAATGTATTTTTTTATGTATGTAACAATGCCGGCTGTACACGCTCGTTGAGACACCACGAGACAGACCCGTGTCCTCGTCGCGTCGCATCGCGTCTCTCGGTGGCTCTCGTGCCGAGCCTCTACACGACGAGAGCCACGCGACGCGAACGAGACGGTCGTGTGCAGCCGGCAAAACATCTTTTCTCTAGCTTTCCTGCAATCTGTGGGAGTGGTTTCGTGAAATGGGACGGAAGTGTAACAGGAAGCTGGGGCAGCGTGTGGTAGTTTAGTTGGCCGTCAGGTGGTCATCATATACGACTACTGTGAGGCTCGCTCGTATTTTTTTTGTTTTTATGGTTAAATTTAGATATCATGATTAGCCTGACTGGCATAATCAGCTTTTTAATGTTCCCACTTGGTGTTAAGTACATGCGGTTTTCGAAGGACCATTTTTTTTTTTTTTTTTTTTTGGGGGGTGGGAAATCATCTAATGACTCTTTCCGCTCTGGGGTGGAGCGGAAGGGCGTGTCAGACTCTTACTGACTAAAACCCACCCCTGTTCCTCCCTGCCCTACGCGCCCGGGGGCGAGGTAACTCTTTCGAATTTATCCTCCACTCCCGGGCAGGCACTGGCCGTGGCAGGCCCCGTCCTTTGCTGACAACTCTTTGAGGCGCGCGTGGAACACTACGCGCCGTCGACTCTCGGGCCTGGTGCTGATCGGACGGCGAGTTACCCGCTACTCGCCGTCCGCAGGCCCGGGTCTACGGTGGCCGGAGATCGTCTCGCAGCCCCCGGCGTCTCCTGCGACGGCTGCTGCTGGGGGCGCTAGGGCGACTCGGTCTCTGTTGAGTCTCCCTAACGTGTGCCGCCTCCCTCTTCGCGAGCATTACTGCTTCGCAGAAGTTGGAGACGGCCCCCCATTCCCTCTCACTCCGTACCATGGCCTGAACCAGGGCACGGCGCGAGAGGTCGCTGCCGCCTATCGCATCCACGAGGACACGGCGGTGTTCTGCCCAAGCGGGGCAAACCTCCACCGTATGCTCCACCGTGTCCACGGGGCGATCCTCGCAGTGGAAACACGCAGGGGTCACCTCCGCCTTGATCCGACACAGGTACTTCCCGAAACAGCCATGTCCGGTGAGCACCTGCGTCAGGCGGAAGGTGAGGGCGCCATGGCGCCTCTCCAGCCACTCCTCAAAGAGGGGCACTACCGCCTCGATGGTGGCGTGCCCAGCGCTGGGTTGCGACAGTCGCTCTCTCCATGTCACCATGAGATCCTGGCGGAGCTCTGTCCGCCGAGCCGCGAGTTGTCGCGGCAGCGGAGTTTCGCCCCGGCGTTTAGCCTCCTCGCGCCACTCGTACAGGTGCGCGAGGATTTTTGCCTCCAGATCCCACGGTGACAGACCGGCAAGGAGGCTCGCCGCCTCACGGGAGATCGTGCAGTATCCGCGGATGATGCGGATGGCCATGACCCTCTGGGCCGCGTTCATCTGGCGCGTTGACCGCTGCGTCAACGAACGCGCCCACACCGGTGCCCCGTAGAGGGCCATGGACCGCACGATCCCCGCGTAGAGCCTCCGGCAGGAGGCGTTTGGCCCCTTCAGATTGGGTAGGAGCCGCTTCAGGGCGGCCCCGGCCCTGTCCAATCTGGGAGCCAAACGTAGGACCATAGGCGGCATAGAAGGACCATAGGCGGGTATGTAACTTTATGCGGAGTGAAATATTGGCGACACATAGTATTGAGCTGACCAGGGTAGGAAAAAGGTAATTATGGACTTACTCAGGAATCTTCTCGATGGAGCATGCTAATACAAGGACAGCCTGAGAAGATGTATCACATGTTTGCTGATCTTCTTTTCTTTCACTGTGCGCTTCACTTGGTCCATATCTGTCACACTTGTGTCGGCCAACACGGATAATAGACAGTTTTTAGAGTAGCGGTTTGTATTTACGGCACGGCGCGGAGCGGTGCGGTATGCGGTCCAGTTAGAACAGAACAAATCGTAATGGCGGCGATCAGTGTTGCCAATTTTCGGGTGCGCCTTTGGTTGGCGCTTGCGGTTAGCATCTTTTCTTCCTTCTGCTGTATGGGAATGGGATAAGAGAGAAAGGGATGCATGGTTTCGCTCAATATGTGGTCAAATAAGAAATGAGATGCGTTCGGAAATATGATAAAAATCTATGTTACTAAAACTTGCGCGAGCACCACTGCTGGTATACAAGCCTCCTCTCTGTAAGAGGGAATGGACCTTAATCTACCACGCGAGCCCAGTGCGGGTTGGCGGATGTCACATGGTTTTGGTTTTGGAAGTTTTGGTTCTAGGACATGCCGGTTTCCTCACGATGTTTTCCTTCACCGTTTTGAGAGCAGTGATGATGAAATAATTTACACAAAGTAAAGCGCCTGCCTGGGTTCGAACCTACGACTTACGACTTCTTGATGGCTAATAAGTAATTGTGCTTCTGCGATCAATCTTTTCAAATAACTCTACTACCCTAATGGCTATAGTTGACACACCTAAATATTAACACAAAAGGGTTACTATAAAGCCAAGTTCACAATATTGGGCCCATTAATCTTCAAGTTAAAGGGAGACCATCTGGTGCTCGTCTCACGCATGTTGTTAAAGTCAGCTAAGTGAGATGGGCTGCTTAAATATTCATTGCTGTGAATCTTAGTACTGGAATCACTTAAGGGAACACGTTCGGGTTAGTGATGTAACCAGCGAGTTGATACTGAGTAAAATAAAACTCCGGTACTTATGAATCGACAACTAATTTATTTAGAAAAAAAAAAGTTAATTTTGTGACTTGCACAGACAAACACAAAATAAAGTAAAAAAATTACAAGGCATGAAAATTAATTATTAATAATAAAAACAGGAAATACCTACAATATTGAAAAGACCTGTGCGAGGTCAAAAAGGCGCCTATCTGAGTACTTACATGCTATTTAAAAAAAAAATAACGCATGTAACGCACACAATAAATAACGTATGTTATATTTAAGAAATAAATAAGGTATATTTCACTTATTCCTATTACAATTACTAGTACTGTTCGGTTTCAGTGTCACCAAGGAACTGCTCTGCCTGTCTGCGTGATCGTAGGTACTTCACTTCACTTCACTGTATCATTATTTATTTTTGTTATCCGTGGAAACGTAGTGGATTGTACTGTAACCATCATTATACTTAATTTGATTTTATATCTATCACTTTACAATGGTTTGTATTCCCAAATAAATAAAATAAAATAAAATCGTACAAGATTATACGCGTCTAATTGTTGCCATTATCAAGATCGAGCAAAAAAAAGCCAAAAAAATACGTTTCTAGTAGATTTTAAATTTATTTTTGTTATTTGTTGGTATAGCGGCAACAGAAATACACATTCTGTGAAAATTTCAACAGTCTACCTATTCGGTACGGATCATGACAGACAGACGGACGGATGGACGGACGGATAGCGGAGGTTTAGTAATAGGGTCTCGGGTACGGACCCTAAAAAGGTTTCTGCTAAAATATTATTGCGTACTAAAAGCTCGCCATCCGATCAGCACCAGGCCCGAGAGTCGACGGCGCGTAGTGTTCCACGCGCGCCTTAAAGAGTTGTCAGCAATCATGACGGGGCCCGTCATGGCCGATGCCTGCCCAGGGGTTGTGAATAAATTCTAAACAGAGTTACCGCGCCCCTGGGCACTCAAGACAGGGAAGGAAAAGGGGTGGGTTTTAGTCAGTAAGAGTCTGATACGCCCTCCCGCTCCACCCAGAGCGGTAGATGTCATTGGATGATTCCGAACGCACAAAAAGAAAATCTTTGAGGTTAGAGACAACAACAACCTTTTACCCGACTGCGGCGTAACCTAAAAGTGTAGTTAGCGATAAACGAGGAGGGTAATTAGCGATCTCGTTTCTATTTATGTCGATTTCTCTAGAATTACCCAAAAAAATATGACATCTATCAAAGCACAAATAACCACAGATTAAGTAACTTGTCGATGAAAAATGACGTTCCGTTGTACACAATTGAACAAAACGCTAATACTTACTATGAACCTACATCATTGTTCTTATGACAAGAATCCAATACACAATAAATCAGCATATTAGTTGTTTTGATACCTACATACTAATTGAATTGAATTACACATAACAACTATTCAGAAAAACGTGAATAATTATAGACTTTTGAATATCAAGTCAATTCACGCGAAATTAATCGTCAACAGGTGCGTTCTGAAATTATTATTCTAAATTATTGCGAAAAAGTTAAAAAATAACTGGATAACTTTTTTTTTGTGGCTACTTATTGAGATATTTCTTATGTTTTTTAAGACCTTGAAAAATAAGGGTATTTTTCATATATATGGCATATTATGACGCCATCGTTTCGTTGTCTGGAATAATTTGACCATCCTTCTTTGGTACAGAGATAGATTATAGTCTGGAATAGTGCATAGGCTATATTTTTATGATGGGGGAAGTACTAATTTACTTATTTATTTATTTCCACTGTAACCCTAGCAGTAAGTAACTTGTGTAGAGAAAATAAATGATATATTATTATTATTATTAATTCCACGCGGGCGAAGCTGCTGGCGGAAGCTAGTTCTTTCATAACACGAAATCGAATTCCATGACAAAATGTCAAGCATTTAAGTTGTGGCTACTGTACACTTTTGAAGGAAATTGAGGAAAATCGAATTATACCTCGTTTATGCTGAAATGTTTTCGTAACTTAATATTTCTCTATCAAGCCCCATCAGGGGAATCCTGTTAAGGAAACTACTTCATCACGATGTTTTAGTAGGAGACAGTTCATTATTTTCTGATTACCTACCATTATTTTTCCTTAAGGCCCTTCTCGCGGTCTAGTGGCGCCCTCATTGAATAAAAAATCGTAACATAGCACAGAAAATAAATATTAAAAAAAGTGCGCCACTGGACCGCGTTAAGGGCCTTAAGAGTTCTTGTATAAAGTACCTCTTTATTACATTTTCAAATCATGTCTACCTTAACTAATAACTTTATTTTCAAGTACCAAGACTCATAGTGTTATTAACAATTTACTTACAAACTATGTTATATCACAAAAAAATAAACAATATAAAACCACTACATAGCAATTCAGTAAAATTCAGTACAATACAGTACAATAAAGTATAATACAGTACAATACAGTACAATACAGTACAATACAATACAGTACAGTACAGTACAATACAGTACAATACCGTACAATACATGTAATTTTATTTTTAAAGACTATTTATAATAAAAGTCCAAAAAACCTCGTGAAGTCACAGTCATATTAAACACTGTAAGCCCAGCTTTTCATGCTCTACAGGAGAATAACCTTGAGCCCTGAGTTGTAAAAAAGCCGGACAAGTGCATGTCGGGCTTCGCACATTTAGGGTTCCGTTCCATATGAGGTAAATCAATATTTTGGTATTTGTTAGTAAAATATGTGTAATAATAAACATTATCACCAAATTTCAAGTTCACAAGTCAATGGAAAGTTAAAAAAATCTTCAGAACAAAATTTTGTTACAAACGACGGACAGACAGGTACACTGAAAACAGATACTGAAATTATATTACCACCTTGCCTTTTACTTCACAACAGATTAAACTCTCATTATAAAAATGTAATATATGCCAGTTGTTCCAACTTGGCAATAAATTCTGGCTGAAAAACTACAAGAAGCAATTCTCTTATGCTCTGTTTAGCAAAGATATTTGAAAGCGGCCACTAAAATGATAAAATTTAATATTACGGCCGAAGGGAGCACATTGTGCCAGTAATTTTTTCTAGAAGAATTCTATCCCTAATAACCGTTATTGGTATTTTATTATTACGGTTTTTTTCCTATTCTTTTTCGACAAGAATTCGAATATGATTGTTGTTTTATTAGATTTGGGGTGTGTTTTTTTAATGCGTTTCTGATGATTTTCTTTTCGTATTTTTGTGGCTTTTTTTGTGAGTAGAGGCGAAATAATTTAATTGAATATTTCCGGTTCTTCAGTAAATTGACGGTTATCAATTTATTGTTACAGATATTGGGCGATTCAGGGCTTGCTCACATTATTTCGTGGCGCTTATAGTTATATAAAGATAAGGATATTAAAATAAGCATCACTTTCCAACCGGTGGGTCGTCCAATTTATAACAAAATTGTCTCAGTGAGAAAACTGTTGTACCCGTCCCAAACTCGAGTATCATCATCAGTTCAGCCTAGAAATACGTCCACTGCTGGACATAGGCCTCCCCCAAGTGTCACCACAACGACCGAGCCTGTGCCTTTTGCATCCGCTGGCTACCCGCGACCCTCACCAGGTCATCGGTCCACCTTGTGGGAGGCCTTCCAATGCTGCGTGCTGCGTCTTCCGGTAATCGGTCGCCAGTCCAGAACTTTTCGGTCCCATCGACCATCTATTTTGCAAGCAATGTGCCCTGCTCTGAGTGCACCCACTCGAGTATGAATTAGCTAATAAAAACAACTACATACCTTTTCTACTCTAATTGAAGAGGTCAGATACTAAGCCAGGAACGTTCCACATCTTAGTGTCCTCAAAGCTACACACGTTTAACACAGCACTGCCTCGGTAACCTAAACTGTGTGCATAGAATCACACTTAAGATTACGTTATGAGGAATGAGGAGGCTGAATTTGTGAGAGTCCTGCATTATGTCGGTCATGAAACTCCTGTATTAAATTAAGTTGACCGTCTCTCAGAAAACTTTATTATCTTGGCTGTACTGAGCTCTCGCAAAAGGTTTCGAACGGGTCATATTTTTGTAACATGATTTTTTATTAAATCATAATCTTCTTAAAGATTTTCCTTTTCATAAGCAACGGACTATTTTCAATATGTTTTTTTTTAATGTGAGTAAAAGACTCAGTAGTTTCGGAGATATGAAGTGGGGGTAACGGTAGATTTTGGGATTTTTAAATTGTTTAGTCTAAAATTATGATTTGCTTCCCAAAAGTAACCCCCATACTCCAAATTTATTTAGTTACGTTACACGTCCGTATTGGGGACAATCGATCTAGTAGAGTAGACCCTAAAAGTTAGTAGAAAGTCACTCTGTATAACTGGTACCTAAGTATCAGGCAAACTCATTCTTATCATGCTTCTTGAACCACCTACAGTGAATCATCATAGGCCTGATAAAGTGTTGTAGGCTCACTTACAAATTATAATATGACCCACAGATACTAAAACTCCCGAAGTTTATCTTTACACTAATATTCAATTAATAAACAACATACATAAATATATATTAATCAACCTTTAAATGCTCCCACTGCTGGGACACAGGTCTCCTCTCTGTGAGAGGGGTAATCAACCATAAATATGGGCCCATTGCGGGTTGGTGGATATCACATGCCTTTGAAGTTTTGGTTCTACGCTATGCCGTTTTCCTCACGATATTGTCCTTCACCGTTTTGGGAGCAGTGAAACAACTAAAAAATATTGATTTTATTAGACTGATAGTTCCACTGCTGGACAAAGGCCTCTCCCTAGCCCTTTTCCACACACATGTATCTTCTACCATTGCGAGCCAGTAGAAGTTTTTGAAGTGAAATATTCTTTAGACGCGTATTGAGATGGGGAAAAACAATTGAACTCGCCACCGACACCGACACCGACACCGCTATTTGGATTGAAGTAAAAACTTAATAAGGCGCGTTGGGCATTTTTGTCAAGTTTTCACTTTTTTTAGTAGAAGTCACGTTTTGCCAACTACATCAGAAAAATGCTCCACATTTTAAAACAAAACCTTTTACCGGCCACTCAAAAGCCCTCCATCCGTCAATACGCACTTAACCTCTTCCCAGGTCGCATATACCCTTAGATTTATGACCACATTATAACTGGTACCTACCTAATCACTGTTGATCGATCACGGCTGTCAGTGTCAGGCCACAGTCTATCAATCATGCTTTTTGTCAAGCCCCGTCTATTGTTTAGCTGTTTATCTTACACTGTGGCACGGCGTAATCTTTGACTCGTCATGTGAGGTTCGATGTTCGAAAAACGATTAGCTTGATGGCCTTGATCCTTTTTTGTAGAGGAGAGTGGTGTCTTTGGGGACACCTTTTATTTTTCTTTTGGCGATTGTTAGTCGGTAATTTTCGCACTCATTCGAGTACGGTTTCACATTATTTAAGAGATATTGGTGCCGATTCTCTTGTTCAATAACTAAACTAAAATTAGAGAATCTTTTACTAAAAGGCAGTGCGAGTAAACGACGGCTATAAGTATGAAATGAGTTAGAGATGTCAAACTAGTTTACGCCTTGCGCTTCAATGTGTGTTTTTAATCGACATGTTTTTACTTGTAGATACCCTTAATTTGTATGGAAATATTAGTTCAACTTAAGAAGAATGAGCAAAATGGTACCCGGCTCCAATAGATATGATTGTAGTGTCGTTTAAAAGGTCTTACCAAGAGGAACAATTTTTACTATAGCCGCCACTCTCAAATCTGATTGCGTTTGAAGATAAACGACAGTCTTACTAACTAATAAAAACCCTGTTCCTTCAGTTTCCCTTTGCTTTCCAGGGCCACAGTAACCTGTTTAGACAGTCTCGTGGCCCCGGCGATAAACATACATATACGAGTATATTAGTTACCACTTATTTATGTAAGAAAATGAGTACCAAGGTAATATTTTCGGCATTTCCGTTCATGTTTTCTATTAATAACGTTTTTACGTAAGACTTTGCCATGCACTCCTCATTTTAACTCGAGTCCCGTTGCTCCTGAGCGCGGGGTGCGCGCAAGAGCAGCGGGGGAGGGAGAGGAGGGGGTGCAAGAGTGTGTACACAGCACTTAGAGAACAACGTTTGGGATGAGCTACCTCAAACATGTAATGTCACTCATGATTTTAATACAGAACAGTTTACTGACATTTGTGACATGTTAAGAATGGCCTTACAACGTGGACCTCGGCTAGACTTCAACACGAGAGGCGCTTTAACCAACGAAGAAATGCACTTTTGGACAGGACGCAAGTGCGAAGAGTTTGATAATATATTGGTACAAACACCTGCACTAAATGAAAGATGTAGAGAGCCGAGAACTGCATTAGGTATTTATCTAACAAAACTGCGTTCTGGGGAGCCAAATGAAAGACTTGCGACATTATTTAACATGTCACGACGAAAGCTCGAACGTTTACTGGTTATTGTGAGGGAGTGTCTCAGTAACAATTATGTCGGGCTGCATTTGGGAGTGGATCACATTGACAGACAACAATTATTGGAAAAAAATCTAACTATATCAAAAGCATTATTTGGAAATGAAAATAATGATAAGTTATTATTGATTGGTGATGGTACTTACATTTACATAAATAAAAGCTCGAACTTTTTATTCCAAAGATTATCCTACAGTTTACACAAGTTTCAGAATCTACTGAAACCTTTCCTACTTGTATGTACTGATGGATATATATTGGATGTAATGGGTCCATACGCTGCAACAAAAACAGATGCGCAAATAATGGGCGATATTATGAATGATGGACAACATCCATTACATTGGTTACTCCGAACAAACGATGCTTTTATATTAGATCGAGGTTTTAGGGACAGCTTGGACCTCATTGATGAATGTGGGTATGAATCCTATGTCCCACCAACAAAGAACCGCCAAGAGACACAGCTGACCACTGAACAATCCAACGAAGCTCGATCGGTAACGCTATGCCGGTGGGTTGTGGAAGTGGCAAATGGCCGGTTTAAACGTGATTTTAAGCTCTTGCGGCAAAAATATTTTAATAAGTCACTGCCCAATATGTTCACTGATTTTAAGATTGCCGCAGCTATCACGAATCACTTCCACCAACCCATCGTGGATAGCGTACACGCAGACGAATTCGTCCATATAATAAGGCAGAAAATAGATACCCCGAATCTTCTGCATATGTATGTAGAGAGAAAACGGCTTAACCACAGAAGAGTAGATTTTCAGAGGATGGAAGCGAGCCAGATTGAAAACTTCCCTTCAATGACGGAGGAGGATATAATTCTATTAGCGCTAGGTACATACCAACTCAAGCTGGCAAGATCTTACTGTGCCGAGCATTTATCAAATGGTCTATATATAATTGAAACGTACAGAGAGGGAGCACTTGATGATCTGCCAGACTATGGCATACACGAAGATGCCTGGCTTTTGCGTGGACGAATCCAGTCGCGACATGTCCGTGTAAAAACATATTTTTGTTATATATTAATCAGCAGTGCAAATAATATTGTCCAACAGTATTGCACATGTTTAACCGGGCGACGTACGATCGGCACTTGTGCACATATAGTGTCCATCGTATGGTACTTAGGCTATGCGAGGCATACGGGATTTACTGCTCCGGCATCTTTCCTCAATGCTGTTATAGTTGATACCGATATGTAATGTTTTAAATCTACTCACTTATTGATAAAATATATGTTTTGTATTTAAAGAATGCTTGTTTTCTTACTTCTTTTAATAATAGAATCCTAAATGTGTTATATCATGTTATTCTAGCTTTATTTTACTTATATAAGTAGTTTGTAATACACCCCTGCTGCTCGGCTCCTTTTAGTCGTAGCGTAGCAATGATATATAGCTTATAGCCTTCCTCAATAAATGGGCTATCTAACACTGAAAGAATTTTTTAAATCGGACTAGCAGTTCCTGAGATTAAAGCTTTATAATAATAAGTATAGATAGTGAGATTACTGCTTTCCAAACGTGAATAGGGACAGGCGCCATGGTAGACGTTTTTCTGCATCAAAATGTCTATTCAATGATATATTAATGAGGACTATTGGAGCGGGTACCACGTTCCATACATTTTTGCCCATTGTCCTTTGACAACTCTAATTTACGTCCGTCTCTTTCTTGTTTTATTAGAGAGAAAAAGATAGAAATAGGCTAAATTAAGTTTAGTTTGTGCACCATTATCAATATTATTCCATACCTACAACTCCTAATTTAGATTACATTTTTTTCATGCTGCCAGTCTTCTGGGTATGGTGTCGGCTTGCCCAGATGTCAATGATGTGGACGAGTACTTCGAAGCCTAAGGCAGTTATCCCACAGACGCGCGCCGGCGAGTAAGCGACTAACTGTCGGCTATTTTGACGCTCAAGAAACGTACAATAGATATACATTTCGTGTAAACAAAAGAGATGCATATATTATTATTTAGTCGCTGACTGTTCACACCGCCGGCGAGGACTCGCTCCACAAGTTTGTCGCTGAGCGACAAGAGCTATCAAAGCTTACTCGTTCAGCGTCACTCGCTCAGTGATGCTCGCTCGGTGGCCAGAACTTATGCCGAGAGACCAACTCTTCGAACTTGAACACTCGCTTAAAACCCAGCGACCAAACTATCGGAACTACCACTCGCTACTCCGAAAGAGTTACCTCGCCCCCGGGCACTCGAGGCAGGGAGGAACAGGGGTGGGTTTTAGTCAGTAAGAGTCTGACACACCCTTCCGCTCCACCCTAGAGCGGAAGAAGTCATAGGATGATTTCCCACCCCCCAAAAAAAAAAAAAAAAAAACCACTCGCTACTCGCTGTACCAGTTTTACTTGTGCATAGAGAATTTTTACTTGTGTTTTATTTTAGTCTGAAAAAATATTTTTTTGTTTTCAGTAAAATCATCTTTTTTTTGGAAATTTTATGACCGACGGACCTTATTAACTGAGACACCATTATCAAACAGTAACATTTTTCTCATCGAATTATAATTTCTATGATACACAAAGCTGCAAATCCTGAAAATAACCCGTAACCAGTAATAACCCTTTTAAAAGAGCTCTAAAACCCACAGCCGTAACCAAAACCATTATATTTCTAAAACACAATTACATAAGACACTTTGAAGACTAGGAGAGCATAACTTTCAGCGGGCTCGCTAGCACCGGAGCAGTTGTAAAAGCATCGTAAAGACTCCTCACCTGTTCTCCATAAGGTACCAGGCGCACAGGTAATGAACCATTAATTCGCTAGAAGAGTTAGTGCACTTACCACGAACAATTGCAGATAAAGCTGTAAGAAGAAGTGTTTTTCGGGTCGTTTGGTTTGGAAGACTGAAAATTGGATGGCAGTATTTTGATTTTGGGTTTGATTTAAGTTTGTAGGTTTTAGCTAGTTTTGTGTGCAGAAATCTTGCTGAATTTTGAACAAGCTTTATGTATTTTTTTATCCTACTAATATTATAAATGCTAAAGTCTTGATGGTTAGATATTTTTTTTTGTGTGGTGGGAAATCATCCAATGACTTCTCCCGTTCTGGGTGGAGCGGGAGTGCGTGTCAGACTCTTACTGACTAAAACCAACCCCTGTTCCTTCCCTGCCTGAGTGCCCAGGGGTGCGGTAACTCATTTTCAGAATTTATCCGCTGCATGTGGATGGATTCATGAATGTATGTTTGTTACTCAATCACACCAGGACGGTTCAACGACTCTGGATGAAATGGGTACAGAGATAGATTTGGTTTAGTCTGAAATAGTAGATAGAATACTTTTTATCCCAGGAGCATGTTATCTTTTTTTGTTATTCTTCATAAGCACGCGTTTGACCACTATCTCACCTGATGGTAAGCGATGATGTGGTCGAAGATAGAGCACGCTTGCCTAGAAGTAACCTATTCACTCTTGACTTAAAGACTCCCAGGTTGTAGCTATCTAGCTAGCTAACTTGAGATGATTTTCGATTTTTACGCGGCCAAAGTCGCTGGCAGAACCTTATATATAATATTATACTAACTTCTGGCGGCTGCTTCGCCCATTTAGAAGTCAAGAATTAAAAAGGTGCTATGTCCTATTCCTGGTTGTCCAGTTCCATTCTAATCCGTTTAGCTGTTAAGATATGAAGAGGTAACTGACAGACAAACAGGCAGAGTTACTTTCGCATTTATTTTGTAATACTCGTTTATTTATTTGTTTAAAAACAAAAACCGCTGCCCCTTACTAGGAATTATTCCTGTATCGTGGGTGCGTTCAAAAACATTTAAACTCACAAACACAAGACACCCAGACCCGGAACAACTATCTGTAGGCCATACAAATATTTGTTCCGTGCGGGGATCGAAACCGCGACACGCAGCGCAGCAGCCGAACGCTCTCGTTTGATTCGTTTAAAAACAAAATGGCATTTCCGATAACTTTGTCAGTTCTGACTAGTTTATCGAAACAACAGAAAATAGTTGTTGACAAGCAAAAAAAAAAAGCCAACTAGACAACAGAATACCTAAAAGCTGTCAGGAACTGGCTCTTTTATAAAAAACTTTTATATATCTAGCACTGTTCGTATGTTTGTAAGTTGCCCGTCAAAATTTAAAAACCATTTTCGACCATTTTCGTCGGTGCGCTTGCAAAAATCTAAAATCCTGTATGTGGACTTTCTTGTTTTTTTTTAATTCGTCAATTTTGAACGCCACATCTTTTGCCAAAACCCTTATGTAAAAATTCCCACTGAAGCACGATTTTCCAAATCATTTAAGTGTTTATTTGCAACACAACAGTTATGTGAACCTAATATTCGAATACGTAAACATAAAAAGATTTTCAAACAAAGACATGTGCACGCAAAATCTGCTATGTGCATGTTACATAGCAGATTTTGCGTGCACATGTCTTTGTTTTTTTTTATGTCTGAACTCGTTACACTGTTTACGCGCTATTAGTTGTTTCGACGTAAGGTGAGAGGAAGAGATTTATAGTGCAAAATTCAACAAAGAATACACACGTAATGTTGTGACTCTTATTAATTGTAAATAAGTCAGTAACAATACTAAAACTAGAGTGCTTGAAAGATACTAGAATGAATTTGTTTGTTATAACTCAAACTTAACCTGTCTACAGAACACGCGCAAACTATAGTTAATAAATCAATTGTGTTATTAATCAACCGATTAATAACACACTGGTTTGCAGTCTCTGATGGGGCCCATCGTTGCCGGTGCCTGCATGCCTAGGGGTAGCGGATAAAATCTCAACATGAGTTACCGCACCCCTGGACACTCAGGCAGGGAAGGAACAGGGGTGGGTTTTAGTCAGTAAGAGTCTGACACGCCCTTCCGATCCACCCAGAGCGGGAGAAGTCATTGGATGATTTCCCACCCCTCCAAAAAAAACTGGTTTGCAGGTTGCTAGATAAAAGAAATTGTGAAACACAGTATAAAAATAACATACTTTTCCAGCATTCTGCGTTTTTAGATTTTTCTTAAATTTGTCAGTTATCAGATAAAACAATTCTTTCCGCCTGAAAAGTTGATAAAATCCACATACGGCTTTAGGCAAGCGCACGTACGATTTGTTGGTATCCGATTGAGTTAAAATTTAGAATTCACCTTTAATTCTGGTAGTCAGTCCCGGTGACCTGCCGCCATTTCATCCATCCAGTGTTAATTCAGTGCTTAACAGTCCGATCTATTTCACCATTTCGGTGTCAAATACCATAAGTCGAAGTCGGTTGTACTTTTTGTAAAAAAGTTTTCACGAATAGACAGAGTGATTTACGAGTAAGGCTTAGTTGTATAATTTGTACCCGTGTGAATCTGGGGCGGGTCGCTAGTGAACACCTAAAACACAATTTAAACAATGCACAATATACACAATGTTAGTTTTCATGTGTTCAATTTAACTTACTTTTTTTTTTTCGGGGGGTTGGAAATCATCCAATGACTTCTCCCGCTCTGGGTGGAGTGGGAGTGCGTCTCTTACTGACTAAAACCCACCCCTGTTCCTCCCTGCCCTGAATGCCCAGGGGCGAGGTAACTCTTTCGAATTTATCCTCAACCCCTAGGCAGGCATCGGCCATGACGGGCCCCGTCATGTATGCTGACAACTCTTTGAGGCGCGCGTGGAACACTACGCGCCGTCGACTCTCGGGCCTGGTGTTGATCGGACGGCGAGTTACTCTGGCGTCTCCTGCGGCGGCTACTGCTGAGGGCGTGAGGGCGAGGCTGTCGTTGTAGCCTCTCCCTCACCCATTCCGCCTCCTCCTTGGCGAGCATTACTGCTTCGCAGAAGGAGGAGACTGCTTCACATTCCCTCTCGCTCCGTACCATGGCCTGGACCAGGGCCGGGCGCGAGAGGTCGCTGCCGCCGATTGCCTACACGAGGACACGGTGGGGCTCGGCCCAAGCGGGGCAGATCTCCACCATGTGCTCCACCGTGTCCTCTGGGCAATTCAACTTACTGCGACGACGACAGCATGTTGGTGACGCAAACTCACAAGATATTACCCGTCCAAAACGAGTCCAACACTCACATGATACATGTACACATGCCGCTGCGCGTGAACATTCAAAAATTGAAATCTAAACAGGAACAGTAATAAAAACTCTACAGTCTTTACCGTTTTAAAATATTCATCACTTCGGTATAAGAAAACGAAATGAAAATTCATAATGAAATAACTTTTCCGCGATGTAGTAAAAGTTTAGAACAATTTTATTTATTAGAAAAGTTATAACAATATGCTCAAACTTTACTACTCTAGTTTTAACTATTTGTTAACTTTTCTATATTGAACTTTGATTTAGGTGAGATCTGTCACCTTTGGGAACTTTTCAAATGTATTTTTGTCAAAGATAAATTCGGTTTTGAGCGTAAAACGTAAATCTTGAGGATTATTGTGTTGTATACTCGTAAATTTATTGTGACAAGTGTTCGGGTTTTAAATTCGTTTTATTTATATTTTAGTTAGTTTGGTACACTGACGTACTTGGGACTTACATTACATAATTATTAAGTGCTAGGGTAACCCGCGAAATTCAAATTTTCTTACGTTTTTTTGCAATTTCGAGGTCAGTATCAGGTTGTATTAAAATATTATTCGCGGCCGTAGCAAGTACGTATTTACAGAACTGTAATAAAATTATTAAAAACATCAATAAAACATTCTAAGTTCATGTTAGTGCAGGGAATGCCAATTTTATGAAATCATGACATTTGACAACAATTCTAAAAACAGAGTTGTATTGATGATTCTAATGATTATATTTCTATAAATACATACGAGTACTTGCTACGGCCGCGAACCTTTTTTGTGCAACATACAATCTGGCACTGACCTGCAAATTGCAAAAACCGTGAGATAATTATAATTTTGCTGGCTACCTTGTACATTTTCCTTAAGATATGAAAAACATCCGGGCCTGGGGATGGCGAGTACCCGGGTCTGCGGACGGCGAGTAATGAGTAGCTCGCCGTCCGATCAGCACCAGGCCCGAGAGTCGACGGCGCCTAGTGTTCCACGCGCGCCTCAAAGAGTTGTCAGCAAACATGACGGGGCCCGTCATGGCCTATGCCTGCCCAGGGGTTGTGGATAAATTGGAAACAGAGTTACCACACCCTTGGGCACTCAGTCAGGGAAGGAACAAGGGTGGGTTTTAGTCAGTAAGAGTCTGACACGCCCTGCCGCTTCACCCAGAGCGGAAGATGTCATTGGATGATTTCCCACACCCAAAAACAAAAGGTATGAAAAACAACATTCGGTGTCTACCATCTTCAAACGATTGGCAAAAATAGAACGTTGATTTAAACAATATGTCGGGACTATAGGCGTTTTGATATTTGTAGTGCAAGTGACTGTAAAATATCTGAAATAATTTCGAATAGTGAAACATTCACACCAACACCCAAAACAAGGAAACACAGTGTCAACACTCACTTGTTTGTCGAAGCGAACTATTAGCACAGTCAAACACAGTGCACCATCTGGAAAACGGTGAATTATAAAAAGCTGTTTGCGATACTACTTGGTCCGCTGGGCCGCATTGCGGTGGGCATCCGGACGACGGTAATTACCGGTACCAACTAATTCATTACGTGAACGGGTTCCGTACTGCAATTGATGGGATCAACGCAATGCAACTGATATTTTGAGAAATTTAGAGCAAGAGTCACAGAATGTATGAAATGTATTGAGTAAGTATGTGTTTTTAATGACTCATGCCTGCTAGCTTAGACCGACGGCCAATTTTCCGGTACCAGGTGATAAAATAACATATTCCACACATTTGATTTATCAGTAAATGAGTTATGTCTAGCTCTGGGATCTCAGACTATAAAATGCAGAGACTGATGTCTATCGACTCCAAAAAAAAAAATATACTTAAAAAACATTTTTACAAGAAAAAACAAACCGACTTCCAAAAAAGAAAATACACTAAAAATTAAAAAAATAACTTTAATTTCGGAATTCGGTGTCAAAAAACGAAGAAATAAAATACAAACACCGACCGAAATTAAAGTTATTTTTTTAATCGAAATTAAATTTATTTTTCATTTTTTAGTTGTTACACCCCAGAACTAAAACCCCCATTAAAATGGAACGTGGAATTTTAACATACTCGTAATTGGAGAAAACCAAAACGTCATTTCAGTATACGTATCTTTCGTTTTAGTTAAGTTTTTCAAAAAGTGCTGAAGCAATTTCGATTAAATTTATATGGAACCACCTCGGGAGTATAATTCTTTCGGATAGAAAAAGAATTTTGAAAATCGGTCCACAACTGACAGAGAAATCGGAAGACATACATAAAAAAAAATACATACAGTCGAATATAGAACCTCCTCATTTTTCGAAGTCGGTTAAAAATAGATAAGTACGTCCCTTCGTCTATTAAATGCTTGATCGTATTTGTATGATCAAGCATTTAACAAACGAAGGGCCATACTTACCTATTTTCTCATAGTTGATATCTAGGTACGTCAACTTTCAATGAGAGCCGTTTGGAGTTGAAACACTAAGGCCATGGGGTCCGAGTGCTCATCGAGTTTTTCGGGATAACAGCAAACAGCTAGTCGACAGCCATTGAATCAGCATTGTTATTCAACGTGCCAATGCTGCCAACGTTATAAACATTTTGCCATTGACAACAATATGGATTATTTTTTTGATACCTAATGAGTTCTTTACATAAGTACATATTATTATTATCAGTTTCGGGAGGTAAAAACCTACCTATTAAGTTATATATTAGTTTAGTTACTTATACGTATATTTTTCGTATCTTTCTTAGCTAATCTTTTCATTTGATACCATTCATGGGAACGCATAAAAAATAACTAGTTCGCTATTCTTGGAGTCCGCCATATTGAATTTAGAATAATAATAATAATAATAATAATATTTATTTGTTCAAGACTTATACCTATTTACAATGAACTTAAAAATTAGGCTTATTGGCAAAATACAAAACATGTGCAACTGGGCTTAAACTAGGAGGATTCCTGTGCTATAAGCACCAGTTACTTCCGTCATGACAGAATGACATCACTTACCTAACCGTGCATTGACATCCAAACTAAACACGTGTGCAAAATTTCAGTTCGATCGGAAGCATGAAAGTGGGTCAAATTTGATATTTTTATAGTTACAGGTGATGAAAGCCTGTTAAAAATGAGTTTTTTATTTTTTTCTGAAATGGGCTTTTGTGTTCGCACAATGTAGGCACAAAATCCGGCGTTGAAGTAAAGTTTTTGAAATTTTTTAATAGGCACGCGTTTGACCACTATCTCACATGGTTACCACCATGTGGTAGAAGAAGTAGAAGCGATGATGTGGTCGAAGATGGAGCACGCTTGCCTAGAAGTAACCTATTCACTCTTGACTTAAAGACTCCCAGGTTGTAGTTATCAGGAAACACAGACTCTGGCAGGGAATTCCACTCCCTAGCTGTACGCTCAATGAATGTGTTCTCAAAACGTTCGTGCGTGTGGGTGGGATGTCGACCATGTACCGGTGGCGTATCGCCGTTTTCTTAAATCTTCATTTTTTATGTAACCAGGTACATAAGAACAAGTTGTTGGTCGTGATTTCAAACCCAGGCAGGCGCTTTACTTTGTGTAAATTATTTCATCAACACTGCTCTCACAACGGTGAAGGAAAACATCGCTCGTGAGGAAACCGGCATGTCCTAGAAACATAATTTCGAAGACATGTGACATCCACCAATCCGCATTAGCCCGCGTGGTGGATTACGGCCCACACCCTCTCACAGAGAGGCGGCCTGTGCCCTAGCAGTGGACACATTAAAAGGCTGATGATGATGTATACAGGTACTTAGGTACATAATTTTACTGGACTTGGATAAATAACCTAAAGGCTTAAGTCTAAAAGTTTTAAAGCTTAAGGTTTCACTAAATATTATGACACAAAGTTCCCATCTGTCTGTCTGTCTGTTTGCGATAAACTCAGAAAATACTGAATGGAGGTTCATGCTGTTTTCACCTACAGATTAATGCGGAAAGCTTTGCTCTATAGTTTACATCCGTGCGAAGCTACAGCGATGGAATTCCAGTTAAAAAGATTAGGTACCTAAAACCAAACCAAGTTAGAATTCAATTTTCAAACCGTTAAATACTGTTAATGCAGAAACCGTAGTAACAAAATGTAACTATTAAATTGTTAACCTCGAACTCGATAGATGGCGTTGGCGTCAAATTAAAAGTCGCTATGGTTTCGTTACCACGATTTGGTTGGGCTCGAGTAAATTTTAAGCAAATATATAACCAGCTTAGATCAGGACACAATTTGGTTTTATTTCAAATCTCAACCCTATTAGTGTTCCCACAAGTGTTAGTACAAAAATTACCAGCTCGGTAATAAACATTGGTCCATCGACCCTGGATCAGACCCAGAAAGTCTGAATTTTTTGAAGTTAGCGGTGCCAGCTTTGGACCGCTCCCCAGAGTACTCGCAGTGGATCGCTGCGGCAGGAGTACCGGGCATCCCGCAGAGACAGCAACAGCTTTGTCCAGCAAGTGGACGAAGCTCAGCCGCTGTGGAATTGTTAGTTCAACGTGTCGCGGCAGAAGACGCCACCAGTAGTTCAACAGAAGATCAGTAATCAAGTTTAGGCGACAACTTCGTGTTGTGTTGTATCAAAATGTACCTACTAGCAACATCTATGTGATGGTATGTGTAATATACCTTTTTATATATCATGCTTGCTACTATTATAGTTATCTGTGGTATCATGTATTATATTATAGGTGAAGGTAGAATAAAAAAAACCAGTCTGCACTGAATTACCGACGCGTTTACTTTAGGTTATGGGCTTATCCCAGATTTTCCAAGTTTTAGCAGTATTTAAGTGAATAAACAGTTCGTTTTTCGATACGGTCGTGTTGTGCAAGATGTCAACAAACTATTTAGCCAGTGTGCCTAAGTTAAAGGGCAGGGAAAACTATGATGAGTGGACTTTTGCAGTTGAAAATTTACTCGTATTGGAAGGCACGTTACATTGTGCGAAGCCAGTGGAGGGAAAAGAAATCAAACCCGAAGATGATGCCAAGACGCGGGCAAAATTATCCCTAACCATCGATCCAGCTTTGTACGTGCACATCAAGAAGACGACGACTTCGAAAGAGTTGTGGGATAGACTCAAATCCCTGTTTGATGACTCAGGTTTTTCGAGGAAGATTTCGTTGCTGCGTCACTTGATTTCAATAAGACGAGAAAATTGTAAAAATATGACCACCTACGTGACTCAAATTGTGGAAACATCCCAGAGATTGAGTGGCACTGGTTTTGAGATAACAGATCAGTGGATCGGGTCATTGATGCTGGCAGGATTACCAGATAGATTTTCGCCAATGATAATGGCCATAGAACATTCGGGAATTCAAATCACAGCTGACGTCATCAAGACAAAACTGATGGATTCGGAACCGCTAGAGATGTCAGCAATGACGTGTAACGAAACGCAGAATTCTGAATCGGCGTTTGCTTCAAAATGGGCGAAACAAAAACCCAGACCTGGCAACACCAATCAGGGCGGGACGTCAATGTCGAATGTCAAACTTGTCAAAGTGACAGGAGGAAATAAAAACATAACCTGTTACAAATGTAAAACTCCGGGCCATTATCGAAATCAATGTCCAATGGTGGAAAAATCAAGCAAAAATAAACCCACAAATGCATTTAGTGCAGTTTTCCTGAGTGCTAAATATGGGAAAGACGAGTGGTACGTAGACTCGGGAGCCAGCGCTCACATGACGGCTGTCGAAAGTTGGTTGCAAGAAGTTTCGAGTGCACAGAATTATCCCAAGATAATGGTGGCAAATCAAGAAAAACTTCAAGTTACGTGCAAAGGCAATGTGAGAATATCAACGCAGCAAGGCTATGATGTAAAAATCAAGGATGTTTTATGGGTTCCTAAGCTGACGACAAACTTATTGTCAGTAAGTCAATTAATAAAAAATAACAACAGTGTTTCCTTCTCAGACAGTCAGTGTTCCATATACAATGCGAAGAAAGAACTGGTAGCTGTTGCTAATTTAACTGACGGTGTGTACAAGTTAGAAATATGTACTACACCAGCGACAAAGTGTTTCATTGCCAAAGACAGTGCATTGTTGTGGCATAGAAGGTTAGGACATATAAACACGAATGACTTGGTTAAAATGAAGAATGGCGCCGTGGAAGGTGTTAGCTATGAAGGCAGCTGCGAGATGACAAAATCAAACTGTATAGTTTGTTGTGAAGGGAAACAGTCCCGTCTGTCATTCTCCACAGGCACAAGAGCAACGGAAGTGCTAGAAGTTGTGCATCCCGATGTGTGCGGGCCGATGGAAACAAAATCAATAGGATCGGCAAGATACTATTTACTTTTTGTAGATGACTACACCCGCATGTCATTTGTGTATTTCATGAAAGAAAAGAGTGAAGTGTTTAAATATTTCACAGAATTCAAATCAATGGTGGAAAAACAGAAGAATGCCAATATCAAGGTGTTACGGACAGATAATGGTGGAGAGTATTGCTCAAGAGTGATGGAAGATTTTTTGAAAATATCAGGCATCCTACACCAAAAAACCAACCCCTACACACCAGAACAAAATGGTATGTCTGAGCGAAACAATAGAACAATTGTTGAGAAGGCAAGATGTTTGTTGTTCGATGCCAAGTTAGATAAAAAGTTTTGGGCAGAGGCGGCATCCACAGCTGTCTACTTGAAAAACCGTTCTATAGCATCAGGTCTGAATGACAAAACGCCTTATGAGATGTGGTATGGCAAAAAACCTAAAATGAGCCATATACGCATTTTTGGAAGCCCAGTTATGGTGCATATTCCCAAAGAAAAGAGGACCAAATGGGACAAGAAAGCTCGGCAGCACATTCTTGTTGGTTACTCAGAGTATGTAAAGGGATATAGAGTTTATGATCCTGTTAAAAACCAAGTCACTACCAGCCGAGATATTGTAGTGATGGAAAGAGCAGTGCCAGGAGGAAAGTCAGCAGCCAGTGAAGCGACATGGCATGTGGAAGAAGAGTTTCCTGTTCCAGAAGAAGGTTATCGTTCAGTGGGGGATCGTAAAAATGAAGAACGATCTGAATCTGAGACTCAATACAGCTCGGACAGTGAATCATCACAGCAAACATTTTATGAAGCAGAGGCTGATGATACCTATGTTCCAGAAATTTCATCGTCTAGCAGCAGTCCAATCGAGACGTCAGAACCTGACTCAGAAAGCTTCAACAGACCAAGGAGGGAGCGGCGGAAGCCTGAAAGGTACAATCCAGGCTTATTGGCCACTGCAGATCCTGAACAAACGCTGACTGAAGCCTTGAGTGGTCCTGAGAGTGTACAATGGAGGAAGGCGATGGATGATGAGCTTGAGTCATTCCGGAAGAATGAAGTGTATGAGCTCGTAGATGCCCCAAATGGAGCTACAATAGTACAATGTCGGTGGGTACTCAAGAAAAAGTTTAAAAGTGATAGTGAAGTGCAATATCGTGCGCGATTAGTTGCTAAGGGTTTTACCCAAAAACGTGGAATTGACTATGATGAGACTTTTTCACCGGTTGTGCGGCACTCTACACTGAGGTTATTGTTTGCATTAAGTGTAAAAATAGGACTAGACATTACTCAGTTAGATGTTAAAACTGCTTATCTAAATGGTTACTTGAAAGAGGCTATTTACATGTGTGTACCTGATGGTTTTGCATCTAAAAAGGATGGGAAAGTTTTTAAGCTCAAAAAGGCAGTGTATGGTTTAAAACAATCCGCCTTAGCTTGGTATGAGAGAGTCAGAGATGTACTGTGTAAACATAATTTTAAAATCTGTACACAAGAGCCATGTTTATTTGTAAAGATGAGTAAAGATGTAAAAGTCATAATAGCATTGTATGTAGATGATTTCCTAATCTTTTCTAACAATGAGAGTGAAACTGTAAAGTTAAAATGTATTTTAAATTCTGAATTTAAAATTAAAGATTTAGGTGAGGTTAAGCACTATCTAGGAATGAACATTAATATAAACAGAGACTGTAATCACTATGAGATAACTGTTGATCAGCAACAGTATATAGAAGAATTATTGCAGACATTTGAAATGACTGATTGTAAAACAGCTGATACACCTATTGAGAAAAAAATTAATGTAACAAAGGCAGAAAAATGTACATCAGGCATTAGCTATCAAAAACTTATAGGATGTCTTATGTATCTCGCAGTCATGACAAGACCTGATATAGCCTACTCTGTTAGCTATTTAAGCCAATTTAATACTAGCTACAGTGTTGAACATTGGAACTATGCTAAAAGGGTTCTGAAATACTTAAAGAAAACTAAAATGTATTGTTTAAAGTTTAGTAGTCAGGGAGAGGGCTTGCAAGGTTTTGTAGATGCTGATTGGGCCAGTGATAGCTTGGATAGAAAATCTTACACAGGATTTTGTTTTGTTATGTCAGGCTCAGCTATTTCATGGCAGAGCAGAAAGCAGAGAGTTACAGCCCTTTCGAGCACAGAGGCTGAATATGTTGCGCTTTCTGAAGCTTGTAGGGAAGCAATATATTTAAGAGAACTTTTATGTGAGCTAACTGGATCTTTGGTAGCAGTTAACTTGAATTGTGACAATCAAAGTGCATTGAGGATGGCCACAAATCATCAATGCCACAATAGATCAAAGCATATTGATGTTAAACATCATTTTGTACGCGAGACAATAAAAAGTGGAAAGGTAGAGATTAATTATTTACCTACAAATGAAATGCCTGCGGATTTATTGACCAAAGGTCTTGGTATTATTAAACACTACAAGTTTATGAAAAATTTAGGTATTGTTCAAATTTAATATTAGGTAGGTACCTACTTTGTACCTATGTTTATATTTTTGTTATGTGTTATGGTACTTAGTTTATTTTGATAAGTGGAGGTGTTGTGTTGTATCAAAATGTACCTACTAGCAACATCTATGTGATGGTATGTGTAATATACCTTTTTATATATCATGCTTGCTACTATTATAGTTATCTGTGGTATCATGTATTATATTATTATTAGGTGAAGGTAGAATAAAAAAAACCAGTCTGCACTGAATTACCGACGCGTTTACTTTACTTCGTTCAGCAAGGTGAACGAAATCGACGTCAACAACCGGCAGTTGAAGTTCCAAGTGACGCCACAGAGGGCGCCACCAGTGATACACTACGAAACCGACTTGGAAGTGTGAGTGAAGTGCAAACGTGAGTACAATTTAATAAAATATACTAATAGCAGTGATTTTAAGAAGATTTTGCCAAGCAATTTTGAACTTTATTTTGAAGGAAGGTATAGTTAAGAACAGGAAAAAAAAAAAAAAAAAAACAAAAAAAACAAAACAGCCCACAGAAAATAGACGCGAATTCGTAGCAAAAAATAAAATCTGTTTTAATTGTTTGGGCAGCAATCATAGAGTATCCGACTGTAAAAAGCAAACCGTCTGTAAAGTTTGCAACAAGCGCCACCATTCATTGTTGCACCCGAATGGAGAGCCTAACGGAGAGAATGAAGTCCGAGATGTTACCGTAAACCCGGCTACAGATAACACAAGTTTTTCAGCTAGTGTTAATCCGATAGTCGCATGCTTGTCTACGGGCAAGGTCTCTAAACCCAGACAGGTTTTATTAGCCACAGCGTTAATAAAAGCCGAGTCCAAAACGGGTGAATTTCAAACAGTTAGAGCATTATTAGACCAAGGTTCACAGGCTTGTTTTATTACAGAGGCCACAGTCCAACTTCTTAGACTGAAGAAAATTCCAGTCAGAGGTCTCGTGTCAGGCTTAGGTGACGATAGATCGACCATTGCAAGGCACATGGTAAATCTGACAATTGAGTCAACAATTGATCGCGATTTCCAAATCAAAATAAACGCCTACGTTTTGAGTAAGATCACCTCATACTTGCCTGAGAAAAGTGTAAACACAAGTTCATTGGATTGGATTGCCCTAATCAATCTGCGTCTAGCAGATCCTAATTTCAACACACCCAATAGAATAGATATTCTTTTGGGTGCAGATGCTTACTGCTACATTTTGAAGGAAGGTATAGTTAAGAGTCCATCCGGCACTCTCATCGCACAGAGCACCACCTTAGGGTGGGTCCTTTCAGGTGTAGCCAGTCCAAATAGTGAGAGTTCAAAACTTCATAGAAAAAATATAAAGGTACATTGTGCACAGTTCAATGAAGATGACATTTTAAAGAAATTTTGGGAGATCGAAGAACAAAACTAGTACAAAGAGATTACTTAATCCAGAAGAGCAACGGTGTGAAGAATTCTATATTAAAACAACTAAGAGAGATGATACAGGCAGATATATTGTACGACTGCCATTCCGAGACGAAGAACCTGCTTGTAAAGGCGGACGTTCACGTGATATAGCTGAAACAAGATTTAAATCATTAGAAAAAAGATTAAGTAAGGATACAGATTTAAAAGAAAAATATACAGAGGTAATTAAGGAATACTTACAATTAGGACACATGAGACCTGTAAAAGCTGAGGATAGTAATAAAGACAAAGCCGTTTATTTACCACACCACGCGGTAATAAGAAACGACAAGATCACGACAAAGGTTCGTGTTGTTTTTAACGCCTCAGAAAGGAATAAGAACGGAGTGTCACTAAACGACACTCTAATGGTAGGACCAACTCTTCAAGCAGATTTAAGACACACTGTTTTAAGATGGAGAATGCATGCTATTGGTATAGTGGCGGACATAATAAAAATGTATCGTCAAGTTAGAGTGGCCGATGAAGATGCTGCCTTCCAGCGAATACTCTGGCGAGACGATCCTGAAAAGCCGGTCATAGATTATGAGCTGATAACGGTGACTTTCGGGACAGCCTCTGCACCATACCAAGCAGTTAGATCGCTCCATCAGGTCTCATATGATGAAGGAGACAAATTCCCACTTGCAGCAGACAGAGTTTTAAATTGTTTTTATATGGACGATTTAATGACTGGATGTAACAACATTGAAGAGGGTGTAGAAATCTGTAATCAAATGGTAGAATTATTGGGAAAGGGAGGATTTACATTACAGAAATGGAATAGTAATAATCAGCAATTGCTAGATAAAATAAGCTCTATAGATAGGAATGAAGGAATTCGGCAAACAGGTCAAATAAGCATAAAACATGAGGTCATTAAGAATAAGGACAAACAGGACATGATAGTAAAAGAAAAGGATATAAATGATAAGGACAGAGAAATTAAACTAGATACTACTACAAAAATCTTGGGACTTACCTGGAACCGCTACGAAGACTCCTTTCAATATGCGGTAAATCTCTCACCGTTGACGACGGCACCTGTAACAAAAAGATCTATAATATCAGACATAGCTCGTTTGTTCGACCCATTAGGATGGTTAGCTCCTAGTGTGGTTGTAGCAAAGGTGTTCATCCAGAAGTTATGGCTCGCAGGTGTTAGTTGGGATGAGGAGTTAACTACGGAACTAATAACAGAGTGGAGTACCTACCGCGAAGAGTTAAAATTGCTTACCAAGGTTCGAATCCGTCGTTGGCTTGGGACTAGTTCAACAGATGATCTGGAATTGCAAGGTTTTAGTGACGCCTCAAAAGTTGCATACTCAGCCGTCGTTTACTTGCGGGTAATTGATACCACAGGCAACGTTCATGTTTCATTGTTAGTTGCAAAAACAAGAGTTGCCCCAATTAAACAAGTCAGCATTCCTCGATTGGAGTTATGTGGAGCAGTACTCTTAGCAAAGCTATTGACAGAGTCCGCAGAGGTCTTAAATATACCAAAGGAAAAGATTTCAGCGTGGACTGATTCTACAGTAGTGCTATCATGGCTTAACAGCCATCCTAGCCGGTGGAAAACGTTTGTTGCGAATCGGACTGCTGAAATATTGGGTGCAATGAGTTCGTCTCAATGGTTTCATGTGTCGACCAAAGGTAATCCAGCAGACTGCGCTTCAAGGGGAATACTACCCAGTTCATTGGTTAATAATGAGTTGTGGTTTTCTGGACCTCCATTCCTGAAAAACAAAATAATTAAGTACAAAAGGCCAAAGGATTTAAAAATAGATTTAGAGCAAACAATAAAGGCTCATGCAGCCGTAATGCCAGAGCACGTAGTTCTCGAAAATTATTCTAGTCTACGAAAATTGGTTAAAGTAATTGCGTATTGCCGACGATTTTTAAAGAAGGACAAATACAATAGTAAATATTTAGAGAATCAAGAAATAGAAGCAGCATTAGAAACCTGTATAAAGAAGACACAAACAGAGATATTTACAACAGAATTTACACAGTTAAAAGAAAAAGGATATTTAAATATCAAATCTAGCAAACTGAAGTCACTTTGCCCGTTTCTTGACACAAAGGGTATCATAAGAGTTCGAGGACGACTTGCAAAGTCGGAACTGGATGAAGATTCAAAACATCCGATAGTCCTACCACATTCTAGCCATCTGACTCATCTTATAGTTGCAGATGCGCATGAGAAAACACTGCATGGTGGTCCTCAGTTGCTGTCAAACTTTTTGAGGTCAGCCTATTGGATAATAGGTGCTAGATCTCTAATCCAACAACATGTTCGCAAATGTGTTATTTGTGCAAAACAAAGGGCTAGCGTCAGAAATCAATTAATGGATGATCTTCCATCAGTCCGGTGTAGACCAGCAAGACCATTTTTGCATAGCGGAGTGGATTATGCTGGACCGATAAACCTAAGAACGACAAAAGGCCGTGGTCATCGGTCATACAAAGGCTATATATGCCTTTTCGTTTGTATGTCCACACGCGCCCTTCACTTAGAGGTCGCCAGTGATATGAGCACACAGGCATTTTTAGCTGCCTTTCGGCGATTTGTGTCGAGACGAGGTCACTGTGCTAAATTGTGGAGCGATAATGGCACCAATTTCGTAGGTGCCTCCAGAGAATTACAGCAGTTGGCCTCTATACAGCCAGAAATAGCAGAACACCTGGAAGCAAACCATACTGAGTGGCATTTTATACCACCTCATGCTCCCAATTTCGGTGGTCTTTGGGAAGCAGGTGTAAAATCCACAAAGTTTCACCTTAAAAGGGTAATCGGCGACTCTACACTTACGTACGAGGAAATGTCTACACTCCTCAACCAAGTGGAAGCATGCTTAAATTCGCGGCCGATAAGCGTTATTAACTTTGCTGATCCTGGTGAACCCCTGCCGTTAACCCCTGGACATTTTCTGATCGGCGAACCGATAGTTAATGTGCCAGATAAAAATTATGAAAGCTCAAATGTAAATTACTTGACTCGGTGGCAATTAGTTCAACGAATGATGCAGTCTTTTTGGAAACGATGGTCCCAAGAGTATTTGTCAAATCTCATGAACAGATACAAATGGTCTTCACAAGTTGCGGAGCCTAATATCGGGGACATTGTTTTGATTAAGGAAGATGATTTACCACCAAGTCGTTGGTTGTTGGGACGGGTTGTGGAGAAGCATCCCGGTGATGATAACATCACCCGTGTGGTCACATTGCGCACTAAATCTTCTACAATTAAGAGACCAACTTCCAAATTATGTGTTTTACCAATAGCTCAATGAATTGTTTATTTTTTTTTATCAAGTTTATATAAAACTTCTGCAGATCAAGTCATTAATGATAATTTTAAGATCAAATGTTTATTTACAACATGTTTTATTTTATACATTTAGAGGTTAATTTTTACTTTGTATAAATCTATAGCGGATATTTTAAACATACACAAAGTGCAACTTTTACAATTGTTTAAGATATTTTGAACTGTTGAAGACTGTTTTGTTATTTTTCTCCTAGATTTACGTAGTATTATTATTATAATTATGATAAATTGAAAAATTTTAGACTTAAAAATAATTTAAGAAGGACATTCCGTCACTAAATGTCCTTGGTGGGCGGTATGTTAATGCAGAAACCGTTTTTTTTTTTTTTTTTGGGGGGTGGGAAATCATCTAATGACTCTTTCCGCTCTGGGGTGGAGCGGAAGGGCGTGTCAGACTCTTACTGACTAAAACCCACCCCTGTTCCTCCCTGCCCTACGCGCCCGGGGGCGAGGTAACTCTTTCGAATTTATCCTCCACCCCCGGGCAGGCACTGGCCGTGGCAGGCCCCGTCCTTTGCTGACAACTCTTTGAGGCGCGCGTGGAACACAACGCGCCGTCGACTCTCGGGCCTGGTGCTGATCGGACGGCGAGTTACCCGCTACTCGCCGTCCGCAGGCCCGGGATGCAGAAACCGTAGTAACAAAATGTAACTATTAAATTGTTAACCTCGAACTCGATAGATGGCGTTGGCGTCAAATTAAAAGTCGCTATGGTTTCGTTACCACGATTTGGTTGGGCTCGAGTAAATTTTAATCAAATATATAACCAGCTTAGATCAGGACACAATTTGGTTTTATTTCAAATCTCAACCCTATTAGTGTTCCCACAAGTGTTAGTACAAAAATTACCAGCTCGGTAATAAACAAATACACTAGGATTTTTTTTCGGACAAACTATTTAAATTTTCACTCTCCGCTCATACGAGTATGTGTCCACTTTCTGCTTCGTATAGTAAGCAATGTGGAAATGAGTCCCTGTGTTACAGGATTACAAAAACGTGACCAATATTATACCACTTTTTAGGGTTTTTAACCTCGAACTCGATAGATGGCGTTGGCGTCAAATTAAAAGTCGCTATGGTTTCGTTACCACGATTTGGTTGGGCTCGAGTAAATTTTAAGCAAATATATAACCAGCTCAGATCAGGACACAATTTGGTTTTATTTCAAATCTCAACCCTATTAGTGTTCCCACAAGTGTTAGTACAAAAATTACCAGCTCGGTAATAAACAAATACACTAGGATTTTTTTTCGGACAAACTATTTAAATTTTCACTCTCCGCTCATACGAGTATGTGTCCACTTTCTGCTTCGTATAGTAAGCAATGTGGAAATGAGTCCCTGTGTTACAGGATTACAAAAACGTGACCAATATTATACCACTTTTTAGGGTTTTTTTTTTTTTACGTCCGAATAATAAAAAACGGAACCCCGGCTAAAATTTGTCGTAGGTCACTCAGGTATATAAGTTATCATAAAATAGTTATAAATAGGCATATACGCATATAATTTAAAGAAGATTCTACAACTTTCTACGAATATTCTAGATGTCTTATTAAATATTAATTTTATTAACTTATTTGTTTGTTAATTATAGTTTGCAATTTTTTTTTTATTAATGTAACATGTAATCTTACGTCTTTCGAGTAATTAAAGTGTAAATTTTAATAAATAGCTCAAAATTGTATATAATAATTTAAAAAAAAAATCGGATTCGAGTTTTTTTGCATTTTCTGAGAAGATTTACTATAGTAAAATATTTTTTTTTCACCATCGGAAAGTAGAGATTTCAACGAACAGAAAGCATACCAAGTTTTTGAAAAAAGCTGATATTTTGACGGGTGAATTTTCGATTGAAAATTAGGGTGCTTTTTCGATATTAATTCAAAATAAGGTGAAAAAATAAATATTTTTAATCAAATAAACTACTGCGAATTTGGGACATAAAAAGGTGTTTTCGCCAAATTTTGTGATTTTTTTTTTTTTTGTAAAAGATAAAAATAAAAAACCAAAAACTTGGCTTTTCGAATTTTTCACATAAATTTTGAGGTTATGTGAAAAAAGTGTAAGTTCAAAAGTTTTAGATCTTTTTATTACCTACAACTTTACCATTTGATTTTTTTCCATAGGACTTTTAGTTTTACCGGAAATCGAGATAAACCGTTTTTTACCCTTAAAAACTCACCCCCTTCCCCTTCCCGACCTCAGATCGCCCGTAAATTATTTTTCCTTTCATTTTTGTAATATTCTCCTCCTTTTCTAATAGGTTTCATCCTACTATTATTATTTTTTTGGTTTTAAAAATTATCGACCCTGGTCTAACTGGGTTGAGGTCAGATAGGCAGTCGCTCCTTGTAAAATACTGGTATTCAGCTGCATCCGGCTAGACTGGAAGCCGACCCCAAGATAGTTGGGAAAAGGCTAGGTAGATGAGGTAGATGATGACTCCTGGCGGAGTGGTCATGGTTATGGATCGTCTGATGGGTTAGTTGCAGCTTTTGCAAGACTTCTTCATCTCTCTCTATTGGTGGCACTGCGTGAAATTTATTTTATACCGTCCATATCAATTAAAATATGTGTACACAAAATTTCACGTACGTGCTGTTGAGCATTGAAGAGTTCGTTTATCTGGAGCTAATCCTGGATGTCAATTCTTGTCATGCTTATCATAATAATGCATTGTCGCCAGAACTAAAGGTGGATGCAAGATTTCAGCTCAATCAGACCAACAAACAGTCGAAAAATGGTTTGCGAATTTTGACGAACAACTTACAAATATACACACGAACAGTTTAATAAAAGTTTGAACCTTACAAGCGGTTGATACTTAAAAACTCATACCTAAATTAAAACTTTTGAAAACCCGTGAAAAAAAAAAATTACACAATTTTTACTCACAATCTGAAGCGGAGCGTTATATTTTTAAAGTTCTCGGCTTGATATACGAAACTCCTCACAGTGGAATTCTTAATTAGTGTTGACTTTTAAAATTAAATTCACAGTGGTCACCGCCTGCAGCTTTCTGACAAAATAAAAAAAAACTTTAGGTACCTATATCGGGTGTAAAAAGACAGTTTCCGAAGACGAAAGCCACATATTCTACCAATTATTTGGATATTTTTTTCCACTAGACCATACCTCTATATTCAATGGTTCTGGAGCTATTGAAGATCAAAGTCGTAATTTTTTTTATTACTTTTGCACTAAAATGAATTCAGAGTTTTATTACTAAACTTTTTCCAAACAGAACAGAATTTTCGAAATTACGCATAATATGAAGTTACAAAAACGCAATTAATATCAAACGTATCCGACAAGTACCTATGTGGCTTTAAGCCAAGGAGCGGGGTTTAACTCCACTTGCCTGGGTTCGCGTTACATTTAGTGCAATAAAAAATTGATAGTTTTCTTTTTCCTAAAAATACACATTTTACAAAGGAACATAAATACAAAACAATTTGACTAGTAAATAGGAATTAATCAAAGAAAAAGAATATCGTTGGTACATGTTCTATTGAAAAATCCTTGTTTCACAGACATTTCGTCATTTATGAGAAATATTTTAGTACCATTCTATTCCATTTGTCCAGTACATTTGGTTGTATCTTAATTCGTTCTTTTTAGTTTCTATTTTCATATCATCTAAAATCAGACTTCAAAATAAATGAGGTTCTCTATTCGTTTGCATTTTTGTCCGAAAGAGGTTCACTCTGAATGTTCCCATTTAAACTTCGTAAAGTTCTGATGATGACTTTTGGAGACAGACAACGGAACTCTTCAATAATTTTCTATATTTAGTTTAAAAAAAATCTAAAACACACTTAGTTTTTTATTTTTCGAATATTCTTCTTAGCAAACCCTTATAATTGATACTCATATTATGGAAATGCATAAAAATAACTAGTCTGCCATCTTTGGGAGTTCGCCATATCAAGAATGACGTAACTTAGGTAACCATTTTTATTTTCGAGGGGTTGGGAAATCATCCAATGACTTCTCCCGCTCTGGTTGGAGCGTGAGGGCGTGTCAGACTCTTACTGACTTTATAGTCAGTATTGTTGTCTTTATAGTCAGTAGGGTTGTGTTATCACAACCCTGTTCCTTCCCTGCCCAAGTGCCCAGGGGCGCGGTAACTCTGTTTTGAATTTATCCACGACCCCTGGAACTTAGCTAACCATGAATTGTCATCGGTCATTGATAAGTGTGCGAAGTTTCAATTCAATCCAACGTTTAGAAGTGGGTAAAAATCACGTTCAAAGATTCTGTTACATAGATACATACCAAGATAATAAAAGCGTGTTAAGGCGCTATTAGCTGCCAACGACTTTGAGTGGTTAGCTTGCGTGTTCTGCGCTGAGCTCACGTAACGCGTCGTATGTCCACCCAGTAATAGGACTCGCCATCAAGGAGCGCTATCCGAAATTAGACGCATTATTAATTTATTACACATAAAACAACAAGTATTAAACTAAAACACTGAGACTAAATTATAAATAATTAAATGATCTTTAAAATGGCAGAAGTTTCATAAAAATACGCTTTATAGTTTTTGCGTGATTCTCAATTTTTTATCCGAGTTAGACACAACTTTGCAAATTAATTACACTATGTTATAAAAATATAATTTCAAATATTCTGAGATCAAATTACGACGAAAATTGTCTAGAGTAACATATATTTTTTTCAAAGAAATAAGACAAGTCGTTTAGACGTGATGTTCAATTAAAAACCATTAAAAGTCGTATAACTGCGCCTTAATAAATGACAGCGAATCTCACGCGACTACTGCTATGCATTATTTACACAATCACATAACATTACATCACGCCATCACATAACATTACATCACGCCTATACCCTCTAAAGGGGTACGCAGATGTTTACCCTAATTTCACCAACTATGTTCAAATTCCATGTTACTAGGGTTTTCAATTTGGCACAGCTTTACTATGTAGTTTTAGTTAGGGGGTATAACAACTAAAAATTGAAAAAGAAAAATCTTGTAATGTAATATATTTTGTGTTGTATTTTTTAGTAAAAACAAAATTCTATGTAAAAATACTACAGCTGTTACGTTTGAGCATGTCAATAGCGGTCATTGGTCAATGACCGCATCTACATTTATTAACTTTCTTTATTTAAAATCGGACATCAAACTGTCCTAAATTTTCATTTAATTATTTATAACTAGCTGACCCGGCAAACGTTGTTCTGATATTAAAAAAATGGGGGGGGGGGGGGGGGTAGGAAGGTAAAAAATACTTTACGACCTGTTCTCACACCTACCAAATATACAAAAAACCAAAAAGTGCCACTCCGGGAGTGCCGACAGAAGTGAAAACTTGAACAAAAATGCCCAACGCTCGAAGAAGTTTTCACTTCAAAAAACTTTTTTACAAAAAAATAGAACCGACTTCCAAAAAAACAAAAAGTGCAAAATAACTTTAATTTCGGGAGTCGGTGTTTCTGGTTTTGTTACTTCGTTTTTTGACACCGACTTCCGAAATTAAAGTTATTTTGCACTTTTTGTTTTTTTGGAAGTCGGTACTATTTTTTTGTAAAAAAGTTTTTATTTTTCACTTTTTAGTTGTGTTTCTCCATTAAATTGTATTAACAATAGATATCTAGGCGATAGCAGCAATCGCGGTTGATTTGCTGTCATTTTTTGAAGAGTTCCGTTGTCTGTCTCCGAAACACATCATCAGATCAATATAAAATTTAAATGGGACCATTTCGGGACACACTCCTTTCGAACAAAAAAATAATTTTGGAAATCCGTCCATAAATGACGGAGTTATGCCCGAACATACATAAAAAAAAAAAAAAAATACAAACATCCGAATTGATAACCTCCTCCTTTTGGAAGTCGGTTAAAAAATTATTAAAGTCGGTCGAGCCGTTTCGGAGGAGTGCAACTACAGACACCGTGACACGAGATTTTTATACATTAGAGAATATGTCGTGACCCGTCGTGATACTCAACACCTCTGCAAGTAAAAAATTATAGGTACATAGCTTATTGTTCTGATTCCAATTCCAACAGAGGAAAGGGCTGTTCCAATACTTATTACAGTAAAAGATCTGTATAATACTGAGAAGAAGATGAAAAAATGTCCGAAATTAATTAGGGTAGAAATAATTTCGAAAATTCCAGGTCTTTCCAGGTAAGTCCCATTTATCCAAATAGCGTAATAACAAAGAATTCCTGGACGGCTGCAAATCCAGGAGAACGCGGAGAGTTCAGACACACCTATCATGAGACTTAACGCCCAACGCGGCGTGATCCGTGATTTCCCTCGGGGCAGCGGTACCGCGCCGGGTACAGATGTGCTAGGATTTGGATACGCTAGTTTTTGGTCTTAGTCTTTACAATAACTAATTTATTTATCATTAATTTTATTAATCATTGTAAGTAAATGTAAGGACTGTGGGTTATTATTATTATAATTTTTCTTCTCCTTATTCCAGTAAATTTTAACGATGTCTGACAGTTTGAGTACTTTTGCGGCCTACCCAAATGTCCTTTCTTTGGTATTGTTCGTCGAGTCATTGAGCTCGACCTTAGTAGTTCTAAGTTGAGCTAGTCGACTATTGACAAATGCTTGCACTGAGTGGATAGGTCCACTCAAATATGTGTGATTCTATCTTCACAAGACCACTACAGACACTAAGCTGCATAGTCCTCTTATAGCACAAAGTGAATGCAAGAACTATGTAGGTCGTTATTTTAACGGTAACGTAGATTTTATGATTGTCTGGCAGTTTGAGTAAATTTTCGGCCTACCCAAACGTCTTTACTTTGGTATTGTTCGTTAGTTCGTTGAGCTCCTCAAAGCTCTGAGTTGAGCTTCACGTTAAGTGACAAATGCTTGCACTGTCTGGACAGGTCCACTCAAATCTGCGTGTTGCTTTCCTCAAAAGCTCATCCCACGACATTGACGTACATGGTTTTCATATGATTTGACCAGTTTAGATTGTATGGACATTAAAAGAAACTGACCTCTGAATTTTTAATTGTTTCGGTGTTTCTTCTCAGGGTAGTCAGCTAGAAAACACCGGCCTCATCTGGCTTAAACTGACAAAAAAAAATGTTGACGTATAAAAGTGTTGTTAAAAACTATTTACAAAAATAAAATCAAGTATAATTTATGTACATGAAACAAAAATATACTTAACTAACTAAAAATACTCAAAAAAATTCAGTCGAAAAATTCCTATGCATTGCTGTCGACGGATAATGGGTCCAAAAGACTGGCGGTATTGCCACGTTGTATGGAAATGCTTATTCAGCCCTTGGGTCAAGCGAAGTGTCAACAAGGCGTTTAGATAGTTCTTTAAACAATTTGTGAGCACTCGGACCCCACGATCCGAGATTTCAAACTTAAACGGCTCGAAAATATAATTACCAACAAGGTTATTTTGCTTTAGTAAATATTTCCGTCGCAGGCTTTACAAGTATTTTTTTTTTTTTGTTCAAGTTTATATTTTGTTGCTCTTCTTCTGATTGCTGATTACTAGAACTACTTCTGTTTTTTTATTTATATTCTTGCTAGTTCTTTAATTCCTATATTTTATAGGCGTCCGTCCGTAAATGGAGATTTCTTCATTCAACCATCAGTCAGCGTACTAGACGATCAGTTATCCGTCAGTCCTTGTCTGTGGCCAAACTGACAGCAAAGACTTGTCGTGTAATGGACGCCTTAGTCCATCTTGGTTTGAGATCTCAAATGTGGTGCTGGGCCTCTAAAATCTGAACTGCTTCTCGCAATTCAAAGTCACCGTGATCTTTTTGTTATTTTGAAAGATAGCAATGAACAGAACTTATAATTCCAATAAATATTTTTCAAGCATTTGCCATAAAGGAGCTCGAATTTCGTTCAGTAATGTATATATGCTATAATTGGCTCCTTTTTCGTTTCCAAGATCCATGGAATCATGAAATATTTAATTCCGTCGCGCATGACGAGGGCTCTCCTTATTGCGTTTGCACTTGACAAATTATATTAGAGGCCAAGGTATTTTGATTTTTTCGGTTCACCTGCTGACGTTTAATCAGTTTTCCCTTCATTCTTAAATTAAATGTCACTGATCATGAGATGGGAATTAAATATGAATTCCGTGGTAGTTGTTGTATTAAAAAAATATTTGTCTTGTTTGATACAAAAATGTTTTTGCAATAGATTGATATTTTAAATGTTAAAATTTTCAAAATATCAATTTTTAACGTTGCAAGTTTTCTGATTATTAATCCGTCAGGCCTCGTGCGTCTCCAATCCAAGAATCGTCAATAGATTTTTAATTGTGTCTGCTATTCCGGGGCCTGACGGGTTTTACATTGTTTCACCATTGATTATTTTGTTCATCTTTATTATCTTATATCACAATGTTTTGATTATTGTTGGCTTCGTCACTCTAGGTTCAATCAATGTCAGGTCTACATTTCTCCGACTCTTGTCAGTCTAGTATTAAGTATTGGCTCTGCTACGATCCGTTGTGTCAAATATAAGGGTAGAGAGATTGTTTCTGCATATCCAACGAGGTTTACTTTGAATATTGCACCAATATTCCTAGTGTATTGTAATTTTGGACCTACGGTCAAATGCAATGAAATATGCTTTTTTTTTTGTAAAAATATGCAATGTTCTGCACTCTGTGAATCCCAAAGCAATGTTTTTTTCATGTGCTTTTATATTTTCAGAATCTTCTTTGTTTTAAAATTCTGCTTCCTCATTTCTTTCGTTTTCCAGCACACTTGTTTCTTACACTAAACCTACCGAAATCTTCGTAATTCCATTACCTTTGCCTGTAGGATTTAATCACTAATAATGCAAAGGGTATTTAAATTATGCATCTGGGTTAACCATTTTTAAAACTGACTCCAAACACAGGACGTCCTTCTATCCTTTTCCCGCGAGTGATAGTTTAAAGAGTTTTAAACATAGTTCTGTCTCGCTCACCGTAATCGTATTTAAATTTGCATATTTAAAAAGATGCCAGGGAGAGCTGCAATATCCTCTCATTTTGTATGCGTTTCCTATTTTAGATGGGGAAATATTTTTTGCTGCAAAGCGAGGGGATGACGTTTGATCTCGGTAGAGGAAAGAGGGGTTTTAACTTCGATTTACATATCGTTATATTTTACTATAACGAGTTATGATGATAGAAACACGACTGTTCATTTCGGAAAAAAAATTGTTTATTGAATCCGGATTTGTGTATGTTTCACTTGACGTCACATCATTACATTTTTAGGGTTCCGTACCCAATGAATAAAATGGGACCCTATTATTAAGACTCTGCTGTCCGTCCGTCTGTCTGTCTGTCTGTCTGTCCGTCTGTCACCAGGCTGTATCTCATGAACCGTGATAGTTAGACAGTTGAAATTTTCACAGATGATGTAATTCTGTTGCCGCTATAACAAAAAATACTAAAAAACAGAATAAAATAGTTATTTATGATACTAGTGCGGTAAGTTGGTTTTTACAAACGAGTAGACGAATGTAAGCCCGAGATGAAGTCGAGGGCTTACCATAGTCACGAGTTTGTAAATACCAATCCGCACGTGTATCATACAACGTTTTTCAACACATTTGCGAGAAAACAGTACCTACAATAGGTAATGAAAAAACTTTTGTTTTTGATGAGAAATATCAATTGGCGCGGCTTGGCAGTAGAACCGATTCGAATGTTGAGACGAAAAACGAGATGACGCCGTCGTGCCACGAAGCCGCTCACCGCTCCGCTCCGCTCCGCTCTTAACTCCCTTCTCCCTAGAAACATCTATGCGAAAAAAAGTAACACATCAACGACCAGCAACTACAACTAACAACAAACACAACAACTACCACAACTAACAACAACAACAACCAACAAAAACAACAACATTCACCGACAACAACAATACTACTAACAACAACCACCACAACCAACAACAACATTAACAACCAAAAACAACAATACTACTAACAACAACCACCACAACCAACAACAACATTAACAACCAACAACAACAACCAACAAAGAACCACAAAAAACACAACAACAACAACCACCGACAACAACAATACTACCAACTACAACCACCACAACCAACAACAAGATTAACAACAAACAACAACCATAAACAACAACAAACACAACAACAAACAATATCAACAAACAACAACAACAACAAACAAACAACAACAAAAAAACAACATCTACAACACAACACAACACAACAACAACCATCAACAAACAACATCAACAAACAACAACAACAACTAACAACAACAACCAACAACATCAACAAACAACAACAACAACCAACAACAACAACAACAACAAACAACAAAAAAGCAACCAACAACACTACCAACCACAACCAACAACAAAAACCACAACTAACAAAACAACAACAGCACTAACAACAACAACCACCACAACCAACAACAACACCAACAACTACGACACAAAAAAAAACACAAAACAAAATAGAAATTCTTATATTTATGGAAATAAAAAAAACCGTAAAGGATACGCACGGTTTTACCACACGCTATACAACGGAGCGTGTGGTAAAATAGGTACTTAGGTGTGAGTACCTATTTTACCGCACGTTCCATTATAGGGTGCGTAATTTTTAACTTTCGAACATTGTATAGAGGCTTCGTAAATGCATTTTTTGAGCAAATTTGTAGAAATAAATATTTAAGTCGGCTCCCATACAACAAATGTGATTTTTTTTGCCGTTTTTATAGATAATGGTACGGAACCCTTCGTGCGCGAGTCCGACTCGCACTTGGCCGGGTTTTTTGCTAGTTTATTAATATTTTGGTCCAGTATTGGCGTTTCTATCCCAGTTTAACAATACGGGAATAAAATGAAACTGCATAGAAAACCAGCCTCTCAATTGGACGAGTTTCATACGCTTTTGAAATGTTCCAATCTGTAGTAGCAACAATAAGTTCAATCTAAATAGAATTTTCTAGAACAATGCTAAAATTTACTCGTATCGGAGCAGCCAGGCCGGATCGACTTTCAGCCGGAGCGCTCGATGTTGTTCACTGCATTAGAGGAATGAGTGAAATTTTGTAGAATTAATGTAGTTTGTATGGATGAGTGGATAACAGTTAGATTTAAATACCGAAAATTTTATATAGATTTGCAACAAAATACTGTTGCATTCGAAGGACTTTTATGCTCATGTCACCGCTCAACGCCTCACCAGTGAGCACGTGCGACAAAAAATATTTTTAAATATAATTAGGTATTTATTTTTAACAAACTATAACTACAATACATATTATACTAAACTAATAAATAACTTATTAAATAAAATATTTACAAGCGGCATAAAAGATCCGGTAGGAGTACAGCTCATTGGGCATCAAAAAATTCGTCCACATCGCTGTCAATGGGAAAAGTGCCCAGAACGCTGGCAGCATTGCCACGTTGAATGGCAATGCTCTTTCTATTTTAATTTAAGAACATACTTATGTTTTTCTGCCAAAGAACATAATGGATGTTTGAAGTGTAATTTGTGGAGATAAATAAATATTTTTTTGATTTTTTGATGTTGATTTGAATGCTGATTCGTTGGCCGAAAAAAAGATCAGCCCTCTGGTCACGTGAAGAGTCGACTAAATGTTTGCTGATGTCACGGAAAACTCGATGAGCACTCGGACCCCATGGCCCTAGTGTTTCAACCCCAAACGGCTCAAACATATAACTCCCAATAAGGTTGTTATATTTGCGCCGTTTGAGGTTTTCTGCACCTGTAGCAGCCGCCCCAGCACAGCCCGCCGTGCTAAGAAGATGAGATGGCGCAAGGGTGTCGACACATGTTGCATCCCACACCAAAGGCCTATCCATCTTCCTAGGCATTGTAGTCATCCCGTCAGGCATCTTTCCATCGTCACGTGCCAGGCCATGAGGTTCTAAAACGGCTGACACACAACGGGTGACAAGACCCCGACGGACGATGTCGTTAATGCTGGCGTGCCATGCCATACGACCCGCGCTCCTACTGCAGGATAGGCCATGGTATCCGAGATGGTCGACTGCTTCACCACATTGACAGCGATGCGGAACTCCGCAAGAAGCACCCAGACGCAGACATGTAGCGATCCGGAAGGTGGTGTCAATCAGCATAGTACCTATGTTGGGTGACGGTAGTGTCTGTAGCCAGAGGCCCGACTCCCATTCACCCACAGCCAGCAGGCGGGCACGCTCAGCAGTATTGGTTGACGTATTTCAGAGATTATTCCGTACCAAACTACAGAGCGGCTCGTCCCACTGCCTCTGGGAGAACGGGTTCTCGGGCAACGCCGTGTCCGGGCAAGCCATTTTCCAAGCGTTCATTGCATCGGTTAAGCACGGCACTTCACAGTTAACCAGTGATGAAGTCAAAATTCTTTTGGTTAACTTTTCAGTGCTGTGGACGAGGACAGGAAACGCCGGTAGGCTTATACTAGAAATTTTGCGGAATTAAATATTAATTCATCATTCTCCTGCCCTTATCTCAATTTATTTGGGGTCAGCGCAACATTTCTTTTTCTTCCATACTCCTCTATTAGTCGTCATCTCTGTTGTCACCCAAATGTCCATTCTTTGGTATTGTTCGTCGAGTCATTGAGCTCCTTAGTAGTTCTAAGTTGAGCTAGTCGACTATTGACAAATGCTTGCACTGACTGAACCACACACATTTAAGTGGACCTGTCCACTCAAATATGTGTGGTTCTTTCTTCAAAAGACCATTACAGACACTAAGCTGCATGGTTCTCATTTAGAATTATATGAATGGAAGAACTATGTAGGTCGTTATATTCAATTTCACGTAGATTTTATGATTGTCTGGCAGTTTGAGTACTTTTGCGGCCTACCCAAATGTCCTTACTTTGGTATTGTTCGTCGGTTCATTGAGCTCCTCAAAGTTCGATGTTGATGTTGATGTTGTTCGATGTTCGAGGTTGATGTAACGTAAGAAAATTTGAATTTCACGGGCTAGCCTGGCGCTTCCACCTGGTGTTAAATAATTAATTTCCCTTACTACACCTACACAAAAAGGGAGCTGTGTGCGTCAGTCATTTATGGTTAAAAGATATTTTAATAGTTTCCGAATTCCTGAAAGGTATAAATACTGTATTAAATACTAATTTTAATTGGACTGAAAATGACACCCAGAAACCTCAGAAATAGTCGTTTAAAATGGTATACAGTATAACTTCAACAGACATGCTTGTGGAGACGAAGTCTCAAAGCGATTCGTGGAACTGACACCTATAACATAAAAGGAGCAGAAAGTAAAATATTAAAATTTGAATGAAGGAAACATCAAAGTTTTCAACGTTGCATTTTCTTTTACCAACGAATCAGGACTACACAAGATTTTTTTAGTCTCACAGTGAATCCGAAATCTCTTTTATCTACAGAAATTATGGAGCTCCGTTCAAATTATGGAATATTTGTCGGAAAGTAAAAATGATAAAACGTCTTGCGGAAAGTAAAAATGTTTTACGTTGATCTGTATTTGTGTTGAGGGTTAGCAGGTTGTATTCGTATACTGCAGAGTTTTACCTTGTCAAATCTGCCTAGCCTTTTCCCAACTATCTTGAGGTCGGCTTCCAGTCTAATACCGGTATTTTACATGGAGCGACTACCTATCTGACCTCCACAACCCAGTTACTGGGTAATACGATACCACTTTTTTTTTTTGTGGGGTGGGAAATCATCCAATGACATCTCCCGCTCGGGTGCAGCGGGAGGGCGTGTCAGACTCTTACTGACTAAAACCCACCCTTGTTCCTTCCATGCCCTGACTGCCCAGGGGCGAGGTAACTCTTTCGAATTTATCCTCAACCTCTGGGCAGGTATCGGCCATGACGGGCCCCGTCATGAATGCTGACAACTCGTTGAGGCGCGCGTGGAACACTACGTGCCGTCGACTCTCGGGCCTGGTGCTGATCGGACGGCGAGCTAAATACGATACCCCTTGGTAAGACAGGTTGTCCGACTTTCGGGCTTCTGACGACCCGTAACGAATGTCAAAGATCCACTATTGACAGCCGGGACCAATGGCTTAACATGCTTTCCGAGGCATGGAGGAGTCTTGGTATGTACAGAAGGTCACCCATCCATGGGCCAACCCTGCCAAGCGTAGCTTAACTTGATAAATTGACCCGTGTGGCTGTTATTACTTTAGCCACGAGCTCCTCCTACCTTGTGTTGGGTTGTTAATCATTGACGTAAAAACTTGAGTGTTTTTTGGTACGGGTAAAAGTTATGTGTTCGCGTTACCGACATGCTAGTGACGTGTTGCACCAGATTAGTGACGCGCAGCGGTCTGTGTAACTATATGAAAGCGTATACAACGTGTTCCTTTTGATGTCCATAACTTTTAGATTATAATGGTATAAGTAAAAATAATACAAATAGTCTTAGAACAAGTGTTCCAAAAATACATCGTTTCGAAGATAACATAAATCATAAATCAATTAGTTAGACATAGTCAACCCTATGACGAATCTTTATTTTGCGAGTAAATCATTTTCATTAATAATAAAAACTAAGTAAATACGACGTGATCATATTTATTTTACGTAAGAGTGTTTTACATACATAATCGTGACTCTCTTGTTCAATAACTAAACTAAAATTAGAGAATCGCTATCTTTCACTAAAAGGCAGTGCAAGAAAAGAACGGCTATAGCTATGAACTAATTTAGATATGGCAAACTAGTTTATGCCTTGACGCGTTACCGTATTTTCAGTCGACATGTTTTTACGTGTAGCCTTAATTTGTATGCTAATATTTGTTCAACTAAATTTGACAGTTCTAATTTACGTCCGTCTCTATCTTGTTTTATTAGAGAGAAAAAGATAACAATAGCCTGAATTAAGTTTAGTTTGTGCAAACCAGAGTTGGCGCCTTTGTCGAATTATTTTGTATGAAAAATAAAAACCGAAAAATAAATCATTAATTATGCCAGTTGATTCTTTGACATGGTCTCATTATTAATAGCCTAGAGTTAAGTATGGGATATCAAAAGGAATACCTTGTATAATTTATTGCTTGGAGTCCCAATAAGATGTGAAAACCAGACTAATGTTAATAATTTGAAGAAAAAAACTCCTAAAAATAAAACGAAAAGTGAAAAACAAAAAAATATTAAATAACCTTATTTGGTTTGTCAGTTAGATTACTAAAAACTATAGAACCCTTTTTTTTTCACGTAAACAAAAAATGAGGACGACAATTACGACGAGAAATTTCACATGACGTCACACCTAGGTACAGACGCCAGCAAAAGTCGATAAGAATTCTCACAACGTATTAGTTTGACGTTTACTTTGACTTACGACCTTCTATTTTCAAGTTTTCGCCAACAAATGATTGAAATTCACAATTTCATCAACTTAGCATAAGTCAAGATGGCCCAGTGGTATAGAGCACACAGATTGAAGCGCAAATTAGTGTGCGAGTGTGTGTGAGTTCAAATCACACGCAATTGTTGACTTTTTGTAAGTTCTTACCCGATTGGAAGTTATGGATTAGCATTACATATATTAAATTATTCTTTAACTTGTTCACACATTTCTTAGAGTTAGCAATGTAGATCACAAAAAGACTAAATAAAGAATTAGATTTCTGCGAGGTAGACATGAGTTTTAACTTGACCGAAATAAACTGTCGTTTGGTTGTAGTTGTTGGTTAGTGACGTGTGGTCAACAGTATTGTAATATTCGCAAAATGCAGGCTAATATTAGTATCGAAGTGAGGGCGACTATCATTGGGCTGCATAAAAGTGGTCTTAATAAAACACAAATATCTGAAGAAATCGGACTGAATGTGAGTATAATGGCTATTAATAAGTTGTAACTTTATTGTAAATTAATCTTCTAATTGAAATGTATGCCATTTATGAATCCATCCATCGTATCTTTATGAGGCTTAAAAGAGAAATACATAAATCGTTGGGTTTATTGGATTGGTTATTGGATTTATAAATGCAGTTTTATTTTAAAATTATATTCAATAATTATGATTATTAACATTTTATTTAATGAAAATGAAGTCAAGTAGGTATAGCTGCCTAATATATATTTTTTTGTTTTAGAAAAATACTGTAAGTCTTTGGATAAAAAGATATGAGGAAGAAGGTAGCCTTGCTAGTCAAAAGAGAAGTGGGAGACCGAACCTTATTAGCGAGGCGCAGCGACGACATATGGTGGACGTATACGAAACGAATGGTTTCGCACCAACGAGACATTTTGCACAATTATATGACACCTCGATGGATACTGTTCGCCGTGCACTTCACGCTGAAGGCGTGCATCACAGAAAACCTGCTAAAAAGCCGTACTTGACAGAGAGGCACAAACAAGAACGATTACGTTTCGCACGTGATTATTTAGATTTTGACTGGAATACTGCGGTATTTTCAGATGAAAAAACATTTAAATCCAGTCAAAAGGGCAGGCTTCACTTATGGCGCAAAAATAACACTCGCTGGTGTGATAACAACGTTATTCCTAACACCGAATCAGGTCGAATCACAATTAATATGTGAGGATGGATGAGTGCAGCAGGACCAGGAGAACTGGCTTTCATTCCTCCACGCGCAAACAGTTGAACTTAAAGTGTTAGACTCAATTATGCTACCTACTGTGCGCAACAGTTACCTAGCTGATGAGTTAGCAGAATTTCCGTTTGTCCAGGACAATTGTCCTATTCACCGAGCGAGTACTGTGCGTGAGTGGTTTCACAATCACCCGGAAGTAATTGTTATTCCATGGCCAGCGTGATCACCCGACAACAACCCCATAGAAAATCTATGGTGGGACTCGCGGAATGACACCCATTGCATGGAGGTGTGGGAAAGTTTTAGAGGGAGCGAAATATGCGGTAATATTGTTGGGTCCATGCGCAAACGTCTACTTGACGGTTATACAAAATATTAAGTATTATTAAAATCAGTCGGTGTAACTAAATGTTTAGTTGGCCATTTTATTCTAACATATTATCCGTGATTATTCGTTAACAAACACTGTATTATATTGTGTTTACTTTCGTTTAAAACAGCTATATCTTTTAACTTGTGCCATCGCCTTATCTTAAGAATGCAGTGAACTCGCTATCAATTTTGTTGACAATAATCATGATTCTGTTTTGTTTTTTATTCTTCTACCCGCACTGTTCTATCATAATAGTCCAATTTATTTTTCTCATCTAATTGACGATTATCTTGTGAGAACTAAACTTCTTTTAACAGAAATTGAGGTTTAGTTTCAATCATCTTTTCGTCAAGAAAATTAACAATTAAGCTATGACCTCAATACATTCATTGTGACGTTACATAAAAATAAAATGCTTACAAAGTCTAAATCATATATCACTTTTCAATAAATAACTAGATATAAACAATTATATTTTATTTTATTAAAATTTTAATATCCTTTCATTGTTACGTTATTCATATTATGAATGGTCTAAGTGGGTATACTTCAAACAAACAATCTTACACGTAACATAGATAACGGTTACAAGATAACTTTTTTGTCTAGGTAACAATTCGACGTCACAATTCTCATAAATGTTTAATTTGTAAATATAAAGAATAAACATTTTTAATAAACACGTCTTTTTATTTCCACCTTACAACATCGAAAAGATGTAACAACTAAATAATTGCAAATTAAGAATGTGATTCTTCTTGTGGTTAATAGATCATACTCGTAATTTGCAACTATTTATTGCAAAAAATGCAATAGTATTAAACAACTATATTAGTTGTTTTTTATATTTCTATGAATATAAATTGGGAATTTTCAAAGTGAGAAATAACCGCAACGGACCAACCATGATTTGAACTCAGGCTACGTTATTTGCGAATCCAACACTTAGTTCATACGGCTACCAGCACATGACATATTTGCGCGAATTTTATCAATGCAATGGTAAGAACAAGTCACCTCTGTGACTGTGTGATGCGTATTCAATGGCACAGAAAAATAATAATGATGTTTTTAAGCTCAGTGCGACGACAGTTCCTTAGTGTGTGTTATCTGTGGAATGTGGATACTCATACACGCGCACACATACGCACGGAAGTATCGTGCTCGCTTGGTTCGTAGCAATGTAATCTTTAGCGTTCTTATGGACTTTTGCGGCCTCACTGTACGTTAAAAAAATGTAGGTACCATTTTTTATCCACAAGTGACCCAGACCCCTTTTGTACCCAGGGATCATCACTATTACCCACTATTTACCTTTCAGATAGGTCCATTAAAAGCCCACAGAAATAATAATATAATAATAATAATAATGTGTTCATCAGCCACTTTTACAAATGAAACATAGACACGATTAATTACAAAAATAAAATAAAATGGTCGAAGGCCTAAAAACTGGTCATTTTTAAGCGACTTTGAAAAAGGAGGAGGTTCTATGTTCAACTGTATGTGTATGTGATATTTAAAAAAAAAAACAACCAACATCCAAAAAAAATACACTAAAAATTAAAAAATAACTTTAATTTCGGAAGTCGGTGTCAAATAACGAAAAAATAAAATACAGACACCGACTTTTTAAAAAAAAACAATTAACTCTCTGAATCCTGCGTACAAACAAAACCAATCAATTTTGATTGGCTTTGTTTGTACGCAAGATCACTGGCTCCTAAGTCAGGAAGTTACACTTACCTACACCTAGTTTTAGGAGTCAGAGAATTTAAAAATGTCCAGTTTTTAGGTTTTTAACCATATGTGTCAGACAGATTACAATAAATATAAAATAAACTAAGAAGTATCGTACATGACTCAGTCACAATAAATTGCTGTGAATGTTATTGACATATTGTAAAATACCTAAAAGTCTCACTAACAAAACGTTATTGAAAGGTAAATGACAGTATTAAAATCACTCTGTAATTAACAGTGACACAGCGAAGCTCACCACATGATCCGATGTGACTAGGAGCACTTACCTGTACCATACGCCATACCTGACGGAGTTTGAAACTATCATCGGGATGTGTGTATTATCGTGTAAGTTATATCGGTAGGTACCTCTTCCCTCTTCAAAGTTAGTGATAACATACTGGTAGTTGGAAGTAGTAGGTATACACTGTGGGACCTACTGTTTGAAGTTTCGATTGCTCGTTTCAATTTGCTTTTGTTAAAATATACTAATTGCTGAGCTACGATAGGGACTTACAAATGTCGGAACTTAACAATTAAGCTATGACCTCAATACATTCATTGTGACGTTACATAAAAATAAAATGCTTACAAAGTCTAAATCATATATCACTTTTCAATAAATAACTAGATATAAACAATTATATTTTATTTTACTAAAATTTTAATATCCTTTCATTGTTACGTTATTCATATTATGAATGGTCTAAGTGGGTATACTTCAAACAAACAATCTTACACGTAACATAGATAACGGTTACAAGATAACTTTTTTGTCTAGGTAACAATTCGACGTCACAATTCTCATAAATGTTTAATTTGTAAATATAAAGAATAAACATTTTTAATAAACACGTCTTTTTATTTCCACCTTACAACATCGAAAAGATGTAACAACTAAATAATTGCAAATTAAGAATGTGATTCTTCTTGTGGTTAATAGATCATACTCGTAATTTGCAACTATTTATTGCAAAAAATGCAATAGTATTAAACAACTATATTAGTTGTTTTTTATATTTCTATGAATATAAATTGGGAATTTTCAAAGTGAGAAATAACCGCAACGGACCAACCATGATTTGAACTCAGGCTACGTTATTTGCGAATCCAACACTTAGTTCATACGGCTACCAGCACATGACATATTTGCGCGAATTTTATCAATGCAATGGTAAGAACAAGTCACCTCTGTGACTGTGTGATGCGTATTCAATGGCACAGAAAAATAATAATGATGTTTTTAAGCTCAGTGCGACGACAGTTCCTTAGTGTGTGTTATCTGTGGAATGTGGATACTCATACACGCGCACACATACGCACGGAAGTATCGTGCTCGCTTGGTTCGTAGCAATGTAATCTTTAGCGTTCTTATGGACTTTTGCGGCCTCACTGTACGTTAAAAAAATGTAGGTACCATTTTTTATCCACAAGTGACCCAGACCCCTTTTGTACCCAGGGATCATCACTATTACCCACTATTTACCTTTCAGATAGGTCCATTAAAAGCCCACAGAAATAATAATATAATAATAATAATAATGTGTTCATCAGCCACTTTTACAAATGAAACATAGACACGATTAATTACAAAAATAAAATAAAATGGTCGAAGGCCTAAAAACTGGTCATTTTTAAGCGACTTTGAAAAAGGAGGAGGTTCTATGTTCAACTGTATGTGTATGTGATATTTAAAAAAAAAAACAACCAACATCCAAAAAAAATACACTAAAAATTAAAAAATAACTTTAATTTCGGAAGTCGGTGTCAAATAACGAAAAAATAAAATACAGACACCGACTTTTTAAAAAAAAACAATTAACTCTCTGAATCCTGCGTACAAACAAAACCAATCAATTTTGATTGGCTTTGTTTGTACGCAGGATCACTGGCTCCTAAGTCAGGAAGTTACACTTACCTACACCTAGTTTTAGGAGTCAGAGAATTTAAAAATGTCCAGTTTTTAGGTTTTTAACCATATGTGTCAGACAGATTACAATAAATATAAAATAAACTAAGAAGTATCGTACATGACTCAGTCACAATAAATTGCTGTGAATGTTATTGACATATTGTAAAATACCTAAAAGTCTCACTAACAAAACGTTATTGAAAGGTAAATGACAGTATTAAAATCACTCTGTAATTAACAGTGACACAGCGAAGCTCACCACATGATCCGATGTGACTAGGAGCACTTACCTGTACCATACGCCATACCTGACGGAGTTTGAAACTATCATCGGGATGTGTGTATTATCGTGTAAGTTATATCGGTAGGTACCTCTTCCCTCTTCAAAGTTAGTGATAACATACTGGTAGTTGGAAGTAGTAGGTATACACTGTGGGACCTACTGTTTGAAGTTTCGATTGCTCGTTTCAATTTGCTTTTGTTAAAATATACTAATTGCTGAGCTACGATAGGGACTTACAAATGTCGGAACTTAACAAATGGGTATGGTTAACATTGGTACAGTTCACCACTCAATAGGAAAGAATTTTTTTTGTCATTGTTCCGTCATCGTAAAAAATTAAACGTAATTTATTCAACAAATCCTATGTATCGATCATTCTCGATGTTCAATGCTCCATCAGTTAGCAATAACAAAACGCAGACCTTGTATAGTCTGTGGGCACACCGGACTCGTAAAAACGTTGGAGCAAACGCACTTACGCATCCACCATGCGTGTGAACATCTATTTTCTCGCCAGTCTTAATACTGGACAAATTATCGTATTTTTGCTTCTACGCGCGTGTATCTCCTACTCGCATCCCGGAATTCCTGTGTTCCTGCCCTTGGGACAATCGGAGTTGGAAGGCTCAGCGTGTACCGTAGCAGTACAAGGTGCACGTGTAATGTATTTACGTGCGCCTGTGTACATTGTATTTGCTATTGGCATCCTGTCGAGTTTTTGAACATCGTTTTTTATACGTTCTCGTTTTATTCCCTAGTAACAGAAAGCCACCCCTGCTATTTTGGTTTTGGTGCGCATGCTACAGTCACGTAAACAATAAATGAGGACTTTAGTGCGTTGAAATTTCGCGTAACGTCACACCTAACTACGTCAAAATTGTACCACTTTTTACCCAGAAGTGACATACCAAGCCTCCACTCCTGAGTTCTGATCACCTGTCTTTGTATTTTTTTATTGGTTTTTAAAGCAAAAATACGTGTCTAATATTTTTTGGAAGTACCCAAAAGTATCCCTATTGTAAAAATATTAATCATAAAGTAATCCTTAAAAAAACTTTTTACAAAAAAAATACATCCGACTTCCATAAATAATACAAAAAAATGCAAAATAACTTTAATTTCGGAAGTCGGTGTTTCTAGTTTGGTTTCTTTGATACCGACTTCCGAAATTAAAGTTATTTTGCATTTTTTAGTATTATTTATGGAAGTCGGTTGAATTTTTTTTGTAAATAGTTTTTTATTTTTCACTTTTTAGTTGTTGTACCCCATTCTAAAACTAAATTAATAGTAAAGTTATGCCCGAATTGATAGCCCCAAAAATAGGGAATTTGAACATAGTTGGTGAAATTAGGGTGTATCAGGGTGAACTGTACAAATCTGTATACCTCTTCAGAGCGTATCAGCGTGATGTAATGTTGTGAAGTGGTGAAAATAATATACAGACATTCGATTGCAGCAAGTTTGGAAGGTTTGCTATCATTTATTGAAGAGTTCTATTGTGTATCTGCGAAGTTCTCTATCAGATCTTCACCAAATGAAAAATGGGACCACATGTGAAGCAACAGCTTTCTATTAAAAAAAAATCTTCAAAATTGGTTCACGTAGTAAAAAGTTATGAGGTAACACACATAAAAAAAATACAGTCGAATTGAGAACCTCCTCCTTTTTTTGAAGTCGGTTAAAAATTGTCAAATGCATAACCTCCTTCTTTTTTCAAGTCGGTTGAAAACACTAGCCTTTGAAACACGATCAAAATACAATCACGATACGATGTTAATGTGACCGATCGTTTAGAAATTTGTCTGATAATTTCTAACCCGTATTACTCAGTGTGAATAGATCACATACCAGTCATAGCTAAACAGTGAACACAAAAGGCAAACCTTATTAAGGCACCCGTAAACTCAGAACGTCGCCAAAAATTCTCTGACAATAGTAACAAGTATATTAGAATTCATCCGAAGACTGGTACAAAGCCCATCCGACCATGTAATGGAGACAAAATGAAAATGACCTTGTAATCTTACAAATTGGGTGCTCCAGTACTCCGAATGTATTATCTCCTTAACTTAGACTTCACTCATTCCTCAGTAATGAGTTCACCGCAGAATTAGGAGAAAAACTGCTGAAAATGTAATGAGAAAATGTATTAAATTCTTTCTAATCTTCCCAACTTTGAAGAGTATACATTTTTCTGGAGAAATCTTCCACAAAATTAATGAGAGGGACGTGGATTGTTTTTGACGGGGATTTTCTTTTATGACAATAATACCTCATTTGTTTTGTCTAGCTTTTCTTTGCTTTTTTATAGTGAAATAACAGAAAGCTACTAATTAATAAGTTTAAACCGATGTATGCACCGATGATGGCGTAGTTTTTGTTATTAAGGCGCGGACTGACTACGATTTGAGATAGCTTCAAATAAGATTGAGAATTGAACATAATAGTTGTGTTGACGATGCGAATAGACATTTATTTTGCGGGTTTTCTATAGATTATCCAGAATATACACAATATATTAAACAATTATCCGGTCAAAGTTTTAATAAAATGCTAATTCTACTCAATTCTTAAAAAAAAATGTTGTTATCGCTGAAAATACAGAGATGTTCGACGCCAAAGTTTATTATTGTGGAGCAATTTCCAATATTTTTATTGGGAATATCAAACAATTTTTTACTATTCGGTTAAAATTTTTCTTTAATTCTCTGTCCACTGTTTTTTTGCAAAGGATATTTTCATTGCATTACGTCGTACTCGACTATCCAAGAAACCATTTTTTTTTACTATTGAGGTAATACCGCGCCTTAATTATAGTTAAAGCCTCTTGTACGTATTTGTAGACTTCTAACGTTGTAGACCGGTTTTTTCGGAAACCGTTTTGGCAGTCATCCAGTATCTTATATTTTTCACATAATGAGTATACGCGGTCACACATAGCCTTCTCAAAGATTTTAGACGCAGTTGGTAACAGTGCGATAGTGCGATAATTATTTGGGTCGGTTTTAGATTTTTTCTTATTTCTTCTTTTCTACAATTTCCTAATATTTTTCCAAGAAAATTATATTATGTAAGTGTGGAAAACAAAACGTTAATATTTAAAGTGAAAATTCTTGCCAAGAGCAACAATATCAGAATGAAAACAGAACACAAGACAAAATCAACCCAAAAGGTTAGGATAGCCAATATATTCCTTTTTAATACCAAAAAGGACACAAGCTATCCAATACTGAGCACCCTAAAACATCTGCAGAGCGCTGATCGACCCTTGATGATGTCTTTTAACGCTCAAAACCACTTAGTAACTTACCAATATTATAGCAACCTTCATAGTTAACGCCGACCCGAGGCTAATCTCTTATTAATTCTGACATAGTTACAAAAACACTCACCAAAAGACAACCAACCTTGCTCCTTTAAGATAAGGTGGTAGAGGACTGTATCCAAAACTTTGCACAAAAGTCACGAACTATGGAACTCCTCATTGTTTTAGCAGTCCCTTGAAAGCGCAAAGTTATGGCTGAACGCATCATGGGAATGATTGAACTCAATACTTCGGTAATGGTTTTTTAGAGAAGTTAACGGACTGTTTAAGATTTGGAACGATTTACTGTAGCGAGTTGTTATTTTATTGGTTTTTGTTGAGAAAGTAGAAAAAGGAAATAAACTCTTTTAAGGGGTATAAAAATTTTGAAATAACACACCAAAAGTAATAGTATTTGCGGTACAACTTAGAGAAAACTTTTCTTTGTAGGTAACTGAAGTGTTTTTAAGGTTTATTACTTTAATACATGAGTTTTTTTCATTATAATTTTTCTCTAGGAGGTGTTTGAACTCTGAACTGATGAACAAAATAAATGTGTACAAATAAATACTTTCACATATTTGGGTGCGTATTGATATAATACAATAGCTCAACAAAACAATACATGAATAGGAAGACTACAAAATAGACTACAATGTAAGGTAGAGCAGATACACCTACTTGTTTCTCTCAAATCTTTCCAGAATCAACAAAGAACACATGTCATTACACCTCTGACTTATACTACACACTTCTTACGGTCCCACTCCACCTGATTAGACCATCTCCTCAAGTCAGGTCGCAAGCAATTACGTCACGACAACTCGATCAACCCGCACGTCAACGCAGTCATTCGGATTTCGTCGGAGTAAAGCAATTTTCCATAAGAGATGTGCGAGGTAGCTAGGCGGCCGTACGCGGCCGCAGAGAGTGACGGGCTAATACCTAGCCGGGGGAGTGTGATGAAATGCGCAAACTGCAGAACACCCTGTGGGCTTAGTCAGTGAGAGTCTGAAAGACGCCTGCGCCCGCCCCGGGCGGAAGACATCTATAAGGATTGCCACGCGATAAAAAAGGCGGTTCGCGAAGAAAAAGTCCACCAGTGCTAGCCGTTAGCAGAACTAGGTATTTGCATAGATGAAAATTCAAGAAATGTGTGCGAGGGATGCGAGTGAGGGATCTGTGCAAAACGTTTTAAGGAACTGTAGATACTGAACTACCAAACAGCGCGCACAACTGAAAAGAGTCCGCTACGCATCGTTGCGCCACTCAGCTGCACACCGTTTCATAACTTCACTACGCATCGTCGCACGGCTTTGATGAAAACAATCATACATCTTCATAGCACCGCTACACATCCTCGCACCGCCTAGCTACCTCGCACATCTCTGGTGTAATAGCACCCGAAAGCTCAGCAATATGTCGTATCCAACTCGTCGGCTCCCTTATTCGTCGGAATGACGTTTTCGACGGCCGGCGTTCAGCGGCGGGCGTTCGAGTGTAAATGATGTGCCAACGCTGGAATAAACGTCACTCGGCTGTGATCCGGCCAATGGAGTGGAGGTACGAATGTGCAGAATGGATGTTGACATATATCTACGTAATATTTGTAGTTCTTTCAGAAGTGAAGAGCAGTGTAACAGGGTTCGCATTATGGAGCCAACACCTGGCTGAAAGACCGTGACGAACTGAATCAGTAGCAGTCTGACAGACTTTTTCGTCATTCAGTATTCTATAGTTGCAACGTGAATAATTGTAGAACAACCTAATTTTTATCAACAATCTTTTATGTTGTAACGAATCAATTAACCCCCGAGTTCACGAGATTCGATGCTAAGATCCTATATTTTTCTGTTAGGGTTTCTAAAAAGACGTGTCGTTGTCAATCTTGATCACTAAAAGCAGAGTATTTGTTACTTTGATAATGGGATACCTAATAAAGTATGCAAAAATTTGATGAAATACTCGTCTAAAAGCTAGTGCAAGATTCGGTAGATGCTGATTAATAGAAAATTGTGAAGCCTATATATTATAATTATGAAAAAACATCTGGTAATTTTCGTTCCAGGAAAAAAATATCTTAATTTAAAGTTGGCATGCACTACCGAAATGTCAAGAAAATTTGTATGCACAATCAAAATGTCACGAAAACTGGCATGCACAATCAAAATGTCACGAAAACTGGCATGCACTATGGAAATGTCACGAAAACTGGCGTACACTATCCAAATGTCACGAAAATTAGCATGCACATCGAAATGTCACGAAAATTAGCATGCACTATCGATGTCACGAAGTCAATCCTTAGCTTTACTTGAGCCCCATAGTTTCTAACTTGTCTTAACAATAGATTTTTCTACCTCCACGTTTAAAAGTCACAGTCCATTTGAACTATCGTTCGAATTTGGAACAGGATTTCAATCATTGGTCGCAGGTTGGCACACTGTTGGCCGCAAGAATGCCATTACCTACTAAAGATTTAAAATATTCTTAGAATAATTTGAATGAGTTTCCTTTGTTTTCTTTTTCAGTGAAATATTTCAGAATTTATGATGTTTCGAATATTGAAGACATTGCTGCCCGTATATAAAAATGTCACCGTAGTATGACTTACCTACCCGTCAAACCATGGGGTACCCCATGGTTTGACGGGTAGGTATTGTTAACATGTAACTGGGTTGTGTAGATGATGAAGGTGTTGGGGCAGCAATCGCCTCGTCGCCTAACACGTCGAAACCTTTTTAGCCTTTCTCCAAAGGGACTTTGGAATCTCGTGAGCTCGGAGTGGAGACTTCGATTGCCCACGCGATTGTTTCCAGGGAATACGATGGCGTTACAACGCCGTTGCCGGGGAGCACGTGCTGCCGTAAGCAGCGAGGCTCAGGGGATACGCCTTTAGTCTCCTCAGGAATGTGTTCTTACAGACGTTGCACAGAGGGGGTTTCGGAGGTTCTTTTAAGTGGTACCGCGACTCCTTTCATATGCTGATGTTGATCACCGGATTTTATTTAGTGACATCAGAAGTAATCAGAACCGCACATTCCTTTAATCTGTCTAGCATTTTTCCAACTGTTTTGTGGTCGGCTTCCAGTCTAACCGGATGCAGCCAGTATTTTACATGGAGCGACTGCTTATCTGTCCTCCACAACCCAGTTACCGGGTAATACGATACCCCTTGGTGAGACTGGTTGTCAGACCAAAGGGTTTCTGACGACACGTAAAGACTGTCAAAGATACTCGATTGACAGCCGGGACCAACGGCTTAACGTGCTTTCCGAGGCACAGAGGAGTCTTGATATGTAAAGATGGTCACCCATCCATGGACCAACCCCGGCAAGTGTAGCTTAACCTGATGGATCGACCCGTGCGGCTGTTATTACTTTAGCCACGAGCTCCTCATGACGAGAACCGCACATTCCTTGGTCCGAAAAAAAAACAAAAAAGGTTACAAGCTACATACACAGTCGCTCCATGTAAAACACTGATATGTTGCATCTGGTTAGACAGGAAGCCAACCCTAATATAAAATATCACCATTCTCCTGCCCTTATCCCAATTTATTTGGGGTCGACGCAACATGTCATTTTCTTCCATAAGTACTTCTCTATTAGCCGTCATCTCTGTAGTCACCCCCTTTTTACCCATATCCTCTTTCACACAGTCCATCCGTTTCGTTGGCCTTCCTCCACTTTTATAGCCATGCACATCCATACACAAAACTTTTCTCTCGACATTTCTTCATTCCTCCGCATATCACGACAACCGATTTCCACACAACTTTAGAGCCACCGGTGCCAGTGAAAAAATACGCAAGGCAGATAGATGATAGTGGTTGCTATCTGCCAATATCTCTGTTTTAAGCGTACTTAGTGGAAATGAAATATTTTTTATAATAGATAGGCATTTGCTTGACCACTGTCTTACCTGATGGTAAGCGAAAATGTAGTTGATGATGGAGCAAGCTTGCCTAAAAGTAACCTACACAATCTTGCTTAAAGAACTCCAGATTTAAGCTATCAGATAAAACACAAACTCCGACATGAAATTCCACTCCTTATCTGTAAGCACAATGAAACTGTAATTTCTAGGTATAGTTTAATAATTTATTCTATAACAAAATCTTGAGACTAAAAGGACGATTACCTTGTTAGAATCCTTTTTAGTGTAGTTCTTAGTCTGTTTTACGTCCTCTAAAGGTACTCTAGACAATAATTTAACGCTAAAATTGTCTAGACATAAAGATAATGCCTCTAAAACTTAAATTTTAGTACTTAACGAAAACGTAAATCCACTGTTAAGACGGTCATGATAACCAAAATTAAAAAAATAGAACCAACTTCCAAAAAAAAAAGTGCAGAATAACATTCATTTTGGAAGTCGGTGTTTAGGTTTTGTTTTTTCAAAATTAAAGTTATTTTGCAGTTTATTTTTGTTTTTCTTTTGGAAGTCGGTTCTATTTTTTGTAAAAAGTATTTTTCACTTTTTAGTTGTGGTTCCCCAATACATTGTCTTAACAATACTTAGACAAATGATCGGAATTATCGCGAGTCATTTGCTGTTAGTTATTGAAGAGTTCCACTGTCTATCTCAGAAGATCTTCATCAGATCCTAATGTATTAGATACTTTCTTGAAAAATATGCAATTGAATAACGAAAACCCCATTCAAATCGGATCAGTAGTTTTCAAGAAAATCACAGACAAACAAACATACATACGGGTCGAATACAGAACCTCCTTTTTTGAAGTCGCTTAAAAATAATATCTAACAGCAGACTTATTACTTCATTATCATCAGAAAGTGTCCACTGCTGGACATATGCCTCCCCCAAGTCACAAGTGTGGCCGCAACGACCGGTCCTGTGCGTCTCGCATGCAACGGATTCTCGTAACCCTCACCAGGTCATCGGTGCACCTAGTGGGAGGCCTTCCAACGCTGCGTCATCCGGTACAAAATTTAGTCTCAGTGTTTTAGTTTCATACTTGTTGTTTTATGTGTTATAAATTAATAATGCGTTTAATTTCGGACAGCGCTCCTTGATGGGCGAGTCCTATTACTGGGTGGACATACGACGCGTTACGTGAGCTCAGCGCAGAACAAGCAAGCTAACCACTCAAGGTCGTTGGCAGCCTTTTTTTTTTGGGGGGGTTGGGAAATCATCCAATGACTTCTTCCGCTCTGGGTGGAGCGGGAGGGCGTGTCAGACTCGGTAGTTGGCAGCTAATAGCGCCTTAAATCAGTTTCAGAGATTATCTTTAACAAATATCTTATCAAACAAACATAATAATATAATTTGTTCTGATTGGGGTATTTTCTACCATTGTTTTTGTAGCTCTATATTTCACAATTACAAATGTTAGTGGACATGAACTTTCCTCAAATCAATGGCCACATAATAGGGAGTTTCATGGGTATGAAAACAATAATTCTTTTTAATCCGTAAGTTAGATTATCAAAAAGTATTGGACACGTATTTTTGCTTTAACAAACCAATAAAAAATTAGAAAGATAATACGCATCAACGTATAGGAGTGGGGTTACGCGAAATTTCAACTCACTGTATCGTCCTCATTTTTTGTTAACGTGACTAAAGCGCGTTATAAATAGTATCTCTCAGCGTTTGAATATTTTTTCCTGCTCTTTGGCGGAATTCCAGAGGGTGACAGTTAGTGTATTGTCTTCTAAGTAACTTGTGCCGGTACCCTGAGCCACTGCTTGGGACTGGTCAATCACCATTATAGGACTATTGAAGGTTAAACAAACTTACCTGAAGTGAAGTTTGACCGTAATTATACTTTGTCGCTGCATCCTCGAGATTTTTATATGCACCAAGTAGTCCACTCCTAAATGTACCGGGCATCGAACACTTTTCAGAGCAGAAAAAAAAAAATTATGAAGCCAAAAGACCAAGACTCCCGCGGAGCGCGCGCGTTCCGCGCTCCTAGTTTCAAAGTTGTCATTCGTTTCTAGTGTCTTTTATTACATTGGGTTTACCTGTAAAAATAATTGTATGTGTACTAAATGAATAAATAAATAAATATTTTTTGGTAGTCTAACTGACGGACTAATTAGGTCTTTTTAGGTTAGTATATTACCCTATTCCACGCTATACTCAACTCTTCACTATTCCTGCAATATGACCAGTCTTAGTCGTATTGTAAGAAAGTGAAGAGCACAGAACTAACAACGCGCTAAGACATCACGAATAAGCCATTCATATCTTCCAAAGGTACTCACAGTCCAAGAGAGCTAAACTTAGTACATTTTCCACTAAGCACTGATTACCTGAAAGCTTTTGGTTGGCACGTAGTAAAACAATGCACCCTTTGGAAAGCATTGATCATGTGCACATATGGTTCTTACGTGGGGGTCATTGGACATGACATATTTTAAGGCCATTGATTGGTAGATGAAGTAAGAAATTCCTCCAAATAAGGCCGAAGAAGTCGGTAGCACCTCCGAAACGAACTCGAATATTTTAAGGTTTTTACTCCACTCAACTCAATTAAAATGGCGGAATCTGTTTGTTATTTAGTGATGGTTTTTTTTCTCATGGCGGCTAAGTCGACTGGAGTTGAGATAGTTTCCTTTAAAATAACTTAGATTAAGGGCCTTATTTTAACAACATTTTATCAGCTATTTGTAAGTAAATTATCATTACACATGTAACTACGAGTATTAAGAACAAAGCTATGTCGTCCAAGTGCTGTGTACTCTTCTCAGTGAGAATTTTATAATATTAATTTGAACTAATGTTCATTTATTAATTATTTTGACAGCATAATTACAAGTGAATAAGTCACTGTAGTACCTTTAAAATAAATAAATCGTCGCTGAAACAATAAAACAAAGTTTACACCCTCTTCCCTAGATGGCGTTGGCGTCGAATTAGATCGCGCTATGGTTTCGTTCCCGAGGAAAGGATAAGTATCAAATGCTGTAACATGTTGTTTTACTTACAGCCTGGCCACTGGTGCCTAGTCTAGCTATTTATTCATGGCTGACTAGGTAGGCCAAATTTTTGTAAAGTTAGTTGCTAGCATGCGCAACTAACTTGAAATTATTCTTCATAAATTAATTAAAAATAAAATATATACCGACACAAATAAATCCGGTAACAACTAAAAATAGTTTACAAATTGGTCCTCTAGGTTTTATGTAATTAATAATATTTTGATCTACTCTGTTTTTGGAGATTTAAAAATGGTGCAGAAAATAAACTTTTCAAAATGTGGTCTTGGGTTCGAACCCGTGGTCAGGACGATTGTTATAGTTATTAAAATTACTTTTATTTAACGGCTAAGAGGGCGCTACCAGTAACTTCGGAATTATAACATAACTGGCAAAATTTGTGAGTTCACCCCCTCGACCAGTCATTCGGAAAAAGCAGACTTTATGATATGATATGATACAAAAAACGATTCCATCTATAAACCTTCAACCAGAATTTTATTAGAACCTTTCAGAAAAGAACATTTTATTTTTTCTCTCCATTACTAAGTTTATGACCTCCAAACCACATTTGATCAATTTTTAAACAGCATTATCAAATGAAACCGTTTGAAGGCGCGGTAAGAAAAACGCAATAAGAACTTGGAGTTAGCTATCTTGTGCCACGTACTGCCTTAAGTGAGATGGTACGTGATCGTACGAGTAGTTATAACATGCTTAGATGTGGTAGGACGGGGGACGGAAGGAAGGAATCTTGGAGGATTGTCTTTTTATTTTAACACTCTTTTATGTGGTACTCTTTTATTTACAAAAATATTCACGAGTTAAATTAATTTTGATAGCAACACTCAATTTTCGAAAGGACGCCACAATGAAAAAACAAATGACAGTCTCGCAAATTTAAAAGTAACATGTGTCCAAAGAGTTCCATTTTCGAATTCCATAATTGTTTTTTTTTTTCATTCTTTTATTGTAAGTGGCCAGATCCAGAAACTCTCAGTATGCCCTAAGTTTTAGCTTCACCTGTAACTAACAAACTTACTATGTACTCGTACCTAATAAAATCTTAGAAGTGAATTGAGCTGAAATTTTGCGTTTACACGTTTAGTTTGGATGACACTGAATAGTTAGCTAAGTGACGTCATTCTAAATCTAATATGGCGGCTTCCCAAATTTGGCGGGCTAGTTTTTTTTCATTACCATGAATAGGTTTCAAAAAGGGTTTGCTGAGAACAATACGAAAAAAAAAAGATTTGCATTTTTAAGATTTTTTTTTACTATTTTATTTAAGTTAAGTATTTTTGAAAGTGGGTTATAGTTAACCACAATGGATCTCAGAAAATATCCAGCGACACTAACGCGGAATAGTGGGGATTGGAAGCTTTTATCTTCCCTGTAGACTGGTCAGAACTGGGCTAAAATAAAATTAAAATAATTTACTTTTTTACAATAATTTGTAGACAAAAGCACGTAAAGACGAGAAGAAGTTTCTGACATCACTGATTTCTTTATAGAGGGTGTAACGGAAAGGTGTGGGCATATTTTAAGAACCGGCTCTGCCCATGGAAATGAACAACTTTCTCTAAGAAAAAAATAAAAAAATTCAAAAAATAGAATTGGTCTTTCCATATAAAGATCAGTCAGGTGATCAATATTTATGTAATAAAAAAAATGTAGTAAAAAAAAATTGAATATTTCCTCAGGTTTTCTTAAGAAAGTTGTTCATATTGATGGGCAGATGTAACTCTTAATGATAAATGATGTTTATTCAGTAAATAGGTTACAAGGAACACTTTTACACGTCAATGTTTTTTGTCAGTTTAAGCTAGATGAGGCCGGTGTTTCCTAGCTGACTACCCAGAGAAGAAACATCGAAACAAACTCAGAGGTCAAAGTCTCTTTTAAAGTGTTGAAATCCATACAATGTGTACTGGTTAAATCATATGAGAACCATGTACGTTTAAGTCTGGGATGAGCTTTTTGAAGAAAGTAACACACAAATTCGAGTGGACCTGTCCAGACAGTGTAAGCATTTGTCAGTCATCGCGAAGCTCAACTCAGGACTTTGAGGAGCTCAACGAACCGACGAAAAATACCAAAGTAAGGACATTTGAGTAGGCCGCAAAAATACTCAAACTGTCAGACAATCATAAAATCTACATAAATATAACGACATACATAGTTCTCGCATTCACATTATTCTATATGAGGACCATGCAGCTTAGTGTCTGTAGTGGACTTTTGAAGAAATAACCAAACATATTTGAGTGGACCTGTCCAGTCAGTGCAATCATTTGTCAATAGTCGAATAGCTCAACTTAAAAACCACTAAGGAGCTCAATGACTTGACGAACAATACCAAAGAAAAGACATTTGGGTAGGCCGCAAAAGTACTCAAACTGTCAGACAACGTTAAAAATTACTGTAAAAAGGAGGAGAAAATAATAATAATAACCCACATAGTCCTCACATTTACAATAATTAAGTAATCAATAAAAAATAAAAATATAATACTTTACAAAGTAAATATTCGTGTCAAACAAAATAGTAATAATAATATGTCAATCAAAAATTAAAAATAAATATAATACTTAACAAAGTATTCAAGTCAAAAAAAAAAAATATAATAATAATAAAATGTCAATCAAAAACAAAATTTTAAAAATATAATTTAATATAATACTATACAAAAATTATATACTTAAAATATGACCATACCTTTTCGTTACCCTGCCCAGGGGTTGAGGATAAATTCGAAATAGAGTTACCTCGCCCCTGGGCACTCAGGGCAGGGAATGAAAAGGGGTGGGTTTTGGTCCGTAAGCCCTCACGCCCTTCCGCTCCACCCTAGAGCGGGAGATGTCATTGGATGATTTCCACACCACAAAAAAAAACCTTTCCGTTACACCCTGTAGACTAACTTCACATACATACTTTATCAAAAGGAAAATATCATAAATACCCCGGATTTTTCCAACTAAAAAAGCAATCTAATGAAAAAATATACATGTCAATGTCAACACTAAAATCCCTTAGCTTCACAAGTAAAAAATGCTTTTTAAATTGCGAAATTACAGGCTGAAAATATTTAAGAGACACTTACAAATTCCAATAAAAAATCTATCAACGTTTCCAAATCTACACTCAACACATTTCAAATTCCGAACAACTCGAAACAAAAAAGCATCGTATAACAAACATCAATTGTTTTATCAATGACAAATAAACATGTTCTCGATTCAGAGTCAATCGTGACTCGAGATGTCGAGACAAATTCCTCCGTCTTTCCCTGTTGTCTATACAACGGTAATTTACCCTTTTTTTACTAACTCAACCAGATTTCTCAGAGTAGGTAACGGACATGTAAGGCTGTGTTCTCATGCGGCGTTTTTATGTTGAAAATTTAATTAAGATACGTTGTTTTTTTAAGCGAAAACTATTTTATATGCGTTAAGCCATTTTTGGTAGGGGAAAAACTCTTTGGTTCGCGTCACCGACATGCTAGTGACTGGCGACTCGCAGTGGCCTGTGTAACTATGTGAAAACGTATATAATTATTGCTCTAAGTGTCAATAGATGCGAAAACCAGACTAATCTTACTATTTCGAATTTACTGATTATGAAATTTTAATTATTAATAACACAAATTTTAAAAATTTAAATAAAAACCCAATTATTCACCACTGCAGGCTGATAATGAAGTTGTTACAGAGCAGTGCGAGAAGGCAGTTCACCTTTTCTTTTAATTTTGTGTGTTTTTCACAAAAGTGTATTAGAAAATTGACATTCAATAAAGAACTTTGATTACATTCATATGTGTATAAACCCGAAAGTCTGACAAACAGTCTTACCAATGGGTATCGTATTATCCAGTAACTGGATTGTAGAGGTGAGATAGGCAGTCGCTCCATGTAAAATAGTAAAATATTCCATGTAAAATATTTAGCTGCATCCGGTTAGACTGGAAGCCGACTCCAAGTTATATAATTATGGGAAAAGGCTCGGCAGATTGATTGATTGATTTTATTACGATATAATTCACTACTGAACGTCTTTCTAGAATAGATGCGGACGTCATCGTTAGTCCTTAGGGGAGGGCACTCAAAGCTTAAATAAATAGAATCTGCAATAACCCTCTTCATCTCAGTAAGGAACTGCAAATTAAAATAATCTGTTTATGGCGCTATTATACGATTTCTAATGATTTTAAATTGAACACCACGTCTAAACGACTTGTGTTATGTCTTTGAAAAAAATATATGTTAATCTTGATAATTTATTTCGTAATTTGTTATGTGAACATTTGAAATTATATTTTTATAACATAGTGTAATTAATTTGTTAAGTTGTGTCTAACGCGGGTAAAAAATTGAGAATCACGCAAAAACTATAAAACGTATTTTTATGAAACTTTCACCATTTTAAAGACCATTTCATGATTTATATTTTAGTCTAGATGTTTTAGTATAATACTTCTTTGTTTTATGTATAATAAATTAACAATGCGTTTAACTTCGGACAGCGCTCCTTGACGGACGAGTCCTATTACTGGGTGGACGTACGATACGTGAGCTCCGCACAGAACACGCAAACTAACCACTCAAGGTCATTGCCAGTTAATAGTGCCTTAAGGCCCTACTACCGGCCAAGTGGCGCCTTCATTGAATAAAAATTCGTAGCATAGCATAGAAAATAAATATTAAAGAATCCAACGTCACGTTTGTTACAAAGAGGATAAAGTATTTTTACGTTGTTAAAACAGGACTCAAAATGTTTCGTATCCAAAGTAGTAAGCAAAAGTGTCAAAAACGGCCGCTTTTGGTACTTTTGCCTGTAATTTGCCCAATTTTCAATGGCACGTGTAAAATGTCTCATGTGATAAACTTTACACGTGCCGCCTAGTTATGTGCTTATAATGATATATATTTCATTTCATTAGTAGTGTGGTACAAATTAACCGAATACTCTACAGCCTAAGAATGTCTAATTAATGAAAAGCTAATGTTTTCGAGAACATGAATGTATTAATGAATATACGTATAAAAATTTTAAATTTATTTTCAACAGACTATAACTACAATACACATTATACTAAACTAATAAATAACTTACTTGTAATAAATAAAATATGTACAAGAGGCATAAAAGATCCGGTACAGTAAGTACATATACGTATGTGTGTATGTTTGTATGTCTATTTGTTTGGCACGTCCTGTAACCAAAACGGCAGGAAGGGTTTTAACAAATCATCTTTTCAAAAAAAAAAAGTCAAAACTAATAACCAGCAGAACTGTAGTTTCCAACCAGGAAATAGCCGCGAACAGCCAATGTAAGCCATTTTAACAAATAAAAAAAAATAGTGCTAAAAATTCCCAGCGTTTCCCCGCCAAATCTATAACTGGACTAAACCAGTTTCGTCCCGTCACGCCCGTCGAAAACGGGACACAAAGGGGCACTCCGCAATCACGCTGTTTGTAAATCTTTCACGTAGCCACGTGAGCCAGAATATTGAGTATTGACTCACACGGCTGCATACTAAATAATAATCGCGTTGCCTACTAAATATTGTGGTTGGTGGAACTAATGTTATTGCTATCACGCTTGAGGCTTCCTTGAGGCGTGGGCAGAGGAATCTTTCTTTGTCTGAAATTAATTTTCCCGTAGTTGCTGTCTTATCCTGCAAATATAATAAGTGCAGAGCAAGTGTAAAAGTTTGGAAGGATGAATGCATGTTTGTTTGTCACTCAATCACGCCAGATCGGCTGAACGGAACTGGTTGAAATTTGGCACAGAGATAGTTTTTTTTTATTAGAGATGTGTTTGCTCTTGACTCTAGTCTAGGTCAGAGTGATCAAGACAAACTCGCAGATGGAGCGAGCTTACCCAGAAGAAGCCTGTTCACTCTAACTTTGAAGAGATTAGGGATGTATGCGTTCGAAAACACAGACGCAGGTAGAATAATAATTTAATTAATTTATAATATATATATATATTTTTATAAATTTCGTTTTAGGTGTAATAATAAGTTTAGTCTAGAATAGACACTATTTCAGACTAAAATCGAAGCAACACTGCCGTACCATCCTTTTCTGAAACCATTTCACCGCATTTTCAGGCCCCTATTTGAGATCTTCTGGATAGGATTAGAACGCTGAAATTTTCGTCATCTAGTAAGCTATAATCACACACTTGAAATCCAAAATTTCAAGTGGGTAGATCATTTAGTTCCGAAGCTAAACGAAAGCAAAGTTTCGCATTTTCGACACTGACACACTGACTCACTGATCATTAAAATAGAACTGGTACTTCCCATTGTCCTAGAGCGCTGAAATTTGGTACAAAGATAGAGTTTAACGCCTACATAGAAGAAAAACTAACAAAACTAGGACCATGGAAGATCTGGACTACCTGGTGACCCGGATGAGAAACCGTAAGAGCACACCCAAACTATTAGCGTTATCGACCGACTGTCTTTGCAAAATTTATTCTGTGTAGTGGGACTCTGCTTTTAATATGAATATAAAATGAAATTTCTACAAAAAGAAGTGAAATCCCACCAAAAACATTCTCTAAAAAATAGCCAAGTCTCGATGGAGCTGCTTGTTTATCTCTAAAAAGTAATGAACTCTCTAGACAAAGTTAAGCCAAGTCTATGGTTCCTTACTGCAATTTCTTTATTATTATATTTAATGTTATGTGACTTGGCCGTTCAAACGTTGATCGCATTTTTTTCAATATCTAGAACGTGAAAAAATGTTCAACCGTAACATTCTGTAAAAAAATAGCCAAGTCTCAATGGAGTTTCATTACTTTTTAGATATAAACAAGCAGCTCCATGGAGACTTGGCTATTTTTTAAATTCTTATTATACTCGTACCTACCAAATACCAATACCAAATACCTACTAAATTATTATTATTATTGTACCTCGGCTATAATTTACTATTTCCACGGGGCTGTAGCTCCTTGCAGAAGCTCGTTCTGTAATTAAAGTGTCATCCTGAACATTTTTGTGAAGTGTCAATACCTAGCAGTGGAAGGACAGCTAACTTCACCTATGTTTTCACTTTTGGATTAGACTTTACAGAATAAGAGGAACTCGTGGCTAAAGTAATAACAGCCGCACGGATTGATCTATCAGGTTAAGCTACGCTTGCCGGGGTTGGTCCATGGATGGGTGACCATCTTTACATACCAAGACTCCTTCGTGCCTCGGAAAGCACGTAAAGCCGTTGGTACCGGCTGTCAATCGTGGATCTTACCTTTACGAGTCGTCAGAAGCCCGAAAGTCTGACAACCAGTCTTACCAAAGGGTATCTTGTTATCCAGTAACTGGGTTGTGGAGGTCAGATAGGCAGTCGGTCCATGTAAAATATTGGTATTCAGCTGCATCCAGTTGGACTGAAAGCCGACCCCGAGATAGTTGGGAAAAGGCTAGGCAGAACATTAGATTTTACAGAATCGCGCTAGTTTTATATGAACCTTACACAAACATTGTTAGGTACTTTTAGAGCCTTATAAAAAAGTGGCAATCCGGGAGTGCCGACAGAAGTGAAAACTTGAACGAAACTGCCCAACGCGCCTAAAGATGTTTTCACTTCAATCCAAATAGTGGTGTCGGTGTCGATATCGGTGGCGAGTTTAATAGTTTTTTACCGTCTCAAAAATGCCCAACGCGGCTAAAGAAGTTTTCACTTCAATCCGCTACAAATAAAAATAACCATGACAATGTGATTAGTTTAAACTCTGATTAGCAAGTTCTTATTTCTAACCGAAATAAGGATAGATGTAGGTAGTAAAGTGCTGACCAATCATTTAATAGGGAAGGATTTTGTCCTATATACAGTTGAATTTAATAATTTAACTTAAATTTAATGTGTGTGAAATATGTTAACTTGAATTTTAATGTGTGTGATATAATATGTTAACTTGAATTTAATGTGTGTGACATATGTTAACTTGAATTTAATGTCTGTGACTTGTGTTAACTTGAATTTAATGTGTGTAACATATGTTATCTTGAGTTCAATGTGTGTGACATATGTTAACTTGAATTTTTACTCCACTTATCAGTATTTAAACTAAGCACATGGTTAGTGAGTTTTATGAATAAGGATATCTATGTTATTTGCAGCTCTTAGAATAAATATCAGTACCGCAATGTACTAAAAACATCGACTTCTGGTTCCAACAACCCTTTCCTTTTCCTATATCAATAGTTTTGTTACCATCTCATCTCCTCCATTTTCCTCTGCATATTTCGCCCTTAACTTTGACATAATCTCTTGAACGTAAAACTTCAGAAAAGCAGATTTCCTTTTTCAAATAAAAATATATTTACATAGATACAGGCAACATCAAAAGTATGCGAGAATTTGTCTCCAAACTTACTTAATGAGGGTTACTCATTAATAATTAAAAGTCGGACGATTCGAGGAGACTCGAGCAGAAATTACTCAGGAAAGTTAAGTTGGAGCCAAGTTTGTTTATTTGATGGAAACATATTTCCAACCATTTATCTCTGAGAGTTGGATAGGGACTTGGAGGGTTGATTTTTTTACTTTTTATGATCATCTGACTCTGTTGGCAAACGGTTTTGGATTGGGTGCAGAAGTAATTTTTCAGGGATCATGTGATTTTTCTACTACTTTCAACACTCATAACACTGAAATACAGGAGTGACGTAATAATTAAATGTTTGGATTACAACTTGTTTGTGTAGATAAAATCAAGATAATTAAAATAAAGCTTTTCAGAATGTCCTAATTTTAGGGAGAGGAGTTTTTAAATCAGGACCATGTAGGAAGAGGTGGGATAGGCCCGGAGGGTGCCGGAGTAGTGGATGTGGCGAAATACTGAAGTACCGAATTAGTGCAACTCTACTACAGGGTGTAAAAAGACACATCACAAAGCCGTTAACTACGCATACTGTACGTCTAACAAAGTAGATTTGCGCAAAAATTATTGCTGGGAAACGACTTTTATTTTTAGGTATGAAAAATAAAACAATTTTTTAGTCCGCGCAATGTAACGCGAACACAGGCAAGTGGTGTTAAACCCCGCCCCTTCGCTCTAAGCGACGTAGGTACTTGTTGGATACGTTTGATATTCATTGCGATATCGTAACTACAGATTCGTAATTTCGAAATTTCGAATAAAAAATCGAAAATTCAGGTAATGTTTGTTTGGAAAAAAGTTTAGTAGTAACACTTAGAATTCATTTTCGTAAAAAAGTAAAAAAAAAGTTGCGACTTGACCTTCAATATCTCCAGAACCAGTGGTTTCCCAGGTATGGTCTAGTGGAAAAAAATTATCCAAATAATGGGTAGAATATGTGGCTTTCGGCTTCGGAAACTATATATACTGCAATGTTTGGCAGTCCAAGCAAGTACCTGATCACCAGATGTGGTTGTACGTTGTGCTAGTAGTGGCACTTGTAAGTATGAAATATTTTGCTAGGAGTTATAGTTTTACTATAAATAATTTTCTTAATTTTAACAATAGTCAGCACAGGTTATAAAATACAGGTTATGTTGCAATGAAAAGATTTACCTAGTCTGCCTAGCCTTTTCCCAACTATCTTGGGGTCGGCTTCCAGTCTGACCGGATGCAGCTGAAAACCAGAATTTTACATAGAATGACTGCCTATCTGACCTCCAGAACCTAGTAACTGGGTAACGCGATACCCCTTGGTAAGACTGGTTGTCAGACTTTCGCGCTTCTGACGACCCGTTACGACTATCAAAGATCCACGATTGACAGCCGGGACCAACGGCTTAACGTGTTTTCTGAGGCACGGAGGAGTCTCGGTATGTAAAGATTGTCACCCATCCATGGACCAACCCCGGCAAGCGTAGCTTAACCTGATGGATCTACCCGTGCGGCTGTTATTACTTTAGCCACAAAAAGAACGAAAACGCACGAAAAGATTTACCTACCAGTACAAAGTTGAACTAACAACCCAGCATAAGTTTGCCTTACAAAACTATCACCACACGTAAAGTCTCTCTCAACCTACCCCACTACGAGGAAACTACAATACTTTACCACTATAACTAGAAAACTATTAAATGTTTGACCAAACCGCTCCAAACACAACTTGTGAACAAGGACAACTAGGCCTCGGACAGGGTGAGGAGATTGCGCGGCGCTTAGGCGCGGGCGAATTCATCAAACATAATATGAAATCGCCATTTGCGTCCATACCAAATTGACTATCGTAAGCGCCAAGAGTAACAAGACGGAGTGGCCTAGCTATTAGGAACAAGCTAGCTGTTCGATCCGAGTGCATTTCCGAACGCAGCCTTTGGCTGTCACACCTTTCCTTTTATACTCTATGAGTTTCGTGTCATCTGACTTGTTGGTTTGACCGTAGTGAAAAAACGTGTTAAAAGTTTGATATTGGGATTCAAATCTAGCTGAATCCATTGGTTTTGGACCTAATTGTTTCTTATTGAACAAATTTTGATTAAAGCCCCATTTGATGTAGTGGTGAAACGGGTTATTTTGTGAAAATACTTGGAAGTTTGGTTGGTTTGCGAGAGACCGCGCGCTAGGTGATATCACCGGCGCCCTTTGGGGTCACCTTCAGAGTCTGGTATACCTACTGAACAAGCACTATACTACCACATTTAACTCTGACATACACACATCTAACCAGATTGGTCCCCGGACGAAGACTTCGGAAACCTTGGGTAAGTATTATCAAATATCTTCAAATAATACGTTTAGCTCTGCGCACTGCAGACAAGTGTGCAACTCGTTGGAGGCCGAGGGTCCGGCAGGCAGGCTTCCACACTCTTGTCTCCTCAAGTCGGATCCTTTGCCCTGGCTTGGTCAAAAACACTAGCCATACCATTCCCAATCGCTGCAACTTCTGAAAGCCGATTCAACAGTAGCACCCACTAATGAAGCTCAACGAGTCCCGGAAAAACGATTCAACTGTCTTGGATCCTGCAACAAAATTAACCAAAAAAGACTCTATATCCCTACATATGAAGCAGGCGACAAAACGAAGCCAATAGTCACAAAAGGGTCATTTTTCACTAGCGTAGCTAGCGATAGTCTATTGTTTTACATGGAGGTAACATTTTTGGTCTCAACTGCCCTCTGGCACACCTTGCGACGCACTGTAGCCACCTAATGACGCCCGCCACCGCGCCTGCACCCGGTCTTATCACCGCGCGTTCACTTTTTTTTTTTTTTTTTTAAAACGTTGCCCCACACTAGGAATTACTCCTGTATCGTGGGTGCGTTTACAAACATGTATACTCACATACACAAGACACACAGACCCGGAACAACTATCTGCAGATCATACAAATATTTGTTCCGTGCGGGAATCGAACCCGCGACACGCAGCGCAGCAGCCGAACGCTCAACCACTGCGCCAACCGTGTCGTCAACTTTGGACCAGGCTTCGAACATATGAAACTGCTGTTTGCGTCCATACTGAAGTGATGTGGTGAGCACCTAGCGCGACATGATGGTGCATCCTCATAAGCCAGCAATCATCTATTGTTTTACACTAAAGAAACTGGTCTAGCTTCTACCTGCCCACTTCAGACACTTAATCGATTCGCCACCACGCCCGCACCCACCCTGGTCACCGCGCGTTTACTTTGGACCAGGCTTCGAATATATGAAACTGCTATATTCGTCCATTCTGAATTTAAAAGGTGGGTTTATAGTTTTACAATGAGGAAGAACATTTAGTCTCTACTGCACGCTACAACAACTCGCGACGCACTGCGGTGACCTAATCGCACCACCAACGCGCCCGCAAACGCTCTCGTCACCGCGCGTTCACTTTGGCCGAGACCTTACACCCTTTGAGCGAAACTTTGCGAATAGAACCTGACCGCTGACATACGTCACAAGCGACGATTAATCAATTAGCTATCGAATTCAGCGGAACCCTTGTTTATTTCGCGGCGACATTTTAGGGGTATGCGGTTTTTGGATTGTAGATCTGTTTTTGGAACCCTAGTGTGGGATTTATTGCGATTTTGGTAAGGGTTTTCTGTATCAGGGCACAGGTTCTTGACAAAGTTATCCGGCGATATTTATTTGTCAAAGCACGTTATGCTTCAGCAGCCTATTTTTTCTTAAATATATTGAAGTCGGCTTTCAGTGTTACGAGACGCAGTTTTTTTTTTGTGGGGTGGGAAATTATCCAATGACATCTCCCGCTTTGGGTGAAGCGGGAGGGCGTGTCAGACTCTTACTGACCAAAACCCACCAATGCTGCTTCCCTGCCTGAGTGCCCAGGGGAGCGGTAACTCTGTTACGAATTTATCCGCTACCCCGAGGCATGCAGGCACCCCGGGCCTGCGGACGGCGAGCAGTGGGTAGCTCGCCGTCCGATCAGCACCAGGCCCGTGAGTCGACGGCGCGTAGTGTTCCACGCGCGTCTCAAAGAGATGTTGTAAGCCACCACTGACGGGGCCCATCGTGGCCAGTACCTGCATGCCTAGGGGTAGCGGATAAATTCTCAACATGAGTTACCGCACCCCTGAACACTCAGGCAGGGAAGGAACAAGGGTGGGTTTTAGTCAGTAAGAGTCTGACACGCCCTCCCGCTCCGCCCAGAGCGGAAGAAGTCATTGAATGATTTACCAACACCCCAAAAAAAAAAAAGGCATACAGGCACCGGCCACGATGCGCCCTGTCAGTGGTAGCTGACAAATTCTCTTTGAGGCGCGCGTGTCGCCTCACGGGCCTGGTGCTGATCGGACGGCGAGCTAACGGAACGCAGCTGGAACCCCGTAAAGCACACTCTAGCACACGCAGTTCGGTTCAAATGATGATTATGTTAATCGCAACTGAACCTTGGATTGGTTTTGTCTTTGCTGATTCTTCATCCAGTGTGTGTTAAAAATTATAAGCTTACACCAAAAGACAAACTGGTTTGTTTTGAATCCTATTTATAATATTGTTTTTGTAAATGCGTAGTTTGGGTGAATAGATAGATGTTTGATACTCAATCACGCCAGAACGGCTCAACGGATCTGGATGAAATTTGGCACAGAGATAGATTATAGTCTGGCATAGCAAATTGGGTATAATTTATAATGAGCGGAGTGCTTCTTCCACGCGGGCAAAGCCGCTGGCAGAAACTAGTATTTTATATTATCTCAGCTATTAAAAAATACAACTTCTAAAACGTTTTCTAAATGCTCCACAACTACTGACTGCACAACTACACTAATGAATCGCAAATAAACGACTAAGTTTCCGTTCCACAATGCATAAAATATTCGACATTATTCCTATTCTGTCTACGAAAAACGGTGCAAAAGAATACTGCATTGGAAATACTTGATTTTCATTCGTGTAGAATGAGTATTTTTTTTTTTTGCAACAGTTTATTTGAATGCCACGACAATGTATTGCTAAAATTTTATTCCTCACCATGTTTTAACATCGCTTTATAGACTAAGACTTGGGTAATGAAACTTTTTCCCTCCCTTTTCTTTTCTGAATGTCTACTCAATTTTCAACTATACAGTGTGTAACAAGAACCCTGTCCGATCCAATAAAGGCGTATTGTTGGTTTAACATACGCACTAGAAAATATAGTAAAAAAATGTAACTCATAAAAACGAAAAGTTATTGATTTTTTGTTTTTATAAAAAATGCGCAATTTAACACTAAGTATGAAAAATTTTCATAAATTGACAACACTTCACTGGATGAAATACATGTAACTAAAAGAGTTATGAATATAAATGTGGATGGATGGAGAGGCAGAGGGAGACCAAAGAAAGGATGGATGGATTGTGTGAGGAGTGATATGAAAGAAAAGGGAGTTAGCGTGTGACGGCTGACAGGACAGAATAGAAGAAAAAACCGTGTTGCGCTGACCCTAAGTAACATGGGATAAGGGCAGGAAGATGATGAGAAGTCCACAACTGGACGCAAGCTTCGCTACATAGATCTGTCCTTTACGTCTCGCATCCAGCGCACTCCCTCGGCCCTTACCAGGTCATAGGTCCATCTTGTTGATGAAGCCTTCCAACGCTGCGTCTTCTGGTGCACGGTCACCAATCCAGAACCTATAGCTGGCACTGAATTCAATGATTACCAACATTTTGTCTGTACCTATGTGATGTTACGCCGACTCCAAGTAACATGGGATAAGAGCAGGAAGATGATGATGACACACTTCACTGGCCGACAAAATCATTTTATTTTTAACTATTTTTATTTCAAAGCGTACCGCCCTGCACTAGCCGGGCTGTAAGCACAACTTCTCGGTTTGGCGGCACGTGACAAAGGGCGCATAAATCCCGCCTCGCTCAGGCGGCTTTTTTCATACTAAACTGTAGGTGAACTTTGTCGAGCGATCAGTGTTGCCATTGATAAGTTTTTTTTTTAATTATTTTCCTTGGGGAAGAATAATAATCTCATATCTCTGAAAGCGAATATATGTACGCAGTACGATACCAAATAATACCCTTTAGGATCGGACAGGGTTTTTGTTGCATGCTGTATAGAGGTGTATTCTGCAGCTCACGCGGTACAAGAATTCATGCGGGCCAGTGGAGATCACGGGAGCGTGATGAAATTCGCAAGCACTCCATCGTCCCGGCCAAAGGACTCTCCCCTACAGAACACCATGCGGTTTTAGTCAGTAAGAGTCTGACAGACCCACATCTTATACCGACTGGACATCCATGATGCTTGCCACACGATAATAAAGAGAGACATTTCAGGCCCGTGATACTTTTCAGTTATCAGAAGGTTGGTGGTAAAACGAATGGCATTATTTTGTTTACATTCCGCTTTTTAAATACACAGGTACGTATTCTGATCCAGCCACATTACTTCAACAAAAAATTTATATATAATATTCCACTGGATTCATAAAAACTGTAATCTACACTTGTAATAACTTTTTTATAAATTGCTAACCTTAAACGTCGGCAAAACTAAACTGATGTGTTTCAGCATTACTGATCGGTCTGCGCCCGACCAGAACCTGCAAATTAAACTGCATGATTGTGGTAGTGTCGACAGTGAGGGCTGTCTCTGCGCGCAAATTGAACAAGTTGCGACCATAAAATACCTAGGGTTACAAATTGATGAGCATTTAACATGGAAAGCACAAATTGATTCACTCGTGAAACGCACCAGAAAACTTTCACACATTTTCAAAAAATTAAAGACTATTGCAACACCTAAGCTGATCCGTATGGTGTACCTTACTCTATGCCAACCCATATTAAGTTACTGTGTATCAGTGTGGGGAGCAGCAAACAAAACCACTTTGCTTAGGCTGGAGCGAGCTCAACGAGCTATTCTAAAGATAGCGTACAAAAAACCATGGCGATACTCTACTGATACTCTATACTTGGAATGTAGTCTCCTCCGTGTTAGGCAATTGTTCATCCATGCGACACTACTACGATTTCATAGAGATGCTAAGAAACTGGTTCGCCATTCATCTAAAACTTTAAAATGGGATCGACCAAAAGTACACTCTGATTTTGCACAGAGATCTTTTACATTTCTTGGGCCCTACCTATACACAAAATTCTACTGTCACAATAAAACTATATTGATGCTTACCTACAGAAGTTTCAAGAACGCTATATTTAAATGGCTGCATCCAAAAAATTATAACTTAACCGAAGACCTTTTGCACATACACTCCTAAAATTATTTGCAAAAAAAAAAAAAAAAAGCATAAACATGCATCCACCTATAAACTCTACACGCACCCCTACATACAACACACTCCACAATTACATATATTTACTCACACAGAACACCCCTTAACAATCACCTACCCTTTTAATTCCAATTTTCTTTTTTTTTTTAATGTAAAATCACAGTTACATACTTATAAATTCTTGCTAATTTGTCTAGTTATTAATTCATCAATAAATAAATATTGTTTGCCTTACTTGGGAAGAGACTGGACCCCACGACACAGGGAATCCTAGTGTGGGATCCAGGGAATTTGAAGAAACCTAGCACTTAAGGCTCTTATGTATCGCAATATTGTATAATTATTGTAATAAAATTTGTAGACGGTAAAAAACAATTCTAGTGGAGTCAAAAGTATTCGCACTAAACAACAATCTAACTAAAATTCACAACTATTTTTGTTAGCGTTCGTTATACCCGGCGTACTGCCAAAATTCCACGGACTTCATCCGACTTCCAACCGACTTTGACTTCAAAAGGTTGTTTGTGAGCACGCCAATGTGGCGTGTAATGAACCGACTTTGAATCTCGGTGGTTGTCACGAAGTTTGTATTCTTGTACAGAACCAGGGAAACAAAAATTAAAGTGGAATATTCAATTGTGTAAAGATTTATTAGAAGCGGATGTGATGACAGTGGAGTCGATCTTTTTCTTCTTTTCGTGTCAATTTTGACTCTTTTGTCCGACCCGCACGCGTAGCATGACAACCATAGAAACAGGTTTTGTCGACAGAAGAATAGACAAAATGACAGATTATAGAAAGGTTTCTACCGTCTTAAGCATGACGATGTTCGGTGGAGCATACGGTGGAGGTCTGCCCCGCTTGGGCGGAGCCCCGCCGTGTCCTCGTGGATGCGATAGGCGGCAGCGACCTCTCGCGCCCTGCCCTGGTTCAGGCCATTGTACGGAGCGAGAGGGAATGGGAAGCCGTCTCCTCCTTCTGCGAAGCAGTAATGTTCGCGAAGGCGGAGGCGGGACGCGGGAGGGAGACTCAACAACGGCGATGCCCTCACTCTCTCAGCAGCAGCCGCCTCAGGAGACGCCTGGGACTTCCGGCGCCGCGAGACGATCTCCGGCCACCGTAGCGAGAGTCGACGGCGCGTAGTGTTCCACGCGCGCCTCAAAGAGTTGTCAGCAATAGGGACGGGGCCCGTCATGGCCGATGCCTGCCCGGGGGTTGAGGATAAATTCGAAACAGAGTTACCTCGCCCCCGGGCACTAAGGACCCCGTTCTAGTCAGTAAACTAACCCACCCCGTTTTAGTCAGTAAGAGTCTGACACGCCCTCGCTCTACCCAGAGCGGGAGAAGTCATTGGATGGTTTCCCACCCCACAAAAAAAAAAAAAAAAAGCATGGCGATGTTAAATCTGAAGAGAAGAAGTGTTTTGATGCTCGAATAGAAAAGATGTTACGTTAGATAAAAAGAACTTTGTCTATTCTTGGTAGAATAGAGATAGAATTGGTCATCCTACACCTGCAGTATGTAGCCACATAGATAGTTTTGTCATTAACTTCGTTAAAATCATTCAAGGTGCAGGTGGTTATGCATACTGGGCAGCCAAGAAGGTGACGCATGTCTTGTGAAGAGGCTCCACACTTGCACTGAGTTTGGGATGTATCAAGGGTACCCCATTTGGCCAGACTATTTGTACAGCGACCTACCTTTTTTTTGTGGGTTGGGAAATCATCCAATGACTTCTCCACCAAGAGCGGGAGGGCGTGTCAGATTCTTACTGACTAAAACCCACCCTTGTTCCTTCCCTGCCTAGCGCCCAGCGGTGCGGTAACTCATGTTGAGAATTTATCCGTTGGGCATGCAGGCACCGGCCACGATGGGCCCCGTCCGTGGTGGCTGACAACATCTCTTAGAGGCGCGCGTGGAACGCGCCGTCGACTCACAGGCCTGGTGCTGACCGGATGGCGAGCTACCCACTACTTGCCGTCCGCAGGCCCGGGCACAGCGACCTACCTAGAGCCGAAATCAGAGAGAATTAAGAGATTTCCTTTGTAGATCTTCGACAGTCGCAACGAGTAGTCAGAAGATCGAAAATATGACAACCACATTGGCTTCACTGCCGTCATTTTAAACAAGGAAACAAAAAAAAAATACAGGATCTAATACCTAAACAGTTGACTCCTTTTCTTCTGATGTCGTATAGGCATGGCCTCTGCCTAGCATTTTCCCAATAATATCGACTTTCTGTCAACAAGATGCAGCTGAATACCAGTATTTTACATGGAGTAACTGCCTTTCTGACCTTCACAAGCAATTAATTTGAAACTCGTTAACCCTTGTGATTGTCATATCTTTGGACTTCTAAATACCCGTAGCGACTTTCAAAAATCTACAAATGACAACGAAATTTATGAGAATATAATCAGATGTCGTGCCGTAAGAAAACATTTAGGCCAGTCTGGTCTGCACACCTGGCCATCCTGGGTGCCCAGACGAAAGCTTAGCACTATCACTAACATCGTATTTTTTTTTTTTTAAACGTTGCCCCACACTAGGAATTACTCTTGTATCGTGGGTGCGTTCACAAACATTTAAACTCATATACACAAGACACCCAGACCCGGAACAACTATCTGTAGGCCATACAAATATTTGTTCCGTGCGGGGATCGAACCCGCGACACGCAGCGCAGCAGCCGAGTCGGTATACATAGAGTTATTATATTCTATTCTATTCTAACACTTGTGTAGGCTTTTATTGCATCCAGTTTGCTAAGACCAAGGTTATCGACATAGCCTGAAGAATCGCCAAACTTAAGTGGCAGTGGGCAGGGCACATTGCTCGCAGAACAGACGGTCGATGGGGCTGATAAGTTCAGGAGTGGCAACGGCATACCAGAAGACGCAGCGTTAGAAGAACTCTTACAAGGTAGGCATCGGTCTACCGGTGACCCTGTATGGCGACACTTGGATGAGGCTTCTGTTCAGCAGTGTTTGCCTTTCGGCTGTTATGATGGTGATGATAATGATAAGACCTAATACCATAATGGTCAGTTGCCATCCATACACCGATTAATGATAAAGTGTTGTGTGAGCTCTGTGTTAGTTTGTAGAAATGTTTATTGGCTCAATTACACCTTCCGATTTCAAGGGACCCAATTTAGGAAACAGGAAGGTGTAATAGCAGTTAGAGCAGTTAGTGTCCGATTTAGTGAGATTGAAAGGTCCCGATTTGACTTCCTAAATTGTGTACGATCTAGGATAGTGTAATCGCATCACCCCGATTTAGAGCCAAGTGTTGCCAATTTAGAGACTTTGTCGCTACAAATGGGCTAGTAGTATTTTTGTTTGTGTTTAAAATTAAATTAAATTTCACAAAGTCCCTTTCCCAGAAAAAAAATCTGTGTCCGCTCTTTTTATTTTTAAGTCCGCTCCTGGTAGAATCAGTTTATAAGAGACTTTAGAGCGACTTTTGATATTCTGTTTAGGGACTCGAATTTGTAAGAGTTGGCAACACTGCCGACTTAGCAGTTCAATTTAGGATAGTGTAATCGCTCGCTTCCTGCTTCCTAGTTAGTTTGTTCCTAAATTGGGTCCCTTGAAATCGGAAGGTGCAATTGAGCCTTATAGATTGTACTGCTGTTTTAGTTTGACAACGATTTCGTCATGTGTGGCATGTGTGTTTGAAGACGATGTTTTTTACAAGCCTTCATTTAACTAGCAATGTATGTATGTAACTATGTTTGTTCGGGTGGAATCTTGCAACTCCAATTAGACCCACTTCCCGATGTCCGATTGGACTCCAATTTGATGTACTTATATATCTTCGGTGACAATACAAGGATATGGTACCATGGAGCTGGTCTGATGATGGAGACGGCAAATGGCCATAGAAACTTCTGAACTAAATAAGATAAACCCATCGAGTTTGGGCTCGATTGATTCGTCTTGAGGAGCACTTTACACCTAGATAATATTCAGGTTCTGACCATGAAGCTGGAAGGTAGCCAGAGCATCTCTGTGATAAAACAACAGAACCCCATCGAGTTTGGGCTTCGTTGATTCGTCTTGAGGAGCACTTTACACCTAGACGATATCCAGGGTTTGATAATGAAGCTGGAAGGTGGCCACGGCATCTCTGTAATAAAACAACATAACCGCACCGAGTTTGGGGTCGATTTTTTCGTCTTGAGGAGCACTTAACACCTAGACGATATCTAGGGTCTGATAATGAAGCTGGATGGTGGCCACGGCATCTTTCCGGTTCCGTACCCAAAGGGTCCAAACGGAGCCCTATTGCTGTCACTCACGTGTCCGTCTGTACGTCTGTCTGTCAGTCCGTCGTCTAACACACAGGTTTCACAGTCAAACGAGAGTCTTCAAATTTTCACAGTATAAGCACCTTGTTGACCCAAAGCCATACAAATAGTCAAAAATACATTTGGTACGGAACCCTAAATTGCGGAGTCCGACACGCACTTATACGGTTTTTTAACACCTTGTATGTCTAGGTACTCCTGCAGGGAGTTGAACTCCTTAAAATTACACTTGTCAAATCAATTTGTCCTTTACCTACAAGTATGATTAAGAAATATATCAAAGATACCGGGAACTCCTATCAGAAGAAGAACTGCCCGACCTGACCACCCTGTACAGATTGTCCTGGCGCCACAAAATATGGATAGCCGACCCCACGAAAGTGGGAAAGAACAAAAAAGAAGTAGAAGATCGAAGATACCGGGTAAATCAAGACCATAGCAGACAGCAATTTATTAACATACCACCATATACAGGGTGTAACGGAACCCGGGCCTGCGGACGGCGAGTAATGGGTAGCTCGCCGTCCGATCAGCACCAGGCCCGAGAGTCGACGGCGCGTAGTGTTCCACGCGCGCCTCAAAGAGTTGTCAGCAATTAGGACGGGGTCCGTCATGGCCGATGCCTGCCCGGGAGTTGAGGATAAATTCAAAACAGAGTTACCTCGCCCCTGGGCACTCGAGGCAGGAAGGAACAGGGGTGGGTTTTAGTCAGTAAGAGTCCGACACGCCCTTCCGCTCCACCCTAAAGCGGAAGAAGTCATAGGATGATTTCCCACCCACAAAAAAAAAAAAAAAAAAAACGGAACGGTGTGGTCAAATTTTAAGAACTGCATCTGCCCATCACCAAGGACAACTTTCTTAAAATTTCTTAATGGTTCTTAAAATATGACCACACCTTTCCGTTACATCCTGTACATATGGTCTGGGAACGAACGCTAGCAGTTAACTGCATTTTAAAGCGTTGGATTAGGATTTATTTTTTAGACTGTCAGGCATTAAGTTTGACATTATAATCTTTACTTCTTGTAAATATGAACAAGTATTTATTTTTAAAATATGCCATTTCTAAATATACAATTCTATGCTAATTCCACCAAGCACGTTTTATCATCGGACCACAAGACGTACGGCGATCCGCCACCGGTACATAGTGAACACATTCATTGTGCGTACAGCCAGGGAGTGGAATTCCCTGCCGGAGTCTCTGTTTCCTGATAGCTACAACCTGGAAGTCTTTAAGTCAAGGGTGAATAGGTTACTTCTAGGCAAGCGTGCTCCATCTTCGACCACAACATCGCTTACTTAGGTGAGATAGTGGTCAAACGCGTGCCTATCAACAGTAAAAAAAAAATGCTACCAGCTAGGTAAACCGTTGAATGTATCCCGAGATGTGCCCTTGCAGGCGTTGTGCAGAGGGGGTTTTGGGTTGGTTTTTTTAAGAGGAGATAGGACCCCTTCAATGTGCTGATGGTGATCTTGATCACCGGGGTTGTTTTAATGAGTTAATTTTAACTCATTTACTAATGTTTTTCCCAAAACTATATGCGCATTTTGAAAGTTTTCGACTACAATAAAAAAAACAACCAGCCAAGTGCGTGTCGGACTTCGCATATTCAGGGTTCTTTACCAAAAAAGGTAATTTCAAAGAAAACAAATTGATTTATCAATATATTGGTATTTGTTAGTAAAATGTACGTCATAATAAACATTATCACCAAATTTGAACGTCGATGGGAAGTTAAAGAATTCTTCGGAACAAAATTTTGTGACAGACGACACCTGCCACATGAGTGACAGCAATAGGGCTCCGTTTTGACCCTTCGGCTACGGAATCCTAAAAAGACGAGCATGTGTATAGCAGGCGTATTCGCTAACTCAGTTGACATCAATTTGATAGGCACTTTACCGTACATTGCTGCTTTGACGTATAGGAAAACCGTAGTCCCTATTATAATCGATGTCCACCCAGCAATGGACTGCAAAGTGCCTATCAAATTGATGTCAACTGAGTTAGCGAATACACCTGCAGGTATGGTGGCGTAGCTTAACCGGCTAAGGAGGGAGGGAGGCTTAGGTAAACCTGTTTTACAGTACCTCCATGAAACTATAAAGAAGCAAAGATACTCAGAAGTCTCAAAAAACTAAATCCACGACATTACTCCCAGTATATCCAACGTATTGCCAAACCAAGCCATCCAAACTTCCCAGCAGTTGTTTGCAACCCAACGTTCCGTATAATGAACGTCTTGCCTCAAGTCTGTTTGTCAAAAAGTTTACACTTTTACCAGTCGAAAGTTTCTGTGGTAGACTGTCTATTGTTTTTATGGGCGTGATTTATTGTTACTTGCGTTGTTTCGGTATTGTTGACTGCGAAGTTGCGAATAACAGGGTATTGGTACCAAGTTTTTGTCTCCACATGTGACGTCATTCAGCGCTTCTGCATTTCTGACTAGCTGATCTTTTGACACAAGTTTTAGAATAGAATAGAAAACATTTATTTGATACAGACAAAAACACAACACAAGAAAAGAGTATCCTACTTTTTTTTACCTTTTGTTTGTTGTATAAGATACACCAAAAATGCGCTGGGCGTGCCCATACCACCTATCGACGGTTTTCAGTTATGTCCTCGCAGTAACGCACGGACGAGGGTAAAATATAAATATTTATTATAATAATTATATCAATATTTATTTATAATTTCAGAATTGATTATGACTTTCTCGAAGAAAGTTGTTTATTTTTTCGGGCCGAAGCATTATTTAAAATACAACCACCGATTCCCGTTACAGCCTGTATTAGTGATGATGACCTCATGAAATCTAATTGAAAATATATCAATTTTACGTAAAAAGCTGCGGTCCCACGACCAGTGAATCGACAGGCCGCACCGCGCCGGGCGACAGGCCGTGGGAACCGTCGCATCCGATGAAGCTCGCGGTGGTCAACCGTCACCCGTCCGATCCATCGCGAGTCGGTAAGTTCAAAGCCTGTCGATTAACGGGCCGTGGCACCTCACTTGCATGGCACGGCGCGTTGCGATGAATGAATGCGATGATGGATGAATGGCGGCCAGCAGGCCGACATGCCGTGGGAACACTCGACACAGGCCACGCCGCGCCGCGTCAGATGTGTCAACGCCTAGCGCGGCGTGACGCGGCCCGTCGAGTCACGGGCCTTGAGACCGAAGCTTAATGTAATAGTAAGTAATAGTTTTTATTTGCACAAAAATAAAAGGTTACATTAACACTATTACTTATACGTACTAAAGATCAGGAATGTAACCATTGAGTACAAACCCTGTCTCTCAAACTAGGGTTACCTGTATCTTGAGAGACAGTTTACAATAAGACAACCCAACGGGCGACTTAGCGACAATATGCTCCACTCAATAGTGGAGCATATTGTCGCCAAGATATATTCAAAATTAATTTAATAAATAGGTAATAAAAAGTAGCAATAATTAATACAATAATAAAATTAATAACCATAAAAAAATAATTACAGATTTTAAAATTCATTAGGTACCATTATAAAATTAATCACAAATTATAACATTAAATAATGACAGCAATAAAATTAACGACAGTAAACAAACACTTTAAAATTTTGTGAGGGAGGTGAGTCTGAGTATTAAGGTGGGTACTATGTATCTAGGTGATGTAGTTGAGTAAGGATTCGGTGTAAGAGTAGTCCTGGTGTAGAAGCCACTCAGTGACTTTACATTTCAGTTTGTGTCTGTTGAGGTCTTGTATGCTGAGTTGTTTGTGAATTTTATGGTAAATGTGGGTGGATAGTATGTAATATTGGTGCTTAGCAAACTTAGTTTTATGTTGTTGTAGCGTGTGTATGCGTATATCTACCTATAACCCCGTGTCATATTGTGACAATATCCAAGGTAGGATTAGCAGGTACCCACATAAAATTGTCTCCTAATTATTTCCCGACCTTTCTCTAATTAAGATAATCCGGTACCATTTGTTTACATGAATAGGTAATAAGTACCTTTGCGACCTTTGAGGACCAAATAAATTAATAACATCGACAACCACTTATGGGCAGCCGGTAAATTATTAAAGAAAATATATGGCGCCGAGGGAAATGCCCGAAAATTACAAAAGAAAATAATAACTGGCGCTACACAAAAGCAATCGTATTTATTTCGGTATTACGTCTAAATAAATATATACGGATGTTGCTGTTAGGCTTAGGAATCGTAGCTTTTGTGGAATTACCAGAACACTAACTTACGATCCGGTGAGATAGTGGTCTAACGTGAGTTTATCAATAGTAAAAAAAACAGCAATACAAACGTAAACTCACACATTTTCTCATAGGAGTTAGCAGAAACTGTAGCAACAGCAATATGGCCTAGAAATTGGATTATGAGATAGTGGTCAAACGCGTGCCTATCAAGAATAAAAAAAATGAAAAACAAAAAATGAAGGTCAAATAAAACTCTAAAATAATAGCATCATAAAAATTCGACATGTTTACGAATCACCTCCCAAGTTACTTTCTTCATTGGTTCAATTTCAGCATGCAGTAGTACCTAGTTGCTAAACTAGAGCAGAGAATGAAATACGGTTGTTGTGTTCTGTTTATTTTATTGTTATTGTATATTTAATTGCGTCACATTTATTCACTTAACGATCCACTTTTTATAATTATCAAGGAGTTAATTTCCAACACAGCTAATGTGACGCATAAAATTAATTCTATATGCAAAATAATAAAGTTTTTTTATAAATAAAACATTGCCCCACACAAGGAATTTCCGCTATATCGTGGATGCGTTCACAAACATACAAATTCACATACAGAAACACCCAGATCCAAGCCAATTAAAACCAAGAACCACCATGAACCTTCATCCCGCACCCATTACAAAGACACACACAATTTTAATAAAACCTTATTCACACACCGTCCAGTCATATCACTAATGGTCCGAAATCACACGGACACCGCAACACGTACCTAATAACATTGGCTGTGGCAATAATAATGTCCAATAACGCTCTTATATGATTTACTTTTGTGGGCCACATACGAAATAAAATCGTATGTGGATATTTCCTTGCAACATAAACTATGGTGATGAAAAACCATGATAACCGGTCTTAATGGGGGTTTACGTGTGTATGTTTTGTGTTATGGGGTCTCAATGGCTGTATTTGGCGAATGGTATGGTAAATTGTATTGGGAAATGGTACTGGTATCGGTCCTGGGAGATTTATAGGAGTGATGTTATTTGATTACGTACAAGTTTGTCTGTAGCTGGATTGAACCAATATGTAAAAAGCAACCGACTTCCAAAAAAAGAATACACTAAAAATTAATAAATAACTTTAATTTCGGAAGTCGGTGTTTGTATTTTACTTCTTCGTTATTTGACACCGACTGCCGAAATTAAAGTTATTTATTTATTTATTATTATTTATTTAACAATTAATGTACACACACATACAAAAAAAAACAGACCAGAAGAAGGAAACAGAGAAATATGTACAAAGGTTATGCTTATTATTTTTAATTTTTAGTGTATTCTTTTTTTGGAAGTCGGTTGTTTTTTTTTGTAAAAAAGTTTTTTATTTTTCACTTTTTAGTTGTTATACCCCAGAACTAAAAACCCCAATATAATGGGACGTGGAATTTAAACATTTGGAAAACACCAAAACGTCATCGAGGTACACGTATTTTCCGTTTTTGTTTAATTTCTCAAAAAGCGCTCAAGCAATTTCGATAAAATTTATATGGGACCACCTCGGGAGTATATTCTTTCAGATGAAAAAAGAGTTTTAAAAATTGGTTCACAACTGTCGGAGAAATCGGGTAACATACATACAAAAAAAAAAAAAAAACATACAGACGAATTGAGAACCTCCTCTTTTTGGAAGTTGGTTAAAAATTCAACTCCGTAGGATAAGAAAGTGTCTAATTTAGCTTGCAAGATTCGACCCAAACAAACAAACAAAAACGCTTGTAAAAATGTGAGTTCCATTCGCATGCAGTACTGTTCTAAAGTTACTATTACTTTTTATCCGACTTCAAAAAAGGAGGAGGTTATCAATTCGACTGTATTTTTTTTTGTGTGTGTTACCTCATAACTTTTTACTACGTTAGCCGATTTTGAAGATTTTTTTTTTAATTGAAAGCTGTTGCTTCGCATGTGGTCCCATTTTAACTTGGTGTAGATCTGATGAAGAACTTCGGAGATACACAATGGAACTCTTCAATAAATGATAGCAAACCTGCCAGAATTGCTGTAATCGCATGTCTGTATATTGTGTTCACCACTTCACAACATTACATTACGCTGATGCGATCTGAAGAGGTATACAGATTTGTACAGTTCACCCTGATATACCCTAATTTCACCAACTATGTTCAAATTCCCTATTTTTGAGGCTATCAATTCGGGCATAACTTTACTATTGATTGTTTTAGAATGGGGTACAACAACTAAAAAGTGAAAAATAAAAAACTTTTTACAAAAAAAATACAACCGACTTCCATAAATAATACTAAAAAATGCAAAATAACTTTAATTTCGGAAGTCGGTGTCAAAGAAACCAAACTATAAACACTGACTTCCGAAATTAAAGTTATTTTGCATTTTTTAGTATTATTTATGGAAGTCTGTTGTATTTTTTTTTTCTATAAAGTTTTTTTAACACTGGCAAATGAAAGTATGATCTAACAGATCAGTATCTGGTAGCAATTTTTTTTTTAACCAAAAATTTTAAAAGTATTTAAGGCAAACAAAACGAACTCTATCAATAGTTCCAATATTTATTTATTGCACACTTAAAACTCACTGTACATAGGCCTTAGGTATTTTCTACCAGTTGACCTTAAGATGGTGCAGCGTCAGAATATGCCAGATACAACTTTACAGAAAAAAAACTGGTTAAGTGCTAGTTTGACTCGCATACGAATGGTTCCGTATGATTTTCATTATCAGTTGTTATAGCGGCAATAGATATACACACTCTGTGAAAATTCAACTATTTACCTATTAAGGTTAATGAGATAGGTACAGCTCGCTGACAGACTGACAACAGAGGCTTAGTAATGGGGTTACCTTTCAAGGTGCGTAATCTTAAAACCCAAAAATTTATATCAAATACTATTAAAAATGCTATGCTATTGAAAAAGAAATCAACGTGTGTTTACGTGCCTCCACCTTAAAGGAGAACTGACTAGTTGGGATATCTGCCCAGGGGTTGAGGATAAATTCTGGGCATTCAGGGCAGGGAAGGAACAGGGTGGGTTTTAGTCAGTAAGAGTCTGACACGACTTCCCGCTTCACCCAGAGCGGGAGAAGTCATTAGATGATTTTCCACCACACAAAAAAAAAATTGTTGAAATATTAATCAAAATAGTAGTAAAAATGCTACGTTTTGAATCCCATGAGAATTTCTCAAGAACGCGAAGTATTTCCACGACATTGTTCGCAAACAAAGAACCTTATTACTATGTACTAAAATACTGTAGTTAATGAAAGAAGTAAATTTTAATAACTACGGAGTAATAACGCCGTATTTATGGAACTTAAACTTTATCGTCTTGTAACAAAGGTTTTATCGAGCAACTTAAAACAAAGTTCAATAATCTATCAGATTCTTCGTAAAACGTGTCTGGGAAAATAATAAATGAAAACAATAACGTTGAATGGTCAAACTATCATACCTATATGTTTGTCAAAAATGTGATCTAAACCGGACATGAAAAAGCAAATCCAATAAATTTCTAACCCAATAAAAATACATTTTTTAACAAACAACCATAAAAAAACTAATATCGGTTATAACGTAAAACTTGTTTCGGTTTCACTGCAGAGTCGCGCACATCTCTAGTAAAACGACTTAATTCCACCTTTTATCGGATTAAGTGCCGATATCTGCCGATTACAGAACGGAAGGCTCCCAGGGTTTTGCCTTTGCCCGCTCCCAACCGTAATTCTTCGCATAGCATCGTTAATTTAAAACTAAATGCCCCGAGCTCGAAACAATAGAATGTCACATAAATAACTTTAAAGGAAAAAAGGGGGAACACAAGAGGGGGCGAAGAAATTTATACTCCACCTAACTTTGCCAGAAATTTCGGGGCCAAAAACTCGAAATTCGACTGAAGTACTCGCCTACTCGGCCCGATTGGTAATTCATGAGGATTATACAGCTCTCGCGTAATTCAGGACTTTATACGTTGATTAGTTGGAAAGATCTACATGAAAAAAAGCTGAATTATTCATTACCGTTAAGAATAGATTTGGGTACGAGTAATCCCGAAATTGAATGTAGCTTAATAAAATGTTCGAATTACATAAAGTAATCTGTATTAGTGAAAAGGTATACTTTTGTGCTACCTGGGTTCTTTACGTTGGTATAGATTTCATTTTGTTTAATAAGATTCTGATTTTGCTCTGTATCATTTTACTATTGGGTCGGTTTTTACTTAAGTAGAATACGGCCTTCGTCCGGAATTTATTTTGTTCTGTTATACAGGTAATGTGATTTAAAAGGTTGTTTATTTTTGTTGATGAGGTAACAGTAGCCCTAAAATCAAAATGCTAGTGCGTTTTTTCAAGAGAACGGAAGGTCAACTCGCGTACCTACTTAAAACGTTCTTTTTCTCTGATTTCTGAATTAAGAATTATCTGTCAAAGTCTACTTTACCTGAAAACCTGACAAAGTAGGTTTTGACACGTTCTTTTCTTCAAATACTCAATTCAGAAATTGGCCTACAGTTCACTGGCAACTGTCAAGAATAATATTGGGTCCTTACATATGAAACTGGCGTTATTTTTCTCACAAATAGAGAACCTCGTCACTTCTATGAATTAAAATATTCATGAATTGCTTGATACTATATCGAATAATGACCGTCATAGACAACTGCCAATAGTAAAAAAAAACCGATTACTTATAGTTTTAATAACAAAAAAAATACCTTAAAAATTACTCCTCTTTTTGTTAGCAGAAATGACCACTATATTTGTTTTAACTTAGCCAAAACTTATTTTTGTTGCTTAATCTAAGTGGCATACGTTATCTTAGTTTTTAAACATTATTTCATAAAAGTTTTAAATCACTAGTGTTCATATTTGTAAAATATATTAAGAAAATGTTAGTATGAAAAATGCAACTTCTTTAAAATTCTCCATACAAAACGCTGATTTCATAGGTTGGGGACCTAATATTAAAACAAATAACTTTTGTAAACTTTGAATATTGATTTTATTTTATATTTAGAAAGGTTTTTTAAAGAGTACCGATTTATGTTTATTCTGACACAAGAAATTACTGAAGTTTGCGTGCGGGCAACACTGACTTAATTAGTGGTTTAAACTAGTTTTACGTAGCGTCGCTATATTCGATTTCTTTAACTTGCCGCGTGGAAGTGCGTGCGGAGAACTCGGTGCCTTTTGAATTATCAGTTACTTTCGAGATGCGGCCTTAATAAGTCACACTAGCACTTTCATCTCAGCAACAATCTACGTCAAAATATACTGTCGAACTATAGAGAAATTAGAATTGCTTTTGACAGATTAAAACTGACATTACACTGTCAAATTGTAGGTTCATTAAAGGTACATCAGGAAACCCTTCATGCATCACTTAATGATTATGGCGTACCTACATTTCCTCATACCACTTAGTTCCCATACCTACCCCATAGAAGCCCTTATTAATAACTGAGTACAATGAGATGTGACCACAAACGGAACGCGTTAAGGGTGCTTGCACACGATAGTGCTCGTCATAAAACTCAGTGTGAAGACAACATTACAATATATAGCTTGCAGGGTGCCCAAATTTTGGGGTCCCTTGGTAAGCATGTTAAGCTGCTGGCTTTGTTTATTTATTTATTAAAACTTCAAGCAACACACTGTGACGTAGGGAGCCTTCGTGGGATAGAAAAAAGAACAACACGTAACTCGGTCTTCGTTTTATAAATATATTTTAAATAGAGAAAGGGTGTGGGTAGGTCTGCAGTCACAATTTTCAATATTCCCCGGGAGATAGCACGCTACTGCCCTGGCTCAGCCTTGGTGTCTCGGGGAAGCCACGTTGCGCTTGCCCCCGGAGGTGTTGGCCGGCAGGCGGCAGCGCCGGCTCGCAGGGTCGACAGGAGCCAGGATGATCGGCCGGCAGGTGGTCTAGCCGGCTCGGAGACGGCCTGCTGAGGCCACGCGGGTAGATAGGCACCCGGCGTGGAGCGAGCCGCCGTGATGAGTGGCCTAGTGGCCGCGCCACGAGGCACTGCGGCAGGATGGCCGCGATGGCGGACGAAGTAGGCGCTCGCTCAGAGCGTAGGGCTCCAAGTCCTCTCCCTCCATCTTCCTAATTGGGGAATCTGGGTCTGGAACACTGGAACTGGTAATCCGGATCTAGGACCCTGGGAACAATGTCCAGCGTGTCAATGATGGCTGAATGAGCTTCTCCGCTGATTTTGACACCTTGGCATGAGCAAAGCGGCTGTACGTGCGCTAACAAGTGTGGTTGTCAAAATCAGACGGAGTTTACAAAGGCGCGGAGGAAAAGCATGATGACATTCAAGAGCAGCAGCAGCCACGCGCAAGTCAGCATGTACATAGCTAAGGCTATATGTATGTGCATAGTAAAGCTGATCACGCGGAAGGCGTGATTACAATGTGCGACAGATCTTTTGTAGGTTATGAGCCTTGATTATACAATGCTAAGAAAATAAATTAGGAAAGACATGTTCTGGAAAGAATTACACAAGATTAGGAACACAGAATGCACAAAGCTACCTGTATGCTGTTCAAACACTCACCCAATTACAGGGGTTGAAGAACACGTAATTAAATTGGCAAATATTTGCCAATGCAAACGTGCAACTGCTAGGATTTGGCGATCGCTTCACGGCTCAAGGGTGTTCGACAGAACAAGAGTGTGAGTCTCACGCCCGCAGCTGGATTAAGATTCGAAAAGGCCTCCACGTTGTACTCGAAGGGGTTTTTATATCTGCGCCGTCATTGACAGATGTCATAGAATCCAAAGACAACAGTGTTGTCAGTCAACTAAAATTGTCTATGCCTACCAAAGCCATCACAATGGCTTTTGGTATCTGCATTTATTCCGCACGTTTATGTTTCAATTAAGATTGTAACGCCACTACGTTACAACACAAAGGTAACATGGCAGTTACATAAAAAACATAATTATTATTAAAAAACCGGCCAAGTGCGAGTCGGACTCGCGCATGAAGGGTTCCGTACCATCTTACAAGATTGATTGCGTGTACTTGTTGCAATTATTAAGATCGAACAAAAAAAGCCAAAAACAAAACTCGTTTCTAGTAAGGAGTAGAGCACCCCCTAATTTTTAATTTATTTTTATTATTTGTTGTTACAGCGGCAACAGAAATACATATTTTGTGAAAATTACAACTGTCTACCTATTACGGACCATGCAGCCCGCTGTCAGACGGACGGACGGAAGGACGGACGGACAGCGAAGGCTTAGTAATAGGGTCCCGTTGGTTACCCTTCGGGTACGGAACCCTAAAAATGGGGTTATTTTACAAATACAGATAGTTAAAATAAACATTAACAAACACTTGGTTTATATACCGAATAGTCCTTCTAACAGCTTTTCCTACACATTCGCGCATCTTCGGGGTTCACACGAAAACTTTAACCATCGTTTTCCAGTAGGCGTGATTCAGGTCAAAAAATATTACTACGCCAATAATTAAACAGACGCTAAATGGATTCAAATAAAACATGATCTTGGTCAAGGCACCATTGCTCTACCAAAGTCGTAGGATATTTTTATCCCGGTAGTACGAGAGGAGCTCGTGGCTAAAGCAATAACAGCCGCACGGGTCAATCCATCAGGTTAAACTACGCTTCCCGGGGTTGGTCCATGGATGGCTGACCATCTTTACATACCGAGACTCCTCCGTGCCTCGGAAAGCACGTTAAGCCGTTGGTCCCGGCTGTCAATCGTGGATCTTTGACAGTCGTTACGGGTCGTCAGAAGCCCGAAAGTCTGACATTCAGTCTTACCAAGGGGTATCGTATTACCCAGTAACTGGGTTGTGGAGGTCAGATAGGTAGTCGCTCCATGTAAAATACTGGTATTCAGCTGCATACAGTTAGACTGGAAGCCGACCCCAAGAAAGTTGAGAAAAGGTTAGGCAGATTGAATTAGTACGAGACGTACTTGGGATGATAGAGTGACTCAAACAGTTAAAGTTATTCACATCCCAGATTAGGAATAAAAGCAAAGCCCTTTATTGAGCATTTCTTTGCCCAGAAAACACCCTCTGAAAATCGGCGTACACAGAAAATAGTACCACAGAACCCGCACAAACTTTCCCATCTCTCTTTTCTCACAACACGCGGTAATAAGTATTTATGGGCCACACACAATAACCCATTAGTTGGCCATGTTAGCACGGGCCATAGCCCCTAATGGCCTTACGTACTTACTAATTACAACTGGCTATATATTTGCCGGCCCTCTATTGTGATTAAAGGATTTATGAATGGTTGGATTAAAGAATGAGAATGTAATGCCGGTTCTTCAGTTTTCTTCGCTATGTTCAACCTTCATCCATTGTTGGCAAATATTTTCTTTTGAATTTTCATGGATGACAAACTGTCAGTTTTGTATTTACCCCGAAGGGAAGGCTATAGTCTTTTGACCATATTATGGCCTAATCTTACGTAGTCATCAGTAGTGTATTTTTTATTTTTATTAGAATGCAGATGTAACACATTCTAATGTTTTTTGGAGTATTTGGCAACAAATGTGTCGAGTCAACCTTTCGGCAAACTTCGCTGAGGTAGTCAATACCACAATAAAATTCTCAGCTCCATTTTACCGAGATCGCGCCTGTTTCAATGATTCTACTTATTGTCCAGTTGCGTAGACACTTGAGACACAAAACTACACCATTTTTACATCACCATAACCACTAGGAATCAATAAATGAACAATTAAAACAGCCACTGAATTTCACTCGAGAAAATCTCACCAAAAATCCTGACAAACTGTAACCAACCTTTGTTTTTTTTTTTTGCTTTTAACGGTTTGTACATTCAGCCAGTGTCAAGTTTAAAAAGTATTAAGTTTTTATATATCTACCGAATACAGTCAAGCTAGCCGCTGACTTGTGATTTTTGTCACCGTGACTCTTTGTTACCCAGTCGAGTGCTATGAAGATACATGGGAGGGCGCTGATCAATGGTGAAGTGACAATACGGTGAAATAGTTCCAAGGTGACTGAATTTTGAAGGATACTGACGTAGTAGTGTAAAATTTTCCTTGAAACAATCTTTACGGGTATATAGGATGCACCCAGTACCGTTTTTTTCATTTCATTTTTTTTCTTCTTATTTCAAGAGCACTTATTAATAGCGATCTGTACGAAATCCATTTCAAGAATGAGCGCGTTTTGTTGCCCAGTGACTTTTCAAGTGGGCGCATCGTGGGTGATAGTGACAAAAAGTCACAAAAAAAGCGGCTAGCCTCACTTTGTTTTCCATTAAAATGCGGATGTAATGCATTCTAATCTTTTTGCCGTTTTTGGCAGCAAATGTGTTCAGTCAACCTGCTCGGCAAGCTTCATTGAGGTAGTCAATACTACAATAAAATTCTCAGCTTTATTTTACTGAGATCGCGCCTGTTTCAATATTCCACATTTGTCCAGATGCATAGACACTTGAGACACAAAACTACACCAATTTTACGTCACAATATCAACTAAATATCAATTTGCAAATAATTAAAACAGCCATTGAACTTCATTCGAAAAACTCAACCTTTGTTATTTCGCTTTCGAAAAGATTACCAAACAAAACAAACTGATAATAGCTATACTATCATTTTGTTTATGTAAAACCTTTTTCCTTTTAATTGGTCAGGTTTTTGTTAATAATGTTTTGACTAATCACAAAAACGGACGGCCATGATTTCGTAATGAGGAAAGCTTTGATGTATTTTAATTTTAAGCCTTTCAACGATCGCTGCTACCATAAATATTATCTTATTTCGTAAAGCAGGTATTTTAACGACAAATTAATCTGTAATTTTATCAGAAAACGTTAAAAGAGGCCCTCGGGGAAGATTCAAAATTAGATAATTTTCGCTAAAGAGTTTTTACTCGCAAAATTTAATGAGGGCGGAACATGAGCGGAACAATATTATTTTTTCTTGCGAACCTTTTCTTAAAACAAACCTTTCGTTTTCCTTGACACACTGGCCACGAAAAAGAGAAACAAAAACTTCAAATTCAAAAATGGAACACATCAAAAAGCGCGGGAAACAATCGCTCACTTTTTGTTTCTTTCCACAGACAAAGGGGGTTTGTCCGCTGCGGGCGATACATGTCTTCAAGTTTTACCCGACCAGGTTGAGAAGCCCTTTATTTCTTCGCTGTTTTATTTTAGTGTGTTTCTTGTAAAAATGGTCGCTTGCCACTGCTTCAGACATGAAATACTGAGCGTTTTCATATGAAGCGCCTGTCATGTATGCGTCCACAGCTGTCAGCTGCCTTTTGATCGTTGTTCACTGTTGAGTGTTCCTACGAGTTAAAGTTTTCCAGTGAACTGGTTTGAGATCTTCTAGACGCCTTATTTAAGCTTTGTGGTATGATAAGACAAAACCGATCACTAGAAGGATACTTAGAAATTCATTTCTTAATTGCTAATTCTCTACACGTAGGTAGAATTCATTAAAACTTCCCAACAACCCTATTTATAGTAAGAAAACACGTCAGTAATTTCCTCTAACCACGGTCCCATTAAATGCTAGAAATATCACGGCAAAAGTCGAACATTTCACCAAACTATTTAGCGCTCAACCACAACTTCGAACTTATTTCTTTTGCGCAAGTCATCGGCACTTCTGACCGTCACTTTCAAACTAATTAGTTTCAAACTGTCAAACAAAACATTTTTGAGGCCCCTCTAATGAGTAGAACAGAAAGTTCGAAGTAGAAAATCAAGGGAACTGAAGCTACCACTAAAAAGTTCTGAACTGCAAAGTGTGCGTCAAAACTTATGCCATCTGTACCGGGCAATAGTTGGGGACCATTTCTCACGTTTGATTTATAACCGTAGTGAGAGAGTGTGGCTTTTAAAATGGCGAACAAAAACTGTTTTAGACGCTCGGTTATCAAGTGAATAGAAAATCTCTTCTAAGAAAACTAAGCGTTTTCTAAAAATAAAAATGCTTTTTTGGTTATGTTGCCCTGACTGTCAGCTTGTTACTCATAAGACTTATAGAAATAACCAATAAACAAAATTACAGTAGGCTAATTTACTCTCTAAGAGAAAAAAACTAAAAATATATTATTGAGATAGCTTAGGCAAAAAGCAGTCGGAAAATGTTAGTTTTAGTTCATAAAATAACAAAATAAATTCAATTCAAAGTTTTCAGTTTTTTTAATATGTTTTTAACACCTTGGAATAGTAGCCGCCATGTTAAACGTCATACGGCTATGTAAACAATAAAGTGTCAACTGGCAACTGATCAGCGTATCTATGCTTTGTACTTCTATTTACATAGCCAACTGACGTCATGACCACAAAGCAATATGGCGTCCACTGCGTCTAGCGTTTTCGTCAAATAACGCGCGAAATTTGAAAATGTAAAATTTAAATGCATTTTTGTGGCACTTATTGATTGAATAAATATTTTGTGTTTGTTTTTATTGCTTTATTAGCACTATAGAATCTGATTGAGGCACTTTTCAAAAATGGGTGTAATACCCTATTATCCATCTTACCATAACCGTGCTTTTTTTTAGGGAGGGAAATCATCAAATAACTTCTCCCGCTCTGGGTGGAGCGGGAGGGCGTGTCAGACTCTTGCTGACTAAAACCCACCCGTGTTTCTTCAGTTGCCTGTGCCAGGGCTGCGTTGAATCTTTTAAACACTCCCGCGACCCTGGCAGGCATCAACCTAGCGGGCCCAGTCACTTAGGCCGCGGTCACGAAGTCAGCGGCCGGCGGGGCGGTGGCAAGCTGCGCTGCGACGCAGACAGCATTTTCTGTTAAAGTTAACGCTAACGCTTCGTGCAAAATGTATGGCAGCGACATTACTGGGCATAAGTCACGTGACAGTTCTCTGCGCAGGTAATGTCCTTGCCAAGTTGCCATACATTTTGCCCGAAGCGTTAGCGTTAGCACTGTTATAAAAGTTATTTGGCTAGGAGGGCCGGACACGAAGCCAGCGGGCAGATCGCGCGGTGTTAGAGCGGCATAGTGTTGTGTTATGAGAAAATAGTGTCTTTGGTCGCCAACAAAAAATATTGAAATAATTTGATCCACCACGTCGCGGTCGGCGGGTATTTTGAAACATCGGTCGTTAAAAAGCCAAAAAATAAAATGCAGACACGCGGGCACCGCTAGACTGGAGTGCATCGCTCGTACGCCGCTCCCCGCGTCGCTGGCGCGCCGCTGCCTTCGTGACCAGTTCCATAAAATCTATGCATTAGCGGTGCGCTCCCGTGCCGCCGCCGCCGCCGCCCCGCCGACCGTTGAGTTCGTGCCCGGGGCCTTACTGCTGACATCTCTTTGAGGCGCGCGTGGAACACAACGCGCCGTCAATTCGGGCCTGGTACATACCGCAAACCCGCACCTACAGTGGCCGGCAATCGGCTTGTACCGCCCGAACCATGACCGTGCTAAGAACGTATCAAGCACAGAAAGAAACACGACACGTGGTGAACAAGACGTGCCTCTGCCTACCTCTTTGGAAAATGCAAGCATGATTGCGTATGTATCTATATTTGCGATGTTAAGAGTTACGAGTATATGTGTGTGTAATATAGGTATTCATTCTCATATTTCTGTAACTTTGTTTTATTGAAAATGCGAAGCTAAACCTTAGCAATTAATGAAGGCTGTAAGAATATAATGGTCCAAGTCAACCTTTTTAACGGGTAGTATATAAAAAATTATTTTACTTAATATTACATGAAACCATCACAAAAAGCTAAAATCGACAAAAAATAATAGAATTTAATAGTATCAAACTTAAATCTGAGCGTTTTCGTAATTTCAATCAATTTGAGCGTTAATTGATGTTGTTTGTTCTTAATCGTGAAAATTCCTGTAAAACAATATTAAATATATATAGTTCTTTGGTTGGACGGTCTTTTATTTTTTATGATTTTGTGACTTAGAGCGCCTATAAACAGTAAAAAAACAACAGCAGGTAACGTCAAACGGGGTAAATAGGCATAGGAATACAGAGGTGAAAAGAAACAAGACCTTTGAAAAGTATTTTCATATTATTTAAATTTTGTTTGCAATAATTATCTCTACTTATTTATTTAGAAACCATTTTATGCATCTCCCTAAAAAACTGTCACACGGATGAAATAGGCTATATGAATTGTGCACAAGAATTGTTATGATTCATCTAAAGCGGCCTTGTCAGACCCCCTTGTCTAATATAATAAGTTCCTTTCCTGATTCCATTTCATAGGCATTTCCTATCAAACAATAGGTACAATTTCCCGAAATCCCTTTCGCGGTTTTCGTGGCAACTCATATATTAACACTCCAAGTGACGCCCGGGGCTACTCCAGTATGTGTGTGCTATTTGCCACAGTTATGTTTGCGCAGTTTGCATCTCCTCATATTGGGCCTTCATCGCTTGCTTTTCTGAAATACTTCGATCACACATTAAAGTTTTTGCTAGGATTACTCAAAGGAATGAAAGTAGATATCATCTAATGATGACATCTAAATACTTTCATTCCTTGATTAATGAATGAATGACCCCTAATGGGGTGATTTGAAATATGCAGTAATGTCATCACTATTTTGGAATAAATGGCTGTCTAACTATGATTGCTTGGTCGATAGATCTTTAAGGCTCAGTTACGCGTCTATCCAGTAATGAATGACCATCTTGTACATATAATAATTGTGTGTAATTTATCTATAATATGTATGTATTTAGAAATATATAAGTATGTTTATCAGTTGTCTAGTACCCATAACACAAGCTCTGCTTAGCTTGGGACTAGATGGCGTTGTGTGATAGTTGTGGAATATTATTATTATTATTATATCGACCCATTTCTTTGTCTTGGTATTGTTACATCTGAGGAAGTCGTATGAGATTACAAACCTTATTAACAGACAGGCTGGTTAAAGTCTGCATCAGCATTTATAATGCACTTGCAGAGTCAATAATTTCATATGGGATTACTATGGCAGAACATTTAAAACTTACATAGAAAAAATATACAACCTACAACTTCGTTTGTTAAAAATAATAATAAGTACCGAATAAAATTAAAAAAACAATTTATTATGATGATAACGTAACAGGCTTCTTTAAGTATTGTAACATCTTGCCAATACACACTAAAATACGAAAGTGGTTATTAATAGAACAGTTCACTAACAAAGAACTACAAATAAACGTCTATCATAACATAGCAACAAGAATGGCAGCCCAACCAAAACTAGTAGTACCGAGATACAACAACTATTACGGGAAACGAACATGCGCTTATTTAATACCTACTCTAATTAATGATGTTCCTACAAAAACTCAATCAGAAATAACAAATAATAATTATAAAAATAAATACAAAAAATTCTTTGATTCTCTTTGAAAATGCATCATCCTATTTAAATTTCATCCATTTGTAATATGCATCGACGGGCCGCCGACCCGCGCTGGCGTCGTTTTTGTAGTATCTTAGCTATTATTTACGAATTACCTCCTATTGTTTTGTAAAAGATGAATGATATTTCATTAGTATTTGTTTCAACATCCGGACAAACCTTTTGAGGTTTTTATGATGTTTATGAATCAGTTAATACACCTTCGATGCAGTCACTCACTTCAATTAATATAACATATCGAGTATTCTGGCTTATCATTTATTACAATACTCAACGTAAAAACACCAATGGGAAGTTCCTGCGTGCCGCTGAGGTACTCTACAGAACCACCCCCGACACTACAGTTTCTATTAACGCTGTTACGGGTACCAATAATAAGAAGACCAAACACTCCATGTAACAAACGGATACAGTCCCCAATCCATGTAATGTGAACACTTATTGAGCTATATCAAAATTTTATTGTTCAAAATGTAACCTAACCTAACCTCTAGCAATCAGATAGTCACCGTGAGACAACCCTGACCAACTTGATGTATCCTATTTTATTAGTGTGATCTACCCAGACGCATTTCTGATAGCCCGCAGACATCACCATCATCGTCGATGCCTGACTTGGGACGTATGATGTGCGTTATAGATGTTGCAATTTCCATCATCATCATCATCAGCCTTTTAATGTCCCACTGCTGGGGCACAGTCCTCTCTGTGAGAGGGTGTGGGCCGTAATCCACCACGCGGGCCCAATGCGGATTGGTGGATGTCACAAGTCTTCGAATGTTTGGTTCTAGGACAAGCCGGTTTCCTCACGATGTTTTCCTTCACCGTTTTGAAAGCAGTGGTGATGAAATTAATTTACACAAAGTAAAGTGCCTGCCTGGGTTTGAACTCACGACCTGCAACTTGTAAGTCGCGGCCAATACCACTGGGCCACCACTGCTCCTGCAATTTCCATATATAAGTTTATTTAGTTACAACAAAAAATAATCTTATTAAAGTTCATACATGTACCAAACATAACTCTACCAATTTACAAGTAAACTACACACTCACCATTTCTATTTGAATGTGAACTAACGTAAACACGGAGAACGTTACGAAAGCTCCTTAATGTAAGGTACTTGGCAAACTTTTAATATACGCGCTCTAATAGAACATGCGCCAACTTTTACACGGAGTTAACCTTAGTATGGTGCTACATACGGGGCAGAAGGATGACATATTTATCAACAATATATTCTTATAGTTTTGTTTTATCCGACTTCAAAAAAAAAAAAGTGCAAAATAATGTTAATTTCGGAAGTCGGTGTTTATGGTTTGTTGCGTCGTTTTTAGACACTGACTTCCGAAATTAAAGTTATTTTTTTTTTGAGGTCGGTTCTATTTTTGTACCCAAAGAAGTTTTTTATTTTTCACTTTTTAGTTGTGGTTTCCTATTAAATTGTGTTAACGATACATAGACTAACGATCGCAGTAATCGCGAAGAGTTATCATTTTCTCTGTCGGGGCCAGCTATTTAGTTGTGAGGTAGGTCTACCTTCTGTCTAAGCTAAGCTCTTGCTAAGTGTCATGCCAATTTCCATTTCTGCCTTAGGCCAAACTGAAGGTTGTCTGCTCTTCCTTTTTCTTCTCACCTTCTACGAAGCAGCAAAAGAGCTGGTTTTTTACGAATATATGTGTTTTTAGCACGAACGATAAAGGTTAATTTTTAAGCAATATAATATTGTTGTATGTCTATTTGTGTGTCGTATTTATGGCAAATAAATACTTTTTCTTTCTTTCTTTCTTCTTACATTGCATCTTGGCGGGACAGTATTTTGTATTTTACTCTTTCTGTGTAAACCCATGCCTTTTTTTTGTGGGGGTGGTATAAATTATCCGATGACTTCCCCAGCTCTGGGTGGAGCGGGAGGGCGTGTCAAACTCCTTGCCTGAGTGCCCAGGGACGCTGTAACTCTGATTCGAATTTATTTGTGACCACTTGGCATGCATGCATCGGCCATGATGGGCCCCGTCAATTGTTGCTGACATCTCTTTGAGGCGCGCGTGGAGCATTACGTGCCATCGACTCCCGGGCCTGGTGCGGATCGGACGGGAAGCTACCCAATACTCGCCGTCCGCAGGCCCGCGCCTACTGTGGCCGGAGGTCGTCTTGCAACCCCCGACGCCAAGGGCGTCTCCTGCGGCGGCTGCTGCTGGGGGCGTGAGAGTGACTCCGTTGAGTCTCACCTCACCCGTTCCGCCTCCTCCTTCGCGAGTATTACTGCTTCGTAGAAGGAAGAGATTACTTCCCATTCCCTCTCGCTCCGTACCATGGCCTAGACCAGCGCGTGTAAACCTATTGCTGGCTTGCGTATGTTAGGTATGGCAGGATGTAGGAGTCCATTATTATCTGTTTATTTTGTTGTCTGCCCTTAGCTCAATGTCGACGCAGCATGTCTTTTTCTTCTTATAATTAAATTATAAACAAAATGCAAACAGAGAGAAGAGATAGAAATAATCCATACAGTTGGTCAATCGTACCACCAGTATGTACAATCAGTTAGAAAAGTGCCCCAACTTTGCCACGTGTTCACTCGTTTGGAAATTAAAAACATGGCTTTTGAAGTTCTAAAGAGGAAAGTTAACTGCCTACGACTGTACCTACATCTTAAAGGGTTCAAGGTATGCCCCTGAAAAGTTATTACTCTATTCTATAAACAGGGAAAGGATTTTTGAAGTTTTGCTTTTAGGAAGGCAAGGGTTATTTTTACCTGTCGGCACCAAAAGAAAGGTAATGTTTTTCGAAAGTATGCATGTATGTAAGTATGTGTGCAGGTAAATATCTTCTTTTTTTTTGGGTTCCGTACCTCAAAAGGAAAAGGGAACCCTTATAGGATCACTTTGTTGTCCGTCTGTCTGTCTGTCAAGACCCTTTTTCTCAAGAATGCGTTAAGGTATCAAAGAAAAATTTTAAGCAAATAGAATAGTATAGAACAGTTTGATATTCCCTCTGAAAAATTTCGAAATTGCTCCACAAAAATAAACTTTGGCGTCGAATCTCTGTATTTTCAGCGATAACAACATATTTCTTTTTTAAGAATTGAATAGAATTAGCACTTTATTAAAATGTTGACCGGACTTTTATATATGTATATTCTGGATAATCTAAAGAAAACCCGTAAAATAAATGCCTATTCGCATCGATTTCGTCATTCGTCAACACAACTATTACGTTCAATTCTCATATTATTTGAAGCTATCTCAAATCGTAGTCAGTCCGCGCCTTAAGAGGGAACAGGGGCTGCAATTCTCCATACAAATGTATTCCCCTTTTTTCTTCCTGAATAATGCCTCTAGAGCAAATTTTTTTTTTTTCATAAAGTAAAGGTCTGCTGTAGACATGTCCCTGTCATTTCCTTTTTTTCAGCAGCTAATAAGTCAAGAAAATATGACCCTCCAAAAATTACATACATAGTTATTACAGGACAACCAGACAAATTAGAAAAGTTTTTAACATAGAACATTTAATAGTCACCTAGATTACTCTTTCTTAAATTTTTTGTGATAAAAATAATTTAATCGGCTCAGTTTTCGAGGAGAAAAAAGCGGAATACGAAACGTCGATCTCGTCATAAATTCGGTCAGAGCTGCGCTGTATCCCTATCGAACTCTACGGGGGTAGCCTTGAGGCAGCAGGACAGCAATAGTTTCTTCAAATACCTATTTTGCAAATTCCTCGCAGGCCCTGTTCCCTCTTAACCTAGGTTCTACAAGTTTGTACGGAACGCTCGGTGCGCGAGTCCAACTCGCACTTGGCTGGTTTTTTTTTTACTTTTCATAGGCACGCGTTTAACCACAATCTCACCTGATGGTAAGCGATGATTTTAACAAACAAAGTATCATTAGAATGATCTAGATAGCCGACGTGACCTAGGCTATATGAATTTTAAAAAAAACAACAAAATGGTCAATGACTTTTCCCGCTCTGGGTGGAGCGGGAGGGCGTGTCAGACTTTTACCGACTAAAGCCCACCACTGTTCCTTCATTTGCCCGAGTGTTTCGAATTTATCCGTGACCCAAGGCAGACCCTTTATAACCCCCAAAGAATAACCTAAATACTGATCGAGACATTTTATACCCCATAATATTCTACCAAATAGATTTTATAACAAAATCGCATAAATAAAGCTTACTAAGTGCACATTACGGTTTCACGTTACATAATTTAAAAGAATTCTACTTATTCGCCTCACGTTCGTAAGCTTGAGCTGTGGACGCGTTTGTTCCTATTTCGGCCATCTTTAATTCGGTATTCAGCTAAAAATAGGTTTGCATGCCGAAAATACATTATGCGGTGTCTGGGTGGGTGAGACTTAAGTTAATTTTCGTGGGTGTTTTCAAGGGTAGGCTTTTAACCTACTAATCCAAATGATCGTGGATTGAAAGAGGTAATGTTTTGGTAGTTAATTTTTCAGTCAGAACATTACGCCCATTACTATTTGTCAATTATATTTCAAAGCTATTGGAGACTTACAAACCCAGTAACTGCCTAGAGAGCCATTAAGAGTTTCCTTAGTTGCACACATGCCATTCAAGATCCGTCTTATACAGTGAGAAGTAAACTATGAAACCTCAGGAGCGCCTGCCACCCGGATGGGAACTGCAGTGGCTTATATGGAAAGCACTCAATCGGTTGCATACTCAGGTAGACCACTCCAAATATAACTTGTCAAAATGGGGGTCTATAGACCCGTTAGATATCCAATGTGAGTGCGGTGCCCCTGTCCAGAACATGACTCATATACTGGAATGGACCAAGTGCCCATACTTCTGCACTATGCAGGAAATGATGAACGCTACTGACGCTGCAACCACAGATTAGTGCTGCAAATAATTTGGCCAGCATCTGGGGCCAACGTACCTATTTGAAACGATAGATAACCATCGATCCTAAAGTAGAAGAAGTACCTATCTACTTAACTTCTCAAAATCAACAATGTCATGTAACATGAGAAATAGAAATAAAAACTAACTTGAACTCATCAGCGTACGCACTAATTACGGTAGAACGACCATATTATACGAAGGAGCACAGCTGTTCAATGGTTTGCCGAACGATATAAAGGAATGCAATAACTTAAATATATTTAAAAATAAGCTTAAGAAACATGTACCTAACTTCTAATACTCTGGAGGAAATTATATTGTACTTTATAGGGAACGTGCAGGAATTATAGATGGCGCCACATAAATGTCAATGTCAAGTATTTATACAGTAAAAGTTGCGGATTTTACTCACTAGATGTCAGTCTACGTTATGCGTGCTGCATGTGTGCATGATGCGTGTGTCAAAAACAAGTTTTTGAAATGTAAAAGTTTCAAATTTACTCCACTAGATGGCACTGACAACGCCGTGCACGTTCTCTATTATCATTCTTATTAAGTACTTTGTATCTCATTATACGCGGACTGTAAGTTCTTATGAGAAATAAATTTCGTTAAACCGAAATCCGACCTTCCCAAATAAACTATTCTCGATTCAAGACCTTACCTTAAACATTGAGCGTCATTCATCAACCTGTTCGGAGAAAATCTCTAGACGTGTCCTCTCCCTGATCCCGCCGGACCAAGTTCGCCCCGTACGCCCCTTACACCCCGTACCGTACCGGGTTTTTCCCCAAATTACGGACCCGCTCAAATCCACGTTGAAATGTAGACGCTATGTCCTAATAAGCTGGGTGACGCCGCTTTTTGTCAGATGTAACTGTGATTTTAAGGAATTAAAGGGGTCTTTTTGGCAGTCTTACCTGAAATAAGTCTGGATTGTAGGCTAGGTTTTTCTAGAAAAATATTGCAAAATTTTCGAGTAGAGACATTAATCTTGAGATTAAATGGGGGAAGAGTTATTGAGGTCGCTTTTAGCTTATTGGCTTCTTGCTTTTTTGAGTCATTAGAGGGTAAGACTTGAGAGAATAAAGATGTGAGGAATCCAATCAAAATCTTAGTTACTAACTTCTTAGGACATAATAATAATAATAATAAGTTTTTATTTCTGAAAATACACATTTAGAAGGATCAAATACAAAACAGTTTTGCTAAGGTTACAGGTAATAATAAAAAAAAGAGAATCGTTGGTACCTGTACTAATGAAAAACATTGTATCACAGGTACTACTGGCTTCCATAACAATTTAAATCAATAAAACAGTTTCATGGGCTTATAAACAACGTTGTTGTTGTTTATAAGTCCTTGAAACTGTTTACTGTTGTTACTTAAGAAGACAGTAAAATAATGTAATTTAAAATAATACGATACAAATAAATGAGGCTTACATGAGGTTTGATATCTACTATAAAAAACACAATAATTTGATCAATATTTTAAATTTTCAATGTAATAATGATGATAATTAATAATTACTTTACAATATAATTTAATTAATTTATAATTTGATTTATTTATAATTTCATTTATTTATAATTTAACCTATTTGACATCAACACCATTGAATATACGTCTAAATGCCACTGTGACGAATCTTACAATCAAACTTCATACTAATATTATAAATGTGAATGTAAGTTTGTTTGTTACGCTTTCACGCGAAAACTACTTAACCGATCATCATGAAACTTTGTACACAGATTCTTGAAGGTATTAGAAGTAACATAGGATACTTTTTAGGGATTTTTTTTTTTTACGAAAGATACATAAACGCGGGTGAAACCGCGGGCACAGCTAGTTATATTATAAATGCGAAAGTTTGGATAAATGGATAGATGTTTGTTACTCAATCACGCCAGAACGGCTGAACGGAACTGGATGAAATTTGCCACAGAGATAGATTATAGTCTGGAATAGCACAGCTATCATTTATAATGAGAAAGTACTAACTCCACGCGGGCGAAGCTGCTGGCAAAAGCTAGTAATTAATAGTTCCAAGTTATTTGTCTGTGAGTACCTACTGACATTATTTTCTATGTTGTAATTAACCAAACGGTCGTTGTCTGTAATAGAAAGTTTATTAACATCGTAGTTTAGTCGTTCATAGAAATGTTCCTTCAGAAAAAACTTCTCTAACCATTTCTTATTCAAAAGTCCGAATAATCCTAATTTGCTCTTTGCTAAATTAATATAATTTCATGTTTACTCAGTAATTTGTTACCCCATAAACATAGAACGTGACGAGAAAACTTGATTATTTATTTATTTACCTGATACACTTGGGGTTCCATAAAGTATGGTGTTTATCTGAAGTAATTTCTAAGACTTTTTGGGTGAAGAACTTAATTTTACATGTTATTTTTATGACGATCGGGAGGTGTTTGTAATTTGGAAAACGGTGATCCTGTATTTTACCAAAATCATATTTACGTTTCATCTATACAGAATTGCTTATTAGGGTTCCGTACTCAGAGGGTAACCAACGGGAGCCTATTACTAAGCCTCCGCTGTCCGTCCGTCCGTCTGTCTGTCAGCGACCTGTATCTCATGATCCGTAATAGGTAGACAGTTGAAATTTTCACAGAATGTGTATTTCTGTTGCCGCTGTAACAACAAATAATAAAAATAAATTAAAGGGGGCTCCCCAACTAGAAACGTGTTTTTAGGGTTCTAGTATTAAATCTTGTACGATGGTACAGAACCCTTCATGCGCAAGTCCGACTTGCACTAGGCCGGTTTTTTTAAGGCGCTATTAGCTACCAATGACCTTGAGTGGTTAGCTTGCGTGTTCTGTGCTGAGCTCACGTAACGCGTCGTACGTCCACCCAGCAATAGGACTCGCCCATCAAGGAGCGCTGTCCGAAATTAGACGCATTATTAATTTATTACACATAAAGCAACAGGTATTAAAATAAAACACTGAGATTAAATTATAAATAATTAAATGATCTTTAAAATGGTGAAGGTGTCATAAAAATACGCTTTATAGTTGTTGCGTGATTCTCAATTTTTTATCCGCGTCAGACATAACTTTACAAATTAATTACACTATGTTATAAAAATATAATTTCAAATATTCTCAGTTCAAATTACGACGGAAATTGTCTAAAGTAACATATATTTTTTAAAGAAATAAAACTAGTCGTTTAGACGTGATGTTCAATTAAAAACCATTAAAAGACGTATAACTTCGCCTTAATATATGTTTTAAAGGTTATCTCGAAGCACTTCACCGGTAACGAAAATTGTTTCACCGAAATAATATTAAACGTTTTACCCGACTACACCAGAAAGAGGGTAAAGTTTTTCGAGAGTTTGTATTTACGTTTGTATGTCTATTTCTTTGGTACGCCCTGTAGTCTAAACGGCTGGATGGATTTCAACAAATGAGGAATCATTAAATTGGTTTGAGTGCCGAAGAGACAGGATAGATGAATTTTGAAATAAAGACAAAATTGGAAACGAATGGACTTAAATGTATTTATACATAGCAAAATTCTCACTTAGGGATTTTTGAATAAAAAATGAGTGAGGGCAATCAACACAGAAAAAAAAATTAAATACTTTACTGTTACCAAACCAAAAATCATAGAAATTGACATTAATAAAATAGCTGCCGCTATTAGGTTAGTGAGGTCGAATTTCTTGTGCCAAGGTCATATGTATATGTACTAAAAATATAACCGACTTCCAAAAAAACCCTTTTATTTTTCACTTTATAGTTGTACACCATAACTAAAACTAACAACTAAGTAATGTTATGCCCAAATTGATAGCCCCAAAAACATGAAATTTGAACAGAATTGGTAAATTTTGGATGATTTCCCACACCCACAAAGAAAAAATATGTGTATCAGAGTGAACTGTACTGATATGCTCTAAAGGCATACACAGAACTGTACAGATCTGTGTATGCCTTTAGAGCGTATCAGCGTGCTGTTATGTTATGAAGTGGTGTAAACAATAAATAGACATGCGATTGCAGTAATTCCAGAATGTTTGCCGGAGTTTCATTATCTATCTCCAAAGTTCTTCATCAGATCTTCACCAAATTCAAATGGAATGAACCTGGGAAGTATTAAAAAAAAGGATTTTTTCAAATTGATTCAGATGTCTTCGAGTAATCGGGGAACATGTATAAAAAATAAGAAACGATTCCGACGAATTGAGAATCTCCTTCTTTTTTGAAGTCCGTTAAAAATGTAGGTCGAAGTCTTTTGTAACTTATTTCATTACCACTGCTCTCAAAACGGTGAAGGAAAACATCGTGAGGAAACCGGCATGTTCTAGAACCAAAAATTCGATGACATGTGACATCCACCGCATTGGACCCGCGTGTTTGATTGCGGCCTACACCCTCCTCACAGAGAGGAGGCCTGTGTCCCAGCAGTGGGGACATGTGAGTTCGCATATTACATTATTAATTATCATTATCTTGCCAGATCCCAAATTATTGTTGGCGTTCCATACTTCCCTCTTACTCGTCATCTCAGTAGTCACCCACTTTCTACAGATAACTCAATCTGCCTAGCCTTTTCTCAACTATCTCGGGGTTGGCTTTCAATCTAACCGGATGCAGCTGAATAGGTAGGTACCAGTATTTCACATGGAGCGACTGCCTATCTGACCTCCACAACCCAGTTACTGGGTAATACGATATCCCTTGATAAGACTGGTTGTCAGACTTTTGGGCTTCTGACGACCCGTAACGACTGTCAAAGATCCACGATTGACAGCCGTGCTTTCCGAGGCACGGAGGAGTCTCGGTATGTAAACATGGTCACCCATCCATGGACCAACCCCGGCAAGCGTAGCTTAACCTGATGGTTCGACCCGTGCGGCTGGTATTACTTTAGCCTTTAGCCTGTGAGCTCCTCTTTCTACACATACCTACCACGTATGTAATTATATGTATAACTGAATATCACAACGTAGCCATTCGATCCTCTGACCTACTTGACAATTTCACGTCGGCAAATTTTGTGAAATCCTTTCAAATATTTAAGTGAAAATTCTAGAATAATGTTACCGGACTTTACATGTAATCATGATTCCTAACTAGGGCTGCCTTAAACCACTTTCCTGAGACTGTGTGGGTTTTAACACGTCACCGATTAACGCCGCACCAATGAGGAAGGGCGAAAAAAATAATAATAATTATTTTTATTAAAAACGCAAAAAAAAAAAAATATTAAACACCGCCACTCTATAGTAACAGTCAAGTACTTACAAGGCTTCTTGTTAAAGGATTTGTGAGAAGTACCCACTATGATTGCTGTTAAGACGTATTTTCATAAAGTGTGTAAACCACTTTTTAACACACTTTAAGTAACGGAATCTTAGAACGTGATTTTCACCCACTTCAAAACGTCGGATTGAATTGAAACTTCGCACACTTATCAAGGACCGATGACAATAGCAGGCTTTACACAGCAACTCTATCGCGCGTTCTCAGGAGCGTACAGGATTGCGGGTGGGGATGCCTGCACGTTTAATCGTGTGCGATAATCATTTTGAAGTTTTTTAAGCTTCTTGTTCTTTCGCTCACGATTACTCGTGTTTGTTTTAATCATAGCGGAAAGAGCGTCCGAATAAAGTTAAAGGCGCAGTTATACGACTTTTAATGTTTTTTAATTGAACATCACGTCTAAACGACTAGTCTTATTTCTTTGAAAAAAATATATGTTATTCTAAACTATTTCCGTCGTAATTTGATCTGAGAATATTTGAAATTATATTTTTGTAACGTTTCACGCGCGATAGAGTGACTGTGTAAAGCCCGCTATAAGAGCAGAACGCGTGGTCTTTCTCGTCCCCTTTCAACATCTTCACACGCACGCTCTTTCGCACACGATTACTGTTTCACGCGGAATAGAGTGACTGTGTAAAGCCCGCTATAAGCGCAGAACGCGTGGTATTTCTCGTTCCCTTTCAACATCTTCACACGCACGCTCTTTCGCACACGATTACTGTTTCACGCGGGACAGAGTGACTGTATAAAGCCCGCTATAAGCGCAGAACGCGTGGTCTTTCTCGTCCCCTTTCAACATCTTCACACGCACGCTCTTTCGCACACGATTACTGTTTCACGCGGAATAGAGTGACTGTGTAAAGCCCGCTATAAGCGCAGAACGCGTGGTATTTCTCGTTCCCTTTCAACATCTTCACACGCACGCTCTTTCGCACACGATTACTGTTTCACGCGCGATAGGTTGTCAATCCGGGTTGTCAAATTGAACCCCGACGACAACCCGGGTTGACAGCCGATTTTTTTGTTTTTTTTTCTCTTTAATATTTTTTTTTTTGTCAAACTCACCAGTGAGTCGCAGTGCTTCACAGGTTAAGGCACTATTAACTGCCAACGACCTTGTGTGATAAGCTTACGTGTTCTGTGCTGAGCTCATATATCGCGTCGTACGTCCACCCAGTAATAGGACTCGCCCATCAAGGAGCGCTGTCCGAAAATTAGACACATTATTAATTTATTATACATAAAACAACAGGTATTATACTAAGACATATATACTAAAATATAAATAAATAAATTATCTTTAAAATGCTAAAGGTTCTATAAACATACGCTTAATAGTTTTTGCGTGATTCTCAATTTTTTATCCGCTTTACAAATTAATTACACTATGTTATAAAAATATAAATTCAAATATTCACACATCAAATAACGAAAAAAATTGAGAGTAACATATATTTTTTTCCAAGAAATAAGACTAGTCGTTTTTTCTTTTTTTTTGGGGGGTGGGAAATCATCTAATGACTCTTTCCGCTCTGGGGTGTTAAAAATCATTAGAAGTCGTACATCTGCGCCTTAACTGCTGTTATTCTTAAAAACTAAATCCATTACGGGTATGCAGTACGACAGGACGTCGCTATTTAGATCATATATTTGAGAGCTAAACTCTGTTTATAATTTGGAAATGCCAGTTAGCAGCCCTATCACTCACGGCATATAATCATTTTATTATTAACGTGCGGCCTTTCGACCACGGGCTTTCGACTCATACATTTTATATTCGGACACAAACAAACGAAACAGAATATTTTGACTAAATAATGGCTTCCAGACATAATTCAATATTCTTTGCCCTTTGGTCTAGCCTTCACAGTTATGACAATTTATTTTGTGAATTTCCCTTTTTGTGGTATTGAGCGTTCATAAATAAATGTTTTGGGTTGAATTCTTTTGTGTATCTTTTGTGTTTTTGATGAAACAGTGGAGTGTTGTAAGCCGCTGTTTGCTGTGTTTGTCCGACAGATCTGTGATAAGAATAAAATATCCGAACAGAAACTATAGGTAATCATCATCAGCCTAACCTTTTCCCAAATATCTTGGGGTCGACTTCACGTCTAACTGGATGCAGCTGAATACCAGTATTTAACATGGAGTGACTACCTATCTGACTTCCATAACCCAGTTACGGGGTAATGCGATACCCCTTGGTAAGACTGGTTGTCAGACTTTCGGGCTTGTGACGACCCGTAACAACTGTTAAAGATCCACGATTGACAGGCGGGACCAACGGCTTAGCGTGCTTTCCGAGGCAAGGCGGAGTCTCGGTATGTAAAGATGGTCACCCGACCATGGACCAACCCTGGCAAGCGTAGCTTAACCTGTGGATCGATCCATGCGGCTGTTATTACTTTAGCCACGAGCTCCTCAGAAAGTATAGGTGATAATAATAATAATCCTACAAAAATTATAAATGCGAAAGTTTGGTTGGGTGTTTGTTACTCAATCACGCCAGAACAGCTGCACGGATCCGTATGAAATTTGGCAAATATACAGATATATGTTTTATTTTTATTGAAATGGAACAACAAACAGCTACATTATTTTATGTTACAAAAAGACATACAGTAATAACCAAATAATAACGTAGCCCACAGCGCTGTTCACAGATTACCATTAATAAAAAAAAACTTTAATTCGCTAGGAGGTAAGCTGTTAGTGGTTACAATATTATTAAAACAAACAGAAGAGATGAAGAAAATAAATAAACAGGAATACATAAAACAACTGCACAAAATAAGTTTGAAAGTGTCTTATACAGTGACCCACGGAACATATTAAATGAGCATATAGAAATATCTATAATATATCATTTGTTCTGTGTCTGGGTGTAATTTATCTATAATATGTATGTATTTAGAAATATATAAGTATGTTTATCAGTTGCCTAGTACCCATAACACAAGCTCTGCTTAGCTTGGGACTAGATGGCGTTGTGTGATAGTTGTGGAATATTATTATGTCGTTTATTAATTTTCTTTACATATATAAATTATAATTTTAAATATTTCTTACAAATCATATAAAAAAGAAAAAAAAACATTTAAAATTATAAAAAATAGTAGTCCGCCGGTGTCGGGAGCAGGGTCCAAGCTACCGGTGGTTAGGGCTCCAGAGACAGGAACCTCCTCACAATGCGAGCCGTATCGAGGAGTACTGCCTTCTGTATCAGGCCCTTGATCCAACCGTGCAACGACAGCTTCGACAGGTGGTCGTCGAGGCTTTTGGCTATCAGGCCGCTGGCGGTAACGACTATCGGCACAATGACAGCCGAGTCCACATTCCACATATCGACAACCTCGTGTGCTAAATCAAGATATTTCATTTGTTTCTCTTTCTCAGCTTTCACGAGGTTCTCGTCATGTGGGATGGTGACATCGATTATCATTGTGCGGCGCGCTAATCGGTCTATCACCACTATATCAGGCTTATTTGCAACAATAGTCCTGTCAGTGATGATAGACCCATCCCAGTACAACGTGACATGGTCATTTTCGAGAACTGGGTCGGGCACATATTTGTAATACGGCACCTCAGAATCCACAAGTTTGTATTTCAAAGCAAGTTGCTGGTGAATAATCCTGGCCACTTGGTTATGCCTGTGCAAATACTCGCTGTTAGCAAGACGAGAACAACCAGAGATAATATGTCTGATGGACTCACCCGGACGATGGCATGCCCGACACACGTCAACCGTCCCATCCTTTATAATAGGTCTCCGGTAGTTATTCGTCAAGATAACTTCGTCCATAATCGCACAGACAAAACCTTCAGTTTCCCCGAAGAGGTCGCTGAAACGTAGCCAGGCCACGGACGCCAAGAAATCTACATCAGGCCCATGAAGAGCCCGATAAAAGCGCCCGTGAAGCTCCTTGCTTTTCCATATCTCCTTGCGGTCATCAGCAGTGAGTACTACAGGTTTGCGCCAGTTCTCTTTTGCCATGGACAACGGGGTGAGTCCCTTGTCCACTGAAACCACATCTCGGTGCATACCCACGTCGGTTTCTAGAAAATATTCTCTTAGAATGCACACCTCGCGGTTGTGGAGAGTCTTAGCGTTTAAAAAGCCTCGACCTCCACACTTCCGCGGGATGTACAGTCTCATCACCGATGAACGTGGGTGATGCATCCGGTTTGCGGTCAGCAGCGTACGGACCCTCCTATCCAGGGCGTCGAGTTCGGTCTGAGTCCATTTGAGTATGCCGAAAGAGTACATCAAAACCGGCATGACCCAACCGTTGAAGGCGCGCACCTTATTCCCGCCCGATAAAAGGCTGTTCAAAACCTTTTTCAGGCGGCCAAAGAAGCGCTCCTTCAGCGATTGTTTCATGTCAGTAACATTAATGCCTAACGCTTCCGACATACCCAAATATTTGTATGTTTCGGTCGAGGAGAGGGATCTAAGGTGTATGAAATCCGAGAGTTGGATCCCTTCGGATTTCATAATCTCCCCTCGCTTTATATGCATGACTGCACATTTGTCCACACCAAATTCCATCCTGATCGCGCTACTGAAAGTTTCAGTTACCTTCAGTAACTCCATCAGTCGCAAATTGTTGGGGGCAAAGAGTTTCAGGTCATCCATGTAAAGAAGGTGAGATATGGCTTGACCACCTCTTCTCAACCGATAGCCCAGCCCCGAGTCCTCCAGCAATGTGCTTAGAGGATTCAGGGCCAAGCAGAACCAAAGAGGACTCAAACTGTCGCCCTGAAATATTCCCCGTTTAATCCATATAGGTTCATCACTCCCCTGGATTGGTCGACATCCTGGATAGCGAAGGACTGTCTTCCATTGCCCCATACAGGACCCAAGGAAGGTGCGCAGAGTTGCATCTATTTTGTACAACTCCAACACCCTCATGAGCCATGTATGTGGAACAGAGTCGTAGGCCTTCTTATAATCTATCCAGCATGTCGACAAATCCTTGTGGGATCGACGAACCTGCTGGCTTATGGCCATGTCTATGAGGAGTAGCTCCTTAGTACCGCGGGACCTGTTCCTACATCCATTCTGAGAGGCAGACATAATTGAATTACTGTCAATGTGCAGATTAATTTTCGCTCTCAGGATGGATGTAAGAAGTTTATAGACCGTCGACAAACACGTTATCGGTCTATAATTCTTAGATTCCGCGGGACTACCTGTTTTATGGAGCAGGTGGGTAACACCAGTTGTTAGGAACTCAGGCAGCGACCCAGACTCTAAGGATGACTGGAACTGAGATGCTAGAAGCGCGTGTGAGCTGCTATACCACTTTAGCCAGAAGTTATGCAGCCCGTCCGGTCCTGGAGAGTTCCAATTCGGTAACGGACGGACTGCTCTGGCTACATCTAATGGGCTGATGTCTATTTTCTCCATTTCTGGTATAGCTTCGCACACACGCTCGAGATCACGCATCCAGCCACCCTCAGTGTGACAGACGGGCACCGACCAAATGCTGCGCCAGAATATACTCGTGGCAACATCATCCGGGCGGCACCCATCCGTCACATTTTGTTCAGGTCGCTCCCAAGCTCTATATACCCACCTCTCATCGCTCTGGAACATGCGATTCTGCGAGTACCGGTCAACTCGCCGCTTATATCGCCGAATACGGTTTGCCCATGCACAAACTTTCTGCTTCAGGAAGTCGATGCGCTCTGTGACTCGGGACATGTATTCTCGAGGGTTGATTTCAGTCCCCGAGAACGCCCGCCTCACAAAGCGCATCACACGTGGACGTGTATTGCCCTTCCTGAAGCAGATTAGTTTGCCGATGAGTACCCTGGCCCCATCGATACGCCTCTCGATCCTGCATTGCCAGGCTGGTACAGCAGGCTTTGGCCGAATATCTCCGTCGCTAATCGGAAACTTCACGTTGGCCAAACGACATGCCGCAACAGCCCCGCAATACAAGATTGAGTGCGTATCAACGAGGTTCTCGCTGCTTTCAAAGATGTTTTTAAGCAGCGAGTCCAAAGCACACACCAACGCCCTATTTTTTTTGTGCATGGTAAACGTGGTAAACGGGGTCTAAGTTCGGTCGGAGTGGACCTATACTCGCGAAGCGCATCCTCCAGTGCGCTCCTCAGTCGATCGTTGCACTGGCTACTTACCGTAACAACCCTATCATCTGCCCCATCATTTATATGATTGGGACATATAAATGATGACTTATTATTATTATTATTATCTATGTGTTCAAAAGCCTCATTGTAAGTTGTCACCATTCGCCGAATTCGTGAACGCAGACCAGTGTTAGTTTGGCTGGAACCCACTGCAAACAAATGGCCTGCGCGCACTTGCCATCTATGTATAGCTCTGGGAATTGCATAGCATAATAAATTATTTAAATCAATTCTCTTAAAATTATTGTAAACAATTTTATGCAGCGTCATAGCCCTAGTTGCTTGCGCCTAGAGCTGAGCGTCAACAGTTTGTATCTACTGAGCAACTGGTTGTACTGCAAATAGGTTTTATGGCATCTGTAGTGCACTGCACGGAGAAACTTGCGGTTGATATAGATTATAGTCAGAAACAGTACATAGGGTATAATTTATCATAGGGAAATTACTAATTCCCGCGGGCAAAGCCGCTAGTAGAAACTTTAATATAATTGGATCAAACCGGGCTGATCAAGTGTTATTGGGTTCCATTTAGAAGATCTCAGTAGCAGCTGGGAGTCTGGATGTGTGCATAGTTGATGGCAACAAACTCATTCTCTTTACATGGGACTTAAACAAAACGTGTGATATGTCTGTGTACTTATAGAGTGAAATCCAAGAGCCGCCAGACATTACTTACTTTCTGATTAAAAAACATTATGGGATTGAGTAGTATTAGTACCTACCTATTTACTTTGAATGGACGCATATCTGCTAGTTTGAGCTGACGGCTAATTTACCGGTAAAGTTAACGTACTGTACATTATTCACTTTTCTTAAAGTTTGAATACTGATTTTCATGTCTGCTTTGCAGACTATTATTAAATAAGTTTTAACGCCTAATAGAGTTGGTCGCCACCTCTACTAAATAGAACCCCACTGGTTCTATTTTCAATGGTAAAATTTGAGCATCGTTAATTTAATAGGAAAAATAAATGGGGATAGGGATTTATAAATTAAAATAAAAGTCAGCGATGATTTAAGAGGATGCTAACCCAGTACCTTTGGGTATGCAGACGACAGCACTGTTGCCGAGAGATACGTACCTGACACACGAGTTAGTGGGTCTCAGGTCCGGTCTCTCCGAGAGGCTATGGTTGGGCGCTTGAACTTGTCCTTACAGGCTGTCTCAGAATGGGGCGATGCCAATCTGGTCAGGTTCAATGCTGCTAAGACCCAGGCGTGTCTTTTTTCTGCTAAAAGGAGCCAATTTCACCCGCCTCCATCTTTCCGAGGTGTAACCGTGCCGATAACCGACCAACTTGATCTTCTTGGTGTTACTTTAACATCTACCCTCAATTTTGGTCCCTTCATAGAGACAAAGGCTCAAGTGGCTGCCAAAAAGTTGGGGATCCTCGCAAAGGTGAGACGATACTTCACGCCGGAACAGCTGCTCCAACTCTATCAAGCGCAAGTCCGATCGTGTATGGAGTACTGCTCTCATCTTTGGGACGGATCTGCCAGATACCAGCTTGATGCCCTTGAGTCAATTGGGAAAAGAGCCAAGAGGATCATCGGCAATGATAGGCTCGTTCAGTCGAAACTCCAAAGTCTAGAACATTGACGCCGAGTTGCTAGCCTGTCGGTTTTCTATCGATTACATTTTGGGGAGTGTGCGACGGAATTGCATAATTTGATTCCGCCAAGCCCGTTTCATCAAAGGACCACAAGACGAACGGCGAAGTGCCACCGGTTCATGGTGGACATCCCATCCATACGCACAAAGCGTTTTGAGAAAACATTCATTGCGCGTACAGCTAGGGAGTGGAATTCCCTACCGGAGTCTGTGTTTCCTGTTAGCTACGAGTACAACCTCGGAGTCTAAGTCAAGAGTGAATAGGTTACTTCTAGGCAAGCGTGCTCCATCTTCGACCATATCATCGCTTACCATCAAGTGAGATAGTGGTCAAACGCGTGCCTATCAACCATAAAAAAAAAGAAAAAAGAATGCTAAACGCCTTGTTCGGTTTTCCAAATATGATCCAGATGAACGCAAAAAAAATGAAATTGGCGCTAACCACTACACAATCCCACACATTTTGTTAATCATAAAATGAGTAATGTCTGGTGGCTCTGGGGTCCTAGACTATTACTATTAGTATGTCTTTGCCTAATCCTTCGGGGAAAAAGGGTAGACATTATATTATAACGTATGTATGTATGTTACAAAGTTATTTTTTTTTTGGGAACGCTATCACCCATCTCTATAAAAACCTATTCCTCAATTTGAATATTTAGTACCCAAATCCTAGGACTCGAACATAAAAATTCCACGGCTAGCAATAAAACAGTCTAATAGAATTTCCCCTCTATACGGCTAGGTATACAAATAGGGGTAAGAAATAATAAAATCGCGGCTAGGTAGCCCCATAGGGATTGTTTCGGCAAATTTGGACTAAGGAATTTAATATAAATCCGGGGTGAAAAGGGGTTGGACCTTGCCCCATGATTATTAGTCTTGGGTGCCTAAAATCACGCTTTGTGTTTATTGTTTTGGAATCAATGTTTAAGGAATTAATGTTATTTAGAACACTTATAATCCAATTCATCGAAATAAACAGTACTCGTACGTACCTCAAGGATTAAATAAGTTGAATGTATTTAATATTAAAAAGCAACTGTTCAATTAATTTACCTGGTTTATTTTGTACTTAGAATGCTCCATTATTTTGTTAAATTGTAAAACGGGAATTTAATTTGTTTAATTATTTTTATTATAAAACTTTATTAGGCTTTTTGGTTCTAATGTATAATTAAATTATATGAATGCAAATAAGGGTGGGCGCTGATACCTACATTACAAGATATTAAGTTATCTTAGTTTAGGTATTAGTTGCAACTCTTAAATGTAAATTAATGTAACCTTTCTGCCTATTTTGTTGTAAACATGTTTCATATGTTAAACTTGAAGGTGAAAAATAAAACATTATTATTATATTATAATATTTAATTTAACAAACTATGATTTACTGTTTTATAAATTTGAGAAAAAGGAGAAAAAAATAATTAAGTACGCCGATGTACCACATGGCTACAAACAGCTTTTTTAATTATTGATAGGCTTGCCTTTGACTACTATCTCACCTGATGGTAAGCGATGATGTGTGGTTGACGAAAGAGCACGTTAGCCTAAAGCAACCTAATCACTCTTGAATTAAAGTCCCCCAGGCTGAGGGTTTAAATAAATAAATAACATGCAAATGCTAATATGTGTGCTTCGTCTTGAGAATTAGATCAACATACATAATTGAATTTCAAAAATGTAGATATTGTTTTTTTTTTTGTTTCAAGAAAGAAATAATTATTCATCCCATTATACTTACTTGACTTCAGTATTTCAGCAAGTTATAACAAAAACATGATAAACAGCAAAAAAGACAACACAAATAAAATAAACATCTCCAAGACAAGCACTATATACATTTTAGGCCCACTCAAACTAAGTACGTACTGAATGTAGAAATTACAGAGCAATTTCTAGCAGTCTTCGGAGGCCATTCGTTTTATCTGAAACATTAGCTGCGAAGCATCTACGCTCTCAATGTTATACCCACTCAATATCCAGCATGATCGTGTTTTTTTACTCACAGGATAAGTTGTTTGAAAGCCGTCGTTTATTTATGGCCTGAAGTTGACTTGAGGCTTATGTAGGTGATTTTTTTTGGACAAGCCCGCCACCGTTTCCCCAACCTCTGCAACTCCTGAAAGCCAGAATCACCAGTGCTGACCACCAGGAAAACGCCGAGGCAATCATGCTCGACGAATCCCGGAGAAACAATTAAACAATCTTGGGCCTCGCAACGAAATTAATCAGAAAAGAACAGCAGAGGAGTAAAAAAAACTAATTTCCACTTCCCTCTTTTATTTATCAAGCAGGAGACAGAACAAAGCTAGGCCAATAGTCACGAAGGGACATTTACCAAGGTAAACCCAGTTGCCAAGCATCACGGATGAAAAAATTAATATTAATGGGTTCTAAATATTTAGGGACCTTTTCCTGTCATGCGGGTCTGATCCCGCGTGCGGATCTGATCCGCGTGCCGGCTGCTGGCATCCTATCATTTCAAACATGGTTTTCTTATCACGCGGGCAGCACGCGCGCTGAACGCGTATTGGCTGCGGACGCGTACCCGCGCTCGTACCAGCCGCATGCGGCTCAGATCCGCACGTGGTTGGCTACCCGCATGACAGGAAAAAGGCTCTTACTGTCGTGCAGGTCCCACGCATGGGCAGAGGTGGCCAGGACCGTATTATCACCCGCATGCGGACCAAATATGCACGCAGGCGGCTACGCGCATGACAGGAAAAGGGCCTTATTAGATTTGATTCCAATAACAGGTATGGATTTTTTATTTTAGCATATTAGTTTTTTAACCGGTGGTGCTTGGCAACTGGGCTTATCCCAGTTGTAAATACCCCCTTTGTGTCCAATGGCCTAGCTTTGTTTTGTTGTCTCCCGCTTGATTAGGAGGGAAGTGGAAATTATGTTTTTCTTACTCCTCCGCTGTCTTTTCTGATTAGTTCTGTTGACCCAAGACAGTTTAATCGTTTCTCTGGGACTCGTCGAGCTTCATTGCCTCGGCATTTTTTCTGGTGGTCGCCACTGTTGATTCTGGCTTACAGAAGTTACAGTGGTTTGGAAACAGTGTGACGGGCTTGTTTAAAAAAAAAAATGGGTATGGAAAAACGCTTGACGAAAATGACGGAACGGATATAGTTTCCACAAACTCCATGTAGTAAACAACTCCAGACGAAACCTCAACACTATCTACCATCCTCGTATAAACGCGCTCAGATTTCCAAAGAGTCTGAGCCAGATCCTATGTAGGTGATATTCGAAAAAAGGATTATAACACTGCTACATTTGTCGTAAAACTTTTCTGTCATGTTTCAGCGAAGTGCGGCGGAGCTTCGACGGAGCACCGCCGTGTCCTCGTGGTTGCGATAGGCGCTGCATTCAGGGAATGGTACGGGGCGAGAGGGAAGGGGATGCCGTCTCCTCCTTCTGCGAAGCAGTAATGCTCGCGAAGGCGGAGACGGGACGGGTGAGAGAAGCTCAACGGAGTGCCCCTCACACCCGCGGCCACTACCGCCGCAGAAGAAGCACTGGGCAAAGGACGTCGAAAGACGATCTCCGGTCACCATAGACCCGGGACTGTGGACGTTGAGCAGTGGAAGCTCGCCGTCCGATCTGCACCAGGCCCGTAAGTCGACGGCGCGTAATGTTCCACGCGCGCCTCAAAGAGATGATTGTCAGCCACCACTGACGAGGCCCATCGTGGCCGTTGCCTGCATGCCTAGGGATAGCGGATAATTTCTAAAAATGAGTTACCGCACCCCTGGGCACTCAGGCAGGAAAGGAACAGGGGTGGGTTTTAATAAGTAAGAGTCTGACACGCCCTCCCGCTCCACCCAGAGCAGGAGATGTCACTGGATGATTTCCCATCCCACAAAAAAAAGCAACATTTACCAGAATGATGCTAAACAAATTAAATGAAGATTTATCTCGAATCAGTTTAAAAGCGAGTAACGAGTAATAAAGTTCATTGATGTCTGTAACGATCACAGGAAAATTATTCGTAGAATGAATAGATTTTCCGCCATCAACATTTCTGATCGGCAGCCAGTTTCAAATCCAAAACAACATTCAAATCAAAATAGTGCTTCGTAAACATCATAAACCAACAAATCAAACCTCAAACGATACTGTTGTAAATAATAATGGTTTTATAACAAGATAAGGGCGCATTTTCTTTAACACGATCTCTGATACTTCGCAAAAGTTAATCTGAAAACGAGTCCAAGTTTGTTTGTACTACGTTAAGAAAATGGGGTGATAAAAATAATAATATTGCGAGTTACAATGTTGGCAGCGTGTTGATGAAACTTTTACTTCAGTTGGATGAGTGAGACTGTAGCAACACTGTATAGTTTGGTTGGTACTGCGAAAAGCTTGTTATTTTCTTTTATATTGCAGTGGAAATGTAAGGCTAACTGGTTTCATGCTTTCTTACATCTATCATCATCATCACCATCATTTCAGTCGAAAGTCCACTGCTAAACATACCTTGGTGACTCATAAAAACGTCGATACATCGACCAGTCCTGGGCTTTTTGCGTCCAGCGGATTCCCACGGCCTTCATCTGGTCACCGGTCAAACTTTGGACTTTTTTTTTTTTGTTATGTGTAGGTCGCCGTCCAATCAGCACCAGGCCCGAGATTCGACGGCGCGTAGTGTTACACGCACCCCTCAAAGAGATGTCAGCAACACAGGACGGGGCTCGTCATGGCCGATGCATGCCCCCGGGGAGTCGCGGATGAATTCGAAACAGAGTTACCGCGCCCCCTGGGCACTCAGGCAACTGAAGGAACAGGGGTGGGTTTTAGTCAGTAAAAGTCTAACACGCCCTCCCGCTCCACCCATCCCACCCCCACAAAAAAAAAAACTTTTGACCCTGTAGGATGACTTTCAACTTCCAACGGACTCTCTCCGGGACTCGGTCGCCACTCCAAAACTTTTCGAACATCCGTTCAGCGAGTAATGTGTCCTACCCACTCACACTCAGTAAGTTACCCGTCATCGGTCTTGGGCCTTATAACAACTGGAGGAAGACAGTGGGTTTTAAACAGTTAAGCAGCGGTCCCACGGCCGGTGAATCGGCGCGCCGCGCCACGCCGCGCCCGGCAGACAGGTCGTGCGAACCGTCGCATCCGATGAAGCCTGCGGTGGCCTGTCGTCGCCCGTCTGATCCATCGCGAGTCGGTAAGTTCAAAGGCGCGGCGTGGTCTGTCGATTAATGGGCCGTAGGACCTCACCGGCGTGGCGCGATGTATGAATGATCATTATGATGCGCGTAGTGCGGCGCGGTGCGGCCCGTTGATGTACGGGTCGTGGGAACGCAGCTTTAACACGCCCTCTCGCTCTACTCAGAACGGGAGAAGTCATCTTAAGATTTCCCAAAAAAAGCCAGATCTCTCACAACCCACCTCTTTATAGAAAATGTCAAAACTTCAACATAAAGAACTACTAACCCCTCATCACCTTATGATTTATATCAAAGATGAAGATGAAGATCGGAGGAAAGGGGAAGATCGGAGGAATGCCTTTGCCCAGCTGTGGGACAGTACAGGCTAACAGGAGGTTGATGAACCATTTATCAGGCTCTGTTCTGGCAGACATGTGCGTGCACATGTTGATGTAGCAATTTATGTATAATTATTGTATTTTTAAACGACTTCGCAAAAGGAGGAGGTTCTATGTTCGACAGTATACATGTTTTTTTTTATGTAAGTATGTTCACCGATTTCTCTATTAGTCGTGGACCGATTTTCAAATTTTTTTTTTATCCGAAAGAGGTGGTACCATACCAATTTTATATAAATTGCATTAACGCTTTTTGAATAAATCAACAAAACCTTTTTATTAACAAAAAATTCAACCGACGAAAAAGAACTAAAAAGCAAAAAATAAATAAACCTTTTAAGTCTAAGTCTTGTCTCCTCTTAGTCTTGAGTATTGAGCTTATTTACCTACATAAAATATCAAATTTTATGTAAACTAATTTTGAATCATCAGCTCAGTTTCATGATGTGATGATTCCTAAATGCAAATACCTGATTAAGTTATGAAAAGTAAACAGAAACAATATTTGTGCCCAATTTTCGAGGTTTTCTCTCAATTTTATCAGGATTCCATTATCAGATCCTGATTTCCTTGACATGGGACCACCCTTGAGGTATACCCTATCTAACAAAAAAGTAGTAATTAAGATCGGTTCGTAAATGACGGAGTGAGGGCTGAACATACACAAAAAAAAAAAATATATATATATAAATACGGTCGAATTGAGAACCTCCTCCTTTTTTTTCGTCGGTTAAAAACAATAAAACTTTTTTACAAAAAAAATAAAACCGACTTCCAAAAAAAACAAAAAGTGCAAAATAACTCTAATTTCGGAAGTCGGTGTTTCTGGTTTTATTTCTTCGTTTTTTGACACCGACTTCCGAAATTAAAGTTATTTTGCACTTTTTGTTTTTTAACCGACTTCGAAAAAGGAGGAGGTTATCAATTCGGATGTTTGTATTTTTTTTTTTTTTTTTTTTATGTATGTTCGGGCATAACTCCGTCATATATTGACGGATTTGCAAAATTCTTTTTTTGTTGGAAAGGGGTTTATTCCGAAATGGTCCCATTTAAATCTCAAAAAGATCTGATGATGAGTTTCGGAGACAGACAACGGAACTCTTCAAAAATTGACAGCAAATCAACCGCGATTGCTGCTATCTTATGGCTATGAATTGTTAACACAGTTTAACGGGGAACCACAACTAAAAAGTAAAAAATAAAAAACTTTTTTACAAAAAAATAGAACCGACTTCCAAAAAAAAGTGCAAAATAACTTTAATTTCGGAAGTCGGTGTCAAAAAACGAAGACACAAAACAGGAACACCGACTTCCGAAATTAAAGTTATTTTGCACTTTTTTTGGAAGTCGGTTCTATTTTTTTTTTGGAAGTCGGTTTTATTTTTTTTGTAAAAAAGTTTTTATTTTTCACTGTTTAGTTGTGTTTCCTCATGAAATTGTGTTAACAATGCATACTTATGCGATAGCAGCAATCGCGGTTATTTTGCTGTAATTTTTTGAAGAGTTCCGTTGTCTGTCTCCGAAAATCATAGTCAGATCTACATGAAATTTAAATGGGACCATTTCGGAACAAACCTCTTTCGAACAAAAAAAGAATTTTGGAAATCCGTCTATAAATGGCGAAGTTATGCCCGAACATACATAAAAAAAAAAAAAAAAAAAAAAAATACAAACATCCGAATTGACAACCTCCTCCTTTTTGAAGTCGGTTAAAAAATGTGTAAATGTAGATGACATTTTGGTCTCCTCTAATTACAAGTATGTTCAAATTCCATGTTCCATGTCATTGGGGTTATCAATTCGGACGTAAGTTTAATATTTAGTTTTAGTTCTGGGGTATAACAACTAAAAAGTGAAAAATAAAAAACTTTTTCACAAAAAATACAACCGACTTCCAAAAAAGAAAATACACTTAAAATTGAAAAATAACTTTAATTTCGGAAGTCGGTGTCAATTAAAGAAGAAATAAAATACAAACACCGACTTCCGAAATTAAAGTTATTTTTCAATTTTAAGTGTATTTTCTTTTTTTTGGAAGTCGGTTGTATTTTTTGTAAAAAAGTTTTTAAGTTACTGAGTTTACTAACATAGGCTAAGTTCATTCTAAGACTATGTGGATCCCTTGGTCTGAAATAAAAGTTTTGAATGCGAAAGAATTTCCTTGAGAACAATTTAACCTCTCTTCCACAAATCAATTACTTAGGAAAACCGGGAAAACCGATATCCTATAATTCGACGGGCTGTCAGGTTTTCGGGATTCAGACTGCCCGACAACTGTCATAGATATACGTATGACATTTGGGGGTCGGGACCAATGGCTTAACGTGCTCTCAATGGCTTTGAGGGGTTTCGACTCGATATGAAAACGAAAGAATATTATTATGAATTTGTATTGGTCTACGGGTAGCTCAATCATCGGAAAATTGAAATCAATATTAAATATCAATCGATTAAGAACAGTTTCTGTAAAGATGAAAGCTATTCAAAATACACTTTAAATGAAAAACCTTTAGATATTAGAGAGCGAACCTTTTTATTTTTTTAACACATTATTAAAATTAGTTGTTAAATAGAATTGTTGCATTAACATCCTCAAGTACATTGTATTATATCTTACTAAAAGCTTTTAATAGCCACTTCTAATACTTCTCATATATTGTTAAAATCCTTTTAAATATACAGCACAATACACCGACAGACATTAGTATGGTCAAACCACTTAATATATAAGTAATTTGGTCTTTATTAACAAACTAACTTTTGCCAACGGCTTCGCTCACATGAATTTTCAAAATTATCCCACGGAAACGTTCTACTGGGTAAAAAGTACAGTATGTCCTATTCCAAGTCACGGTCTACGAGTGTTCAAAATTGTATCTAATTCCGTTTAGCCGTTGAAACGTAATTGATTAACAAAACATACAGACTTTCTCATTTATAATATTAGTAGGAAGTATCAAACACATGCATCCACAACTGTACCGTCTGTAGGTTGAGTTAGAAAAATTGCTGTTCGGCAGCCAAAAGGCGATGGAATTTGCTCAGTAAAACAGGCTTAAACAAAATTAAAATGTAGGTACTTTTCAGCCAGCATTTCCTTTCTACCCATAAAATCCAACAAAATACAAATACTTACTACGCTTTTCCTTAACAAATCACGCAAGCAAACCAGTGCAACATAACAGGTATCTTGATAAATTTTAATCAAAATCTTTCGGTCGTATTTGCATAGTCCTCTAAATATCATGAAACCCTTGAATTTGCATCGAAATGAGCGTAAAATGACCAAAACCCTCATTAAAGGGCCGCGAGGAGAGCCAGACCTTTATTCTTTTGTCTATGCTTTTGTTAGACCGCCATTTTGTGCGTCGGCCATTTTGTGCGTCCGCCATTTTGTGACGAGACAAGTTGATTATGATGAAAAAAGTTCTATTGTATTAAGCTATTGTTGTTTTTATTATGAAAATAAGTTTGCTGTGGATTTAGCGACATTATTAAAGTTTTATGAATGCTTAATAAAGCTGTAATGTTTTAGTTTTATGTGTTTACGAGATTTTTTATTGTTAATTTTCAGATTTTCGCTCTACCTACGTACATAAACTAAATTAATTTTAGTAAGCTGATATTCATAAACCTCTTTTTATATAGCTCAATAATCTATTTTTTATTATCTACGTACCATTTAAATAACATTCAATAGACACGCAACGGATAAAGTTATTAGTTAACTTTAAACTATTAGATTAGTATAAATGAGTTTTGTAACCTGCAACTTTGGAAAAATTCTAAAAGGTAGAGGTGACTTTGTCTAAGTTTTAAAAGGGTAGGTATAATGCTTTACATAAACTGAAATGTATTGCTATCACTATGAAATAAAGAAAGAAAGTAATAATATTTATTTGTGACTCACACAAGAGCTTAATAAAAGTAACAACCATATTATGAACTAAACGAAAGTTAACAAAATACTGTACGAGGCCAAAAGGGCGCATAACTCAGCATTTACTGCGATATTTAAAAACTTTTTTACAAAAACATAGAACCATATTCCAAAAAAAGTGCAAAATAACTTTAATTTCGGAAGTTGGTGTCAAAAAACGAAGTAAAAACCAGAAACACTTTTTTTGGAAGTCGGTTCTATATTTTTGTAAAAAAGTTTTTTATTTTACACTTTTTAGTTGTGGTTCCACATTAAACTGTGTTAACAATTCATAGACATACGATCGCAGCAATCGCGGTTGATATGCTGTCAATTTTTGAAGAGTTCCGTTGTCTGTCTCCGAAACCCATCATCAGATCTATATGAATATTTAAATGGGACCATTTCGGAACAATTTTCTTTCGAACAAAAAAAATTGCAAATCCGTCAATATATGACGGAGTTATGCCCGAACACACATAAAAAAAAAATATAAACATCCGAATTGATAATCTCCTTCTTTTTGAAGTCGGTTAAAAACAACATAACGCTTTTTAGGGATAGGTAAGTTTTTGTAGTAACATAAGTTGTGAATTTTATTAGTTTTCCGATACACTTGTTGATGGTTTTTGATTTTTCAATCCTCAGGCTTTAGTCTGAAAAATTAACATGGTGGTTTGACATTTTGAAAACAAAACCTTTGATAACTTTTATATGTCTGTTAAAAGGAATTTTGAAAAATCGGCCGTTACTTAAACAGCATTCTTGAAACCATGTGTTTATGTTGTGATGGAGTATTATTTTAATAGGTTATCTGGTAAATAAACTTATTTTAGCTCAAACACAAGAACGAGAAAATAATTTTTAGTTTTAATGAAAACTAAAAATTATTTTCGAATAGTAGCGTGGAATAAAAAACTGCTTTGATAATTTAGGTCAAACAGAATTTCACTTCACACCACACGTGAGTGAAAAAGTCTAATTTCAACATTGCATTTCTTTTAGGAAACTGTTATAAGGACTCCAAATAGTTTGGGAATTCTCTCTTGTTAGTGTGTCATGAAAGCTTAGGAGTTTGTCCCAAGTTGTAAGAGGTAGCTATTTTTGAAATAAATAACTGACAACATAATATAACTTTAAGGGTATATTATTTTTCCTTCAAGCTTGTAGACTCGCCTTTATGTCAATGTTCTACACCTGATTGCGAATACGAACAATCCGCACATCATATCATATGGGAGTGTACTCTTTGGCAAACTGAACGCAATATTATGTTGGATATTGTTCAGCCTACGTCTGAAGTTGTCTATTACACGGTCCTTGTTTAAACTAGAACAAATTTCCGTGCGTTCAAGCGTTTTTGCCATACCTATTATTGGAATCAAGTGTAACAGCTCACAATTTAGGACCCATTGATATTAGTGTTTTAATCCGTGGTGCTTGGCAACTGGGCTTACCCCAGTTGTATATATCCCTTGTGTGCCTAATGGCCTAGCTTTTTCTGTCTTCTGCTTGATTAGGAGGGAAGTGGAAATTATGTTTTTTTTACTCCGCCGCTGTTCTTTTCTGATTAATTTCGTTACGGGATCCAAGACGGTTTAATCGTTTCTCTGGGACTCGTCGAGCTTCATTACCTCGGCGTTTTTTTCTGGAGGTCGCCACTGTTGAATCTGGCTTATAGGAGTGACAGTGGTTTGGAAATAGTGTGGCGGGCTTGTCCCAAATAAAAAAAAATACTTCAAATGTGAAATTATGTTTTTTTTACTTCTCCTCTTCCTCTCTTTTCCTTATTTTCGGACTACTTTCCTATAGTGATGCAAGATAATTTAATCGTTTTTCTGGGACTCGTCGAGATTTATAGACTCGGTGACTGTTAATTGTGGCTTTCAGGAGTTCTGGCTTTCAGGTGGTCACTGTTAATTCTGGCTTTCAGGTGGTCACTGTTAATTCTGGCTTTCAGGTGGTCACTGCTAATTCTGGCTTTCAGGTGGTCACTGTCAATTCTGGCTTTCAGGTGGTCACTGTTAATTCTAGCTTTCAGGTGGTCACTGGTAATTCTGGCTTTCAGGTGGTCACTGTTAATTCTGGCTTTCAGGTGGTCACTGTTAATTCTGGCTTTCAGGAGTTCCAGTTGCTAAGAATAGTGTGGCGGGCTTGTCGAAAAAGAAAACAATATATTGAATTCGAATTTCTCAGTCAAAGTTGGAATTTCATGTCATTGGATGATTTTCAACCCCACCAAACAAAAAAAATATTCAAAGCAGCTATTTGATGCTGCTTGCTTGCGGCTGATTTACAATGAATGATTTACGGGTCGCGGATAAATTCGTAACAGAGTACCGCGCCCCTAGCACTCAGGCAAGGAAGGAACAGGGGTGGGTTTTAGTCAGTGAAAGTCTGACACGCCCTCCCACTTCAACCACAGCGGGAGAAGTCATAGGATGATTTCCCACCCCCCAAAAAAAAAAGGCTAACGCTTTTGGTCCAATAATTTTTTTGATCAAGCTCAAGGTCCGTATTTATTACGAGTTCGTTTTTCGAACTAGTCTTTTACATTCTTTCAGAATGGGGAGATCTGCGATAAACCTGCATTTTAATTTAAAACAGTCGCTTCTTCTCATACAATTTATCTCCTTTTCATCCACAGTCTATAACTCAGAGTAGAAGGCAATAAAGCACGCAGTGGTACATCGTTCCGCATTCCGATGTCTCCTTCCAGTTTACTTTCAGGGAATATATACAGCGGAAAAATGCGTTCCAAATGCGACCAGTTTGCTATTTGACAGCCTGTATAAGATTACCCTAAATTATAGTGGAAGGAGGAAAAACTTGTTTCGATTTAAGTTTTTTTAGAGGGAAATGTTTCTTTTTTTTAAATAAACGTGTAGAGGAAAATACTCAGAATTAAAACAGCTGATTTAACCTAAGTGATTAGCAATAATAATATTATAGTAAAAAAAAAACATGCTTTTCGTACCTACCTAATTTTCTCAGCAAAACCCTTTCATTTGATATATCATGGGAATGCATAAAAAGTAACTAGTCCACCATATTCAATTTAGAATGACGTCACTTAGTCATGCAACCTCAACCAAAAAAAAAAAAAATTGTGTGCAAAATTGCAGCTCAATTGGAAACCGGGAAGTGAGTCAAATTTAACTTCTAGTTACAAGTGAAACTAATAAAAACACGGTATAATAGGTATTCAATAGCATTAAAACATTTATAGAAAGATTTGGGATTAAAAAAAGTGTGTGTGTACGCACGTAAGAAGTTATACTTATTTGGCGTAACAAGATAAAAAACTTATCTGTCACAAAGTTTACTGTTAAAGTTGTTTGTGTTAGGGAAGCGTGAATCAAACACCAGCGCTGAGCTAAGACTGTTTTAATGACATTCAATTATCACCTACCCACATACATTACATTATTGAAATATACATATACCTACAATCCCTTTCTTTGGAAAAAAATGTATTGTATTTAATGCATGCATATTACTAAATGCTGTAAGATTTTTTTTTTAATAAAAAAAAAACATAAATTATCATTGTTTCATGTGGCATTAACATTATAATTTTGAAATACTAAAACACCACGCACAAAAACACACAACAAAACAACACACAAAAGAAAATTATTGTTTTACATTTACAAAAGGAAAACAATAATTTTTCATTAACCACAGACCATAGCTAACTTCAGGGTGTCGGTTCTAGCTAACTTCAGGCTGTAGTTTTTTTGTGACGGTGTGCGCGCGCTTCGTAAAAATTTACTCTCATCTTTTTTCCCTAACGCGCCAAAAGAAGTATAACTTCAAAAAAAAAACAACAGTTCACTTTTATTTACGCATTCATAAAAGCATTAAAGCACTTTCCTCCATCTAAGAATCTCAAAATAATCTGTCTCTAAATTCATTTATTTCTTCAAAGAATCTTAAAACGGCATTCATTTATTTCTTCAAAGAATCTTAAAACGGCATCAAAAATTCAAAACATAATAATTTTTCCTTTCTAATTAGTTCATTATAAACTGTTATATCCATTTCTTCGCCAGATGTTGCAATTAATTCTTAAAGTATTGCTTTCACCTTTTTACTGTACATTTTTATCATTTTTAGGGTTCCGAAAGTCCGAATGAAAAACGGAACCCTTATAGGATCACTCGTGTGTCTGTCTGTCTGTCCGTCTGTCACAGCCAATTTTTCTCCGAATCTGCTCGACCGATAGAGTCGAAATTTGATGCACACATGAATATCTGTGACCTAAACATGGACGTGTCATCATCATCATCATCAGCCTTTTAATGTCTCCACTGCTGGGACACAAGCCTCCTCTCTGTGAGAGGATGTGGGCCGTAATCCACCACGCGGGCCCAATGCGTATTGGTGGATGTCACATATCTTCGAATTTTTGGTTCTAGGACATGCCGGTTTCCTCACGATGTTTTCCTTCACCGTTTTGAGAGCAGTGCTGATGAAATAATGGACGTGTACCCTAAATTAAAATTTGGAATATGAGGGTCACTTTTGGGGTGAAAATCGGAAAATTAAAAATCAAAGTTTTTCAAACTGTGTCGTGCGACATATCAAATGAAAGGGCACATTGTGAGGGTCTCGAATATATTTTAAACTGAAGTTGTTCCAAATAAACTTATTTTTATTTCATAATTTTAAAATATATAATTTTGAAGTTATTCAGGAAAATAGATAAAAAAATTACCTTTCTCCTCCCCCTTATCTCCGAAACCATAAAACATACGGAAAGTAGTTCTTTACTTATAGATTACAAGAAACCCTATAAGGAGGCAGTTTAAAAAAAAAACCTAAAAAAATACGATTTGTACGGAACTCTTTGCGCGTGAATCCGACTCTCTCTTGGCCGGTTTTTTTAATGTTGAATATTCAATTTGTATAATTAACTTTTTATGTAGCTAGAGGTTTAATGACTGAATCGGTTGGTATCGATATTATAGCTAAGTGTATGGCAATAGATTAATGTTATTATTTTTGATGATAACTTAAATTAAGTTGGATTCTACTAGCTTTCATCTGGACCTAGCCTTATGGTGAAATGAACAAATTTCTTTAAAAAAGTAATATCATCATCGTCATCATCATCATCACCCTTTTAATGTCTCCACTACTGGGGCACAGGCCTCCTCTCTGTGAGAGGGTGTAGGCCGTAATCTACCATGCGGGCCCAATACGGTTTGATGGAAATCACATGTCTTTGAATTTTTGGTTCTAGGATATGGCGGTTTCCTCACAATGTTTTCTTTGGTCACGGGGTCTCATCTCGAACAAAGAAAATTTAGTTCAAATAAATCTCAATAGATGGCGTAATATGCATCGATATCTTATCGAAGTTTAAGTAATAATAATATTTTGAAAATAAATATGGTCAAAACTGTATTTTCTTTTTTAATAAACAGCCTTAAGCATAAAATTGTGGAATAATTGGCTTATAATTCAAATTTAGACGATTATTGGAATGAATCCCTAGACATCTATATTTCTTGTACCAATAGATGCCGCTGTTTGAAATTTTAGAACTTATCCATTCGCCTCTTTAAAATTTGAATAGTGACATATTTAGAAACAGTAAAACTGCTATGAAGTGCCAAAAATACTATAAAATAGAATAGAATAGAATATTTATTTATTTAGAATATTTATTTATTGAATTATGGTATATAAAAAGTTTACATTTAGTCTACAGGAGTAACATTTCCTATACAATTATAGTGCTTAAAAATAAACTAAAACTAAAATATGGTACATTACTGGTTCAAAATAAGATGATGGTTAGGAATTACAATGTTAGATAGCGACCCGCCCGAACTAGGTTCATTCAAACCTGTGTTTCAGGCCATCACTTTACAGTATAATTAAAATTTGGGACAGTAAAAATTTAAGGTAAACTGATACAAAATAATCTATTAACAACTATGAGAAAAAGCATATTTGTACATTATTATCTTAAACTAAACCTATGTAAATATGCAAAAGTAAATACTTACGAGGAAATAAATTATCATTAAGCCAAAATTTCTAGAAGCTTTTCCGTGTCTGTGTAATTTAGTATCGCTAAATACTCGGATAGCATAATACTACATTTTATATAACTAACACTATAGAATCCTAGTAACTTGTTGAGCCTATTATACAGAAAAGGTCCTAAAAACACATAAAATCGACTAGCAAATGCATGTTTAGTTTGAGGCTTTATGCAAACCAAGTCCTTCCTTCTCTTGTCGGAAGGTACTGGATCAAAAGGAAGTGCAGTGTGCTGGTGTAATACTATGCTTACAATAAATAATTGCCGTACTGTTAGTACATTACATGCAATGTAGAGCTGATGCGTAGGAAATCTAAAAGGGCGAAAGGTAGCAACTTTTAGTATTGCTCTTTGAGCACGCTCTAGAGGAAGTAAAATTGTTATTGCAGCACCACCCCATGAAGTTAAAAAGAATAGGAAAGAATAATAATGGATAGTTAGGAATGGATTGACACAAAGCTAAATAAACCTGTTTAATTAATTTATAGTCGGCTATGTTCCGTAAATTTTTAAATACATATATTAATTTGCGCACTCTAGTACATAGTAACTCGATATGTTTACGGAAATTTAGATTGGAGTCAATAGTGACACCTAGATATTTTAAATGGTCAGCTTTAGCTAAAGTGGGGCAAGTACATGCAGTGTCAGCGAACGAATTCCAATTATGAGCGTAAATTTTTAGATTAGTAAGCGGTATGTTAGTATTTCTCATTGTAAATAAAATGTATTTTGTTTTATCTGCATTTAATGTTAGGAGGTTATTATGAAGCCAATTAGACACAATGTTAAAACCCTTCTGAGCATGTTCAAAGACCTCAACCTTTGATTTTGCTGAGAACAATAGAGCGGTATCATCCGCATACGAAATTATGACACTATTTTGGAGTAACAGGCTGCACAGTTCATTTATGTAAATTAAAAATAATGTAGGGCCCAAAATGCTTCCTTGTGGGATTCCAAAACCACTATTTTTCAGTTCAGAACTTGTATACTGATCAATTTTTATACATTGATGACGTTCACTGAGATAATCAGAAAATAGTAGTAGTTGTGCTCCTCTTATTCCTAGTGTTTCAAGCTTCTGCAAAAGTAATGAACAAGAAATTGTGTCGAAGGCCTTGGCAAGGTCCAGAAAGATCCCAATGGTGTGCATACCATTATCTAGATTGGTAGTAATATAATTAGTCAATTTGTGTACTGCTTGGCTAGTTGATCTTTTGGGCCTAAAACCAAATTGACTATCTGAAAGAAGTCTGTTATCTTCCAGATATTTTATTAATCTACTGTTAATTATTTTTTCTAAAATTTTTGAAAGGCCTGTTAACACTGAAATAGGTCTGTAGTTATTTACACAGTTTTTGTCTCCAGACTTGAAAACAGGTGTGACCACAGCTTTTTTAAGCAGTTTAGGGAATATTCCATTAGATAAACATAGCTGAAAAATGTGGGTTAACGGAGGGGCAAGTAGATATTTAAACTTTTTAAGTATATTATTAGGTATGTCATCCCACCCACTAGCACAAACATCTTTTAACCCGTTTATTATGCTTACTACTTCGAAAACGTCGGTGTCTAATAAAACAAAAGAATTTAGTGAAGAGGATGTTGTAGTCAGGTTTTGACTGGCAAAAGCACTAGCATTTAATGTTTTTTCCGCCAAGTTTTTACCAACGTTGGTAAAAAAATAGTTTACTTTATTTATTGCTTCGGATGGGTTTGCCTCTGTTAATAGTAGATCAAACGAAGGTTCGGAAGTTTTCGATCTAAATGTATTAGTTTTTATAAATTTCCACACAAGTTTACTATTTTTCCCCGCCTTCTGCAATTCATTTTTATCATACTGATTTTTTAGTTTTTTCAAAAGATTATTACAGAAGTTTCGATACCTTTTATATGTAACAGAAAGTATTTCGTTATCAGGTGCGAGCTTAAATTTCAGATGAATTTTGTCTCTTTGTCTTATACAACGAACGAGACCGGGTGTGATCCAGGGCTTAATACAGCTATGCTTTCTAGGCATTGTCTTAGTGATTGTGTTTTTCCGTATTTCATTTTGTAGCGAATTTATGAAATACTTTAAAGAAATATTTGCATCGTTTGAATTATAAACTGGGTCAAAATTTATACCGCGTATGTCCTTTTTTAAGGATTGTCATATTGACTTGAGTGTAGCTACGCGTGCAGTTTTTTCTAGGTGAACTTATTTGTAATGTTAGTAAAACAGCTTGATGATCGGTAAGCGAAGAATTAGTAACCAATGTTATGGATGGATTTTTTGATTTTAGAATAATGTGGTCCAAGCATGAGCCGCTCTGGTGCGTTGGGTGATAGTGAGCTGGTAGAAGTCCATGAAATGAGCAAATATTCAGATAATTATGTACATGGGTATAGGATTTCTCAGGAGAAATGTTAATGTTAATATCGCCTAAAAGTATTATGTTTTTAAAAGATGTTATGTTTTTTAAGTTTGTGTCAAGTGAGTCTAAAAATCTGTCCATATTTTGAGACGGAGGCCTGTAAATAGCCATATCTACCGTATCGGGAATAATTTTGAATATTAAGCAATTACTGTCTTGGAATATAGGTTCTTCTTTGATTGTTCGTAAGTTATTTTTAATATAAACTACTACTCCATCGTTTTGGTTTATGTTTCTGTCAGTTTTATAAGAATGATAACCGTTAAGAGATGGTAAACTGTCTGTCTGTTTTGACAACCAACATTCCGTTAGGACGATAATATCACAGCTTATGTCAAGATTCTGTAATAATACTTCAAATCCGTTCATGTTTCGATTAATGCTGCGAATATTCTGTGTGAGCAGGGTCAACGTTTTGTCACCAGAAGGAAGAAGGTGCTTACAGTCCTCAACATTACAGACTTTAGATTCAGACACAGAAAAACTATCTAGATCACAAATTAGCTGATTTGTCATGAATAGTTACAAACTAAGTGAAAATTAAATAGAGGATAAACTACCTGTTTATGTGCTAACCAAATATAGTATTCGGTGACGCTCTTAGGCGCCTTCATAGTCTATAGAGTTGATGTAATTGAGCTCTGCAAATTTGCGCGCCGGGCAACTTACATCACCAGTTGGATGGTCACATTTCCTTTTAAAGCGTTTGCACGTCGCACATTGAGCGGCAGAAGATTTGCTGCTGCATTCCTTGAAGGAGTGTCCAGTATAGATCCACAGTGGTTGCAAGTAGGACTAGTTTCCCGGCAAAACTTGGCTGCATGTCCGAACTGCTGGCAATTGAAGCACCTGGTGACTATTGTGAAATCTCTCACAGGGCATGATGTCCAATTTATAAAAACTCGGCTTTGATTTATGATAATTTTTCTTATGCTAGGGGGTAGTTCCAAGATGTAGTTACATGTAGGAAGGTTTTTCTTACCCGATTTATGGCTCAATTTGATGCTCTCAAGGAAAGACTCACGTGTTATATTCGGCAACTTGTCTGAAAGGTTCTGCTCGTAAATGCAGTCAAATACCTCCTTCTCTGTAAGGGCAACGGGAACACCAATTACAACGACCCTAGGGCGGCGTTTAGAAGGTTCTTCTATTGTAAGGCCTGATGATATTAATTTCTTGGAATTTCTAAGTTTATCAATATCACCTTTGTTTTCGGTGATAATCAGTACGCCCCCATTTTTTACTTTTCTCATTCCACGAGCATGAAGCTTAAGTTCTTCCGGGGAGATAATCTTTTGAACAAGTGACTTGGTCTCATCGCTTGTTTGGGTCTTATCGCTGGGATAGATGGCGACTGATCTCAAATTTGCAGGACGGATGAAGTTATCGGAACCTTTCTTCACCATGCTAGCATAAGAATTAATTTCTGGATTCAGCTTTGTTTCTACGACCTCTTTGAACTGCTGGAGAGAGTTCACAACGTTCTGGTGAACCTGTAGGTGCTGGATTGTGGTATGGGCCTGGATCGTTTTCTGCTTCAATGATTGATATAATACAGCCATCTGAGAAGTCCCACTCGAGACCTTCCGGCAAAGATTGGACACACGAAGCTTCTGGTCTGAGTTCATTTTACCGTCACCGACAATAGTACAAACCTCATTCAGAATGGCATCTATAGATCCTAACCATTTCTGTACCTCCGTCGTGCTGATGACTTCACTCGGCAATTCATTCTCTTCTGGTGCTGGTGGATTTGAGTCGGCCGGAGGTAATGGTTCAGCAGGCGTTGGTGGAGGACTTCGCCGTAGTAATTGGCTACGGCCAGCAAACGGGCTCGATACTGGGTTAGGCATACTACCCAAAACACTTGAAATAAATTCTCAATGTGTAAGAAAATATTGGTAAGACTTTAAGTAAATTCATTCAGCTTGCATGCCGTCGCTGCTAACACCATCTAGCGAGGTGTAGAGGACGGGCCCGAACGAAGAACAAAAGTTACTTGTGCCAAACGAAAACCCGTAGTTACGGCGGTACCGTTTCGTTGTATGGAATGAGGCATCTGTACGCTAGTATTATATTATCTGTGCTTTGGTGATGAAAATAATTTACACAAAGTAAAGCACCTGCCTTTTTTTTGGGGATGGGAAATCATCCAATGACATCTCCCGCTCTGGGTAAAAGAGAAAGGCGTGTCAAACACTTACTGACTAAAACCCACCCCGGTTCGTTCCCTGCCCTGAGTGCCCAGGGGCGCGGTAACTCTGTTTCGAATTTATCCACAACCCCTGGGCAGGCATCGGCCATGACGTGCCCCGTCAAGTATTGAAGGAACCCTTTTAGTTTCGGTCTGTCTGTCCGAAGCATAGAGTAGGGACTGTTAGTGCTAGAAAGTTGCAAATTCGGATGTGTACAATCGAAATCAAAAGTCATTTATTCAAATTAGGCAGAGAGCCAGCACTTTTTTTAGAATTCCGTAACTAACCTAACCTAACTTGGACAAGGAACCCTAATAGTTTCGGTCTGTCCGTCTGTCCATCCTAGGCATAGCGTAGAGACTGTCAGTACTAGAAAGTTGCAATTTTGCATGGGTATAATCAAAATCAAAAGTCATTTTTTCAAATTAGGCTGAGAGCCAGCAATTTCTGAACGTCAAAGTTATACATAAAGACAGTCCCCCAAATACGAAACATTAACATTTTGAAAAATATTTTTTTTATGGTAGGTATATGTATGTATATGTATGTGTTAAGTGGGGATGTATGTTTTTTCTCGCCTATCCTGTAGTGTAGAGTATCGTTGGATAAGTCTTTCAAAAGCTAAATTGTTGTTTTGACAAAAAATCGTGATATAGGGTGTAATGGAAAGTTGTGGTCATATTTTAAAAAAAGGCTCTGCCCATGGAAGTGAACAACTTTCTCTAAGAAAAATATCCAAAAAAAAATTGGACTTTCCATAGAAAGTTATCGTCAGCTGATCAATATTTGTATGGGAGTAAAAATAAATTGAGAATTTCCTTAGGTTTTCTTGAATAAAGTGGTTCATGTCGATGGGCAAATGCAGGTCTTAAAATATGACTACACCTTTCCGTTACACCCTATATAACGAACTTTATAGAAAAACTTTTGGAGGCCGAGTCACCCGCGTCCGTAGGAGTATACCCATTGAGTCCCTACACGTGGTCCCCGGGTGGTGCTAATCAAGTGACAAACTGGTGATAGGTTTCGACCGACGGCTTGCGACCACCCACTGGGCAAAGACGTACCGCCAAGCGGCCTGGCCGTGTTCCGGTACGATGCTCAGTGTAGCCAATCCAGAGGAGTTGGGTCGAAATAGTTGTTCCATTGCAGGCAGACCAACCGGTCTCGCGCTGATATGAATGTATCGAGAGACTAGTCGCGGAGGGTAGCGGGATCCGAGGCACGGTGCGCCGCTGGCCGACCGCAGTTAGTTAGGGGCCCAAGTAGTGTACTAGCCACACACGAAAGGCTGCCCCGCCAACTGACGAAAAATCCCGGAATGCACCATCGTGCTGGTTGGCGACCAGACGAGAGGGCCCGATGGACATTCCCGGGGGGGCTCGGGCGTCCCCGCAGTCTTCAGACTAGTCCCCCAATGATACCGTCCTGTCAGTGCGTGCCTGAAGGTAGCCAGCATGGAACCTCATTTCACTTCCTTCTCCTCTCCTTCCTTCACTCTTTTATTCATGAAAAAAGGAACTAAAAAGAAAAAAGCTGTACAGCGGCAGCACTCCCTCTCACACAAAGTGCACCTATCTAACATTCGAGGTCTGCACTCAAATCTCGCCGCAGTCCACCACCACCTAGAGACTGAGAAACCAGCTCTCTTATTCCTTTCGGAGACGCAGATCGGATGTCCGTCTGACGTGGCGTACCTATCTTACCCAGGGTTTACCCTGGAGCACAATTTTAAGCCACGCGCTGGTATATGCATGTACGCCCGGGACGACATCTGCTATCGGCGTCTCCGTAACCTTGAGGACTCCAGGTTCTCAACTCTTTGGGTCCTAGTGGACACAGGCCTAGATAAAATTGTCTACGCCTGTGTCTACCGTTCGCACAGCGGTGATCTGGAGACAACTGGGCTCACACAACACTTGAGTAAAGCGGCGGATGTGGCTCAGCAGCGGTACCCTTCTGCCCAATTGGTGTGGGCAGAAGGGTACCATATCAGGAGTGGCTCTTCCCATACCAGTACACAGACCATGCTGGACAAGAGACGTATAAGCTAGCGCTGGCGTTAAATCTTACCCAGCTGGTCCAGGGGGCAACGAGGGTGCCGGATGTTGATTCGCACACAGCCAATTGCTTGGACCTTCTGCTGACAACAGATCCAGACCGTTACTCAGTGTCGATTTCTTCACCATTAGGTACTTCCGACCACTGTCTGGTGAAATCTGTATCCGTCTACTCCCCGCCCGATCCTAGCCCTAGAGGCACCAGGCGGGTTTGGCGATACAGGTCAGCAGATTGGGATGGCATGCGATCTTTCTTCGCATGTTATCCTTGGGGGCCCACTTGCTTTTCTTCGACTGATGTTTCGTCGTGTGCGGACGCTGTGACGGATGTGTTGCGGCGGGGAGTGGAGTACTACATTCCATTCTCTGACGTAACAATGTCTGGCGGGGCTCGACCATGGTTTGGTGCCGAGTGCAATCGCGCTGATGCGCTTAAACACGCGGCCTACCTAGCATGGGTCGACGCTCGGACGCGTAAAGCGAGTGACGTGAGTCAGAAGAAGAGAGCCTTCAACAGGGCTGCCAAGTTCTGCAAGAAGGTGTTGCGGAAGGCTCGGTTTGACCACATTGGCCGAATTGGGAACAAACTTGCTTCTTACCCAGCTGGTAGTAAGGCGTTTTGGTCCCTGGCTAAGTCGGTTGAATCGAACTTCTGCCGCCCCTCACTACCTCCACTGCTGAAACCCGACGGGTCGCTGGCCCACTCCGCTGAGGAGAAAGCAAGCTTGTTTGCCTCTCTGTTTGCGGAATCTTCGCGTCTAGATCCTGGTGGCGCGAGGCCCCCTGGTACTCTTGGTGGATGCGAGTCGATTATGTCAGACATTCGCATTCATCAGAAGGATGTCCGGAGGGTTCTGCGTAACCTGGACGTGAACAAGGCTAGTGGTCCCGACGGGATACCGGCAATTGTACTGAGGACTTGTGCGCCTGAGTTGTCTCCGATCTTGACACGCCTATATCGCCTTTCGTTTGAGACTGGAAAAGTGCCGATGGCTTGGAAGCAAGCTAACGTGCAACCCGTACCCAAGAAGGGTAGTCGAGCTGACCCAGCAAATTATAGGCCCATCTCGGTAACTTCCGTTCTCTGTAAGAGTATGGAACGTATACTGAATGGTAAGCTCCTAGCATACCTAGAAGCTAACGATATCCTAAGTGACCGACAATACGGCTTCCGCCGAAATCGGTCAACAGGAGATCTTCTAGCGTATGCCATTCACATCTGGAGTGAGGCCATCGACAAACAAGGGGAAGCCCTTGCGGTCTCCCTTGATATCTCGAAGGCCTTCGACCGGGTCTGGCACGACAGCTTAATTGGCAAGCTTCCTTCCTTCGGTCTGTCCGCTGGATTGTGTGATTGGATAGCAGATTTCCTGAGGGATCGGTCTATCCGAGTAGTCATAGATGGCTGCTCGTCCGGACTGCTGGCTATTAATGCCGGTGTTCCTCAGGGGTCGGTGCTCTCGGCAACATTGTTTTTGCTGCATATTAACGATCTGCTAAAACCCGGTACCTTTGGGTATGCAGACGACAGCACTGTTGCCGAGAGATACGTGCCAGACGCACGAGTTAGTGGGTCTCAGGTCCGGTCTCTCCGAGAGGCTATGGTTGGGCGCTTGAACTTGTCCTTGCAGGCTGTCTCAGAATGGGGCGATGCCAATCTGGTTAAGTTCAATGCTGCTAAGACCCAGGCGTGTCTTTTTTCTGCTAAAAGGAGCCAATTTCACCCGGCTCCATCTTTCCGAGGTGTAACCGTGCCGATAACCGACCGACTTGATCTTCTTGGTGTTACTTTAACATCTACCCTCAATTTTGGTCCCTTCATAGAGGCTAAGGCTCAAGTGGCTGCCAAAAAGTTGGGGGTCCTCGCAAAGGTGAGACGATACTTTACGCCGGAACAGCTGCTCCAACTCTATCAAGCGCAAGTCCGATCGTGTATGGAGTACTGCTCTCATCTTTGGGACGGATCTGCAAGATACCAGCTTGATGCCCTTGAGTCAATTGAGAAACGAGCCAAGAGGATCATCGGCAATGATAGACTCGTTGAGTCAAAACTCCAAAGTCTTGAACATAGACGCCGAGTTGCTAGCCTGTCGGTTTTCTATCGATTACATTTTGGGGAGTGTTCGACGGAATTGCATGACTTGATTCCGCCAAGCCCGTTTCATCTAAGGACCACAAGACGTACGGCGAAGTGCCACCGGTTCATGGTGGACATCCCATCCATACGCACAAAGCGTTTTGAGAAAACATTCATTGCACGTACAGCTAGAGAGTGGAATTCTCTACCGGAGTCTGTGTTTCCTGTAAGATACAACCTGAGAGTCTTTAAGTCAAGAGTGAATAGGTTACTTCTAGGCAAGCGTGCTCCATCTTCGACCGCATCATCGCTTAACATCAGGTGAGATAGTGGTCAAACGAGAGCCTATCAAACTTAAAAAAAAAAAAAACTATAACAGCTAAGCTAGCTCTGTTATAAATAGTCGACCAATTTAAAAATGTACCTACTTAGAAAATTTGGTACAAAATCCTAAGAAAAAAAAATACTTAGCAAACATGTAAAATATTGGAAAAATAAAACCTTTTTTTTTTTCGTTTTTTTTGGGTTCCATACCCGAAGGGTCCAAACGGAGCCCTATTGCTATCAGCCACGTGTCCGTCTGTCTGTCTGTTTGTCCGTCGTCTCTCACACAGGTTTTTACAGCCAAACGGAGGTACAGTCATCAAATTTTCACAGTATGAGCATCTTGTTGACCCAAAGACATACAAACAGCCAAAAATATTTAAACGTAAAACCGTGAACCCAATTAATATGTTCATACTAATAATCATAAAGCCTCCTTCTGAGACCGCATGTTATAACGGGTGACTATGAAACCCTACACTGCGCGTCGGTCGTTCGACACGCTCTTGGCCCGTTTTTAATGTTTCCACCGCTGGAACAGAGGCCTCCTCTCTGTGAGAGGGTGTAGGACGTGCCCGTAACCTACCATGCGGGCCTCGTGGAGGCTGATTACTGCGTAGCCTTTTCTTTAATACTATATAGAAGTAAGTAAGTAAGCAGTTTGACTGGAAACCGACCCCAAGTCCCCAACTGCATTCAGCTAAATACCAATAGGACCTCTTTATCGAAATCATACTTGCTCATTTAAAACCTTTATAATAAACAGCACGAAATGACTACGGCTCTCGTCATTAGGTTCTGGCTCAGTAAGACTAGTTTTTTGGTTCCCTTTTCAAACTGTCTTTTCAGAAACATTAACAATTTCATTTTTAGGCGTACCTGAAGAGTAACCAACGGGACCCTATTACTAAGCCTTCGCTGTCCTTCCGTCTCTCTGCCAGTGATCTGTATCTCATGATCTGTAATAGGTAGACAGTTAAAATTTTCACAGAATGTGTATTTCTGTGGCCGCTATAAGAACAAATAAATTAAAAATTAAAGGGACTACTAGAAACGTGTTTTCTTTTGCTTGTTCTTAAAAATGGCCACAATTAAAAGCAAGAGGATCATCAGCAATGATAGGCTCGTCGAGTCGAAGCTCCACAGTCTTGAGCATAGACGCCGAGTTGCTAGCCTGTCGGTTTTCTATCGGTTACATTTTGGGGAGTGTGCGACGGAATTGTATAATTTGATTCCGCCGAGCCCGTTCCATCAACGGACCACAAGACGTACGGCGATGTGCCACCGGTACATGGTGAACATCCCATCCACACGCACAAAACGTTGTAGGAACACATTCATTGTGCGTACAGCTAGGGAGTGGAATTCCCTGCCGGAGTCTGTGTTTCCTGATAGCTACAACCTGGGAGTCTTTAAGTCAAGAGTGAATAGCGTGCTCCATCTTCGACCACATCATAGCTTACCATCAGGTGAGATAGTGGTCAAACGCGTGCCTATCAAAAAAAAAAAGCTTGATGGTATGGAAGGCTTCATATGCGAGTTTGACCACTATCTTACCTAATGGTAAGCGATGATGTGGTCAACGATGTAGCACGCTTGCCTAGAAGTAACCTGGTACACCACGGTACTCTTAACATACAGACTCTCAGATTGTAGCTATCAAGAACGCAGATTTCGGTAGGATTACTTCAAAGTACAGAAGCTTCTGTAGCCAGTGATGGAACTACAAAATAGAAAACCTACTGACAAAAAAACAAACCATGTCATTTTTTCTATCACTAGTACTTTTAACGATATAAACTGCAAACTCGTAACTGTCAGTTCTCCTTATAATTGCGGAAACTCAACGGTTTAGTCAATGTGCAGACGCTTTGAATATCGACGTTCACTTGTCATTCGTGTATTCGTTAACTCAGCCGTTTTGCTTCAACTGAAATAGACGAGAGTTTGGTTAAAATATAGTAACGTTCAGAGCGGTTTGAGTTTCAAACTTTTTGAGAATATTTAGAACTGAAAACGAGTAAAACGAAATGTTTTAATGTTTTCAGAGCACCCCAAGGCTTAAACTACGGTTCGGCTTCCAATCGAACCGGATCAAGGTGAATAACAAGTATTTTACATGGAGCAACTGCCTATCTGACCTTAACCAGTTCCACAACACAGTTAGTGATAACATGGTCCACCTACCCTGGATTGTACGGAACCCTTAGTAGTCAGACTTTTGTACTCCTAATGAACAGAATGTTGTACAACTAATGACTCAAACTCAAAGGTTTACAAATGTCCAGCATTACTGCGGTGCTTTTCAAGGTACAGAGGGGTCTCGGTATAATATGCAGGGTGTAAAAAAAACAAAGAGTTGTTGTGAATTACTAAACAAGTCCTTTTTCAAGCAATCAGTGATGCGGTTGGTGGTATGGGACCTATGATTGAACTAAAATAACTGCCACCAACTGCATAAGACCGCTCCACATGATCATGACACAAAAATGACCTTACCAACCTAAGGATGCATTTCCACTGAATAAATAATAATAATAAATAAATTGTTTATTTTGACCAAACACTTTTGCACATTTTGTTACACCCACCAAACTGCGTAACAGTTTGTCGGCGGGATTAGCGCTCGTATTAACTTTCAGTACTTAATTACAATTATGATCTTGTTATGTCACGTTTATAATATTATCGAAGCTTACTACATACCGCTCAAAAATAAAAGGAAACTATTTTCCTGCGAGCATGAAGCTCGACAACAGTAATTGTAGACAAGTTTAATCAAGCATAATTAATTTTAAGTATCATTTATCGTCACAGTTAGCGGCTATTTCCTTGAGCAATACATTTTTCAATTTATGCTATAAAGTTCTCTTAGTCGTCTTCACACTTTCTTTTCGTAGCCAATCCAGGTCATTAAAAATTGTAGGGATCAGATACTTGTTAGTTCTCTCACCATAATAATTTTTTACCGGTGCTCGCACGAGCTTACGTTCCCTCACGCTTCTGGTATTGTACGCGTTTTGCACATATACCCTATATCGGTCGTTATAAAATTGCTCGAGAACCACCAAGTATCTGACCTTCTCATGCACAGGAAGCACCTTACATGCAACAAAAAGCCTATCATAATTCTCCTTATACTCAAGTTTAACTTTACGGTTAACCAGATACTTCATAAAGCGAATTTGCAGCGATCTTATGCTATTTAGATAGGTTTTAAAGGGGTGTACTATGCCAAATCGAATGCCAAATAATCGAATTTCAATCGATCGACCACAATACATCGTACGCCTAAATACTCGAACGTTCATAATATCGAATGGTTAATAAATCGAACATTCAATATATCGTACACTCAATACATCGAGTGTTCAAAATATCGAATGTTTGTTTGATCGAGTATTCAAAGCATCGCGTATTAATTCTATCGAAATATCAATATCTTGTATAGGTAGGTACTTTTATATAGAATACAAGAAAAACACAAAATTTACTAATAAATCCATGCATCCAACCCACCCCTGTTCCTTCCCTGCCTTGAGTGCCCAGGTTTCGAATTTATCCACGACCCCTGGGCAGACCTTCACTGTGGTCTGTGTTTCAAAATAATACACTGGGCTTTTATAGAACTCAAAACAACATTGAAGGATGGCACAGAAGATGGAACACGTTGTTTGATTAGCACAAACGGGGTCTTTATTTACATAGAATTCTTAGTTAAGGAGCAAGCTATTGAAAAGGCAAACGCGGGATTGGGAAAACCTACTCAACAAAAAGAGGCAAAAGGGATGATAATGCGATTGAAGAAAATTTAAATAATAAAAACAACATGGATTTATTAGTAAATTTTGTGTTTTTCTGGTATTCTATAATAAAAATACCTATACAGTATATTAATATGTCGATAGAATGAATACGCGATGCGTTGAACGCTCGATCAAACAAACATTCGATACTTTGAACACTCGATGTATTTAGTGTACGATATATTGAATGTTCGATTTATTAACCATTCGATATTATGAACGTTCGAGTATTTAGACGTTCGATGTATAGTGGTCGATCAATTGATATTCGATTATTTGGCATTCGATTTGGCATAGTACACCCGTTTTAAAGGTGCGACCATACGTTTCTAATCCATAACTGAGCAAGGACTCGGCGAGGGCAAAATAAATAACACGCAGCGTTTTCTTACTCAACGGCGCCTTTAGGATGTAGAACTTACTCAACACTGACCTAAGCTTCGTACACACTGTGTCAACCTGTGTCTTCCAATTCATGTTACGGTCTACCCACAAACCCAGATACCTAAATTTATCAACATATTTAAGGCCTTGACTAACACAGTTGACATTTTTAACATGCATGCACTTGTTAAAATTTTTCTGTATATGTATGTGTAACCAGATGTATGTAAATATTTAATATTCGTTACTCATTTATTTATCTATTATCTATTGATCATCTATTGATCATCTATTGAAAATCTATTGAAAATCTATTGAAAGTCTATTGAAAGTCTTTTGAAAGTCTATTGAAAGTCTATTGAAAGTCTATTGCAAGACTATTGAAAATCTATTGAAAATCTATTGAAATTCTATTAAAAGTCTATTGAAGGTCTATTGAAGGTCTATTGAAGGTCTATTGAAGGTCTATTGAAGGTCTATTGAAGGTCTATTGAAGGTCTATTGAAGGTCTATTGAAAGTCTATTGAAAGTCTATTGAAAGTCTATTGAAAGTCTATTGAAAGTCTATTGAAAGTCTATTGAAAGTCTATTGAAAGTCTATTGAAAGTCTATTGAAAGTCTATTGAAAGTCTATTGAAAGTCTATTGAAAGTCTATTGAAAGTCTATTGAAAGTCTATTGAAAGTCTATTGAAAGTCTATTGAAAGTCTATTGAAAGTCTATTGAAAGTCTATTGAAAGTCTATTGAAAGTCTATTGAAAGTCTATTGAAAGTCTATTGAAAGTCTATTGAAAGTCTATTGAAAGTCTATTGAAAGTCTATTGAAAGTCTATTGAAAGTCTATTGAAAGTCTATTGAAAGTCTATTGAAAGTCTATTGAAAGTCTATTGAAGGTCTATTGAAAGTCTATTGAAGGTCTATTGAAAGTCTATTGAAAATCTATTGAAAATCTATTGAAAGTCTATTGAATGTCTATTGAAAATCTATTGAAAGTCTATTGAAAGTCTATTGAAGGTCTATTGAAAATCTATTGAAGGTCTATTGAAGGTCTATTGAAGGTCTATTGAAAGTCTATTGAAAGTCTATTGAAAGTCTATTGAAAGTCTATTGAAAGTCTATTGAAAGTCTATTGAAAGTCTATTGAAAATCTATTGAAAGTCTATTGAAAATCTATTGAAAATCTATTGAAAATCTGTTGAAAGTCTTGAAAATCTGTTGAAAGTCTATTGAAAATCTGTTGAAAGTCTATTGAAAATCTGTTGAAAGTCTTGAAAATCTGTTGAAACTCTATTGAAAATCTGTTGAAAGTCTATCGAAAGTCTATCGAAAATCTATCTATCTATCTACCCATAAACCCCCATAATCCTCCTCCTCGTTCTTATTTACCCATTAATTTACCTATTTATTTACTTATTTATTTGCTTATTTACTTATTGTGAATGTGGTGTTTTAAGGAAGGGATTTATTAAGAAAAGCACAAAGACAAGAGTATGTATTTATTTCCAATAGGCTTGTCATCAATCGAAATCTAATTGCCTGTTCGCAAAACTAGGTCTTCGTGGAGAAGAACGGCAAGAAACTCCACGGTAGCTCTCTTTTATTATTATATCGTCACATCATAAATAATCGTTTATCGCGATAAATCTAATTATAGGATGTATCACCTAAGCCATATTTACAACGATAAATATCTTGTGGTATATAACAACCACTATCGTAGTAGTGTATATAACACAACGTTACGTAACAATATACATAACTTTACATTACATGGCCCATAAATATGATATAAACATACATCAACATCATTAATAAATCAACAATAGTCAGAATAATATCATACCTTAGATGTTAACGCCGAACAGCAACTGAGCCGCTCCACTGAGGCACCGCTCTTTTATACCCGTTAACAAACAAGTATGATTCACAAGTGACAGTTGAGTCATATCAGTCTTTGACTTCTAGGAAAATAAATTTGTTACAAAAATCATTTATTGATTTCATTAATTAATCTTAACGATTCAGTATAAACAGATAATAATTACATAATAATTATATATATATTACGGCCAGACTGACAAGTACTTCGCTGTCGAAGTACATTATATACCCTTTTTCTACAATTGTAGTTTACTTTTGTTTTGCCAATTGCATAGACGTGTCAAGTCCGCTCCACCCGCTGCTAGTGGCATAGACTTGCACCAAACAAATGGCCGACCAGCGGAAACAAATTTTGTTTTGCCAATTGCATAGACGTGTCAAGTCCGATCCACCCGCTGCTAGTGGCATAGACTTGCACCAAACAATTGACCGACCAGCGGAAACAAATACTACAATTGTATTTCACTTTTGTTTTGCCAATTGCCTAGACGTGTCAAGCCCCCTCCACCCGCTGCTAGTGGGATAGACTTGCACCAAGCAAATGACCGACCAGCGGAAACAAAAGTTTTTTTTTTTAATTATTATTACAATATATCTTTATAATCAACAGTACAATAACATATGCAATTATTATCCGTCACAATATCCACACAATCAAATGATTAATTAAGTATTATTAATTAGAGATCACCTAGAACAATTTCATGATTTATTTCGAAATAAGACAAATTATAACATAAACAAGTTTAAAGTTAACTATCTTTATATATAAATTTAGATATAAAAATGGCCTTTTCTTTTGTATATTATTGGCACAGCCATAGGCACAGCCACAGTAAGAATCTCATGGTCTCAACGCTAATTTTCGTCACAGTCAGAACCTCACAGTCTTATCGCTAATTTTGGTTCCAGTCACAGTCAGTTACTTAAAATTCTCAGCATTAAGAGACTCAAATTGGTAGCATTTATGGACCTGCTCAACTTGCCATAGTTCGTTCGGCCAATCTGACAATATTATTGCCAGAGATAATACTTTAATTAACTTAATCGACTTAATAAGTATTTGTTATTGTAATTTTTTTTTTCTATTTGTTATTTATATAAATTTCACCTACCATTATTGTGTCTCTGCACCACCTTATGGTAGACTGGTAGAAAATGCCTGAGGCATCCTCTGCCTTTGTACAGTGTGTTTACTTGTACATATAGTTTTTAATAAACAATATTAGCTTACAGATGCCTCATCTGTTTGTACATAGGTACTTTTGTTTCCTAGGTCCGTATTTGTATAATAGAATCAATAAAACTCTTGACATACATGCTTTAACCTACAAAAGATGTAAGAATAAATTATTTGAATATATCCATGACCTAACCTATGATGAGACTGAGAACCTCCTATCTGTTCCTTGTTAGGTATCGTACTCACCCTCCCACGCACACCCATTCGATTACATTCTACACACAGGGAGGCCTCTATTTCAACATACTTTCTTTTGTTTGTGATGTTTGTTTGCGATGTAGAGTTAAAAGAACTGGCTAGCTTTAAAATGTCCATATTTTTAGGGAAGAGCGCTGATGCCTGAGTTACAGATATTTATTTATCTAGTTCAGGCACAGATGGCTTGCTGTTTTATTCTAGACTAAGCTTAAAGTGATCATGTAATTGTATTTGTTTGGTATGTAATTTATGGAAAAAATAAATTATTATTATTATTATCTCATACAAAGAATTTAGACCGCCGTAACAAAGGATTTCGGCTGGCAGTCGGGTTTTTTTTTTTACTTCATAACAGTGTTTCACTGTATCAAAATGTGTTAATATATAAATTTTATAGAGGCAAATGGAAAAACTAAAATTTCAAACAGCACCATCTTTTGGTATAAGTAATATAAGGGTAAAATTCGTTCCAATAATCATCTAATTTTGAATTGGAACCAATTATTCAGAAAGTACAGTTTTTACCATCATATTTTTTTCAAAATATTTATATTACATATACTTCAATAAGTCTCAATAAATTTATATTACATATACTTCAATAAGTCTCAATAAAGTTGTCAAATTACAGTAAATTTATTTGAACTAGTTTTTCATTGTTCGAGATGAGGCCCCGCGCCAATTGTAATAGTTCTGAACATCAATTTGTTAATATTTTAATAGCATGACTAGAATTTTCAGCTGCTATTTGTGAAATCTGAATGGCCAATGATCAACTAACAATGACACATATTACTTTTGATCATAATAAATATCACTAAAACTCACTACCGAGAATATATATAATCAATAATATATAATCAATCTATTTCATGGCAATAAACCAAGTACTTATTCTGTTTTTTTTTCCATAGTTATTGAGTTTTCCCTCAAAAGATATCGTAATAAAATGATTTGTGAACTTTGTCTTTGTCTGTATTCTGTAACTGTACCTTCAATTTTCTATCATATATCTCCATTTAAATGTTAAAATACAATTCTCAACCGAGAGAGCACTAGAATTGACTATTCGTAGCCTCAAATCCGTTAGCACTAGAATTGTTGTTGTAGTTGTTGTTGTTCTTGGCCATAACTTGGCAAGCACTAGGATGTCAAGTCTCATTTTTATTTTCATTGACATTGTAGTGAATAACCACTCAGGGATCACAATTATAAGCACCGAAAATTTCAAATAAATACGAGATTACCTCCAATCCATTCAACTTTATGCTCCGAAAATTATTTTACTACAAAAAAAAAAATCTAACAAAATAATGGATATTTAACTCTAGTTTCTTTCTCTCTCCTACCATTTCACTTTAAATACTTTCATGTTCTCTGAGAAAGTATTAATTCTCCTTTGAGAAACATACGTAAAGAGTCGTAATAAAGTTAGGTGAACTTATTTTCCGACTAATCAAAATTCATGCTCATGAAAATATGAAATTGATTGATTTATTTTATGGTTTCTAAAGATTCGGAACATTTACTGTTAATGTCATTAATTAATACGGACTAACCTTGAAAATATGAATTACTTCGTTATAGCTTTCGCCATAATTACCATTATTTTTTAACAAACACGACACCCAAGGAAACAGAACAGAAGATTTCTTGTAAATGTGAGAATAATACGCAATGTAACAAAAATATCCTATTTACATAGATTAGTGTCGATTTTACGTTTATCCTTTGTAACGCATTACGAGTTAGGTACACTTTTATGAAATACCCTCTGGTAATCAAAATAACAGAACCTACATACTTTAAAAAAACTTTAAAAAAAAAATGCAAACACAGACCAGACTCAGAGGCAACACTGCTTAGTCTGGTGAAACTGTCAAACTCAGAGGTCGCAGATCGTGGCTTGATCATAAAGATTCAGGGGCCCGTCTCTTTACCTATCACACCGCATATGCAGGCCTGTAATGTTCTGCCACTCAGGTAGTTCCGGAACCATCTGTTAGTGGGGCCCCTGATCCCGCACTCGTCCATGGCCTGCAAGCACCTCGTGGTCCAAAGTGTCGAAAGCCTTCCTGTAATCGATGAACAGCGCCAGGACCTGATGACCCTGATCCAGACTGCTGTTCATGTCCTCAGAAAACTGCGATAGTGCTAATATTGTACTACAGCCGCGCCTAAATCCGTGCTGCGCATCTGCTAGAATATTATTCTGCTCTAAGAATTCGCTAACCTGTCCGACTACTATTTTTTCTACTATTTTGTTAATAACTGACAGGATAGCAATAGGGCGATAGTTAGCGTAATCTGAGTGCGCTCCTTGCTTGAAGATGGGCCTAATTAACGCTTTTTTAAGCGAACTTGGATATTCTCCTTTCAATAAACACAGATTGAAAAAGCGAGACAAGACAGGTGCGATTTTATTCTTAACTATTTTTTATTATTTATTGAAGCGGAGCTAGGCGGAGCGGAGCGGAGACATGCTGGAATGCATGGTTGAAATCCTCATCGCGTCACTCGTCTCATCTGTTACTGGATGATTATTGCACATCTCCGCTCCGCTCCGCACAGCTCCGCTTCAGTGGATTATGGCGGCCGACATTTTATTTTTCAAAATTCACTTTGACACTTCGGCTGTCAAGACCAATCTAATGATACCTCATTTCTAGAAATCCTTGTAGCCGATTAGGCTTCGGATCATGCCAAAGAAATAGACATATAAACTCTCGAAAAACAATACACGCCTTCTGAGGCAATCAGGTAAAAATTCTTCTCTAATTTTTCTCTTCAAATCAAAAATACTAAGTATAAAATACCATGTACAAAATACAAAGTACAAAATACCAAGCACAAAATATCAAGTACAAAATATGAAGTACAAAATACTAAGTACAAAATACCAAGTACAAAGTACAAAATACCAAGTACAAAATACCAATTACAAAATACCAAGTACAAAATACCAAGTAAAAAATACCAAGTACAAAATACTAAGTACAAAATCGATACAGAGCTATCAATAAAACACTATAGCAAGCTCGAACCTCGAATCCCAGCGGCATAAAATATAGATTATGTGTTCAGCCCCCACACTTCAGACTGATCCTGCCTTTATCACACCATGAATTCGTATTGAAGATATTAATGTTTGAATTATGTCTTGGGATATTGAAAAGCGATTTTTTATTGTACTAGGTATTAGTTCTTTATTGGATACGTGAGCTGTGGTTTAATTAAGCCGTGTCTACTCTTTCTTAAATACTTACATAAGCTCACGCCTTGTTGCCATGGGCTTAGGCAGCATCTACAGAACGCCTTACTCTTTTGTCCTTCGTTTCGGTTCATATATCTGGTCATAGGGTCATACGCTGCCCTGGTCCAGACCATGGTACGGAGCGAGAGGGAATGGCAAGCAGTCTCCTCCTTCTGCGAAGCAGTAATGCTCGCGAAGGAGGAGGCGGAACGGGTGAGGGAGGCTCAACAACAGAGTCGCCCTCACGCCCTCAGCAGCAGCCGCCGCAGGAGACGCCTGGGGCTTCGGACGTCGCGAGACGCGCTTCAAAGAGAATTTGTCAGCCACCACTGACAGGGCCCATCATGGCCGGTGCCTGCATGCCTAGGGGTAGCGGATAAATTCGTAACAGAGCTACCGCTCCCCTGGGCACACAGGCAGGGAAGGAACAGGGGTGGGTTTTAGTCAGTAAGAGTCAGACAAGGAGATGTCATTGAATGATTCCCCACCCCAAAAAACAAAAAGGGTCATACGCTCACCGATTGAGTGTAATAAAGTAAAAAATGAAAGGGCACATTGTAAGGATCGCGAATATATTTTTTTCATAATTTTAAGAATAAGAATAAAATTTAATAAATCCATTGTTTTGTTTACAAAATAAGATATACATTGGTCTCCAAACTAGGCAGCGCCTGTATCTTGGGGACCGGAGTTGCGATAACATTATAAAAAGACATGTTGTAAATAAAATAGCAAATAACTAAACGTATAGTTTCGAAGTTATTAAAGGAAATAGATGAAAAACGACCATTCTCCCCCATTTATTTCCGAAATCACTAGGCCTAAAATAAAATAAAAAATATAGAAAGTAGTTCTTTACTTATAAATTCTAGGAAAATCATTACACATGTTAACTAACTATTAAGGCGTATATAGCCGCCAAGTGGCGCCCTCATTGAATAAAAAATCGTAGCAAAGCGTAGAAAATAAATATTAAAGAATCCTATGTTGCGTTTGTGTTTCCTGTTAGATACAGCCTGAGAGTCTTTAAGTCAAGAGTGAATAAGTTACTTCTAGGCAAGCGTGCTCCATCTTCGACCACATCATCGCTTACCATCAGGTGAGATAGTGGTCAAACGCGTGCCTATCAACCATAAAAAAAAAATAGGATAAGCTATTTTTACGTTGTTAAAACTCAAAATGTTTCGTATCCAAAGTAGTAAGCAAAAGTGTCTAAAACGGCCGTTTTTGGTACTTTTGCTTACTACTTTGGATACGAAACACTTTGAGTACTGTTTCAACAACGTAAAAATACCATAAGCTCTTCATGAACCAGTCGTTAGGAAAAAAGCAGACTTTATGTAATGATACAAAATACGATTCCATTTATAAACCTTCAACCAGAATTTTATTAGAATCTTTCAAAAAAAAATGTTTTATTTATTTCTCTCCATTACCAAGTTTATGACCTCCAAACCACATTTGATCAATTTTTAAACAGCATTATCAATTGAAACCGTTTGAAGGCGCGGTAAGAAAAACGCAAGAACTTGGAGTTAGCTACCTTGTGCCACGTACTGCCTTAAGTGAGATGGTACGTGATCGAACGAGTAGTTATAACATGCTTAGATGTGGTAGGACGGGGGAAGGAAGCAAGGAATCTTGGAGGATTGTCTTTTTAAGACGCTATTAGCTGTCAACGACCTTGAGTGGTTAGCTTGCGTGTTCTGCGCTGAGCTCACGAAACGCGTCGTATGTCCACCCAGTAATAGGACTCGCCCATCAAGGAGCGCTGTTCGAAATTAGACGCATTATTAATTTATTACACATATAACAACAAGTATTAAAATAAAACACTGAGACTAAATTATAAATAATTAAATGATCTTTAAAATGGTGAAGGTTTCATAAAGGTTTTTGCGTGATTCTCAATTTTGTATCCGCGTTAGACATAACTTTACAAATTAATTACACAATGTTATAAAAATATAATTTCAAATATTCTGAGATCAAAATACGACGAAAATTGTCTAGAGTAACATATATTTTTTTTCAAAGAAATGAGACTAGTCGTTTAGACGTGATGATAAATTAAAAACCATTAAAAGTCGTATAACTGCGCCTTAAGGCCCTACTACCGGCCAAGTGGCGCCGTCATTGAATAAAAAATCGTAGCATAGCAAAGCAAAAAAAAAATTAAAGAATCCAACGTTGTTGTTACAAAGAGGATAAAGTATTTTTACGTTGTTAAATAATAATAATAATAAGACATTTATTTCAGACGTAGTCCATATACTGTTAGTAACACAAAAAACCTTATAAGCTATTGTTAGTACATACAATAAAAAAAACACAGAAATCACAAAGTGGCACCGCACAGGAATGCCAGTTTATGCCAGGCCTTGGACGCGACCACCCTCAGTGTGAAGTCTCATCCAGTGCCACCACATCGGCGAATCCCAGCCGTCCACGAACACACTCAGAAGGCTGTTCGAGCTGGCCCGCATGCGCCTCATAAGGGACGCACAGCGCTTCATCATGATAGCATGAAAAGCATCCACGCTTTTCATCACAAACATTGCTGAAGCAAAACAGGACTCAAAATATTTAGTACCAAACGTAGTAAGCAAAAGTGTCAAAAACGCCCGTTTTTGGTACTTTTGCCTACTACTTTATTTTTTATGCTATACTACGATTTTTTAGTCAATCAGGGTACCACTTGGTGGATAATAGACCCGTAACACGCTTTTATTAGCTATAACTGACTAACAAACTATGTAATAAAATCTTAGAAGTTAAGTTTGACCCACTTCCCGGTTTTTTGATTGAGTTGAAATTTTGCATATTTACATGTTGTAAAAACTTTTTTAATAATTGTAGACAAATGCACACAAAGTCTAGAATAAGTTTTTTTCTATAGACTAACTTCACATAGGTATATAGGTACTTCATCAAAAGGAAAATTTCATAAAAACCTCGGACATATCAGCCTAAAAATGTAATGAAATACATACATGTCAATGTCAACACTAGAATCCCTAACTTCACAAGAAAAAAAATGCTTTTTTAAATTGTGCAATTACAGGCTGAAAATATTTAAAAGAAACTTACAAATTAATTTAATAAAAATCGATCAACGTTTCCAAATCTACACTCAACACATTTTAAATTCCGAACAGCTAGAAACAAAAAAGCATCGTACAACAAACATCAATTGTTTTATCAATGTCAAATAAACATGTTCTCGATTCAGAGTCAATCGTGACTCGAGATGTCGAGACAAATTCCTCCGTCTCTCCCTTTTGTCCATACAATGGTAATTTACCCTTTTTTAGGGTTCCGAACATCCGAATGTAAAAACGGAACCCTTATTGGATCACTCGTGTGTCTGTCTGTCTGTCTGTCCGTCTGTCACAGCCAATTTACTCCGAATCTAGAGGGCCGATTAAGTTGAAATTTGCTACACAAGTGTATTTCTATAACCCCAAGACGGAGGAGTAACGTATATAAATTAATTTGGAATTTGGGTGTAGCTTTTGGGGGGGGGAAATTGGAAACTTTAAAAATAAAGTTTTTCAAACTATACCGTGCGACTTATCAAATTAAAGGATTGATTGTGAGGGTCTCAAATATATTTTTTCATAATTTTAAAATGAATCGTCTTAAACTTATTTAAGAAAATAAACAAAATTTGACCATTCCCCCCCTTTTCTCTGAAACTTCTGAGTCTAAAATTTTAAATAAAATAAAGGAAATAGAAAATATTTTTTTTTTAAATAAAATACTTATAGATTAAAAAAAATCCTATGAAAAGTCTATATTCTTACAAACTTTATATTAATTTGCTTTAGTTTGGGTTTCTATTCGGTTACAAATTAGTAACCCATTTTTCAAACACATTCTGGTCTTTGAAGCTAAAATTTGCATTACTCATGAAAGTAAGTACCCAATGCAATAATATAGTAGTATGAAGCTGGTCTGATGATAGAGCTGGAAGGTGGCCAAAGGATCTTCTCAACCAAACAAGATGGCACCATCGTGTTTACTCTCATTATATATGTTTTGACAAATTACGTTCGACTAGGTGATGCCTAAGGTCTGATGATGGAGCTGAAAGATCTCTGCAAACAAAAAAGATAGCGCTATCATATTTGGACTCATTTGATGTGTATTGAAAAGTGATTTTATACTTGGTAGTACACAGGGTCTGATGATGTAATTGGAATGTGGCCAACGGATCTCTGCAACTAAATAAGATAGCACCATTGTGTTTCAGCTTATTGGAAATGTATTGACATGCGATATTATATTTAGTGGTGGTGGTTCCCAGAGTCTGATGATAAAACCGGCTGGTGATCCATAACAACTCCTAAACTAAACAAGATAACAGTACCGTGTTTGGGTTTATTGAATTTGTACTAATAATAATAATAATAATAATAATAATTTATTAAAACACTTCAAAGATATACAAAAACAATGTTGCTCTGGCTCTTGTACTAGGTCATCCTCTATCACAAGAGCCAGACCTCTCAGTATACAGGGACACAAATACAGTAAAATCATGAAAGACAAAAACATAATTAACAAAAGAAAAGAAAAAAAAAGAAAAGAAATACAAATGTTATAGCATGCAATATAATAACTAGAGAACTAAGTGAGACAGTGTGCCACTCACCCCGAGTGCATGTGGGGGTGTGGGTGTGAGGGGAGAGTGGGTGAGTAGTGTATAGTGTAGGAGGTGTCTGTGTATCAAAATCCACCAACGGTGTCGAAGAGGTTTTCGGTATCCTCATAATTAAAACTGTCCAACCATTGCGTTATCGTTTTTTTGAATTGGAAGTTGTTTAGTAGTTTAAGCTGTTTCATCCCCGTAACTTTACCGATTTTGTTGTACAATCGTGGAGCGACGAAGTGGCAGTGCTTTGTGGCGAATACGCTGTTAGTCCCTTCCACTGGGCATTTATCAATCCGCTTGGACGTTATGGCGTACTGACTAGTGTTATTAGACTACAAGGTGGTCAGGGTCTGATTATATATATATATATGATCTTCAACCATAGAACGATGCAGAGTGACTAGTAGAACCAGAAGGGTTACCATAGATACTAAACAAGAAAGTGCCGTATTGGTTGGTCTCGTCGATTTTGTGCTGACTAAAACTATAGTTCCAGGGTCTGATGCTGGATCTGGACGGCCATCGTAAGAAATCCTCAACTTAACAATATAGCCCGATAAGATAAGGGTAGTTAGATTTGTTTTGACAAGTTATAGCACAGGGTGTATAGATTCTGTTTTATTTTGACTGACAAGAAGTTACAGGGCAGCTGGCTAGAAGAATAATGACAGATTGCTGCTGCCCCAGGTAATGACACTTTTGGCCTTACAGTAGATACGCTCCTGATGTCAGGATAAGTATTTCAATAAATTTTAATGTTAAATAATATAAAATAAAGTATAGATAAATTAAAATCTTTTTAAGGCAAGCTTCAATCAAATAAAAAGTAAACTGAAAATGATATAGTTGTAACTCTAACATATTTTTAAAGCTTGAGGCGTGAACGTCTCTTACACAGTTTTAAGGTGCTATTAACTGCCAACGACCTTTAGTGGTTAGGTTGCGTGCTCTGTGCTGAGCTCACGTAAGGAACAAGATACCGCAAACTTCATGAAACGGTTACACCTAATGCCACTAACAAAGTTAAGATAGTCATTAATCTGAGTAATGATCGGTTACAGAAATCGTCATTTTTGAACTCGCAATGTATTGTAAATAATGCGATGTCAACGCTCCGCACTACTACTTACCCTCGCGCCGGCCGAGCACGCCGCGCCGCCCATAGGTATTTAGGTATTAGGACGGCGACGTGAATGAACTCTAGCGAAACAGCTGTACGTATTTTATTTACATTGCTGTTTTTAGTGTAATTAGCTGTTTAATTAATTTTTAATTAAAACTCTCATTTGGTGGGATAGGAATAACGATTTTGAACAGTCTTAAATTAAAAAAAACTGCAGAAAAAATAAAAAAATTGAGGATAAACGCCGACGAAAAGTTCTAACGCTAGGGGGTCCAGAGTCATGAACTGAATCACTGGTACACGTATGTGCGTTTAGTGCCTTACACGGTGTATAACCAGCAGAAGACTACGTTAACCTGATTTCATCACCATCTTTCTGATTTTAGCCCAAAGTACTTAGAGTCGGCGCCACACGTTTTTTTCTTTCATTCCGTCTTGTCAACGGTTACACTATCACTAACTCTCTAACTTCATTCCTCACACAATCCATTCTTTTTTTCACCTCTCCGTCTTTTAACAATTATTTTCATAACTCTTATTGTCCTCTCTCCTCAATTAACGAGAGTCATAAGACTGTTCACCCCTAATCTCAAATTGTCAAAGCAATCTCTTCCACCAAAACCCAAAGATCAATTAAAATTTCATGAATTCAAATTAACATCAAAGCCACACATTTAATCCTCACCCACAAGTAACTGCATAGTCGCCTCGTTAACTCCCGTCGCCTATTTAAAGTTGTAATTACAAAAATAACTGTCTGAGTATGGGTTCATCAAAATGCCGCGTTCGTTAACTTTCGCCGCGAAACAATTCCGTCCCGATGCGAGTCTGCTTAAAAGATTCACTCGAGTTATTGTCTGAGCATTCGATCCTTGGCAAGGAAACGACAACGCATTAGAAACTCTATACTTCGTTCCAAAACACATAAAGTGGACGTTGGTCACACAGCTGCGAAGTTAGAGTGGAACTGGGCTGGTCACATCTGCCGCATATTGTAGGAGCAATGGGCGAAGATTGTGTGGGTGGGTACCTTCTCAAAGGACTGGCCGAAAATTGCAATTTTTGGGGCTTTGGCTTCGCCCTACAGTGGTACAGCACAGGCTCATAATAAATAAAATTCGATACTTTATTGTTCATCACGACAATATATGTGGTTGTATAAGTACAAGCGGCTTTCGAAGGACCATAATGCGGGGATGTAAATTTTGAGAGAATATTGGCGACAAATGAGCTGGCCAGGTTAGAAAATGAAGGACAAGAACTGAGGATCAAGCTGATTAAAGGACAGTCCGAGAAGTTGTCGCACGTGTTTGATGATTTTTCTTCTTCCACAGTGTCGCACTTCACTTGGGTCTTTGTATGTCACACTTGTGTCGGCCAACACGGATAATAGAAAGTTTTTAGAGATATTTATTTTAGCGGCTCGGCGAGGAAGTGGTTGTTTTTCAAGCGGTGCGGGTGAAGTTATGATAGATCAAAAATCTATATTACTAAAACTTGCGCGAGAAATATGCAAGATAGCCAAACTAGCCAGGTACCCAAGAAAAATAAACCCTCGCCACTTCTTCTCACACAAACAAAACTGTGAAGGGATAAAAGATCGTTTTTTTTTTTTGGAAGCCGGTTCGATTTTTTGGTATAAAGTTTTTTTTATTTTTTACTCTTGGTTCCATAGTAAATTGTGTTAAAAATACATAGACAAACGATCGCAGTAGTCGCGAGTCATTTATTATTAGTTATTGAAGAGTTCCTGCGAATATCGCCGAAGATCTTCATCATATCCAAAACCTTCTTTGAAAAATATGTATATGAAAACCCCATCCAAATCGGATCAGTGATTTTCGAGAAAATCGCGAACAAACAAGCAAACATACATACCTACATACATACGGGTCGAATACGGAACCCCTTTTTTTGAAGTCGTTTAAAAATCAAAACAATGAATATCAAACGCACAAACATTAACCAAAACACACGAGAGGAAACTGTGAACCGAGACTTTCCGAATGTTAACAAAGGAAGCGACAAAATGCGAACTCCTTCCACAGTTATATTGCTCCATCGCGTTATTAAAACACCACTCATTTGTGACACAGTTTAGGAAACCAGGCTGCACAGCATCCAAAACTTAATTGATAAACAATAAAATTATGTGATAGGGCAATTCATGCGACTTTAAAAAGACAAAAGAATGAAAAGAAAAACCGGCCAAGTGCGAGTTGGACTCACGCATGAAGGGTTCCGTACCATCATACAAGATTATACGCGTCTATTTGTTGCCATTATTAAGATCGAGCAAAAAAAGTCAAAAATAAAATAGTTCTAGTAGGAAACCCCTTTAATTTTAAAATTATTTTTATTATTTGTTGTAAAAGCGACAACAGAAATACACATTCTGTGAAAATTTCAACTGTCTAACTATTACGGATCATGAGACACAGCCCGCTGACAGACAGATGGACGGACGGACAGCGGAGTCTTTGTAATAGGGTCCAGTCGGTTTCCCTTCGGATTATTCGAAACAGTTACCACGGCCCAGCAACGCAAAGGGCAAATGAAAGAAAACGAATGGGTTTTAGTCAGCAAGAGTATGACACTCTCTACCGCTCCACCCAGAGTTTAAGAAATCATTTGATGATTTCCCTCATTTAAAAAAAAATGGTAAGTATTTTGTTTTTTTTTGGTTTTTATAAAAAACTTTTTTCCAAAAAATAAAACCGACTTCTAAAAATTGCAAAATAACTTTAATTTCAGAAGTCGGCGTCAAATAACGTAGAAACAAAAACCGCCGTGTCCCGCGCCGCCGCCGTCGCCGCCACCCCGCGCCCGCTGACTTCGTGTCCGTAACCTTACTGACTAAAACCCACTCTTGCTCCTTCAGTTGCCTGTGCCAGGGCTGCGGTGACTCCTTCGGTCGCTCCTGCAATACTGGCAGGAACTTACTATGAACGACATCATATTTCTTATCTAGAGTGTAAAAAGACCGTCAACTACGCACACTATACATGTAGCAAAGTAGCTTTGCGCAAAAATTATTGCTGCAAAACGACTTTTATTTTTAGGTACGAAATATTTTGTTTTCTTTTATTGCACGCTATGTAAAGCGATCACAGGCAATTGGAGTTAAACCCCGCCCCTTCGCTCTAAGCCACGTAGGTACTTGTGGGATAAGTTTGATATGGGTGCGTTACCTTACTTCGAAAAGTGTAACAACGAATAACACGTCCCCGTAAGTTTACTATAACGAAACACTTAACAACGAATGCACGTTACCACGAAAAACTTAACGCCGCAGCCATGCGATCTCGAATAACAAAATCTCGAATTCACCAATTCGAATCACTTAACAACGAATGCACGCTACCACGAAAAACTTAACGCCGTAGCCATGCGATCTCGAATAACCAAATCTCTAATTCAGCTATTCGAATTACTTAACAACGAATGCACGCTACTACGAAAAACTTAACGCCGTAACCATGCGATCTCGAATAACCAAATCTCTAACGAAAAGTCAGCAAAAAAAATATTTAATCCATCAATAGGGAATGCATGATATTTTTTTATTTGTTGAATTGAAGACTTAAACTTTAACTTCTTCGTTATTTGACACCGACTTCCGAAATTAAAGTTATTTTTAAATTTTTAGTATATTATGTTTTTTCTTTTTTGGAATTCGGTTGTTTTTTTTTTGTAAAAAAGTTTTTATTAGTAGGTACATTGAGTAATAACTAAGTATGCCTAGTAATAATAGTAGTATAATTATTTGTAATAATTGCGCCTTTTCTTTGAATAAATAAGCGCTCTTAATAGGCAATATGCATGAAAAAAATATTAGTTATTTAACCGGTTTATCGATGAATATACTTAAAGAGAGTACGAACAGTGAAAGCAGAATCAAACGCTATTTTTTATGTCAGTTGTATCATATGGGCTTCATGTCCTTTGACGTCAAAGAACACGTCGGACTTCTTTTTCTAATTATCAACTTTAAAGCTTTATGACTTCGTCGCTGATGCTGATATTTTGAATATTCTTTAATATTTGTTCACTATAGTTAATAAGTCTTCAATTCAACCAATAAAAAAATATCATGCATTCCCTATTGATGGATTAAATATTTTTTTTGCTGACTTTTCGTTAGAGATTTGGTTATTCGAGATCGCATGGTTACGGCGTTAAGTTTTTCGTAGTAGCGTGCATTCGTTGTTAAGTAATTCGAATAGCTGAATTAGAGATTTGGTTATTCGAGATCGCATGGCTACGGCGTTAAGTTTTTCGTGGTAGCGTGCATTCGTTGTTAAGTAATTCGAATTGGTGAATTCGAGATTTTGTTATTCGAGATCGCATGGCTACGGCGTTAAGTTTTTCGTGGCAACGTGCATTCGTTGTTAAGTGTTTCGTTATAGTAAACTTACGGGGACGTGTTATTCGTTGTTACACTTTTCGAAGTAAGGTAACGCACCCGTTTGATATTCATTGTGTTTTTGTAACTACAAATGCGTGTTTAAAAAAAAACTGAAAATTCAGGTAATGTTTGTTTGTAAAAAAGTTTAGTAATAACACTTTGAGTTCAATTTCGTAACAAAGTAAAAAAAAATTGTGACTTTGACCTTCAATATCTCCAGAACCACTGGATTCCGAGGTATGGTATAGTGAAAAAAAAATATCTAAATAATGGGTAGAATATGTGGCTTTCGGCTTCGGAAACTGTCATTTTACACCCGATATAACAAAGGTTGGCCATTTAAAACCTTAATAATAAACAGCACAAAAATAAACCAAGTACTCCAATCAAAACTCCACAAAACGCAGACACGGAAGTAACATAAGTTTGAGCACGAAAAACAAAACTTACAAACCATTAAAATGTTCGCAAGCCAACCCTCATTATTCTATGAATGCCGCCATTCCTTTCATAAAACTATCGCATATGCTTTAATTACGACACCATCATTAACCATAGGGTTATTATCGTTCGGTTCCCGCCACTAATTGCACAAAGTTCACTCGGATATTCTTGTTAAGGCATGTACAGACACCGCGAAGAATGTGCGAATATGCGACAATAGTCTACCACGTGTGCCATATTGCCACAGGCTCAATCAATAAAAGGTTATTCATTGAAAAGACTGGCGTTTAGCTTAAGATCGCCAAAAGGGGAAACTCCCGATATAAAGCTCAATGTAAGTCTTGATTCCAATATTTGTCTGTTGTAAACTTGTAACTAATCAACGCCGAAGTTTGCCAATCTGAATCTTTGAGAGGGCGACTAATAGGCAGCTGTTAAAGATTGGGACGATAGTTTTTTATTAGTTTCGTACGACAACCAACCAAATTCGTCACAGCAACATAAGCTCAATGAACACCTTGTCTATACAACCTTAGGTATATTGTGGCAAACCATTCACTTGCATGCTACATGCTCAAAGAATCGCGCTCATTATATTTAGCAGCCTTGTTCTATACAATACTAAGTATGGCTAGGTTTCACCCTTTTTATCCCATATTAATAGAAATAGGAGTACACCCATGATTCCTTGATTTGTGCTAGTCTCACTCACGGTTCTAGACAAAATGGCAATCGTTACCGCTGTTATAATAGATCTTAAGCTGCATCGATTAGTTGATGACACCAACAGTAGGCGGTTTGGCTCAACTGATATTATGTTTCTTAACAACGGTAAATTAAAAAAACTTTTTTACAAAGAAATAGAACCGAGTCGGTTCTATTTTTTTGTAAAAAAGTTTTTTATTTTTCACTTTTTAGTTGTGGTTCCCCATTAAACTGTGTTAACAATTCAAAGACATACGATAGCAGCAATCGCGGTTGATTTGCTATCAATTTTGGAAGAGTTCCGTTGTCTGTCTCCGAAACCCATCATCAGATCTTTTTGAAATTTAAATGGGACCATTTCCGAATAAACCCCTTTCGAACAAAAAAGGAATTTTGCAAATACGTCAATATATGACGGAGTTATGCCCGAACATAAATAAAAAAAAAATAAAAAAATACAAACATCCGAATTGATAACCTCCTCCTTTTTCGAAGTCGGTTAAAAAGAAATTGTTACCGTTTTAAGTGATTGGAACCCTAATAATTAAGTAACATTTACTTTAATTATCGTTCTTTCTAACAACTAGTAGATCGATTTAGTAATGTGGATAACGTTGTGAGTTATCGTATTTTATTTGTTAATGTATTTGTTACCTCTGTTTATAAGTTGTAACCTATGTCTACTTATTATTACACTGATGTTTGTTGTCCCTAAATAAATAAATAAGCAATAGGCCACGAAAAATTTCGGTAGCGCACATATTAATCCCACCAAGGGGCACTCAGGCAAGAACCGAACACGGGTTTTCATCGGTCAGTAAAAGTCTGGCACGCCCTCCCGCTCCACCCAGAGTGGAAGAAGTCATAGGATGATATCCCACCTCCAAAATTAAAAAAAAAGGAGAGGTGGAGCTCTTGGCTAAAGTAATAACAGCCGCACTGGGTTGATAGGTCAGGTTGGTCAGATAGGCAGTCGCTCCATGTAAAATACTGGTATTCAGCTGCATTCAGTTAGACTGGAAGTCGACCTCAAAATAGTTGGGAAAAGGCTAGGCAGATTGATATATATTAATTCCATACTATGTGGACTTTTTAACCGATTTCAAAAAAAGGAGGTTCTCAATTCGTCTGTATGATTTTTTTTTTTATACCTTTGTTACGCGATATCTCCGCCATTTGTGAATCGATTTTAATAATTCTTTTTATCGAAATCGATTAAGTGCTTTTTAAAAAATCAACTTAAACAATAAATTTGTATAAGTACACAGATGACGTTTTGGTTTTCTCCAAATGTTCAAATTCCATGTTATTGGGGTTATCCATTTGGGCATAACTTTAATATTTAGTTTTACTTCTGGGGTACAACAACTAAGAAGTGAAAAATATTTTTTTTTTTTACAAAAAATACTACCGACTTCTAAAAATTACAAAATAACTTTATTTACGGAAGTCGGTTTCAAATAACGAAGAAACAAAATATAAACACCGACTTCTGAAAATAAAGTTATTTCGTAATTATTAGAAGTCGGTTGTATTATTTAAAAAAAGTTTTTTGGAATACGCTATCGCTTATAGAAGGTCACTTTGTCTAGGCCTTAGGCGTCATCCTAATATAAAGCGACCATCGTGCGAATACGCGATCTTCGTGTTTATTTGTATGGCAAACGTGATCGCGTTGTCGCGTTGGCAGTGGGCGCTTTCCGGTTTTGCCACACAAATAAGCACGATGATCGCGTACTCGCGCGATGGTCGCTTTATATTAGGACGACGCCTTGGGGACTTCCACTTTTTTTTTAGGTCGACTGCGCAATCAAATTCGTCGCAATGCTCTCACTCGATACCCCATATATTACAAACCGAGGCACACGCTAGGTTACCTGGGCTTGGGCATTTCTCGCTACGTCTGTACACGGCATAAAGTTCACTCGGATATTCTCGTTAAAAGTCGTCAAATTTCGTCGAGACGTCCGTGTCAGCCCTTTACGAACAAGTTCAAAGTTGCACTTTGCTCGTGTGGTTTTTGAGTTGACTTGTGTGATGTGTCTTTTTGAAAGATGGCGTCGGGAATTATGAGGGTTCGTTTTATTGTGCTTGTTGTCTTTGTGCAGTCTTAGTTGGAGAGATTAGAAAAACGAAAGACTTTTAGATGTTTGAATAGAAAACGTGTTAATGAATATGTTTTCCCTACTGATTAAAACCTATAGACTTATTCTTTAAGATAGATCCTGCATGGAGTATTGCAGCCACCTTTAGGATGGCTCAGCTAAATACCAACTTTGAGAAAAATACCAACTTGACTCGGTGGAACGCAGAGCTGAGAGGCTCATTGGTGACGTGAGACTGGTGGATGCCAAGCTTCACAGCTTGGGTCGGTGTTCTATACAATGTACTTCGGAGAGTGTGCCCAAGAAATCCACGACCTCATCCCACCGGCCCCCTTCTACCATCGGACTTCTAGACGCACGGCAAGTTACCATCCCCACCTTGTTATTATTATTCCACCAATTTGCACTACTACGTTTCCAAGCGTCTTTTATAATGCGCACAGCAAAGGAGTGGAACTCTCTGCCTGTGTCTGTGTTTTCGAATGCAACCCTAATCTTGTTAAAGTTAGAGTGAACAGGCATCTTCTGAAAAGCTCGCTCCATCGTCGACTCTGTCTCTCTTCACTCATGTGAAGAGGAGGCAAGTTGAAAGGGAACCGCTTATCTTGGTATGGTTATCCATACCAAGATAAGCGGTTCCCTTTCAACTTTTCTGTCACTGGTTTCACTTTTAAACTACCTCTAATGTACTCATTTCTCACTTTATCCATTCAACATCCATCTCAACATTCTCATCTCCGCCACATGCAATCTTTTTTCATCCGTCTTTTTCACAGCCCAACATTCTGATCCATACAGTACGACAGGTCTTTTTTTTGTGGGGTGGGAAATCATCCAATGACATCGCCCGCTCTGGGTAGAACGGGAGGGCGTGTCAGACTCTTACTGACTAAAACTCACCCCTGTCCCTTCCCTGCCTGAGTGCCCAGGGGTGCGGTAACTCATGTTAGGAATTTATCCACTACCCCTAGGTCTAATAACTTAATAATCCGTGGGTCTCAAATACAAGATAGAAAATCTTTATAAAAATCCTTAAAAGGTTAAAGGCCAAAGTTAAAATTGTAGGTATTCTTTAGTAGGCGTTAGGAAATTGTTCGAAAAAACATTTTGTTGGTCCAATCTCGCGACTACTTTAAAATTTTCCTCAGTATTTAAGCAACGGATTACGACCTGTTTTAGATAAAAAATAAAAGTTTTATTTTGTTTACAGGTAAAATAAGTATTATGTTGTGCTAGCTAGATGAAAAAATGACACACGCGAATACTCGTCCAAATCAATTTATTACTTAACACAACTTCAAATGTGTGAATGTGATGTGTCTAGTTCTCCTTTGTCGTCTGGAACTGAGCATGAAATAGAGCGTAACTAAATGCATCGCACCATTTTTAACGGACTTCAAAAAAGTTCTCTATTCGTCGGATTTTTTTTTTATGTATTTTCCCCGATTACTCGAAGACGCCTGGACCGATTTGGAAAATACTTTTTTCCTTCCCAGGTGGTCCCATAGTCGTCAGGTCAGGATCTGATGATGGGCTTCTGGTTTATTTCCAATTACAATGCATTTTCGTGGTAAGCAGCATCTGAAGCGACACTCAGCATTAGCTTCAGATAGAGGAACTCTTCAACGGTCAACAGATTTTTTTTTTTTGTGGGTAGGAATCATCCAATGACTGGAGCGCTCTAGGTGGAGCGGGAGGGCGTGTCAGACTCTGACTGACTAAAACTCACCCCTGTTCCTTCCCTGCCTGAGTGTTCCTTCCCAGGCATGCGATAACTCATTTTCAGAATTAATCCGCTACCCCTAGACATGCAGGCACCGGCCACGATAGGCCCCGTCAGTGGTGGCTGATACTCATCTTTTTGAGGCGCGCGTGGAACACTACACGCCGTTGACTCACGGGCCTGGTGTTGATCGGACGGCAAGCTACCCACTGCTTGCCGTCCGCAGACCCAGGTCTACGGTGGCCAGAGATCGTCTCGCGACGACCTACGCCCAGTGTCTCTCCTGCGGTGGTAGCGGCCGGGGCCGTGAAGGCCACTCCGTTGAGCTTCCCTCACGCGTCCCGCCTCCGCCTTAGCGAGCATTACTGCTTCGCAGAAGGCGGAGACTGCTACCCATTCCCTCTCGCTCCGTAACATGGCCTGAACCAGGGCCGGGCGCGAGAGGTCGTCGCCGCCTATCGCATCCACGAGGATACAGCAGTACTCCGCCCAAGCGGGTCAGACCTCCACCGTATGCTCCACCTCCAAGCCCTCTGGGTGATCCGCGCAGTGGTAACACCCGGGCGTGACGGAGGGGCACTACCGCCGCAATAGTGGCGTGCCCAGCGCTGGGTTGTGACAGTCGCTGTCTCCATGTCGCCATGAGATCCTACCGTAGCATCGCCCCGGCGTTTGGCCTCCTCGCGCTACTCCCAGAGCAGTGCGAGGACCTTGGCCTTCAGATCCCATGGCGACAGTCCGGCAAGGAGCCTCGCCGCCTCACAGGAGACCATGCGATGTCCTCGGATGAGCCGAATGGCCATGACCCTTTGGGACACGTTCAACCGGCGAGCTGTACCCCCCAGATTGGGCAGGAGCCACTTCGAAGCAGCACCGGTCCGCTCCAGTCTGGGTGCCAAACGTCGGAAATGCTCGACGAAGTTCCACTGGCTGTCGAGGACGAGACTCAGGTATCTCATCGTCACCTCGACGCCGATGTGAACCTCTCCTACCGTTATCCGGGTACCCGACGGTGGCGCGTTCCGAGGACCATGAAAACACATGGCCTCGGACTTGTGCAATGCTGCCTCGAGTTCCAGTTGCCGGAAACGGTCAACAGACACTAAGACACGAAAATGTATCGTAATTTTGTTTTTTGTTAATATTTTTTTTATATTTTCAAAAGTGATTTAATTGAATTCAATAGGTACCAAAAATAAGTGTTGCAACCTAAGAAATGAAATTCTCGATTAGTGTGAAAGCTGAATGTTTAAAAACGATCAAATCCCTGTAGAAACATTCATTTCCCTTTCAAAATCAATCGTAAATAATGCTTCCAGAAAAAAAAAATTACTACCAAATAAACCTAAATTCAATACGCCAAGCCAACAAACAGTACCGAATTTCTCGCTAAAGATTGAAGGCACATCGCAACGTTTATTGGAAGAGGCATTATCATGCATTAAAATTCGGCTCCACAGCAAATTGTTTCGAACCTAATGACGTATTTGCATGGGAAAAGAGTTCCACTCGCCGACGACTGGAGACACAGAGTAGATAGACACAGAAGAAGCTCCAGACAAACAGCCTTATTTATAAAACTCGGTAATAAATATTAATATAAAATAAAATCCAACTATCTATAGGATAAAACCTCCTTTAGGGCGCAGTTAATACGACTTCTAATGATTTTTAATTGAACATCACGTCTAAACGACCAGTTTTATTTCATTGAAAAAAAAATGTTATTTCGACAATTTTCTTCGTAATTTGATATGTGAATATTTGAAATTTTATTTTTAAAACATAGTGTAATTAATTTGTAAAACTATGTCCAACGCGGATAAAAAAATGAGAATCACGCAAAAACTATAAAACCAATTATATGAAATCTTTACCATTTTAAAGATCATTTAATTATTAATATTTTAATAAACGTGTTTTAGTAGTAGCAGTAACACTTGTTGTTTTATGTATAAAAAATTAATAATGCGTCAAATTTCGGACAGCGCTCCCTGATGGGCGAATCCTATTACTGGGTTGACGTACGACGCGTTAAGTGAGATAAGCACAGAAGACGCAAGCTAACCACTCAAGGTCGTTGGCAGTTAATAGCGCCTTAAATGATTAGTCAGTACTTTGGCACCCATATCTACCTTTCTTCCGGCTAGAAAATTTTGAAATAAAAATTTGCTAATCAGTGTTTAAACCAATCATATTGTCATACTATAGAATATTCATCATTATCTGCCTAGCCTTTTCCCAACTCTCTTGGGGTCGGCTTCCAGTCTAACCGGATGCAGCTGAATAACAGTATTTTAGATGGAGCGACTGTCTATCTGACCTCCACAACCCAGTTACTGGGTAATACGATACCCCTTGGTAAGACTGGTTGTCAGACTTTCGGGCTATATAGAATATTAAGAATGCGAAAGTTTGGTTAAATGAATGAATGTTTCTCTATCTCACCAAAACGGCTGAACGGATCTGAATGAAATTTGGCACAGAGATTATTATAGTCTGGAATAGCACATAGGCTATAATATATAATAGGGGAACGCGGGCGAAGCCACTGACAGGACAGAAGCTAGTTTCAAAATAGCATTCATCAGCGAAAACGATTGCCTACAATTCAAAAATTCGTGATAGACGTGACATTTCACTAACACGTCATGTGTATGGACTTTTTTTTGGTAATCGTTGAATACGATATCGCTAATAGAATGTCGCTTTATTTAGAACTAGCTACCCGGACCAGCTTCACATGGCTACAAATATACACCTAAACCTTCCTCATGAATCACTCTGTCTATTGGTGAAAACCACATAAATATCCGTTCAGTAGTTTTTGAGTTTATCGCGAACAGACAGACAGACGTGGCGGGGGAATTTGTTTTATAATATGTAGTGGTTTTCTTTTTGTTGTGTATGTGTTAATGTAGTTGTAATAATTTAGTGATAGTAATAAGATTAAGGACCGAAACCCCACGTACACATAGACACGCTTATCATACAGTAAGTGCAAGCGTACTCACTACTAGCATTTGTTTGAGCTCGCCGTACGTGGCTTTAGTAAGTGCCTTTAAACACGTGCCGGTGGCCGGATAGCCGGTGCCGACAAGTCGGTGAAAGCTAACGTATATGACTTCGGCCTGGCACCGGCTACCCGGCAACCGGGGCGTGTGAAAAGGCACTAATTGTAATTTTTTTTATCCACCTGACCGAATTTTTGATCATGGTAATAAATCTCAAAAGAGACTATCCTTGTACCTTTTTTGTTAGTTAGCCTGAAATGTCCCACTCCTGGGCAAAGGGCTACCCCGTTTCTTCCACTTCCACTCGTCTCTTAGCTGTGCTGCTTCACTCCAATTTGCCAGGAAGCAAGGTATCCCGCCAGCTTCTCCTCAGTCTGCCTTGACCCCGTCTAGCTGTGTTAGGACTCCAGTCTAGCTATTTACGGGCGGTCTATCATAGTACGCAGGAAACATGATCAGGGACTGATCTAGCAAAAAATCATCAGCTTTAAATGCTTTCCGAGGCACAGGGGTGCCACACTACCAAGTTCTAAAATCTGAACTGCTACTGAAAAAAACCAAGTCATCAAACCGAAGAACACACGCTCAGCAGGCGTGCTTACGATCATGAAACCAACGGAGCAGTTATACGCATCTTTGTATGCTTGCACCTCTTTTCGCCCATGTAGCGACATCTATGACACCAGATACGAACTAAATACACAAACTCTGCATCGCGCAAGTAGAATTCTCTGCGCGATCTGAACATACACAACATTCCAAAATCACCATCAGTACCGAGTCAGACAAAACACCCATCTGGTCAAAGGATCCTCCTTTTTCAATGGAGATTTGCGGGACTTTACGCCCTGTTCTGCATATCTCTAAACCCGTTATATAGAGCTGGACTTCTGTACCTATCTATTCCCGTCGGCAAGTTGTTACGAAAACTCTGCAAGGAGTATCAAGACTTATATTCTGATTTGATGGGTGTTTTTAAAATTGTTTTTTTTTATATTTTGTATTGGTGCTTATACGATGTTTTTAACCAACTTCAAAAAAGGAAGGAGTTCTCAATTTGACTGTATTTTCTTTTTGTGTCTACTCCTGTGTGTGATTGGTTTTAGCCTGGCTTAGGTCAGTTTTAGATTTTTATTTATTTAAGTATCACTCTGCATTTTCTGCTATCTATAATTTACGGTAATGTTATTGACTCAGCTGCCTTAATCAAATTAACTGTTTTGGCTAAATTTACGAATTTTTTTTTAATGTCTGACTCAGTCGTCATGACATTTAACACGTAAAAAAAACATCAGACTATATACTTTCGTTTTTAGTTAGTTTTTTTTACTATGAACCACTAATTTAAACCATATTTTCAAGAAAGCAAATGTAATGCATTTACTTATTAAGAAATCAAGATTTATTATTTATATATAGTAACCTCATTACATGAAATTCCTGAATCATTTTGTTTTTTCTCCTATTTTACGAAGAAACAAATCTTAATACATTACATAGAGACGGACGGTTGATTGTGAATGGTAGTTTATGACGTAACCGAGCCACAGATCTATGGGGGTGAATAAATCACCATAAATGTCTCGTTGGGGTAGGCAAGACATTCTAAAATTTCTCTGGAATTCTTTCTTGTACTGTTTAAGATGCAAACGACACTTAATTTATGGTTAAATATTGAAAAACTTTTGGTAACTGAAGTGAATGCTGAAACATTATAATTACACTATTTACATTCTCATAAAATACTTAACTAACTATAAATATTTACAACAAAAACTCCTAAAAAACTATAGTAAAAAAAAACTTAACTTAAAATATACGTAAAATTTAAAAAAAGTTTAAATGTAAGTTTAAAAACCGTTAGTTATTTTTCATTTTTAAAATAAAACTTTAATAATATCATTTGTAGATATCATTACGATTACCGTTAGACAGTTTCCTCATGTGGAACAACCCACGATAGATAGATATAATACACTTAATTAAACACTAAAACAGTTAACAAAACCGAAAAACAGTAGGTACTTATCCTGACGTAGAAGAGAGAGGAGACCTGACCGCAAATAATGGAAACAGGAGAAGTCAAAGAGAGAGTTTTCTCGTGCGGAAAACATGGGTAAAGCATCACATAACCACCACCAAATAAATGCATTATCATTGGAACTGGAAGTGTACCTATACCAAGTTACAGATTGAGAAGCCAAGAAAAGTTATACATAACATCGTTCACAAATCCACTAAAGAAATGCTTACATGGGCTACTCAAATCGCACAATTCTTTGTATTGATATACATTGCCATAAATATGTTGCTATGCCGTCATAATAGTATTGTCCGTGGGCATGATTGCTAGTCTTCTTCTTTCGAATTGCAGCATCAGCATGATTGCTACTGAAACTGAATAATAGCTTTAAAAAGGTTCATTGTGGATATAGCACAAACAAGAATATTATTTGTAACAAAACACCAAACTCCTATCTACTCAAACTTAGGACCAAATCACTAAAACTGCCAAATCAAGCTAACAAAAAAAAAACTACCAACATTGAAAACATCCTCCATCGGAACCAGAGACAAACATTGTTCCAAATCCCGGCGCTCGAAAAATCTACAATGCATCTAAACAACAAGTTGAACTAAATGATTGATCTAGTTGCAACCGATGTTGGGACGGGCCAAAGTCAGACGAAGCAATGCCATTGAAATCAGAACAAATGTAGTGGGGCGTTTTCTGTGTGGAATGGCGATGATAAGGAGAAAACGAAAAAGCTTTTGGCTGTTGTTGGTTCCGATTGGCCTTTACCAATGATTACCTTTACCTTGATTACTATGGTAATCACTATCGCAGGTATTAAGTAATGACTGGCCTGTTGGTCTAGTGGTTAGTGACCCTGACTGCTATGCCGGAGGTCGTGGGTTCGATTCCCACCCAGGACAAATGTTTGTGTGATGAGCACGATCATTTGTTCTGTGTCTGGGTGTAATTTATCTATAATATGTATGTATTTAGAAATATATAAGTATGTTTATCAGTTGTCTAGTACCCATAACACAAGCTCTGCTTAGCTTGGGACTAGATGGCGTTGTGTGATAGTTGTGGAATATTTATTTATTTATTTATTTATTTAATGTGTCTGTAAAAAAGGTTATAAAATTCAAAGACCTGACTGACTGACATGTCAACGCAAAAACATTGGTCCCGTATTATTATTATACTCTTTGACATTGGTCCTAGAGACATGAAATTTAGAGGGTGTGTTCTTTGTGAAGAGTAGGTATCCACTAAGGAAGGGTTTTTCGAAATGAGGGAACAGGGAATTCGAGGAATTTACAAAATAGGTATTTGAAGAGACTATTGCCATCGTACTCCCTCAAGCCTGCCCCCGTAGAGTGCGATATGACAGCAGCTACTCATACCGATTTTATCACAAATTTTTTGACGAAGTCGACGTTTCGTATTCCCCTTGCGTCTCCTCTATAACTGTTTGGCACCAAATTTTTAAGAAAGAGTATGTCTAGGTCCCTATTAAATGTTTTATGTTAAAATTTTTCGAATTTGTCTGGTAGTCGTAACGGCGGTAAAAATAGGGTCATTTTTGTCATTTTTGAATGGTCATATTTTCTTAATTTACTTGTTGCTGGAAAAAAAAATTACAGGGACGTGTCAACAGCACACCTTGAATTTATGAAAAAAAATGATTGCTCTAAAGGCATTTTTCAGGAAGAAAAAAGGGGAATACATTTGTATGGATAATCGCAGCCCCTGTTCCCTCTTAAGGAGATGAAAAAAGGGTTGAAAGTTTACAACGAGGGAAGTAATAATTCCACAAAGGCGAAGCCGCTGGCAAAAGTCAGTGCTAACACAAAAACGCTTACACACAGGTTTGAAGTCCTCGTCCTCGACAAATGATTAGTTTACATCGTGTCCCACAGCTGGGCAAAAGCTAAACCTCAGCTTTCTTCTTCCACACCTCTCTGTCTTGGGCGATTTCTAACCAAGTTTGCCCCGCAGAAATGATCAGCAGAGGTCGGAATTAGGTAGAGTTATTTATGTAGGTACTTGCATCGAAATGTTGATATTAATAATAATAATAATATTCCACAACTATCACACAACGCCATCTAGTCCCAAGCTAAGCAGAGCTTGTGTTATGGGTACTAGACAACTGATAAACCTACTTATATATTTCTAAATACATAAATATTATAGATCTACCCGGGATTTCTAATGGACAATCCCGTGTGGCCAACAATATTACAAATAAATAATAATAAAAACCTCTATTGTTTTGTTTTGCTCTCACAAGCTAGCTTGTGTGAAGTACAAATGTGGCAACACCGCGCATTGGAATTTCGCAACTTCGGACATCCGATGTCGTTGATGTAAATTTGGCAACGTCGCGCGTGCAGGGGTTTAAATTGTGTAAAAGTAAATAGCTTTTTTATTTAATAAATCACGGGATTTTTCTGCTCTTTAAAATTAATCTTGGGATTTGAGGTATATCCACTTTATTCTTTCGCTCTATGAAATTAGTGTAAGTACATAAATAACTCTACTTAATTCCGACCTCTTTTTTTTATGGGGTGGGAAATCATTCAATGACATCTCCCGCACTATGTGTCAGACTCTTACTGACTAAAACCCACCCCTGTTCTTTGCCTGCCTTGAGTCCCCAGGGGCGAGGTAACTCTGTTTCGAATTTATCCTCAACCCCTGGGCAGGCATCGGCCATGACGGGCCCCGTCATGAATGCTGACAACTCTTTGAGGCGCGCGTGGTACACTACGTGCCGTCGACACTCGGGCCTGCTGCTGATCGAACGGCGAGCTACCCATTACTTGCCATCCGCAGGGCCTGATGATCAGAAACCAAATGAAATTAATCGATTTTATTGAGTCGCTGTTACTAATAGTAGATAATATTGACAACGTTGTTTTAAATTTGTTTAGCGCTAAACGCAATTAATCTGTGGTGTAAGCGTACCTAAAACACAAAAAATTAAACGTTTTTCCCCAATTACATACCATGTTAAATGCTCACTTCAACATCACGATGTAAACTAGGTCAATTTAGATGTGCTAGATCTTATTAGAGTTAAATATATGTATATTTAAACCGCAGCAAAAGTATTCCCTAAAGAGCACAAGCTCTGTACATACCCGTACTTATATTAGGGATGGGACAATTGAGATTTTAGTCAAAAAAATCGAGTTAAAATTTTACTGAAATCGATACTTGTGATTTAAAAATGCTTCAACTGTCAAATACATCTTAATTTAAAGTAACCTATTCACTCTTGACTTAAAGAATCCCAGGTTATAGCTATCAGAAAACACAGACTCTCTAATGTAACTATATAATGTTAAGAAATCACTACAGTTTGGTCCCTAATCCTACTAACATTATCTTGCTACTATTCCAACTAATATTTTAAATGTAGTATGTACGTTTGGGTAATGTTAATCAATCACATAAAATGGATGAACGAATTTGGGTGCAATTCTGAACACGAAGAGCATGGCCTTTTGAAGTGATAACTTCTTATGGGAGGGTAAACCACTTCGTAACGTAACGCGTTACGGCGAAAGCGTAGTACCGTGCTACGGTGCTACGCTTTCGTCGCAATGACACCACCGTAGCACAAGTCACAGTTCAAGTTTTCACTTCTGACGGCACTCCGGAGTGCCACTGTTTTTTTTTTTGGCTGGTTTCGGAGACAAGACTTTTAATCCAGGTAGTAGATACATTCTCTTGGTACCATTTCCGACTTTGTCGCGGTCGAAACCGCTTTCAAAAGTAGAAGGTATTAAGTAAATCTAAATAAGAACAAAAATTGCCACACACACCCACGCAAGTCACCCCTTGCCATTTTTTGCAGGGGGGAACAAGGGTGGGTTTTAGTCAGTAAGAGTCTGACACGCCCTTCCGCTCCACCCTAGAGCGGGAGAAGTCATTAGATGATTTCCCAAAAAAAAAAAAAAAAAAAAAGCCTTCAAAAACCATAGCTTGATATCTGCCCAATATCTTTGTTTTCCTTATCTCGCAATACTTTCACACCATCCGGGGGTTGTCTTTGGGTGCACTTGTATAGCGCATACAGGAATAATCACCGGTTGGTGCCTCATTTCATAAAAAGCGTCCAAAGGGGCCTCTTTTTTCTTTTTTTTTTGAGGGGGGTGGGAAATCATCCTATGACTTCTCCCGCTCTGGGTGGAGCGGGAGGGCGTGTCAGACTTTTACTGACTAAAACCCACCCCGGTTCCTTCCTTACCTGAGTGCCCAGGGGTGCGGTAACTCATTTTCAGAATTTATCCGCTACCCCTAGGCATGCAGGCACCGGCCACGATGGGCCCCGTCAGTGGTGGCTGACAATCATCTCTTTGAGGCGTGCGTGGAACACTACGCGTCGTCGACTCACGGGCCTGGTGCTGATCGGACGGCGAGCTTGCCACTGCTCGCCGTCCGCAGGCACGGGTCTACGGTGGCCGGAGATCGTCTCTCGTCTCGCCTTTGCCAGTTGGTTTGGGCTCCTCGTACGCCTCTCAAAGGTCCTATATAGAGAAATCTAAAAAATAATAACAATAAAATTGCACCCCGCTATAGCTAATTACCTATCCTTGTCCCCACACTATCCAGGTCGTTTACCCTCTAGGGGAATGGTAGCGACACAACATGTGAGCTTATTTCCCACTCGCGTTTGTTAACGTTTAGATACCACCAGCTATGTATACTGCTGCCACAGAATAGATTATGTACAGAAGGCTAGCTCCGTGCGACGAGCGAAAACGCACGCACACATAGACACGCTTAACGCGCGACTGGCATTTGTTTATAGCCCTAACACATTGGGACGCCATGGCGACGCCCCCGGCTACGTATCCAAACAATTCGTATTTAAATAAATGACAGTTAACTCACTGTCTGGCGACTAACGTCACCAATTGGGAATCGTAGCCACGACCGACCTGCCCCTACGTGTCGCCAGTATCTTGTATACAAGTAAGTTATATCTCCCTCACTCGACAGTAGCCAACTGATGTAGGTAGTTACGCGTCTATGTGTGCGTGGCCCTTTTTCGCTCGTACTGAAAACCGCACAACCGTCTCCATACTCCAAGAATTGGGCATCAAATAGCGTCTATCAGCACCTATAGTCTCGAATACTGAAATTCTTTACCATCTCTCGAGGCGAAAAAACGACTCCATAGATCGCCTGAGGATACAAGGCCGAGTGCTAGGAATGGTCACCGATGAGATGGTCCGATAAAATCAAATCCATGATTGGAGGCCTTTTTTATGGTGGGAAATCGAACATCAACGAATGCGCCAGAATGTCATCTAACAGAACCAAATGGAAAGAGCAAAGATGACATCAGCGAGCAAAGTGAAAAAGAAGATGGAGTCAGCCTTCTGTTATTGTCTATTCTGTGTTGTGCTGGGAAATCGTTACATAAGCTCATAATCGATGCGGGAAATAATTCGATTGCTGTGGAATCGATTATTGAATTAGGGTTATTGTCCTCGATGGGTTTATTCTGACTGTTATTGACGAGGTTTTTAGGTATTGGGGACTGAATATGCCCATGGGACCTGTAATGAGCGATGGAAACAGCTGCACTGATAACATAACCAGGTTTGGTACATTGTGCTGATTACACAACACAACGTAACTCTATGAGGTCCTGCGTTCGATTCACGTGCTGGGAAAAGTGTTATAAGATTTCTGTGGTATTTCTCAGTAGCAGCTCAGAGTGTGGCTTTGTGAATCGTTATAGGCTTTCCCTCTATGCAGACACAATAGATTTTAATTGTGTTTCTCGATCACGAGGTGACTGCCGGACTGCTGAGCTAGTAAGGGACTCAAAAATAACTGAAAAATTCAATAGTTCTAAAGTTTTTTTTTTTTACTATTGTTAGGCTACCGTTCGACCCCTATCTCACCCGATGTTAAGCGACGATGTGGTCGATGTTAAATAATAATTACTACACGTAAAATAATTGTATTAAATAAAATCATTGCTGATTCTATTCGATTCCTATTACAAAACAAAGATAAGGTAGAAAAAATGAATATTTCTGTTAAATATAATTATTATAAAAACTAATTGTTTTTAACTCCAGTGTTTTTACATCCCTAAAAAAATTCAAAAGTGTTTTTACCTCTAGTGTTTTTACACCCTTAAAAAATTCACAAGTCCCTAAAACAATACTGTGGAACTAGTGATAAGAAAAATCTACATGAATTCAATTATTTTCAGATTCTTTTAAAATGAAAATAATGATTTAGAAAAAACATCAGTACTTCCATCATGAAACTGTTAATGGTACTAGTGGCAACGAACCCCGATAAAGACCAGGCCCGGGTCGACGGCGTGTTGTATTCCACGTACGCCTCAAAGAAATATCAGCAAGAATTGACGGGGTCCATTAGGGCTGATGTCTGCTAGGATTGAGGGAGTATTCCAAAGAGTCATCGCTGCCCTGGACCGCAAGGGCCACTGAAAGAACATCGGTGGGTTTTAATATTTTTTTTTATTGGGACAAGCTCGCCACACTATTTCCAAACCACTGTAACTTCTGTAAGCCAGAATCAATAGTGGTGCCACCAGAAAAAACACCGAGGAAATGTAGCTTGACGACTCCCAGAGAAACGATTAAACTGTCTTGGGTCGCGCAACGAAATCTATCAGAAAAGACAGCGGAGGAGTAAGAAAAACATGATTTGACCCAAAAATTAAACTACCAGGAACCGTACGACCCACCAGTAAAGTAAAGACATTGGTTGGCGAACGAGAGGTCGTGAGTTCAGACCTCACTATTGGTTTATTACTTACTTCTACTTCTATAAGGTTACTAAATAAAATATTAACAAAGAAACACCGCAATATGGAATATACATGAAAAAAATATTTGTTATCTAACCGGTTTATCGATGAATATACTAAAATAGAGTACGAACAGTGAAAGCAGAATCAATATTGATTGAAAATTAAACGAGATATAACAATTTTAAACAAATATATCTGTGCCTCTCTCGAAAACGCTGTTTTCTATGGCAGTTGTATGGGAGTCATGTCCTTTGACGTCAAAGAACACGTCGGACTTCTCTTTCTAATTAACAAGTTCGCTGATGATGATATTTTGAAAATTCCTTCATACAGGGTGTAAAAAGACACATCACAGAGTCGTTAACTACGCATACTGTACGTCTAACAAAGTAGTTTTGCTCAAAAATTATTGCTGGGATACGATTTTTATGTTTAGGTATGAAAAATAAAACTAATTTTTATTCCGCGCAATGTAACGCGATCACAGGCAAGTGGAGTTAAACCCCGCCCCTTCACTCTAAGCCACGTAGTTACTTGTCGGATACATATGATATTCATTGCGTTTTCGTAATGTAATGTTTGTTTGGAAAGAAGTATAGTAATAAAACATACAATTAATTTCCATAAAAAAAGTAAAAAAAAAATTGCGACTTTGACCTTCAATAGGGTAGAATATGTGGCTTTCGGCTTCGGAAACTGACTTTTTACACCCAAAATTAGTACGCTATAGTTAATAACTCTTCAATTGAACAAATAAAAAAATATCATGCTTAGTCCCTATTATCATGAAAGATGAAAATCCTTTGGTTTTTATAACCTGATTTCATTGAGAAACAAGTTAGAAGCAATTTCCCAGAAAATAAACAAGGAAAAAGTAATACGAAAATGAATAATCACAGTTCTCGGGAAATTGAGGAAACTCACTCTAACAATGGTTTAATTGATTCAGCTTGAAAACCTGTTTACACTGAAAACAAATGAGGGAATAAATAATACATTGTATGTTTAAAAGAAAAATGCAAAGGAAAAGCTGTCATTACCACATTTTATTGGCAAACAAAGAATAAATAAAGTATGACAACAATAATCCTGAAAGCGTAAGAAAAATAGTGCGGTTACAGAGTTGACAAGTTTACGATGGACACAGATGTAGAGGTCTACTAGATGTGGCTTTTTTTTTGTTTTTACACGTTTTTAACCGACTTTTTTTAAATGGTTCTCAATTAGACTGTATTTTTTTTCTTTTTCTGAAGGTCTCCATTTGATTACAATATAAATATTCTACATAAATAAACTAATAAACAAAATAAAAAAAATGCGGGAGGAGTACAGCTCATTGGGCATCGAAAAATTCTCGCTGTCAATGAGAAAAGTGCCCAGAACGCTGGCAGCATTGCCACGTTGAATGGCAATGCTGATTCTTTGGCTGAAAAAAAGGCCAGCCCTCTGGTCACGTGAAGAGTCGGCTAAATGTTTACTGATGTCACGGAAAACTCGATGAGCGCTTGGACCCCATGGCCCTAGTGTTTCAACCCCAAACGGCTCAATCATATTTCTCCCAAAAAGGTTGTTAAATTACTGTTTTATTTTTTGTTGGTTACCTTAGAACTTCTTTCTAGGTGAATCTATTTTGATGATTTTTTTATTTGAAAGCTGGTGCTTCTCATGTGTTCCTATTTAATTTTGGTGAAAATCAGATGAAAAACTTCGGAGATACATAATGGAACTCTTCAATAAATGATAGCAAACCTTGCGGAATTGCTGCAATCGCATGTCTGTTTATTGTGTACACAACTTAATAACATAACATCACGCTGATACGTTCTGAAGGGGTACTCAGATTTGTAAAGTTCACCCTGATGCACCCTAATTTCGCCAATTATGTTCAAATTTCATATTTTTGAGTTGATAACCCCAATATATGGAAAAGTTCAGGCAAAACTTTACTATTTAGTTGTAGTCATGGGGTACAACAACTAAAAAGTGAAAAATAAAAACACTGTTTAACCGACTTCAAAAAAGGAAGAGGTTCTATGTTCGACTGTATACATGATTTTTTTTATTTTATTTATTTATTTATTAAACTTAATGCACAAGTAAAAATTACTGTACAATGGCGGACTTAATGCCTTAGGCATTTTCTACCAGTCGACCTAATCGACCTATTTTATGTATGTTGTACCGGTTTCTCTGTCAGTTGTGGACTGATTTTCAAAATTCATTTTTTATCCGAAAGAATATACTCCCGAGATTGTTCTATAAAATTTTTATCGAAATTGCTACAGCGCTTTTTGAAAAACTGAACAAAAACGAAAAATACGTATACATAGATGAAGTTCAGGTTTTCTTCAATTACGAGTATGTTTAAATTCTACGTTCCATGTTATTGGGGTTTTTAATTCTGGGGTACAACAACTAACAAGTGAAAAATAAAAAATATTTTACAAAAAAAAACAACCTACTTCCAAAACAGAAAATACACTAAAAATTTAAAAATAACTTTAATTTCGGAAGTTGGTGTCAAATAACGAAGAAATCCAAAATTCCGAAATTAAAGTAATTTTTTAAATTTTAGTGTATTTTCTTTTTTGGAAGTCGGTTGTTTTTTTTTTAATTTTTTTAACAAAAAAATACAACTAATTTCCACAACCAACCAATTTTTTTGAAGTCAGTTGTATATTTTTGTAAAAAAGTTATTTGGGTAGGTACATGATTGTGTTACAGCCACAATTATTGTTCCTTGGCATGGCAAGTCCGTCATCTTTCGGAGTCCGCCATTGCATATTGGATTTAGAATGACATAACTTAGCTAACTACATTGTCATCCAAACTAAACATATATGAAAAATTTCAGCTCAGTCGAAAACCACGAAGTGGGTCAAATTTAACTTCTAACATTTTTTCTATAGTTAGTTACGGGCAAATCTCATAAAATCGTCTTAGAAAGAAATAGACCTTAGTTTACCCGACTTCTGATGTCAAAATGCACGGCCTATTATTTCAGTTCCAGCCAGTATAAATCCGTTGTCTGTTCGCGGTCCGCGCAGGACATTGTTGTTTATGCTATTCATTTCTGTTTTTATCGTTTAGGCCACGAAGTGTGCTGCCTATTTTTTTTTTTTTTTTGGACAAGCTCGCCACACTATTCCCAAACCACTGTAACTTCTGTAAGCCAGAATCAACAGTGGCGACCACCACAAAAAACGCCGAGGCAATGAAGCTCGACGAGTCCCAGAGAAACGATTAAACTGTTTTGGGTCCCGCAACGAAATTAATCAGAAAAGACAGCGGAGTAGTAAGAAAAACATAATTTCCACTTCCCTCCTAATCAAGCGGGAGACAGAACAAAACTAGGCCATTAGGCACAAAGGGGGTTTTTACAACTGGGGTAAGCCCAGTTGCCTAGCACCACTGGTTAAAAACACCAATATTAATGGGTGTGCTGCCTATGCTAATCCTGATGTTTATATTTTATATTTGTCATTGTGGTAAAGACAGCTTAGCAGTAAGGACAATCTCCAAAGGAGGTTCTGAGATGACTCCGATCTTCGGTGTTTATGCGGTGTCTCTTCGCAGTCCATGGCCCATCTCTCATCTTGCGCTGCATGCCCTTTACATCTGAGGACCTTATGGCTGCGTCAGCAAATGGTGTTGCTGAATACTGGACCAAACATTATATTAAAAACTAGAAAGAAAGGCAGAAAGAAAATACGTTTATTTGTGATAGAGATGACGCAAAGATAGACCAAACACAACAAAAAAGAAAAGGCTGAGGGAATAGGTACATGCGTCATATACACGCAACTTTTACTTTAAATAATTTTTTTATCGATACGCTAAGAAGAAGAAGAATACTGATGTTTTACGATTGAGTTCGATATTTATTGAACTCGCTTGTTCCTTCGTAGAACTCATCTATCGCTTACTATCAGACAAGATCGAGGTCAAGAGTGGAGCTCATCAGAAATTTAAATAAAAAAAAGAATCCATTGCTAGTTTTGGGAACCGTGAGCTGGCGAAAATGGTCGTGATTATTTTCAAATTGAAAAATTATCCAAAATTTTCTTTAGTTTTACTTGGTTGGCATTTGTCTCTTAAATCCCTTTTTTCTATTTACAAAAACTAAACATTTAAAAAAACTCAAATCTAAAAAAATATTTGTTTGTTTCGTTATAAATTTTTGTTAAAGGTAACATCTGGATGTACTTATCCAATTAAGATTTCTTTTCAACTGATGGAAAGCTACAGTATCGTTGGATTCCATTCCAGGAACGCATGATCCCGGTGGAAAAAATCACGGGAGAAAAACCGCGAGAACAAGCAAGTATTTTTCAAACAATCGCTTTTCTAACAGCCACAAGCTTAAAACTAAAAAATGTGACTGCAGTTTCTGGACGAACGAGTTTCGTTTTTGTTGCAATTGTGCGCAACGAACGTTTTAGAACGTTTTTATGGGTAACTGTTGCCGCCTTTTTACGTTTCACACTCTGTTGCTGAAACTAAGGATGAGTTAGCTAAATAAAACAGAGATTTGTTGCATAATGTTGTTGTTTTATGAAACCATATACGACCTTATTTATAAAAAGAAGGCCTTTAAGGAAAACAGGTTCTTAAGGCGACGGCCAAAACCCATATTCAAGCGCATTCTTAACTAAGTAGTAATCTAAAATAAGCGACACGATGAGTCTTGTGGATACGACGCGAGTCGACTCACAAGTAAGCCAGCTCACCGAGGCATGATAAGCAGCTACTGTACCTACTGCCTGCCCAGAAACCACCCAGCGCAACACACCGGGCAAACCGGCACCAGGCAATAGTAGTAGGCAAAAGTGTCAAAGTCGGCCGTTTTGGTACTTTTGCCTACTACTTTGGATACGAAACATGTTGAGTCCTGTTTTAACAACGTAAAAATACTTTATCCTCTTTGTAACAAACGTGACGTTGGATTCTTTAATATTTATTTTCTATGCTATGCTACGTTTTTTTATTCAATGAGGGCGCCACTTGGCCGGTAGTAGGGCCTTAATAACGTGTTGTGGTGAATATTATAAATCGTATTCTGAATTACAACTCTCAACTCGTTTAAATTCGCATAAGATTTATTCTAAATTTTATTTTTTTACATATCCCCACAAAATGAATCATTGAATTTAAGAGTACATTCCCTTCAGGTGGCATAACCAACTTCCACCCTGTATATAAGGCTGACTATGTGCATTTGAAACTACTTAACTACATTGAAGTAGCGATTTGCTACAACATTCACAACCTCTATCATCATCATTTTTCTTCATTCATCGTCTTTATTTTCCTGCAAATCTTTTCATTTCTTATTCAATCACACTTAGAAACTTCCAACATAGCCACCTACATTGCTCTTTGGATACCATCACAACCTCCATAATTGATTAAAGATAAGTTTAGCAAGTTCAACGTACCTTGGGCAGGACACCCTTGCTGTCAACCTTTCGTTAGCTCTACGTCATCATCATTTCAGCCTGAAGACTTCCACTAACGGACTTAACCTACACTAAGTGGATCCGCATGACCGGTCCTGTGCGTCTCGCATACAATGGATTCCCGCGACCTTTACCAGGTCATCGGTTCAGCTTGTTCCCACAAGCTTTTACAACGCTGCGTTTTTTGGAACGCGATCAATATATATGTAAATGAAGTTAATGTTGCCGCGCATTCACTTCATGTCATCTCATGTGAAGTAGATCTGTGGTCAAACGAGTATTCTAGAATTAAGAAAACGTTAAAATATTTTATTTGAATGAATCTGTGAAGTAATAGCTTTAAATGTTGTTTCTCTTTCCAGGTAAGATTTGTAGTTAGTTGCATTAAACGTACCTACATAATGTAAAGGAGAAATGTTATGTAAAGCCTTGTTTAATAAATATTCTCTTTCCGGAGCAACTCAATTTGGTTTTTGTTTCGCAATTTTGAAAACGGAGCCTGTTTATAAAGATACAATATATATATAGCTACTTTTAAGTAGTTCGTGTTAAATCACTTACCTATTTATGATATATTTTAAGGAATCGCGACACATTAAGCATCTCTTTACTTGAAAAGTTAATTCTTGCAAATTGCGCCGAACCTACCGGAAAAGTTTAAATGAATTCCAAATATTCTCAATACATTTCTCGGCATTTTACATTTGATTTTCCTCTACACAGACATGAAGTTATCCATATCTCAAATATTATGTAGGTAAATCAAAGTCAGACGTCAATACAAATTAATATCACATACTGACAAAAAGATTGACTGACTGACAAGCAGATTGATTGCGTTTTAGCCACCTAACCCTTTCATTTCATGTCACAGCCATGGCTTGGAGTTGCGTAGTTACGAAGTCAGTTTGAGTTGCGCTGGAGCCGGCTAGGGTTTTTAAGACGACACTTCGATAGTTCTGTTCCCTGAGTAAGAAACTTTAAGGTACTTTAAAGCTATCCACTCTCGTGAAAGTAAGACTTACGTGAAAAAACTAATTTATGCTTCCAATCTCCAACTTTTTAGACATGTCACCGGATAATTTTCAACAACGTAAGCTTGTAACACTCGAGAGTGTAAATTTGGATGAGATTTATTGTATTTGAAATGGTATATTCATAACATTTCGAAAGTCTACACTCTTACAAGCTTTATTACAATCTTACGGTGTTTACAATTATCCGGTGACGAATACATCATACAACAATACCTGATTATTTCCACGTAACTCCAACCATGGTTCACTAACACGCTTCCAGGAAGCACGTGTCATCAATCACGGCTCGTCAGTAAGCGTCTTGGTCGGGGTAAATCTCTCTTTTTTACCCCGTGACGTGATTCGGGGTAACACCCCCCTACATCACAGATACCCGCATTATCGGGCCTGTTTGTGTTCTCAGATTTTTTTTTATTATTTACCTCTACTTTGGTTGGTGTGTGGAATAGATTTTTGGGAATAGTGTTTCAACGTGCTGCGTGTGATGTACGTTCGCAATAAGAGTTCGTTCTTATTTTTTGTATGATGGATTTTATGGAAATAGAATGGCATACGCAAACACGAGGCATAGTCAGCAAATGTTTTAGATTTCCTTTTGATAGAGTATTTCTTACGTTTTCCACATAAGGACGACTGCTTGGAAAATGTATTTGTGCTAAAGTGAGATTGAGTACCTATATATATGGTTTTATACAAAAATAAACAATACTAAGTAGTTACCTATTGAAAATGTATTAGATTGGACCATTTTGAAGAGAAAACTAACGCATTAAATATTTTTACTTTTAATTTATTTATGTTAGTTGTAAATATTTGTAAGCCCCTATTTCTATGAAATATTTTAAGTAATCAAAACCTTTTGAAGATCGCACTTACAAAACATAAACGCAAAGCGCTGTGCAATCACAAAGAGAGTCCAAATTATCAACTACCGAGTACACAGCCCCCTTTCATAGGATGAATGAAGCCCCCAAATCAGTCAGAGACAGTAATCAGGGGCAGACACTCCCCCAGAAGTAGATAATAGAAAAATAAAAGATTCCAACATTTAGCTCTACGCGGAATGAAAGGAGAATTAATTTGAAGAGCATCTGCTGGTAAAATAAAAACAAATTTGGTTTCTATAGATTTTCGGAGTGGAGGGGAATGGACGATAATATTAATGTTAGCAGGATTTTGAAACGAAAATTGAATTGATTTCAGTTTTAAATCGTAGTTTTTCTAAAGTTTTCAATCAATTTTATTAAATCTTTTCAATTTAGTCGATGACTGAACATAAACCTATCCCAAATAACGCTTAAAACTAAATATTCGACTGTGAACTGGCAACCGGTACTATCTCAATTTTGACAACTTTACAGGATGAAGAAAAAACTTGTTAGCGTCATTTACTTATCATCTGGTGCATCTGGTATACGCATCGAGCCCCTCATTAGCAGACACAATTAAAAACCTATTGTTATGGCGACGCGAGGGGCCTGACGCGTTAAATAAAAATACATAACTTTTAAATATTTTTAATACACATTGTTATTAAAAATATCCCAAATAGTAATATAAGTATACGGGTAATGCTTCCTTCTATTATAAAAACGAAATAGGACAATCTATTTCAACACAAGAATTTTCAAACATAGAATATAAAGTCGATTCTGGCGCCAAATTTAAATGTATCTGAGATGGGCTTTCTTGCAACACTGCGGAGTATGAAATGGTATTAAAAAGTGAAATCTTCAAAAAATTGAGATAATGATGATGATGATGATGAAAGACCGGTTGCCAGTTCCAATCCTGTAAGGATGAAGAAAAATCTTGTTTGCGTCATTTATATAGCATCTGGTACTTCTAAACGTGGCTTTTAAATATTTTTATTACACATTGTTATTAAAAACATCCCTAAGAGTTATATAAGTATACGGATAATGCTTCCTTCTATTATAAAAACGAAATAGGACAATCTATTTCAACACAAGAATTTTCAAACATAGAATATATAGTCGATTCTGGCGCCAAATTTAAATGTATCTAAGATGGGCTTTCTTGCAATGCTGTGGAGTATGAAATAGTACGAAATGGTATTAAAAAGTGAAATCTTCAAAAAATTGAGAGAATGATAATGATGATGATGATGAAAGACCGGTTGCCAGTTCCAATCCTGTAAGGATGAAGAAAAACTTTGTTTGCGTCATTTATATAGCATCTGGTACTTCTAAACGTGGATTTTAAATATTTTTATTACACATTGTTATTAAAACATCCCAAAGAGTTACATAAGTATACGAGTAATGCTTCCTTCTATTATCAAACGAAATAGGACAATCTATTTCAACACAAGAATTTTCAAACATAGAATATAAAGTCGATTCTGGCGCCAAATTTAAATGTATCTAAGATGAGCTTTCTTGCAACGCTGTGGAGTATGAAATAGTATGAAATGGTATTAAAAAGTAAAATCTTCAAAAAATTGAGATAATGATGATGATGAAGGACCGGTTGCCCGTTCACAGTCGATATGGAGATCATTCAAACGGAAAACGGTGATGATTATATCAATTTCTATTTTGAGGATTATTTTAGAACTTTCATACAACCTACTGCCCCAGAAGTACACAGCTTTTTTTTTTAGAGGGTGGGAAATCATCTAATGACTTGAGGAGGGCGTGTCACACTTTTACTGACTAAAACTCATCCTTGTTCCTTCAATTGCCTGTGTGCCAAGGGCCGCGGTAACTCTATTTCGAATTTATCCGCGACTCCAGGCAGAAAAAGTCCACAGTTGGATGCAAGCTTCGCTACATAGATCTGTCCTTTACGTCTCGCATCCAGTGCACTCCATCGGCTCTTACTAGGTCATCGGTCCATCTGGTTGATGAAGCCTTCCAACGCTGCATCTTCTGGTGTGCGGTAACTAATCCAGAACCTATAACTGGCACTGATTGCAATGTTTACAAACATTTTTTACCGTCTTCAAAAAGGAGGAGGTTCTCAATTCGTCTGTATGTTTTTTTTTTTATGTGATGTTTTGTAAGTGTCGGAGTAATCGCGTGACATAACAATACGCGATTACTCCGCCACTTGTGAATAGATTTTGATGATTCTTTTCTTGTTTGGTAGGTCATACTTCAGAGATTTTTAAACGCTTTTTGAAAAAACCAACAAAAACAAAAAATACAGCAGAGATGACATTTTGTTTTGCTCCAATTATGTTCAAATTCCATGTAATTGCGATTGTCATTTCGGGCATAAATACTTAGTTTTAGTTCTGGGGTACAACAACTAAAAAGTTAAAAATAAAAAACTTTTTTACAAAAAATACAACCGAGTTCCAAAAAAGAAAACATACGAAATAAATATATTTTCTTTTTTGGAAGTTGGTTGTATTTGATCAAGTGATGTTAGAAGGAGATGAGCAGTTTTTCAAGCAGTAGGCATGATGCAGTTGCTAGCGTTAAATCTGCGATTACCACCTACTGATATAACAAATACTTACCATCTACTACATCAGACTGCTTAAAAAGCAATTTGTTTGGAAATTTTTAGTTGTTTTTTGCAGTCTAATTTTCTGTTTTTTTTAGTTACATCAGACTGACAATGGTGTCGATTCTGATGTCCACTAACTCAACTTAATTTAGGCTATTGCTATCTTTTTGTCTCTAATAAAACAATAAAGAGACGGACGTAAATCAGAACTGTGAAATTTAGCTGAACTAATATTTCTATACAAATTAAGGGTACACGTAAAAACATGTCGACTAAAAACACGGTAAAGCGCAAGGTGTAAACTAGTTTGACATCTCTAACTTAGTTCATGGCTATAGCCATAGTAGGCTGTGTAGGTAGTAGACATGTTTTTACGTGTACCCTTAATTTGTATGGAAATATTAATAGGTCAACTAATTCTGACAGTTCTAATTTACGTCCGTCTCTTTCTTGTTTTATTAGAGACAAAATATAGCAATAGCCTAAATTAACTTTAGTTTGTGCATAACAGAATTGGCACCAATGAGTTATGTCTGGCGGCACTGAGATCTTGGACTAACAATGTATCTTAAAATGAGTAATGTCTGGCGGCTCTGAGATCTTGAAATATTAATGTATCTTACCTATAAGCCGAGGTTTTCTCATGATGTTTTTCTCCACCGATCACTAACAAAGCCTGTCAAATGGGTCCTTACATATGAAATTGGCGTTTTTTTCTCACAAATAGAGAACCTCGTCACATTTCTTAATTGAAATATTCATCAATTGCATGATATTATATCGAATAATGACCGTCATAGACAACTGCCAACAGTAAAAAACCTTATTACTTATAGTTTTATAAACAAAAAAAATATCCTTACAAATTTTCTCTTTTTAACCGACTTCGAAAAAGGAGGAGGTTATCAATTCGGATGTTTGTATTTTTTTTTTTTTTTATGTGTGTTCGGGCATAACTCCGTCATATATTGACGGATTTGCAAAATTCTTTTTGTGTTCGAAAGGGGTTTATTCCGAAATGGTCCCATTTAAATTTCAAAAAGATCTGATGATGGGTTTCGGAGACAGACAACGGAACTCTTCAAAAATTGACAGCAAATCAAACGCGATTGCTGCTATCGTATGTCTATGAATTGTTAACACTGTTCAATGGGGAACCACAACTAAAAAGTGAAAAATAAAAAACTTTTTTACAAAAAAATAGAACCGACTTCCAAAAAAAGTGCAAAATAACTTTAATTTCGGAAGTCGGTGTCAAAAAACGAAGACACAAAACAGGAACACCGACTTCCGAAATTAAAGTTATTTTGCACTTTTTTTGGAAGTCGGTTCTATTTTTTTTTGTTAGCAGAAATGACCACTATATTTGTTTTCGCTTAGCCAAAACTTATTTTTGTTGCTTAATCTATGTGGCATACGTTATCTTAGTTTTTAAACATTATTGCATAAAAGTTTTCAAATATTAGTGTTCATAGTTTTTAAATAAATTAGAAAATGTTAGTAGGAAAAATGCAACTTCTTTAAAATTCTCCATACAAAACGCTGATTTCATATGTGTGGACCATTAAAACAATCTTCACTGTATTAAACTAACAAGCTCTTGCATCGTAGCCTTTATGACTTTTGTAAACAGTTAAAAACGCAAGGGCAATAGACTGTAGATGCCAAGTAGTTAAATCAATGGAAATAGTCTGCAGAAGATCGTTATCCTCACGAGATCAGCTCCAGACCTAATCATAAAACCAAATGCTTCGTCTCAAGTGCCTTAAAAACTATTCGAAAACTTCAACTTGATGTGTCTCAGTTTCTTCTGCAAACATTAAACAGTTAGATATCATAAAGTCACTTTGAGATGTATTAAACTCAGAAAGAAACTTCAAACCCGCTAACCATCGCGTTAACTTAGTTTAAACATCGATTAGTTTAAACATTGATTAGTTTAAACATTGATTAGTTTACAAACGTGGCACATCATCATCATTCGCCTGCCCTTATCCCAATTTATTTGGGGTCGGCGCAACATGTCTTTTTCTTCCATACTCCTCTATTAGTCGTCATCTCTGTAGTCACCCCCTTTTTACCCATCACTTTCTCGTGGGTGAACCTTTGGTAACTGTACCTGATGCCAATTACGAAAATTCATCCATTAGCAATCTGAAGCGGTGGCATCTCACACAAAAAATGCTTCAGAATTTCTGGCGTAGGTGGTCATCAGAGTACCTAACTCAGTTGCAGCATCGATATAAATGGACAGATGTTAAGCCTGAACCTGAGATTGGAGACATGGTTCTGGTGAAGGAGGGTGGTCTTCCACCCGCTAGATGGCTATACGCTGTTATTACAAATAAGCATCCGGGTTTGGACAATATTACTCGCGTTGTAACCATAAGATGTAAAAACAATGAGATTAAAAGGCCTGTGTCTAAATTAATTATTTTACCTGTGAACGCTTAGTTGTTGTTTACCATCACAATGATGGATTTTATGTTTAGTTTTATTTACTTGTATGAAATTGTACCTTTTACTGTGTTTACCGTTGTTGTATAACCATTAGCTTTTATTTACATAAGTCATGAATTTGTATCGTAGACATAAGGCACTAGATTTATGTTATAGTGGAGAGCAACCAACTAATCATAAGTTTAAGTTTATATTGTCATGTTAAGGTTGATGGACAGAGCCGTCCATGGCGGGCGGAATGTCTAATCTGCTTATATAATTATATTCGAAAATCACCATTTGCATTAGTTTAGTACCGCTAGTTGATAACAGATGGCGTTGTGCAAAAACGTCATCGTTGTAGATCGCGGTGTTAAGATTTTCACGCAAGGTATGACCCCCTCGGTATATTATGCATTAAAGTTTGTCTTACTCTGGAAACATAGTTTTATTTATAAGCGAGATATTTTTGAGACGTTGTACAAGTATATAATATTTTATCATTATTTTACATTGATTAGTTACGTATTTTTAATTATAATATTACCTAAGGTACATAAACATCGATATGTAATTATTTATATATTTTTTTAACCCTCGTCCGTGCGTCACTGCGGGGTGCCAACTGAAAACCAGCGCTGGGTGTCCAACGCCCAGCAAATGCTGAGCTGGTAACCCTTTCGGTATGGGCACGCTCAGCACAATTTTATTGTTTTATCGTGTATTTCTTTTTTCCTTTTGTTTGTTGCTGTTGTGTTGTGTCTGTGTCGAATAAATGATTTCTATTCTATTCTATTCTAAACATTGATTAGTTTTTAACATTGATTAGTTTAAATATTTGATTAGTTTGAACATTGATTAGTTTAAACTTTATTTAGTGGATTCTTAATTCAACATAACATACGTATCATCCATCAAATTCTACTGTCAAAGACGACGGCAAGATAGTTGGGAAATGGCGCGGGCAGATGCGCCTTTTCCCAACTATCTTGGGGTCGGCTTCCAGTCTAACCGGACGCAGCAGAATACCAGTATTTGACATGGAGCGACTGCCTATCTGACCTTCACAACCCAGTTACTGGGTAATAGGATACCCCTTGGTAAGACTGGTTGTCAGACTTTCGGGCTCCTGACGATCCGTGTTGACTGTCAAAGATCCACGATTGACAGCCAGGACCAACGGCTTTAACGTGCTTTCCGAGGTACGGAGGAGTCTCGGTATGTAAAGATGGTCACCCATCCATGGAACAACCCTGGCAAGCGTAGTTTAACCTGATGGATCGACCCGTGCGGCTGTTATTACTTTAGCCACGATCTCCGCTTCATCAAATTCAACTGTATGTAGTTCAAAACCTCCTTTAAATCATTAGTCAGCACTTTATCACCCACATATGGGTTCTTTTGGGTGGAAAATGTTGAAATAAGAATCTGCTAATTAGTGTTTAAACTAATCTCATTGTATTTTTTTTAAGGATTCCGTACTCGAAGGGTCCAAATCAAGACGAGCACGTGGCCCTTATTTCTGTCACTCACGTGTCCGTTTGTCCGTCGTCTGTCACAAAATTTTTTCCGTAGAATTTTTTAACTTCCCATTGACCTATGAACTTGAAATTTGGTGATAATGTTGTTTTGTTATGTTGTGTTGTTTAATGTTTGTTTTAGTCTTGTTGTTTTTTTTATGTTTATATTATATTTTACTTACAAATAGCATTATTTATAAATCAGTTTTTTTCTTCAATAATTTCCTCATTTGGTACGGAACCCAAAATGTGAGAAGTCCGACGCGCACTTGGCCGGTATTTTATTTTGTTAAACACTTAAGGTATCTAAGGTTATATCTAAAACAAAAAACCTTAAAACCATAGCTCTATTAGGTTTCTGAAAAGGATAAAATTATAGCACTTAATAACTTAACCGTCTTTAAGTACCTTGCAATAGTTTTTCAATGTCTTCACCCTTAAAAAAATTAGGCAGTCATGGAGGTTGCTTTTTTCTTTTTGGGGGGGGGCGGTAAATCATCCAATGACTTCTCCCGCTCTGGGTGGAGCGGGAGGGCGTGTCAGACTCTTACTGACTAAAACCCACCCCTGTTCCTTCCCTGCCTGAGTGCCCAGGGGTGCGGTAACTCATTTTCAGAATTTATCCGCTACCCCTAGGCATGCAGGCACCGGCCACGATGGGCCCCGTCAGTGGTGGCTGACAACATCTCTTTGAGGCGCGCGTGGAACTCTACGCGCCGTCGACTCACGGGGCTGGTGCTGATCGGACGGCGAGCTACCCACTGCTCGCCGTCCGCAGGCCCGGGAATCATGGAGGTTGCTGACATGTGAAGACTTTGAACTTTGGAACAACTGTTTTATTTTTTACTAGCTGTGCCCGCGACTTCGTTCGCGTGGTTGTCGAGAACAAAACAACGTCGTTTAGATAAGAGTATATCACCTTTTTGATGATTTAGATAAGAGTCCTGACTTTGGTATAGTTGATTACGTTAATGCTTCTCTATATACTATGTTAGCGGTGGAATTACCCGGAGCATATACAAAAAGGTTGTTTGGGTTGCTAACACGTGATAGAGAAACATAGAGTTGGCCGTGTGAAAAACAATCAAAAGTAAGGTCTACACCCGCAACGGATAACGTCTGGCCTTGGGCTTTATTAATAGTCATAGCGTAACAGAGGCTTACAGGAAATTGCACACGTTTGAAAGTAAACGGAAAATTATTGGGGATAATGGGTATCCTGGGAATGAAAACAACATCACCGGAGCCGCAACCTGTTAAGATTTCGGCTTCGATGACATTTCGTTGGAGATTTGTTACTCTCAACCGAGTTCCATTGCATAGTTTTGGTGGGCTTAAATTTCTGAGTAGAATGATTGGTACTCCGACTTTTAAATAAATTTTGTGTGCTGGAAGACCTGGTGTATTTAGAGAGTCTAAAAACTCTACTGGATAGTGGGTGGCATCTCCTTCTTCTAAAACCGTGTTAATAGATAAATATTCCCTACTTTCTCCAGAAACATGTACCAATATTTGAGAATTTATTGCTGCTGCTTGGTCGTTGCGAGGTGCCAAAATAGCTCGTTGGCATAGCCAAGCAGCGTCATGGTTCGAGATCTCTGATGGATCTCCGTATACAGAGGAAATGAGTTCCTGCTGTGAGGCAACAGAAGAACACAGGCTTTCGACTAAAGTTACTTTACCTCCTTCTTGAGTCGGGTATGTGCCGTTACCAATTTGAAGTAGTAAATTTGAGAAAACCTGCGCGTTTGCGTCACCTCCCAAATATGCTCGCATATTAAAGCTCAAATTAGTTAATATGACACTACGCCATAAAATAGAGCTCTTTAAACAGGCACCTATTTCATCGGCCCTCGTTCCTCTGGGTATTATAGGGAGTGTCTGCCTGAAGTCTCCACAGAATAGCACCGTTAAGCCTCCCATCGGTCGGTCATTTTGTCTTATATCTCGCAACGTTCTATCTACAGCTTCCACAGCTTTACGATTTGCCATCTTACACTCGTCCCAAACGATAAGGGCGCAATCGCGTAAAACCCTTGCTTTATCACTATTGCGAGACACGTTGCAAACAGGGTTTTCTGTGCGGTCCAAGTCGATTGGTATTTTAAATGTTGTATGTGCAGTTTTTCCTCCTGGTAATAAAGTGGCAGCTATTCCTGAGGAAGCGACGGCAAGGGCAATTTTGTTTTGGCTCCTTATTTGAGCCAAGATAACTTTAGTGAGGAAAGTTTTACCTGTTCCACCAGGTGCATCTAAAAACAGCATTTCTCCTAATGAATGTTCTACACTACAGCATACTCTATCAAAGATTTGACGTTGTTCTGACGTCAAATTTGAACAGCCATTTCGCAATATTTCTGCTAACTCTTCGGGGTTGTAATTTATTTCAGATGTATACTCCCTATTAATTCGTTCCCCACCAACTGTCGGTGTCGGCAAGCCGTATTGACTGAGGGGGTTCCCTCCTATACTTGTAACTATATCTTGTATAGCCAGCAAAGCCCTATTATGGCAGCTTTCACGTACTTGGTCAGAAGTTTCACTATTTATATTTTGCTGTCTCAAAAAATCTTCGGCAAACGCGTCTTTATATTTTTGCCACAACTGCCCAGCGTCCGATAGGCCACAAAATGTCAACAAAATGGCAAATAAATGGCGCAAACGATGTGGACTATCACTGACGCATGCTTCGGCTAAAGCATCATCCCAATGCTGATCGCCATCTAATAAATGCCGTGCGCGGCAAGCAGCTTGAAATGTGGGATATTCTATATCGTCCACTTTGCGGAGCTCAGCAAAAGAAGTAGGTCCTCGCACTGTGTGAAGAAGAAGGCGTAAATAATAACACTCTGCATTATTTGGGTGCACCGTGTATACTCTTCCAATCACGTGTTCTTTAAAAATGCCGGACTCGCCTTCTACAGCAGTTCCACGTCTCCTGCGATTAAAAACACCTTGCTGCTTGTTATAAGTATAATAATGTGGCACTTCATTGTAGCGAAATTGTCTCTTTCGCAAAGGCGAAAGAATGCGAGCAAGGTGGTTTGTCTTGGGTTGTTCATTCTTTCTGCCACATTTTCTGGCTGAAAGTAAACTCGCTGCCCGCCTTCCAGGTGCACGTCAAGATGGATGACTGGCGGATACCTTTCATGAATAGGGAAACTCAAAATGCGCCAAACTGCCTCCGAAGAGCTTATGTATCGGCCAGATTGATACCTTGTCACTTCATCAAATTGGTTGTTATTTCTTAGTGCTATCATGGCTTGATCACTACCTTTATTAACATATTTACATATATATTTTATAGATTCGACGCTATTACAAATTTCAACATTAATGTGTGCTTGAAAAGCGTTTGACAAAACTGGAGAATACGGTACCACCCAACTATTATTTAGAATTATTTCTTGTCCACGGAATCTGACAGTAGCTGTGAAACCACCTTGTGACGGTGATCTTCGCCGGTATTGCGGATACCCATTTTCCCCAGCCATAGTTAGTTCTTTCAGTGCTCTGGGGTATTTTTTTGAGCATTGACCATCTTTCATGCACGGTGATTCCCTGTTTAAGAGGCCACATGGCCCGTGAACCATATGTGTTTTTACTATGTCATGCAAAATCGGATCTGCATTATAGTCCGGAAATTCTGCACTTATGACACTGTCTATAGCATCGGGACGAATTTTTTCTTCCAGCCACAGAAGAATGTGCGCGTGGGGTAAACCACGCTTTTGCCACTCGACGCTATACATAAAACAAAGAGTTGAACCGAAAACTTTCTCCTTTGTAAGTAGATTAATCAAGACTTTGAGTTTTAAATGAAAAATCCTAGCAATAATGTCATGTCTGTCGTATGACGCCTGTCCTGTGAGAAGTGCCTGGCAAATCTCCGTCCACTTTGGATTTGTTGTAAATGTTATAAAAAGGTCCGGCCGGCCGTATTTACGGACGTAACAAAAAGCATCTTGCGTTCGTTCGTGCATATACCGCGGACCGCCTGTGAAACTGGATGGCAAAATAACCAATCGACCCAAGTTTTCGACGTTATTATCTGATTGCATGGCGTCCCGCAAGTGCACGTATTCTTCAGCGCGTAACCGTCGCTGGTTAGTGCGAATATACACTAAACGTTCAGTTTCTATTTTTGCGTACATGTCCACAATAAATTGGCTGAACAAACCACGAAATCGTTGCAAATATACGAAACTGTTTTGCCTTATTTGTAAAAGGTAGGAATAGTATTGTTGAGCAGATATTTTTTTTTGATAATTAGTGACTCTCGTAGTAGGGTTCACTTGGTACAGCCCAAAATTGTACCCATCTTCACCATGACAATAAATTAGTGGATATTGCAGGGCGTCGTAAGCTCGGTGGGTTTCCAAAATGCGTTGAAGGCGATCGTCGCGTGTACGCAACACGATATCACGTCTCTCACACTCCTGGTCGACTAAAACAACTGCAACTTCATCTGCGACGGGTGCATTGTGTCTTCCACGGTGTTCACCCACAGGACGTCTATCGGCACTTATAACAATTTTGAAATCATTGCTGCCTTGTGGAATTGACTCCAATGCAGCTTTGAATTCACGAACGTACTGGTTAACGTGATGCAGCAATTCTTGAAGTTGACCCAAAAGCTCAGCATTGAGCTGGGGAAAATTGTGATTTCTAACATTGAGCTGTTGCGTGTAATCGGATACAAAATAAATTTGGAGAAATTTGGGTTCATTTTCTGGCAGCAAAGATCCAATAAGGTGATAAACTTGACCTTGTACTTTGAAGGTTGGCATGAACGGTCCTTCCGTTATTTGTTTTGCCCCAAAGGAAGTCATTTGGAAAGCACTGTTATATAAACGAATATTATCCAAAAAACGGTTCGACTGGGGATGATCGCCATTCAGGAGACTTTTAAGTAAGTGTGGTGGATCTTGGAAATTTGGAAGAACAATTTTTCCATTTGAGCAGCACATTCCATCTGTCTCTTTCCTCCATTTCAAAGCATGACAAAAATTACAAATTTTTCTCATGTCACCCACGAAAGTAAAGCCAGCATAATTAATTCTAGACGAATATGTGAACCCTGATTTTTCCCTATTGTCCCAAGGTAATAAAATATTTGCATCGTCATTTTCCATGGACTCATCAGCTCCGCTATTTGTTTCTCTATTCATATGGTATCGAGCTCGTTCTATTTCTAGGCGAGATTGACGTTGTTCTGCTGTTTCTGCTCGTCTTAGTTCATCTATTCTTTCCCTTTCAGATGCAAGATAACTTTCATTGTTTCTTTGTACACCTACATAGTTATGTCTAGCTATTTGTAATCGTTCTTCTCTTTGGGAGAGAGATTCAGACTCGCGCGAGAGAGCGTGTCGCTCTCGGTCAGATGACAGACGTGCTTGGCGTTCCTCGATACTCTCTTGAGAACGCAAAGTCGCGGTCCGAGTTCTTTGCGAACTTAAGCGCGACTCCCTTTCTGTGAAAGTCTCTGACTCGCGTGAGAGAGACTGGCGCTCCCGATCAGCAGACAGCCGAACTTCGCGTTCCTGGATATTCTCTTGAGAACGCAAAGTCGCGGTCCGAGTTCTTTGCGAACTTAAGCGCGACTCCCTTTCTGTGAAAGTCTCTGACTCGCGTGAGAGAGACTGGCGCTCCCGATCAGCAGACAGCCGAACTTCGCGTTCCTGGATATTCTCTTGAGAACGCAAAGTCGCGGTCCGAGTTCTTTGCGAACTTAAGCGCGACTCCCTTTCTGTGAATGTCTCTGACTCACGTGAGAGAGAGTGGCGCTCCCGATCAGCAGACAGCCGGTCTTCGCGTTCCTGGATACTCTCTTGAGACCGCAAAGTCGCGGTCCGTGTTCTTTGTGAACTTAAACGTGACTCCCTTTCGGTGAACGTTTCCGATTCACGTGAAAGAGCGATGTGCTCTCGGTTAGCAGATAACCGTGCTTCACGATCTTCTTCCGATTCCTGAGACCTACAAAGTCTCATCCTTTTCGCATTTCGGCTACGCAGCGAAAGGTTAGTTTTTTTTCTTTGAGGCATTTTCAAGGAAAATTAAAGCAATAAACAAAACTAACAACACTTATGACTGAATAGCCTACAAACTTAAAAGATCGGTGCGTCGAACAGTCTAGTGTGACAACGTATCGTCTGTTCGTGGTCGTGACTCAACGAATTGGCAACACTAACTTACTGTATAACGATTGGCACTATTGGATTCAAACTACGAAGTAAATCAAATACAATCTTTACTTCGTACTTCAAACCAATGACCAAAGTTGACCAAACGAAACCAATAAGATAAGCAAATACTTTTTTTTCGACCAATTTAGAAAATCGATAAACCAAGCAACCAAAGAACTTTTACGACACACGCAAGAACTTTTAAGACACCTAACGAAACCCAATTTGCCTAGTAAACACGGTGGACGTCATCCTCGCGCGGAAAATCTTAACACCGCGATTCAGAAAATGACGTCATTTGCACAACGCCATCTATCGGATTTAGATTTCAACTATCAACATTAGTTCTATTTTTAGTCTTAAGATGTCGTTGCAAGTACTATACTTAATTGCGTAACGTAATATTTTACTTCTTGAACTCACTAAATTAATCATATCTTTTGATAGAGTGAACCGATTTCGATGAAACAAAAACTAAGTTAATCCTCAAGTTGCGTATAATTTTTGTATATAAACATTGTCAGCATTGAATTCGTAGATTTTACGTGATGTGCGCACAAACAAACAGACAAACAGACAAACAGACAAACAGACAAAAATTTCAAAAATGATGGAAATGGGTTCTGTTACTTATCTTTTCACACGCTGGCTATTTTTTGTTTCAATTTCTTCAATGTACAAAAATGACTTTTCTACAGATTTATTATATGTATAGATTAGTGTATAGAGAATTAACTACAGCTACTACATGTCGGTGAAGAGAACTCACAAGATTTTACCCATCCAAAAACAATCTTACAAGCACATGACACCTGTCCAAGGTCCAGGGGAGTCACCAGTCTGGCACAACACGTCACTTGCATGTTGGTGCTGCGAACCCATTAGTTTTTTCCCGACCAAAAATCAAGTCAATCAATCAAAAGAAGTTTTCACTTCAAACATCTAGAATAAATTTTAGTCATTTACCTACACTGAAAATACACGATAGAATAGACAGAAAGCACAGAAATGTGTCAGATTTAGTACAATGAGAAAACATAGAAATTGGCCATAGATCAACAAGACGGAAAACACAATCACGAAATTCCTAATCATATTCTAAACAAAGCAAACATTGTGTAACGCAATCAAAGAAAATTCTCCGAATCAGCAAGTTCTAATAAAGACAATGGTAATTAAATAATTTCATATATGTATCTAATGAACTTTATTTATCCGTCGGCCTAGCCTGATGTTTACTATGGAAATCTTACGACCCTGTACCAAGGTATTGTGACCATTGATAAATATTACAAAGATTTTGGTTCACAAAAATGCGGAATGCGGAAATTAAAGCCATCCTTTGACAAGATTTTTTAAAATAAGGATGTCAATTAATGAAAAAAGTTGCTTTTATCGAATAACGTTTAAGTTCAAAACACGAAGCAAACCAGAAATACCCAGAAGTTACCAGAAATCCTGAAATATTAATGAAAATGTCAACCTCAGCAGACGACGTCGACGGTATAATAAGGTTTTTCCACGAAATAGATGGACATACATATTTACAACATTGGGTAACTACGAAATACCGACTCCTTTCCAAAAATATCTTAACAAGATGTCCAATAAAACTGACTATCCCGATATTGCGTATCGTTCCACCATCTTGGTAGTGAGGCCTGAACCTAATTATGGCGACGCTCATTTTGGCGCGAAAATGTGACAGTTCGTTAGATGCCGACCGCATCTTGGCGGGAAATGGAATTGTTAGGTTATGAGAGAAATAAGTTTATACTCGCAGACGTTTTAGCTGATCCTTGTTATTTCTTGTTTTCGTAAATGGGGAGCGTAATGTACTTAGAAATTTAGTTATGTGTACCTACTCTGTTCTTGGAGCAGAATATTAGGTTATTTCAACTGTGACAATGAATGAAACTGTCTTGTTAATGTAAGTATTTATCACTTTGTTTGCTGTAGTAGAAAATATGACAAACATTATTCTACGTTGAACAGAATAATTAGTTTGTAAATAAAAAGTTCAATTTCAACAAAAACAACGAATACAGAGTCAGTAAACATAATCACTTACTGCACAAAATGGCGGCGCGCGGGAAAATGTTAAACACAAAACAAAAATCAAATTACCGACAGACACAGCCAGGTAGCGACAACACGATATTTTTAAATTAAAACAAGATTAAAACAGGAAGAAGAAGTAGGTATTTGGCTGTGAAATAAGTAATCTCAGAACAGACAAAGACACTTGATGAAAAAACTGAACGAGATGAAAAAGAAACATTGGAAATTAATTTTGTCGGCTTTGAAGTTTGTCATAATAATGAGAGATTTTGTCAAAATATCTGTAAATGTAGTCGAGGGTTCTGAAATGTTGGATTACTTGCAGGGTTTGTTTTAAATTTGAAGATGAGGTTTTTTCCTGGTTGATTTTATTTTGACATGAACACAAAACTTCAGAATTCCGAGGTAGAAGTGTCTATGTTGCAAGAAAAACAAAAAAAAAGAATGAGTGTAAGGATTTCGCAATACATATACAGGGTGTAACGGAAAGGTGTGGTCATATTTTAAGAACCGGTTCTGCCCATGTTAATGAACAACTTTCTCTAATAAAAAATAAAAAAATCCCAAAAAAAATTGGGACTTTCCATATAAAGTTATCATCAGCTGATGAATATTTGTATGGCAGTTAAAGAAAAAAAATAGAGAATTATCTTGAAGAAAGTTGTTTATATCGTTGGGCAGATTCAGTCCTTAAAATATGACCACACCCTTCCGTTACAGCCTGTATAAAATTAGATAAAACTAGCTTCTGCCCGCGGCTTCGCCCACGTGGAATTAGTAGTTCTCCCACTATATAAATTATAACCTATGTGCTATTCCAGAGTATAATCTATCTTTGTGCCAAATTTCATCCAGATCCGTTCAGCCGTTCTGGCGTAATTGAGTAACAAACATCCATCCATCCAAACTTTCGCATTTATAACATTACTAGCTGCACCTGCGGTTTCACCCGCGTGTAAATAGAACTAATAGAATGCGGTGTGATGCGGTGGTTACGGTGTAGGTAAGCTATTTACACACCAAATTTCATTTAAATCCGTCGTGCGAAGCATGAAGAAGTAATAAACATACAAACACACACTCACAAACTTTCAACTTTATTTATAGGCTCCGCGCGCGTCCACGTGTCCGGCATCTGTCAGTCCCCGTTGACAGTCGCCCATCGTGTAACTACAGACTTTGTCAGGTTGCACACATGTGCGCCACCGGGGTTATAAGATTTGCCTTGCCAAAAAATAAATGCCAAAAACCCGATTCACGCGTTTTAAACCGCTATTATCACTATTACCTAAGGTCTTTAGTCCTGTGACAAGGTTCATACACCCGGAACCTGACAAAGTCTGTAGTTACACGATGGCCGACTGTCAACGGGGACTGACAGATGACGCGCGTCACGTGACGCGCGCTCGCCGTGCCCTGGTTCAGGCCATGGTACGGAGCGAGAGGTAATGGGAAGCCGTCTCCTCCCTCTGCGAAGCAGTAATGCTCGCGAAGAGCGAGGCGGCATACGTTAGGGAGACTCAACAACAGCCGAGTCGCCCTAACGCCCTCAGCAGCAGCCGCCGCAGGAGACGCCAGGGGATTCGGGCGCTGCGAGACGATCTCCGGCCACCGTAGACCCGGGCCTGCGAACGGCGAGTGGTGGGTAACTCGCCGCCCGATCAGCACCAGGCCCGAGAGTCGACGGCGCGTAGTGTTCCACGCGCGCCTCAAAGAGTGGTCAGTAAAAGGACGGGGCCTGCCACGGCCGATGCCCCCGGGGGTTGAGGATACATTCGAAAGAGTTACCTCGCCCCTGGGCAGTCAGGGCAGGAAGGAACAGGGGTGGGTTTTAGTCAGTAAGAGTCTGACATGCCCTTCCGCTCCACCCTAGAGCGGAAGAAGTCATAGTATGATTTCCCACCCCCCAAAAAACGTGACGCGCGCTGGGCCTGAGGGTTTAAAGTGAAATAAGTAATCTTACTTCTATTAGTAAGTTCTCCTTACTTATAGAAGTAAGATTTGAAATAGTAAGATTTAAAAGATAACACGCTTGGTCAAACGGCATCATTCAAACCTTTAAAAAGTAATGATAGAAGAAAAACATACACAAACACTTTTGAAAACACTCCAAACAAATAAAAACATGTCTTACCTGAAACCTGAAGGAAATTACTTGGAAAATAATGACGTTGACAATAATTTGACGCCCCGAGATGTGTTGAGGGACCCTTTTCACACCCTTTTTATAAAAAAAACCCATGTCAGTTGAACACGGATTGGCTTAACCGAACCGTAAATATAACCGGGTGATACATGCTGGAATACAATACAATTTCTGCTTGAATATTTTTGGGTAGATTTTTGGAAAGTTTGCTAAGTGTTATGTTATGTTTTCTGGTTTAGTGAATTACATTTTTTATGTGTAACATCTTATCTCTCGCTTACCTGCAATTGGTGTTAGTGATTTCGTGAAATGGGATGAAAGTGTGTAACAGGAAGCCTGGGAAGCGCGCGCTGTTTGATTTGAGCAATGAGCTCACGCGGTGGTAGAGTTGGCCCTCAGATGGTAGAGCACGCGCTCGATAAGTCTGTGCGCGGTCGAAATCGGAACTAAACGTTTTAATTTTATTTTTCAGGATTTAATGTTAATGTTGCTTAGTAACAAGGTGAGATATCAAATGTTACACATACCCGGGCCTGCGGACGGCGAGTAGTGGGTAACTCGCCGTCCGATCAGCACCAGGCCCGAGAGTCGATGGCGCGTAGTCGCGCGCCTCAAAGAGTTGTCAGCAATACATGACGGGGCTCGTCATGGCCGATGTCTGCCCAGGGGTTGAGTATAAATTCGAAAGAGTTACCTCGCCCCTGAGCATTCAGGGCAGGGAAAGAACAGGGGTGGGTTTTATTCAGTAAGAGTCTGACACGCCCTCCCGCTCCACCCTAGAGCGGAAGATGTCATTGGATGACTTCCCACCTCAAAAAAAAACACATCATATGCGACTACTGTAAGGTTCGCTCGTTTATTAGGGTTCCGTACCCGAAGGGTCCAAATGGAGCCCTATTATTGAGACTCACGTGTCTGCCTGTCTGTTCGTCCGTCGTCTGTCGCAAAATTTTGTTACGAAGAGTTTTTAACTTCCAATTGACCTATGAACTTTAAGGTGATAATGTTTATTATTACGAATACTTTACTAACAAATACTAATATTTGGTACGGAACCCTTAATGTGCAAAATCCGACACGCACTTGACCAGTTTTTTTAGAAAGGTGATTAACAAATGTGTTGAGAAGATCCAAGCAATGATACCAGTTCAAAGAATGTGGAGGGTCTCCTAAACATCACATACATTGTGTGTCGGCTAAGGAGTGGAATTCCCTGTCGGAGTCTGTGTTTCCTGATAGCTACAACTATTCTTTAAGACAAGACTGAATAAGTTACTTCTAGGTAACTGTGCTCTATCGTTGTCCACATCATTGCTTACCATCAGGTGCGCGAGCCTAGCAATATTACAAAAAAAACTTTTAAGTTAGAGGGGTTTTTTTTTTTTTTTGGGGGGTGGGAAATCATCTCATGACTTCCCACGGAGCGGAAGGGTGTGTCAGACTCTTACTGACTAAAACCCACCCCTGTTCCTCCCTGCCTTGAGTGCCCGGGGGCGAGGTAACTCTTTCTAATTTATCCTCCACCCCCGGGCAGGCATCGGCCGTGGCAGGCCCCGTCCTTTGCTGACAACTCTTTAAGGCGCGCGTGGAACACTACGCGCCGTCGACTCTCGGGCCTGGTGCTGATCGGACGGCGAGTTACCCACTACTCGCCGCCCGCAGGCCCGGGTCTACGGTGGCCGGAGATCGTCTCGCGGCGCCCGAACCCCCTGGCGTCTGATACGGCGGCTGCGGCTGGGGGCGCTAAGGCGACTCGGCTGTTGTCGAGTCTCCCTAACGTATGCCGCCTCCCTCTTCGCGAGCATTACTGCTTCGCAGAAGGAGGAGACGGCTTCCCATTCCCTCTGTATCCAAAGTAGTAAGCAAAAGTACCAAAAACGGCCGTTTTTGACAGTTTTGCTTACTACTTTGGATACGAAACACTTTGTGTCCTGTTTTAACAACGTAAAAATACCTTATCTTATGTGTAAAAACGCAACATAGGATTCTTTATTCTTTATTTTCTATGCTAAGATACAAATTTTTATTCAATGAAGGCGCCAGTTATAACCCCGGAGTCCCTTTCTTAAGAGCCTACCTCCCCGGTAGGCTCTTAAGAAAGGGACTCCGGGGTCGCGGGCGTTCAGAGAATCCCACCAAGTGATCCCAGGAAAGACGGTGGCATAGTGGTCACGTGCTGACGTGCACAGCGAGGTTCAGACCCCTTTTTTTTTTTTTTTTTTGGGGTTGGGAAATCATCCTATGACTTCTTCCGCTTTAGGGTGGAGCGGAAGGGCGTGTCAGACTCTTACTGACTAAAACCCACCCCTGTTCCTCCCTGCCTCGAGTGCCCAGGGGCGAGGTAACTCTTTCGAATTTATCCTCCACCCCCGGGCAGAGGTTCAGACCCCTTTACAGTCATTTTTCCCAAAAGTCCAAGCGCCTTTTGAAGGTTTCACCCCGAAAACAAAATAAAAAGGTATGAAGCTATCTAAGTACCTATGGGCTTATAAACATAATATCTATACTTATATATAATAATATTATAAATCTGAAGAGTTTGTTTGTTTATTTGAACGCGCTAATCTCCGGAACTACCAGTCGAATTTGAAAAAATCTTTCTGTATTTGATAGCCAAATTCATGAGGAAGGCTATAGCCTATAGGCTACTTAGCATTACGCTGCAACAGTAACCAAACACGTGGGTAAAACCGCGGGAGGCAGCTTGTACATAATAAAAGCCGTAGCACAGTGTTCACGTGCTGGCGTGCACAGCGAGGTTCAGGGGAGACCCCTTTACAGTCTCCCCAGGGATCTGCCCTAACCTCCCTGGTTTTTTGTGCCCAAAAGTCCAGGCGTTTTTTGAAGGATTCTCACCGAAAACAAAAAAAAGTTATGAGTCTATCTAAGTACCTATGGACGTAAATAAGCATAAATTTACTTTTTGTCGTATATTAACATCTAGTTAATAGAACAGAGATATCTTTTTAAGTCTCAACTTTACATTTCATTTTGAGATTTAAAAAAAACAATTATTTACGCACAGTAACTGAATTCAGTTACAAACTAAACAAAGTTAAATCCAATAAATCATAGTGAAATATTTATTTAAGTTTTACAAATTATAACATCTAAACTAATGTTGTAAAGAGATAATTTATTGTTTGTTTGTTTTATTTATGTTTAGAAGGTCTGATACTATTACTATGTGAGTTTTACAGGGTAGGTTTTAGTAGGTTCCTTCCTGCCCTTAGTGCCCGGGGGCTAGGTAACTCTGTTTCGAATTTATCCTCAACCCCCAGGCAGGCATCGGCCATGACGGGCCCCGTCCAAATTGCTGACAACTCTTTGAGGCGCGCGTGGAACACTACGCGCCGTCGACTCTCGGGCCTGGTGCTGATCGGACGGCGAGCTACCCATTACTTACCGTCCGCAGACCCAGGTCTACGGTGGCCGGAGATCGTCTCGCGGCGCCGCAAGTCCCGGGCGTCTCCTGAGGCGGCTGCTGCTGAGAGCGTGAGGGCGTCTCTGTTGTTGAGTCTCGCTCACGCGTCCCGCCTCCGCCTTCGCGAGCATTATTGCTTCGCAGAAGGAGAATACTGGCAGCTTGACAGGTTTTGGCAGTGATTCTGCTAAAATTGTTTATGACATGGCAATGTGTCGTTAGTATAGTTAGTATAACCTCTTGTTAAGATTTAAATTATAAGTTGAAATGTAAAATTAGGTTAGGTTACGATGGGGCTGACATGCCTTAAAAGGATAAAAGTCCCTAAAAAATAAAGATTAAAAAAAAAAAGGTTTTTTGATGCCACGGTAATCAGCCAAAAAATCTCAATCAATCTGTCTAAGCAGTATTTATTTACTATCAATAGATTTTAAGGATTAATTAGTAGATTTCCTTGATTTCTATGTAATCCAACGCTGTTTTTTGTGCGTTGTGCTAACGGCATTACCTATAGCTAGTGGACGGGTAGAATAGTTAATTTTCCGCAAAGATTATTTCTGGCCTAAGACATTATTATTAACCGACGAAAAAAAAGGAGGAGGTTCTCAATTCGACCGTATGTATATATTTTTTTTACTAAGATAAATATTATATCACAAAGTAAAAGACCAAGCAACTTATAAATGATATATATTATAGTTTTATTTTATCAAAAAGTCTACAGCAAAACCGCAAGAAAAAACTAGTAAATAAGAATACATTGTAAATAGTATTTAAGAATACATTGTAAATAGTATTTGAAACGTTACAAAAATGTGAAATATTATTTCATTCACGTTCTCAAACTGTCACATAAGTTTGAAACACACCTGTGGAGGGATGAATAGATTCGCAAAAGATTTCAAAGTTACAATAAAATAAAATTCTTCTAACAGAAAACTTATAGAAACAGTAAAGCAGTTTAAAATTAAATTATAGCCGCGCTTTTAAAATAAATTTAATATTGTGAATTCTGCTTGGTGTTAGCGTATATTTTTATTTCTACTGGAGAATTTCATTGCTTATTTTAACTATTATATATTATTCTAGCTGCGCCCCGCGGTTTTACCCGCGTAGACCGGGATAGAAAGTAGCTTATGTGTTAATCCAGGGTATAAGCTATCTACATACCATTTTTTTCCAAATCTCTGCCCAGGGGTCGTGGATTTTGAAACACAGTTACTGCGCCCCTGGGCACTCAGGGCAGGGAAGGAACAGGGGTGGGTTTTAGTCAGTAAGAGTGTGACACGCACTCCCGCTCCGCTCAGAGCGGGAGAAGTCATCAAAAAAAAGGGTACAGTAAGCTATCTACATAGTAAATTTCAACCAAATCTCTACAGCCGTTTGAGCGTGAAGAAGTAACAAACATACGCACTCATAAAATTCCGCCTTTATAGTGTATCACACTAATATTATAATCTCAAAATTGTCCCCGTTTTTATTTTATTAATAAACTTATTCTCCACCGCCCTTGGTTGACGAATAACGAGAATGCCTAGAGCAATAAATCCGCCTTTGTACTTGCATATAGTCTTAATAAATAAATAAAAACTGTGAAGTTTTCCAGACAAATTACTTGCAAACATCTTAATGACTTTATTCGATCCACCCCAGCTCCTCAAGGAAGACCGGCAGCGCGCTGGTGTTACTGACCATCTCACGGATATTACCTGGGTTTCAAAAGTATTTTCCACTGTATCTAGTGACAACTAGGCAGCAGATTAGAAGCAGATGAGCTGCTGTCTCGTCCTCCTCCACTCAGGCTCTGCAAAGTGGTCTTTAGATCCTATGTCAGAAAGGTGCTTATTAAAGGAACCGTGGTCTGTTGCCACGGCCGTGACTTTACGCAACTGAATTTTAGTCAGTCGTAGGGCCTACTTCATGAAGTGACCATCAATGGAGGGAAGTGCTTGCCAGCCTGTACTCACCATGGTCGACCCATAGTTTGTCCGACCCATAATAGACTCATATAATTGAACCATATATTTATCTTACACATATTTTATGTTCGTTATGTTTACTTTTGTATTTATCTTTGCTGTTCTCTTTTGTTTCTTTTAATTTTTGCTATTGTCAGTAACGTACTGAATAAATACTATCTCCCTTTCATTTTATGTTGTCGAAAACGACCAAAGACATTTTAATAATTCTTCATCCCCCATCCAGAAGAATACGTAACAAATGTACGAGAACATCTCTAAATAATTCATGACCTGAACGAAGCAACGTTTAATAATAAGCTTCCATTACTTACCAAAACATAAATAGATACTAAATGTACAGTTTACAAAACGGTTTTGTAGGCAGGCGAGATATTAACACCTTTGTGGTACGTAAGCAATAGGTATCAGGTATAATACTGGTTTGACGACGGAGCATTCTTCCTCAGAAGTAAACTATTCACTCTTCTATGCAATTTAAGGCGCTATTAGCTGCCAATGACCTTGAGTGGTTCACTTGCGTGTTCTGCGCTGAGCTCACGTAACGCGTCGTATGTCCACCCAGTAATAGGACTCGCCCATCAAGGAGCGCTGTCTGAAATTAGACACATTATTAATTTATTACACATAACACAACAGATATTAAACTAAAACACTGAGACTAAGTGATTTCCTAGGTTATAGATACAGAACAAATAGATTTATACAGGGAATTCCACTCCTTAGCTGTACGCACAATGAAAGTATTTCCAAAACGTTTAGGGCGTATTGGTGGGATGTCCACAATATAGATACGTTCATGCAGACCTCGTCTATATTTTTAAATCAATCTATAAATTATAAAAAACTAGCATCTTTTTTTTAATAAAATAGACTTGTGATTTCAGCTTAAGCAAAACATGAGATAAAAAGGCTGACTGGTTACCAATCTCTTTTGTCGACTGCACCTAAATACACATTCGTTGGAATGCTTAGACAGTTTCTGTGTATAGTAAATATTAATATTACGTTTATACAGACTGAATCATGCCCGTAATATTATATGGAGACGTTATTTGCTTTTTTTGCTTAATTCATCATAACGAGGCAGGGTTGTCGCTGCTGCTTAAAGTTTTTAAGACGTTTTTATGTGTACCATCTTTCTTCTCTCTTTCCTGCAATATGTGTGAGTGATTTCGTAACACGGGACGGAAGTTACACACTTCTGTCCTATTATGTATTAGTCTTATTGTAGAGCGCACGCACAATAAGTCTGCGCGCGGTCGAAATCAGAACTTAACAATCAATAACTCAGCCTATCGCAGTCCACTGCTGGACATAGGCCTCTCCCAGGCTGCAACACAACACCCTGTCCTCCGCCATCCGCATCCAGTCTATCGCAGCCACTTTCTTAAGGTCGTCGGTCCATCTAGCTGGTGGGTGTCCCATACTACGCTTGCCGATACGCGGTCTCCACTCCAGCACTCGTCTGCTCCATCGGCCATCGGTCCTTCGACAAACATGACCAGCCCACTGCCACTTTAGTTTGCTTATTCTGCAAGCTACTTCGGTTACTCCGGTCCTTTTCCGGACAACTTCATTCCTGATTTTATCCTTCAAAGAAACTGAACTAAATGTTTGAATTTCATTTTTCAGGATAGAAATTCAATGTTGCTTACTACCAAGGTGAGATGTCAAATGTTACAAACATCATATGCGACTACTGTGACGCTCGCTCGTTTTTTTTTTTTTGCAACAAAATACTTTTATTTGGTTTTATAATTTGAAAACTAAGTAAAAAAAAGTTTTACGTTGTCAACGTAAAACGTTTTTTTTTACTTTGTGCAAGTTATTTCATCATTTTACTCTGTCAAAACGGTGAAGGAAAACATCGTGAGGAAACTGGCATGTCCTAAAATCAAAAAATCGAAGACATGTGACATCCACCAACCCACACTGGGCCCGTGTGGTGGATTGTGGAGTCAGTGAGGAGGAGAGAGTGGAGGCCAATCCTTCTCACAGAGAGGATGGTTATGTCCCTGCAGAGGGAACGGTAAGAGGCTGATGATGCTTACATACTTACGTAGGGCGATGCGCCACCGGTTCATGGTGAACGTCCCACCCACACGCACAAAACGTTTTGAGAACACATTCATTGGTCATATAGCTAGAGAGTGGAATTCCCTACCGGAGTCTGTGTTTCGTGATAGCTACAACCTGGGAGTCTGTAAGTCAACAGTAATTAGGTTATTCTAGGCAAGCGTGCTCCATCTTCAGCCACGTACATCATCGCTTACCATCAGGTGAGATAGTGGTCAAACGCGTGTCGTACGTCTTGTGGTCCGTTGATGAGACGGGCTTGGTGTAATCAAATTATGCAATTCCGTCGCACACTCCCCAAAATGTAACCGATAGAAAACCGACAGGCTAGCAACTCGGCGTCTATGTTCTAGACTTTGGAGTTTCGACTGAACGAGCCTATCATTGCCGTTGATCCTCTTGGCTCTTTTCCCAATTGACTCAAGGGCATCAAGCTGGTATCTGGCAGATTCGTCCCAAAGATGAGAACAGTATCTATGTAACGGAATCTCTGAACGTGATTTTTACCCAATTAAAAAAAAAACAAGAAAAAGGGGTCAACCCTGGGAGTGCGGCAGCCAATCAATGGAGCGAATCATCGCTGGCCATTCTGTCGAGTTGCTAACTGCAGAACAACACAATCGAGACAATTTCGGGTAATCAGCGGAATACCAGATTTGTATGTATCAACAGCAATTATTTATTTTTAACCAGAATTTTTTTCTGGCTAGTTCTCTTCATTGTAATTTGACAGAAAAAAGATAACCGTAAAACCAGCGAATAAATATCATTAAAAAAATTACCCTTATTATATTTCATCATCATCATCAGCCTTTTAATGTCCCCACTGCTGGGGCACAGACCTCCTCTCTGTGAGAGGGGGTGGGCCATAATCCACCACGCGGGCCCAATGCGGATTGGTGGGGGTGCTCTCAAAACGGTGAAGGAAAACATCGTGAGGACACCGGCATGTCCTAAAACCAAAAATTCGAAGACATGTGACATCCACACTGGGCCCGTTTGGTGGATTGTAGAATCAGTGAGGAGGAGAGAGTGGAGGCCATTCCCTCTCACAGAGAGGAAGCTTATGTCCCTGCAGAGGGAACGTTAAAAGGCTGATGTTGCTTACATACTTACGTACGGCGATGCGCCACCGGTGCATGATGAACATTCCATCCACACGCGCAAAACGTTTTGAGAACACATTCATTGTGCGTACAGCTAGGGAGTGGAATTCCCTGCTGGAGTCTGTGTTTCCTGATAGCTACAACCTGGGCAGTCTTTAAGTCAAGCGTGAATAGGTTACTTCTAGGAAAGCGTGCTCCATCTTCGATCACATCGTCGCTTACCATCAGGTGAGATAGCGGTCAAACGCGTGCCTATCATCTTCCTGCCCTTATCCCTATAGATTAGATAGTAAAAAAAATGTATTATTGTTTCTTTAAATATAAAACAACATAACTTTCTTAAGCAAGCAGACAACTAAATGCTCAACTCCTGGCGCACTCGGGTAAAAACTCAACAAAACTTCTCCCTTTTACATTTCTCGGCAAGACAAATAAATTTCATCGGCGAAGCGACGACAAATTAGAAACATTCTATAATTAACAGCAAAATTATCTAGCAGTGTTGGACTGACGCTATCTCGGACCACAGAAACGTTTTAAATTAACGGAACGCTCGCTTTTAATCCGCGCTGATATTCAAACGATTTTGATTATTTAAGGTTTGAGGGATGAGATATTGGCGATTACTTCTTTTAACAAAATAATAAAAAATACACACAGTTAAGGAGTGTAATTCCCTGCCGGGGTCTGTTTCCTGATAGCTACCACCTGGGAGCTTTAAGTCAAGAGTGAATAGGTTACTTCTAGGCAAGCGTGCTCCAACGTCGACCACGTCATTGCTTATATCATCAGATGAGATAGTGGGCAAATGCGCAGTGTAGGGTTCCGTAGTCGCCCGTTACAACATGCGTAGCTACATAAGAGTGGGCTTTATGTTTATTACTATGAAGATATTAATTGAGTGTACGGTTTAACGGCCAATAACGTTCGAAAAGGGCGGCTCACATAGGACGATGGTAACTGAAGATGAAGTTATAAATTCTGATATCATTACATTGAAGCTTTCAATGTTTGGAACACCCAAGCGCTTATGTTTGGGGAGTCTCTGAGCACCCCGTTTGGGATAAAAGTCGTGTCATTATGTACATAATGTCACGACTTTTATCCCGTAGGTATGTTATGATTTTATTTTTCAACGATTTTATTCCGTCTGTCACAAGTAAATAACTTCATCTAATTAATTTTAATTCAAATCATCGAATTCATCCCAAGTTTACTGTTGATAGTCTGTTAGCTGAGTTTTACTTTTGACACTACATTCTGATATACGATACTTGGATGTATGTACGGTACCCACGTTTGCTCAGTGATGATTTGAGATTTCAGACTTCCGGCTGGTTTCTGAATTACGTATTTAGATTTAACAACGTGTCAAACCCTACTTTAATGCCACAATTTAACAGGTTTTAAGGCTAAGTCGAGTTCAACAAATACTTAAACTTAATATTCTTAAATCGGAAGTTATATTATATCATAGTTTCAGATTTTGAAAAAATCTTAGTAGATAATAGTAACATCTCGCTCAGTTTTAGACCCACTTCCTCGAATCTGACAAGCAGATCTACCAAAAAACCCTCATCATCATTTCAGCCAAAATACGGTCACTGCTGGACATAGACCTGAAGTGTCGCCACAACGACTCATCCATTGAATTTATGGGTCCGGTCCGGTACCGGTCATCGTTCTACCTAGTGGGAGGCCTTCCAACGCTGGCTCTTGAAAAAAATGCAGTAGTTTAAAAAATAGCGCGATTCCGCCAACTAAACTTCACTTCTCTCCTAAAAGAAATTTTATAATTTATTTATACTTCATGTACAATAGTGGTACATAGGCAGACTTAATGCAACAAGGCATTATCTACCAGTCAACCTTTGAAGTGTTCTGAGAAAGTCTTGTTTCAAGGAGCTGTTGAAACGGTGTCGACAGTGTCAAAGGATTCCGATGAACAGTGCCATAAACATGGTTAAGTGAAACAGGGAAAAATATTTAATTATGTTTTTACTTAGCTAGCTAAGTTTCGCTAAAGAATTCTGAGCAGAAAACACTGCTTTTATAAAATTCCAGTAATTTTAGTGCTACATGCATAGTTGCACTTTTAGTAACAATCATACAGAGGAGAAAAATAATAAGAAATTAATGATGTCTAAAAGTGGCAGCGGTGACTGAAAAGTTGTGTGGTGTCAGCAGACAAGAAGTTATTTATCTGCTGAAAATGTCATGAGGAAAATTTTGAGAATGATGAGTATAAGGCCGTGGGCACGTTGTCAGCGGCCGGCGGGGCGGCGGCGGCGCGGGGAGCGGTGCGGCAACGCAGACTCGGTCTCGAAGCCAGCGGGCAGATCGCGTAGTGTTGTGTTATAAGAAAATTAGTATCTTTGTTCTCGAACAAGAAGCATTGAAATGATTTGATCCACCACGTCGGCGGGCACTTTGAAACATCGGTCGTTAAAAAGCCAAAAAATAAAATACACAACACTACGTTAATGCAAACGCGCAGGCACCTAGACTGGGGCAGACTGGCGCGCATCGCTCGTACGCCGCTCCACGCGCCGCCGCCGCACCGCTGCCTTCGTGACCAGTTCCATTATAAATCTATGCATTGAAACGCGCCGCTACCGCCCCGCCGCTCGCTGACTTCGAGGCCGCGGCCTAAGAGTAGTGGAAGGCGGGTGGAATGTGTGAAAGTTGGTATGGATATAAAAGAGGTGACTACCAGTGTTGCCGACTAACAGAGAAACGAGACCCCGGAGCCCAGCATTACTCAGTAGTAGCTCGAAGTTTAGAAGTTGGTGTAGTGCACGTACCTACCTAAATGCCGTTGGTCCTCTCCCCAGTCGAGTCGAATTGCCGACCCATCGACTATGAGAGTAAAGGAACAGAGATTGCACTTGTGTTTGCGCACACGCTTGTGCACCTTAATATCTTCGTGCGTACTTGGCTCATCTGCGTTGAGATTGACCACCGTGATTGAAATTCGGCTATAGCCATTATCTTAGTTCCGATGGGCAGGTAATCCGACACGACCGGGGAGAAATACTTTCTGATTGACAGCGGTGTCACATCACCAACTTCCAAACTCCGGGCTGCTACTGAGACATTCTTAAGGCGTTATTAACTGCCAATGACCTTGGGTAGTTAGCTTGCGTGTTCTGGCCCTGCAGTCTCGACATTAATAGCGATCGCTAGGTCCTAACGATTGGTCGCTACGTCGGATATATAATTGATTTTCTTGAAATATGTACAGAGACGGCGTAATATTTAACTTGCAAGCACAATTTTTCATGAAAACTGATCAACTGATCTGCTGGTCTCAGTACATATTTCAAGAAAATTAATTATTTTTCCGTCGTAGCGACCGATCGTTAGGACGTAGCGATCGCTATCAAAGTCGAGACTGCAGGGCCTGTGCTGAGCTCACGTAACGGGTCGTACGTCCACCCAGTAATAGGACTCGCCCATCAAGGAGCGCTGTCCGAAATTAGACGCATTATTAATTTATTACACATAAAATAACAAGTATTAAACTAAAACACTGAGATAATTAATAATTAAATAATCTTTAAAATGGTGAAAGTTTCATAAAAATACGCTTTATATTTTTTGCGTGAATCTCAATTTTTTATCCGCATTAAATATAAATTTACCAATTAATTACACTGTGTTCTAAAAATAAAATTTCAAATATTCTCTGATCAAATTACGACGAAAATAGTCTAGAGTAACATATATTTTTTTCAAAGAAATAAAAGTAGTCGTTTAGACGTAATGTTCAATAAAAAACCATTAAAAGTCGTATAACTGCGCCTTAATGGGAAAACCCAATACTTATCACTTTTTGCCCGACCGGGGAATCGAACACAGGAACCCAGGCTCAGCAGTCGCGCTTACGCCCACGAGACCAACGAGGTAGTTACTATACATAGTTCCTGTATGATCCCAACTCTAATAGCAACTATATCGATTAGCCGTACAATTTACCATACTGTTAGTTATGTTTATGTTGGCAGCATAACTAGTGCTCACAGTTTCCAAGTTGCAACATCCAAAACTGTTACGCAAACCAGGAGTACAACTTTCTAGTGCTTACTACGTACTAAGTTAAATGTAGCTTGTAATCGTGCAACAAATATATCAGAATATTCACTTTGATCAAACCACACAGATGCATGAAGCATGATCATCTGCCAAGCCTTTCATCTACCATGATGAAGTCGGTTTCCAGTCTATCTGAATGCAGCTGTATACCAGAATTTTACATGGACTATATGACTTCCAGAAACCAGTTACTGGGTAAGCTACTCCTTAGCAAAACTGGTAGCTAGGCTTTCGAGTTGCTGAATACCCTCAACGCCAGCCAAAGATCTACAAATGGTCCAAATTTTTAACGTGCTTTTTAGGCAAGGAATCTAATGAATGGTCGCATATCTACAGACCGACTTCGATTGATCTGTTATCTACTAATAAAATACAAGCCTCGCAGCACACACAGAAATAAAATCAGAACATAGAATAATATCATCACTGTCCCAACACAGATCAAAAGGTTATCCTCACACAAAGAAGGAACGAACATTGGAACATCATCTCTATCTGCCTATCTGACCTCCACAACCCAGTAACTGGGTAATATGATACTCCTTGGTAAGACTGGTTGTCAGACTTTCGGGCTTCTGACGACCCGTTACGACTGTCAAAGATCCACGATTGACAACCGGGACCAACGGCTTTTTTTTTTGTGGGTTGGGACTTCTCCCGCTCTGAGTGGAGCGAGAGGGCTTGACAGACTCTTAATGACTAAAACCCACCCCTGTTCCTTTCTTGCCTGAGTGCCTAGGGGTGCGGTAAGTCATGTTGAGAATTAATCCGCTACCCCTAGGCATTCAGGCACCGGCCACGATGGGCCCCGTCAGTGGTGGCTGACAACATCTCTTTGAGGTGCGCGTGGAACACTACGCGCCGTCGATTCACGGGCCTGGTGCTGATGTGTGCGGACAGCGAGCTACCCACTGCTCGCCGTCTGCAGGCCCGGGTCTACGGTGGCCGCAGATCGTCTCGCGACGTCCTACGCCCAGTGCCTCTCCTGCGGTGGTAGCGGCCGGGGCCGTGAGGGCCACTCCGTTGAGCTTCCCTCACGTGCCCCGCCTCCACCTTCGCAAGCATTACTGCTTTGCAGAAGGCGGAGACTGCTTTCCATTCTCTCTTGTTTCGTACCATGGCCTGAACCAGGGCTGGGCGCAAGAGGTCGCCGCCACCTATCGCATCTACGAGGACACGGCGGTGCTCCGCCCCAGCGGGGCATACCTCCACCGTGTGCTCCTCTGGGCGATCCGCTTGGGACCAACGGCTTAACGTGCTTTTTTGGTAATCTAACTGACGGACCAAATGGATTTTTTTTGTAATCTACTCTATTTAGTGATCTACTCTAATTAGTGATCTACTCTTTTTAGTGATCTACTCTATTTAGTGATTTACTCTTTTTAGTAATCTACTTTTTTTAGTGATCTACTCTATTTAGTGATCTACTCTATTTAGTGATCTACTTTTTTTAGTGATCTACTCTATTTAGTGATCTACTCTATTTAGTGATCTACTCTATTTAGTGATCTACTCTAATTAGTGATCTACTATATTTAGTGATCTACTCTATTTAGTGATCTACTCTAATTAGTGATCTACTCTATTTAGTGATTTACTCTTTTTAGTGATCTACTTTTTTTAGTGATCTACTCTATTTAGTGATCTACTCTATTTAGTGATCTACTCTTTTTAGGGTTCTACTCTATTTAGTGATCTACTCTTTTTAGTGATCTCTTTTTTTCAGTGATCTACTCTATTTAGTGATCTACCCTTTTTAGTGATCTACTCTATTTAGTGATCTACTCTTTTTAGTGATCTACTCTATTTAGTGATTTACTCTTTTTAGTGATCTACTCTATTGGGGGCAAAACTGGTCTCAGGTTTCTGACTTCTGATTTTCGATCCAACTATAAAATATCTGTCGGTACCGGTTGTAGTCTAGCCTAATCTAACCTTTATTAACCGACTTCGAAAAAAGTAGGAGTTCTATGTTCGAATGTATGTATGTTTTTTTCTTATGTGAGAACTTCGTCCTTCTGTATTTATTTATCTTGTGCTGCTAACTTCTAATGTTGCTTAGGCAGTAAATATAGTGTAATCACCTGTTAAGGAGCTGCTTAACTATCTTCATAATTATAAAGTTTAGACAAATTTTCTCTTGTAATATTAATACGCTAATTTTGACCTGTTTAGGAGATGCTTAACTATCTTCAAAATTATAAAGTTTAGACAAATTTTCTCTTGTAATATTAATACCCTACTTTTTATCGTATTTTTGAGTCAGCGTTCAGGTCTCACATTATGTTACGACTGGCCGAATTATACTCAAAAAGACGAACTCAAACTGGCATTGTTCGAGAGAAAAGTTCTGAGGAGAGTTTTCGGAAAAATATGAAAAGACGACGGCAAGAATCGAGTTAAGATGAACCACGAACTGGATAACCTAAAACATAAAGAAAAAATTGTCAGCTTCTGCAAGTCACTAAGTCTCCGATGGACAGGTCACCTGGAAAGGTTGAGTGACACCAAAGCGGTTAAAATCATGTCCGAGTGGACTCCGCAACAGAAAAGACCAAGAGGAAAACCCAAGAAGTGGTGGAAGGATTGTATCGAGGAAGATTTTTAAAAAAAGGAAGGAAAACATCTTGGCGAAAGGAGGCCAGAGACAGAGCGAAATGGAAGAAGATCATTGAGGGGACCAAGACCCACAAAAGGTTGTAGCGCCGAAGGAAGTAGTAAGTAAGTATTTTTTTATCACAGCGGTTGCTCTATGTCAATTGGCGTAGCTAGGGTTCCGAAAGTCCGAATGAAAAAACTGAACTTTTATAGGATCATTCGTGTCTGTCTGTCACGAAGTTGTTTAAGGAAATAGATTAACAATGACCTCGAGGAGCTCGTGGCTAAAGTACTAATAGCCGCACTGGTCGATCCATCAGGTTAAGCTACGCTTGCCGGGGTTGCTCCATAGATGGATGACCATCTTTACATACCGAGACTCCTCCGTGGCTCGGCAAGCACGTTAATCCGTTGGTCCCGGCTGTCAATCATGGATCTTTGACAATCGTTAAGGGTCGTCAGAACCCCGAATGTCTGACAACCAGTCTTATCTAAGGGTGTCGAATTACCCAGTTTGTTGTATTTCTGCCGACCTGACCACCACGACTCACAACCCAATAGTAATAATGGTGTTAATTTTCAGGTTTTTGACAACCCGTAACGACTGTCAAAGATTTACGTATGACAGCCAAAAAAAAGAGACCAACGGCTTAAAGTGCTTTCCAAGGCAAGGAGAAGTCTCGGTATGTAATTGATGTTTACCCATCCAACCCATCCACATATTAACCTCGGCTAGCGTTGCTTAACCTTGAACGTCGACCCGTGCGTCTGTTATTAATTAGCCATAAGCTCGGTTGCTCAATGTGTTGAATCCTATATTTTCTTGCGATGTTTATTTACTAAAAGTCTATTATATCCTACACTTTTTTTTTTTGATAGGCACGCGTTTGACCACTATCTCACCTGATGGTAAGCGATGATGTGGTCGAAGATGGAGCACGCTTGCCTAGAAATAACCTATTTACTCTTGACTTAAAGACTCCCAGGCTGTAGCTATCAGGAAACACAGACTCCGGTAGGGAATTCCCTACCGGAGTCTGTGTGTAGGCTTTTTCCTCGGCCAGAAGTTAAGCATTGTCATACAACGTGGCAAAGCCGCCAGTCTTTTGGACACACTTCCAGTAGACAGCGATGCGGAGGAATTTTTTGACGCCAGATTTTAAGTTTTATTTAGTTAGGAGTTTTTGTTTTATCTATCTATCCTATATAGATTCATATATAAGATTTTGAATCAAACATTGGCCTAAAATATTTGTTCCAATAACAAACAGCTTCCACTCTCAGTCCAAGCATAACTTTTAACTACCCGTCAACAATTGAGAATTATGTGGCGTAATATTGGAGCGAACACATTCTAAAAGACAATAACATACAGGAGGATAATAAATATTGCTTTCGTTCATTTCCGATAAACGGGCAACACTGAGGCAGGCTGGTCAGTCACTAAATCAGTCATAATTACTGCTATAAATGTCGAAAGTGCGCGCGTTTTGGATGGTTTAGCTGGTGTTGCCAGATTTATATGCAAAATCTCCGGAAATCAAGAAAAAGTTAACGTTTTTTTCATTGTCTCTCCATCACTCAAAGATTGCTGCTGGGAAAAAACTTAACTCACTATTTACCCACTCAATAAATTTTTGAGCAAGGTTGACAAAATGCTTCGTATTCTGTAATAAATTGCAAGCATTATGTCGTCACGGATCTCTTTCTTTTTGAAGTGAAAACTTCTTTAGGCGCGTTGGACATTTTTGAGATGGGAAAAACTATTGAACTAGCGCGACACGAGTGCTACGATGCCTAGCGTCGTAGCACATCGCGTAGCGGCTTGAAGTGAAAACTTCTTTAGACGCGTTGGGCATTTTTGTTCAAGTTTTCACTTCTGTCGGCACTCCCGGAGTGCCACTCTTATTTTTATGCAGTCCGACAGTGACCGCGCTTTATGACACGTTACTGCCTTAAGGGCCTACCTCCGCATAAGTGGCACCCTCATTGAATAAAAAATCATATCTTAGCATAGAAAATAAAGATTAAAGAATCCTATGTTGCATTTGTTACAAAGAGGATAAGGTATTTTTACGTTGTTAAAACAGAACTCAAAATGTTTGGTATCCAAAGTAGTAGGCAATAGTACCAAAAACGGCCGTTTTCGACACTTTTGCTTACTACTTTGGATACGAAACATTTTGAGTCCTGTTTTAACAACGTAAAAATACCTACCTTATCCTCTTTGTAGTAAACGCAACATTTTCATTCTTTAATATTTACTTTCTACGCTTTGTTACGATTTGTTATTCAATGAGGACGCCACTTGGCGGATATATACGCCTTAAGTCCGCCTATGTACTTCTGATAAAGTTTAAATAAATAACTTTTCCCCAAATTTCCTGAACACTACAACTTTCAAAGCTGGCAACCCAGTACTAACCCGCCGAATATCAGCGACAAATAAAACGCACGATATTGGTACGATAAAACAAATTTTATTGTTGTTGTGAGCAATAATACTGTATGGTATTAAGTACGCTGTTTGGTATTAAGGGTTTTTTTCTGTACGTATCATTGTTGACCTTTGGAAGGTCAATGAGGTCATTGTTATAATCTCTGTCCTTCTGTATACTTGAATTTAAAATACAAGATAATTTCAATTCATCGCCACCAGCTCAAGTACGTACTTTAGCGTTGTGTATTTTTAGGTGGTTTTTAAGAGTACATTTTTTATTGGAAGATTATGGGGAAGACCTTTGCCCAGCTGTGGGACAGCAAAAATTGAATAAAAAAAATGATAATCTTGTAAAAAGATTGTAGGTAATTTGAACTTTATCATTATTATGTTGATAGAGTTTGTAGTTCCTGTGCAGGACGCTCAAACAAATGTATGTAGGAAGCGTAATCGCTTTAGTTCATACCTATAGTTAATTTAGTTTATTTGTCATGTTTTCATTATATCTTATTATGTTTAGTAATGTCTTGAAATAAGGATAAAAGTATGTTTTAATGTTAAGCTCACTGAGGTAACTTTTTTGTATAGCGCAGGTAGTGCATGCCACAGCGCTAAAATTGACCAATAGTAATAAAGCTCGTAGTTAGGAATTTTGGCTAGTCAGTGATTGGTTGTCCCAATTCATGCTTCTCATGGATTGGATACAGACAGTGGAAAGTTTTCGAAGTCCACCATGTAAAATTATGTACATGTCGAGATACATATGTAAAATTGCTTTGTTTTTATTGTAGTTTATAGATTTGTGATAATGTAAAAATAGAATATAAAAGTAGAATATAACGTAGAATCAGTTTGTCCATAGAATACATACTTTGTAGTATGTATATATATCAGTTTTGTTGTTATTAAGATCAGTAAATATGTAATAGTAAATATGCAGGTGTTCATTACCTAATAGATTTGTAAAACCCTTCTGATTGGTTATCGTCAGAATGTCGAAATGTTTGTGATTGGTCAAATGTTAATGTCCAAGTTAATTTGTGAAATTCTCAAAATGTATTGGCTGTCCGGGTCTGCATTTGCTACACTACGTATCCCATGGAATTTGGGTGATAAATATAGGCGTCCCTGGCAGTCAAATTCAGTCACTCAGCGGCAGTTGACTCAGTGAGCTTGAAAGTCCTCTGGCTTTCGCTCTATTGTCTAGTACCACACCTTGTACAGACACTTGTCTTGTTGGGTTCCACACCTTGAACAGACTAAGTCTCGTTGTGTTCCACACCTTGAACCGACTGAGCATTGTCGTGTACCACACCTTGTACCGACTATATATATTGTTTGTGTAACATATTCTTTTATGAACCATATTGTGAACTGTAAATAAATAGTCTTCAAGATTTAAGAAGAGTTTAATTGAACCAAGTGACTCCTCCAATCCAGCAACATTATAGTTTGGGTCCCATCCCAAATATTGGTCCTTCGAGCGCCGGATCTGAGGAAAGTCACTATAGAAAAGACTCCAGCGAACTTATTGAAGATTATTTGTGAAGATTCATTATTGAGAAGAATTTACAATGCCAGTCACGAGGTCTACGGGAAAACGAGGCGGCCAGGCGTCGACTACAGTTACAGAACAGACGGAAACTGCTACGGAAACCGCTACAGAAGCCACGACTGACACAAGCGCTACAGAAGCGACGCGAACAACGGCCAACACTTTGGAAGCCCCAGCCGCCACCGCGTCTACAGTTAAACACGCCGCGCAAGAAGACGTCACAACTGAGAACAAAGAAAGTGGTCGCCGCAGCAAACCTACGTCACAGAAGAGTGATAAAACTTCAAAAGCGCGCCGCGTAGCCAGGGCCAAAGCAGAGCTGGCACAACGATTAGCCAATTTAGCGGCCGCGCGCCTAGCCGAAATCGAAGCTGAGTCAACTGATGAAGACGTATCCTCCGTCGCCTCGGAAGCTGGAAATGATCATCGAGTGACTAATTGGCTCCATTCAAGTCAGCTGCTCGCCATCTCCAACAGACCTTATCAATCTGAGGTAAAGTCGTCGATCGATCCTGCAGTTCCAGTGACGACCGCCGTAGCCTGGGACATCCCGGCGACTTTACCGGCGGGAGTCAGCACCAGGCCCCCGCAACCGAACCCACCGCCAGTGGTCGCTGCCGCCCTCTGGCAGCCGAACCTTGCAACTGAACAGTTGCACCCGAACATGCCGCCAGTGAGTGCTACCGCCTCCTGGCAGCCGAACTTTGCGACTGAACAGCCGCACCCGAACATGCCGCCAGTGAGTGCTGCCGCCTCCTGGCAGCCGAACTTTGCGACTGAACAGCCGCACCCGAACATGCCGCCAGTGAGTGCCGCCGCCTCCTGGCAGCCGAACTTTGCGACTGAACAGCCGCACCCGAACATGCCGCCAGTGAGTGCCGCCGCCTCTTGGCAGCCGAACTTTGCGACTGAACAGCCGCACCCGAACATGCCGCCAGTGAGTGCCGCCGCCTCTTGGCAGCCGAACTTTGCGACCGAACAGTTGCACCCGAACCCGCCGCCAGTGAGTGCCGCCGCCTCCTGGCAGACGAACCCCGCGCCTGCGCAGCCACACTTGAACCCGCCGCCAGTGATCACCGCCGCATCCTGGCAACCGAACTACGTGCCTGCTCAACCGCAACCAATGCCAGCGCCAATAGAACCCGGCGCGCCCTGGCCATCGAACTCTACGCACGTGGCACCGAACACATCATGGCAACCGATCTACACTACGGCGCCGCATCACAGCTACACGTCGAAACCTGCCACTGCAACCTGGGTGCCGCCGTCTACGCCATCAGTCCACGTCGCGCAACAACCTACAGCACTAGTCGTCCCAGATACAAGGACGGACATGAGAGAACTTGCTGCCGCAATTACGCAAGCTGTGCAGACCGCACAGTACCAACAGCCAATGAAGCATTCTGAACTTCCCTGCTTCAATGGAGCTCATCAAGATTGGCTCACGTTCCGCGCCGCCTATTGTGAGACAGCGCATCGATTATCAGCAGTAGAAAATATGTCAAGACTCAGAAGAAGCCTTCGAGGAATAGCAAAAGAAGCTGTACAGGGTCTGTTAATAGTGAACGCTGACCCGTACGAAGTCATGAAGACACTCGAGCTACGCTTCGGTCGGCCAGACTCAATAGCCATGGCCGAGATGGAGCGACTACGAACCTTACCTCGCCTCACTGAATCTCCGCGTGAAGTCTGCACCTTCGCTACCAAAGTAGAAAACATCATTGGTACTCTGCGAGCACTCAACTGCGGGCATTATCTCTTCAATCCAGAAGTCACGAAGGCTATGGTTGAAAAGCTCACACCGACCTTGAAAAGGCAATGGTACCAGTTTTCAGCAGAACAACCCAGAACCGAACCTGATCTGCTGAAGTTTACCCGATTCATCAAGATAGAAGCAGAGATGTGCAGCCCGTATGCACTGCCTGAGAACATCGCTGCAACAACACCAACGCCTCAGAACATGCAGCGACGTCAGCAGCGGGTACATGCCACGCAAGAAGCAAGCAAACCAAATTGTGGCTTATGTGATCGTCAAGGGCACAGCATCGTGGAATGCGACCAATTCAAGAAGGCAACTACTGATGCAAGATGGGACATCGCAAAGAAGCATCGCCTGTGTTTTCGCTGCCTCAGATTTCGAACAAAGCAACACAGCTGTAAACCAAAAAGGTGCGAGATAGGCAACTGTGTGCACTTACATCACAAGATGCTACACTCCAATGGTGCAGCATCCAAGAAGAAAGAAGAAACCGATAGCTCCAAAAAAGAACAAGAGAAGGTCCATTCAATGTGGACACCGAGAGTATCGTTTCTCAAAATAATACCAGTGCACCTTTCTGGACCGGCGGGAGCTGTCAATACCTACGCGCTCCTTGACGACGGCTCTACCGTAACTCTGATCGATGAGAGCCTAGCCAATCAAATCGGAGCAGAAGGATCCAGTGAACCACTTCGAATAGCATCCTTTGACGGAGAACCCACAGTCGACGTGTCATCTCGAAGAGTGAACTTCGTCATCAAAGGACTTCACACGTCCGAACGCAAGCTACGAGCGAGAACAATCAAGCAGCTAGAGTTGGCCGCACAGAAGATCCCTGGAGAAGCAGTCAGAGACTGTGAACATCTTCATGACATCGCCAGAGAGATAGTAACAGAAGATGCAAGACCTAGACTTCTGATTGGCCAAGACAATTGGGATCTCCTCATCGCAACGGAGGTCAGAACTGGGAAAAAGAACCAACCAGTGGCCTCACTAACACCATTGGGTTGGGTCCTGCATGGCAGTCACACGCGAACACTTGGCCACAGAGTAAACTTCATCAGATACGCCAACACAGACGACGAACTTCATGAACTGGTGAAAGAATACATCACGATAGACAACATACAAGTCAATCCGAAGAAGCCCATCAACGATCCAGAAGAAAAAGCACTCCGAATCCTTCAGAAACATACGACCAGAACTCCAGAAGGAAGATATCAAACTGCACTATTATGGCGAGATGAAAACGTCAAGATGCCAGACAACTATGACAGCGCTCTGAACAGACTCATGAGCGTAGAGAAGAAGCTAGACAAAGAACCTGAACTAAAGAAGAAGTACACTGAACAAATGGAAGCACTAGTATCAAAAGGGTACGCCGAACCAGCTCCGCACTCGACATCGGAACATCGAACATGGTACCTACCTCACTTTGCCGTGTTCAACCCCATGAAACCAGACAAACTTAGGATTGTCTGCGACGCAGCAGCCAAGACTAGAGGAGTCTCATTAAACGACCAACTACTCACTGGCCCAGATCTACTGCAATCGCTACCAGGAGTAATAATGCGCTTCCGTCAGCACTCAATCGCCGTGACCGCTGACATCACCGAAATGTTCCTGCAAATAGAACTACGACCCGAAGACCGGGATGCTCTCCGATACTTATGGCGAGGAGACCGAAGAGACGGCCAGCCGCCGGAACAATACCGCATGAAGTCGCTAATCTTCGGAGCTTCTTGCTCACCAGCGACGGCAATCTACGTGAAAAACACGAACGCCGAGAGATTCCAGCAGGAACATCCAGAAGCAGTCAAAGCTATCAAAAGAAAACATTACATGGATGACTATCTGAATAGTTTTGACACATTGGAGGAAGCCGTGAGAGTCTCGCAAGCTGTGCGTGACATACATAGAGAAGCGCACTTTGAACTCAAGAAATGGTCATCTAACTCGAGCACCCTTCTAGAAGCGCTAGGGGAAGTCGCCAAGACTGAAGACACAATCAAGCTGGACGACAGCATCAAGACAGAACGAGTTCTCGGTCTAATATGGAAGCCAACGGAAGACTCCCTCGCATTCAATTTAAATCTTGCACGCATACCTCAGAACGTCCTACAGAACGACACGCCAACAAAGAGAGAAGCTCTCAGAATAGTTATGTCCCTGTTTGACCCATTGGGACTCGTTTCACCGGTCACCATCAGAGCCAAGCAAATACTACAAGAAGTTTGGCGTCGTGGAACAGCATGGGACGAAACCCTAGACAGTGACCTGGCTGCCAGCTGGAGAAAATGGCTCACCCACCTCAGGAAGTTGGAACACATGGCCATTCCACGAACTTACCCAGGCTTCAGCGACACAGAATCCCTACAGCTGCACGTGTTCACAGACGCGAGTGAATCTGCATACGCAGCAACCATGTACTGGCGAACAGTCACCAAGGATGGAAGAGTCTACATCTGCCTAATCACAGCCAAAGCCAAGGTGGCGCCACTGAAGCTGATGTCGATTCCGCGATTGGAGCTGCAAGCAGCAGTACTCGGAGCACGTATGGCGTCATCAGTTAAAGAAGAGCACGAACAAACGCCAGAGTCAACCACGTTCTGGACCGACAGCAGAACTACACTGTCATGGATCAGAACCGGGTCTCGAACCTACAAGCCGTATGTAGCTCATCGCATCGCAGCGATCGAGGAACATAGCTCCACCAACGAATGGCGCTGGCTGCCGACCAAACTGAACCCGGCAGACGACGCTACAAGAGATGTACCAGAAAACTACGGGCAAGATCATCGTTGGTTCAACGGCCCAGAATTCCTTCTCGGTTCCCCAGAAACGTGGCCAGCCGACGAGAAGAACCCTGTCATAATCACAGGGGAAGAGAGAACTTGTACCTTCACTGACAAGAACGTACAAATCAGTGAAGCAATACCGGACGTCAATAGATTCTCACGCTGGGAGAGATACTTACGATCTACAGCACGAATGCTGCAGTTCCTGCACCTCTGTCGCCAATCAAGACAAAATATCAACTACAAAAGAACTAAAAAGAACGACAGCAACGATCCTGATTGGAAGAAGAACAAACGAACATTGCCAGTCAAAGTGGCAGAGAGACGAGAGACCACAAACATTTACTTACCTCTCTCCACTGAATTTCTTCGTAAGGCCGAGAATCTGATCCTGCAAGCTTCACAAGAACAATCCTTCCAGGAAGAAATAGAAGCTCTGAAGAACAAAAGACCCTTACCACGAAGCAGTCGCCTACACACATTGAGCATAGAACTCATAGACGGAGAGATTCGACTGAAAAGCAGAATAGCCATCATGACAGACATCGCTGAGAATCTGAGGAACCCAATGGTCCTTGATGGAGATCACCGTGCAACACGATTGTGGATCGAACATGTCCACCGCCAGCTGCATCATGCGAGCACCGAGATGACAGTCAACGAATGCCGTCAGCAGCATTGGGTGCTCCGCCTACGACCTACAGCCAAGAACATTATCAGTAAATGTTTACGATGTCGCATGAAGGCAGCCTCTCCACCGCAGCCTATGACAGGGAATCTCCCTTCCTGTCGCCTAGCTCACCACCAGAGGCCATTCACCTTCGCTGGATTGGACTATTTTGGGCCAATGACCATTACAGTGGGACGAAGTCATCAGAAGAGATACGTCGCCCTATTCACCTGTCTCACGACGCGAGCCATTCATCTGGAGCTTGTGGCATCGCTCAACACAGATTCGGCGATCATGGCACTGCGTCGTATGATAGCGCGCCGAGGATGTCCAACACAGTTGTGGTCCGATAATGGGACTAATTTTCACGGCGCTGAGAAGGAACTACGGACTGCCATCTTCGCAGCTACAGCGGAAGAAGCCTCAAAGAAGATGATCGACTGGAGATTCATCCCACCGGGTGCTCCTTTTATGGGAGGCGCATGGGAACGCATGGTGAGATCTGTGAAGACAGCACTTGCCGCCACTTTGAACGAGCGTTTCCCGAGCGAAGAAGTGCTTCACACGTTACTCATTGAAGCCGAACACACAGTGAACAGCCGGCCACTTACCCACGTATCCGTGAACCCCGAAGATCCAGAAGCCCTGACGCCCAATCATTTCATCTTGGGAGGTCCGGGTCGTATCGCAGCACCAGGTGAATTCAACGACAGTGACCTGCATCTACGAGCAAGTTGGCGCGCATCTCAGAGACTCGCCGATATATTCTGGGCCAGATGGCTTAAAGAATATCTCCCAGAGCTACGGAACCGTAGAGAACCGCACACCAAAGGCACGATTCCCAAAGTCGGTGACCTAATACTCATCGTGGACGGCAACCTTCCACGGAACATGTGGATCAGAGGACGCATCTGTGCTACGTTTCCCGGCCCAGATGGAGTGGTACGAACGGTGGACGTGACCACGAAAGGAGGAACCTTACGACGTCCGGTGAAGAAGATAGTCGTCCTGCCGACCGAGACCAGCGATCCTGCACCATCTACAACTGCGACGTCAGCGGCGGGCGTCGCACGGCGGGAGGAATGTGCAGGACGCTCAAACAAATGTATGTAGGAAGCGTAATCGCTTTAGTTCATACCTATAGTTAATTTAGTTTATTTGTCATGTTTTCATTATATCTTATTATGTTTAGTAATGTCTTGAAATAAGGATAAAAGTATGTTTTAATGTTAAGCTCACTGAGGTAACTTTTTTGTATAGCGCAGGTAGTGCATGCCACAGCGCTAAAATTGACCAATAGTAATAAAGCTCGTAGTTAGGAATTTTGGCTAGTCAGTGATTGGTTGTCCCAATTCATGCTTCTCATGGATTGGATACAGACAGTGGAAAGTTTTCGAAGTCCACCATGTAAAATTATGTACATGTCGAGATACATATGTAAAATTGCTTTGTTTTTATTGTAGTTTATAGATTTGTGATAATGTAAAAATAGAATATAAAAGTAGAATATAACGTAGAATCAGTTTGTCCATAGAATACATACTTTGTAGTATGTATATATATCAGTTTTGTTGTTATTAAGATCAGTAAATATGTAATAGTAAATATGCAGGTGTTCATTACCTAATAGATTTGTAAAACCCTTCTGATTGGTTATCGTCAGAATGTCGAAATGTTTGTGATTGGTCAAATGTTAATGTCCAAGTTAATTTGTGAAATTCTCAAAATGTATTGGCTGTCCGGGTCTGCATTTGCTACACTACGTATCCCATGGAATTTGGGTGATAAATATAGGCGTCCCTGGCAGTCAAATTCAGTCACTCAGCGGCAGTTGACTCAGTGAGCTTGAAAGTCCTCTGGCTTTCGCTCTATTGTCTAGTACCACACCTTGTACAGACACTTGTCTTGTTGGGTTCCACACCTTGAACAGACTAAGTCTCGTTGTGTTCCACACCTTGAACCGACTGAGCATTGTCGTGTACCACACCTTGTACCGACTATATATATTGTTTGTGTAACATATTCTTTTATGAACCATATTGTGAACTGTAAATAAATAGTCTTCAAGATTTAAGAAGAGTTTAATTGAACCAAGTGACTCCTCCAATCCAGCAACATTATAGTTTGGGTCCCATCCCAAACAGTTCCAGTATCTCGAATTCTAAATTCAAATATGGGAGTCATGAAACGAGGAAGCGACCACCATCTCGACATTTTAAACTTTGAAAATGGAATGTTTTGGGTTTTTTTAAAGAGGGCTTATACCTATTCATTGCATTGGCACATTGGCATCATAGGATCCAAAACGATCACTCCTACTCAACCACTTTGATTTAGTTTGATGAATAGTTTTTATGGCGCTATTAGCTGCCACCTTCAGTGGTTAGCTTGCGTGTTCTGCGCTGAGCTCACGTAACGCGTCGTATGTCCTCAGTAATAGGACTCGCCCATCAAGGAGCGCTGTCCAAAATTAGACGCATTATTAATTTATTACACATAAAACAACAGGTATTGTAATGATCTTTAAAATGGTGAAGGTTTCATAAAAATTCGCTTTATAGTTTTTTATCGTGATTCTCAATTTTTTATCCGCGTTAGACATAACTTTACAAATTAATTACACTATGTTATAAAAACATAATTTCAAATACTTATTCTGAGATCAAATTACGACGGAAATTGTCTAGAGCAACATATATTTTTTCAAAGAAATAAGACTAGTCGTTTTGACGTGATGTTCAATTAAAAACCATTAAAAGTCGTAAATAGAACCATGATGGCCACGCTTTTTCTTCGTCCGCCTTGTTTATGGTTTTCTTGTTATACATAACTTACATACCTTCTTAGCTTTTCTATTATCACCGTCCCAACACTTAGATTCGGAATACCATAACCAAGCGACATCACCATCAACATTTAAGCCGAAAGACGTCCACTGCTAGATGTTTCAGACCCCCTCCCAAAATATGGCCACATCCAACGGTCTTACATAACCTTCTAGCATCTAGCGGATTCGCGCAGCCTTCACCAGGTCATCGGTCAACTTTTGTACCCTGCGGGACGCCTTGCAACTTCCAACGTACGCTCTTCGGAACTCGGTCGCCACACCAAAATCTATCGACCATCCGTTCAGTGAGTACTGTGCCCTAGCCACTGCGGGTTGGATCTAGTATCGTTTGGCAGGAGTTGGGGGATAAAAAGGGCTAAAACTGATAGCGGTTTATAACGCTATAACGCTACCACTCTTAATAAAAGGTAACGCATATTTTTCAAGAAATTATTATAAAATGTTTCAAACCTCAAAACATATAAATACCCGGCCAAGTGCATGTCGGACTTCGCACATCTAGGGTTCCGTACCAAATGTATTTTTGTCTATTTGTTTGGCTTTGGGTCAACAAGATGCTTACACTGTTAAAATTTAAAGACTGCTCCAACCGTTTTGCTGTAAAAACTGTGTGACAGACGACGGACAGACAGACGGACACGTGAGTGACAGCAATAGCGCTCCGTTTGACTCTTCGGGTAGGTACAGAACCCCTAATAAGCAAAAAGGAAACGATCAAATGGGCGATTGATAACCAAATCTGTCCCAGTATATTGTCAGTGGTGTAGGTAAATGTCGTGCAAAATCGATAAAACGGAGCGTAAAAATGAATGTGTTCTCTGTGACCCCCACTAATCGTATGTGTGTGTACAAAAGGCTAATGTTAAGAGCGAGCGAAGTGAGCTCGGGGCTTGAGGCACCCCGACTCGGACAGGTTAGGTTCGATGGGGATGGCAGGGTCTAGTGAGCGAGCGAACTGAAGCCCCACCATCCCCTTCGTGTAGCCTTCGTGGTTATTTTGAAGTAAAAACTTCTTTAGGCGCGTTGGGCAGTTTTGAGATGGGAAAATACACACGATTGTACAACATGGCTGACCGGTCCCGAGAGAGCGAGATAGCCGAAACCGTGAGCAGTCCAGTTATATCGGGTGTAAAAGACAATTTCCGAAGCCGAAAGCCACATATCCTACCCATAGTTTAGATCATTTTTTTCCACTAGACCATACCTGTGAATCCACTGGTTCCGTAGATATTGAAGGTCAAAGTCGCATATTTTTTTTTACTTTTACGAAAACGAATTCAAAGTGTTATTACTAAACTTTTTTCTAAACAAACATTACCTGAATTTTCGATTTTCTTTTCGAATTTTCGGAATTTCGCATCTGAAGTTACAAAAACGCAATGAGTATCAAACATATCTGACAAGTACCTACGTGGCTTAGAGCGACGGGGCAGAGTTTAACTCCACTTGCCTGGGTTCGCGTTACATTGCGTGCAATAAAAAATAGTATTTCTTTTCATACCTAGAAATAAAAGTAGTTTCCCAGCAATAATTTTTGCGCAAAGCTACTTTGTTAGATGTACAGTATGCGTAGTCGACGGCTATGTGATGTGTCTTTTTACACCCTCTATGTACGCAACGCTCCGATATCACATCGATCCTGCGCGATTCGCTGTGAGAGTGCTAAGATGCGCAGCGGATCGCGAGGCGCGCTGGGCATTTTAGTTCAAGTTTTCACTTCTGTCGGCACTCCCGGAGTGCCACTGTTTTTTTTTCTAAACAACGCCTTTCAAGCAACTTTAAAGTGTTTTGAGGTTTGGTTACAATAAAAAAAAAATCTCAAAAATTGTGCATTGCCCTTATGGAAGTGGTGCCAGGGGAGAGGGATCACACAAACTTCCTGATAATACTAATTTCGTGGCTAAAGTAATAACAGCTACACGGGTAGATCCATCTGGTTAAGCTACGCTCGCCGGTGTTGGTCCATGGATGGGTGACCATCTTTACATACCGAGACTCCTCCATGCCTTGGAAAGCACGTTAAGCCGTTGGTCCCGGCTGTCAATCGTGGATCTTTGACAGTCGTTACGGGTCGTCAGAAACCCGAAAGTCTGACAACCAGTCTTACCAAGGGCTATCGTATTACACAGTAACTAGTTTGTGAGAGCAGATAGGCAGTCGCTCCAAGTAAAATGCTGGCATTCAGCTGCATCCGGTGAGACTGGAAGCCGATCCAAAGATAGTTGTGAAAAGGCTAGGCAGATTGATTTTATTAATTTCCACAATAAACGTTGCTTGTTACCGTCAATATGTGTCGGGGTAGAATATTTGATAATGTGCCAACAGCCCGTCCGTTGTGACCGTATCATTAAACATTCATACCTCTTGTATCGAAGACCTTTGTACATATTTGTTTACAATTTTAGCTGTAATTGAAGATTTATTAATATGTGTAGTGGTGTGAACAGTTTTACTGCAACTTGACTTGCTTTGCGGCTTCGCCCGCGTAAAGTCGAAAATTATTTCTTGGTAACGTCAATCTGGTAATCCTTTTCCCATCTGTTTGAATATGTAGATGTTTGTTTCCTACTTTTACTTATATTATGTACTAGCTTCTGTCAGTGGCTTCGCCCGTGTAAAATTCAAAAATAATCCTAAAAAATATACTCCTTAACAGCAAAACGCGAGTGACGCGCGGGCCGCACTAAATTCAAACTTATTGCGTTGTATGAGAGCATTTACGGAGAAGCGATTTTACACGCGTTTGCTGTAAGGCTCTACTACCGTCCAAGTGGAGCCCTCATTGAATAAAAAATCGCAACAGCATAGGAAATAAAGATTTAAAAAATAAAGAAGTAGTAATCAAAAGTACCAAAATCGGCCGTTTAAGACACTTTTGCTTACTACTTTGGATACGAAACATTTTGAGTCCTATTCTAACAACGTAAAAATACTTTATCCTCTTAGTAACAAACTCAACGTAAGATTCTTTAATCTTAATTTTCTATGCTATGCTACGATTTTTTGTTAAACGAGGGCGCCACTTGGACGGTAGTAGAGCCTTAATGCAGGCAGAGCCCACGGATGGCATCACAGCGTCGCACGCGACGTTTATCGCGGCGGCGCACGCAGCGTTGCGACCGGCTATTCCTGCAATTCTTCGTTCACAGTAAAACGTAGCGACACCCGCGGCGGGGCCCGTGGCGTGGCACGCGCCACGTCCCGCCCCGCATCGTCATAAACAACATCGTACATTGCCATATGTTTGTGTTTGCGCGTGTGATGATGCTGTAAACTGAGCGAGACGCCACGCCGCACGCGACGCGCGACGCCCCGCATCTCCGTAAACGAGGCCTAAGAAAACATACTCCCGGGATAAACGTATAATTATGTCAAGTTTCATCTTAATCCGTTTAGCCTTTAAGAGGAAACAGGGGCTGCGATTCTCCCTATAAATGTATTCCCCTTTTTTCTTCCTGAATAATGTCTCTAGAGCAATCTTTTTTTTTTTCATAAAGTCAAGGTCTGCTGTAGACACGTCCCATTTCCTTTTTTTCACCAACTAATATGTAGAGAAAATATGACCCTATAAAAAATTACATAAATGGCCCATTTTTACCGCTGTGATTAGACGACTTCGAATAGTTTTTACACATAAACATTTATAGGAACCTATACACATACTCTTTCTTAAAAAATAATTGAATCGGCTCAGTTTTCGAGGAGAAAAAAAGGGGAATACAAAACGTCGATCTCGTCAAAAATTTTGTGATAAAATCGGTCTGAGCTGTAGCTGTCGATATTTACGAGTAACTCTACGGGGGCAGGCTTGAGCCAGCGCGACGGCCATAGTTTCTTCAAATACCTATTTTTCAAATTCCTCGCAGGCCCTGTTCCCTCTTAAGACGTAAAGTATTATATGTGAAATTCTGGATGTTTGTCAATCAATAATGTCGCGGTAGATTTTATACATACACACGGGCAAAGCCGTTGGCATACACTAGTAGCAACTAGATATATTTTCCATTTCAGCACCAAGCACTCACCACTTAGGAACCACTAGGAAAGTAAATTGAATATGAACGTGTTAAAAACACATTCACGAAATAAAAATCCTATTATGAAAATCTTTATCCGCCATTCTCGCGGAAAAATACACAAACACTCACATAAACAGGTTTTATAGTAAATAAATCTTCGAAAGGGATCTTTAATAGCATTATAGGATGTCGCACTGAAAGTAATTTTCCTTACATCACTTGAAAACCTCGTTTTCGTTCAGTATTTTAGATACACATGATACCTTTTTATTAGGGTTCCGTAGTCCTAACACAAGGAATCCCAATAGTTTCGTTTCGTCGTAGCTAAGAGACTGTTGGTTCTAGGAAGCTGCAATAGTGCAATTGTGTAAATACCCATACACTTTCTAAAAAAATATTTTTGAAAAATTTCGTGATGGTAGTTTATCGAGTGTAAAAAGACAGTTTCCGAAGCCGAAAGCCACATATTCTACCCACTATTTAGATCATTATTTTCCACTAACCATACCTTTTTTTTTTGGGGCGGTGAGAAATCATCCAATGACTTCTCCTGCTCTGGGTGGAGCGGGAGGGCGTGTTAGACTTTTACTAACTAAAACCCCACCCCTGTTCCATCCCTGCCTGAGTGCCCAGGGGTGCGGTAACTCATTTTCAGAATTTATCCGCTACCCCTAGGCATGCAGGCACCGGCCACGATGGGCCCCCTCAGTGGTGGCTGACACTTATCTATTAGAGGCGCGCGTGGAACACTACGCGCCGTCGACTCACGGGCCTGGTGTTGATTGGACGGCGAGCTACCCATTGCTCACCGTCCACAGGCCCGGGTCTACGGTGGCCGGAGATCGTCTCGCGACGTCCTACGCCCAATACCTCTCCTGCGGTAGTAGCGGCAGGGGCCATGAGGGCCACTACGTTGAGCTTCCCTCACGCGTCCCGCCTCCGCCTTCGCAAGCATTACTGCTTCGCGGAAGGCGGAGACTGCTTCCCATTCTCTCTCGCTCCGAAACAGGGCCTGAAACAGGGCCGGGCGCGAGAGGTCGCCGCCACCTATCGCATCCACGAGGAACTAACCATACCTGGGAATCCACTGGTTCTGGAGGATATTGAAAGTCAAATTTCATTCAAATCCTTTCAGCCGTTTTTTGCGTGATTGAAACACATGCACACAAACTTACAAACATACAAATTTTTACATTTAAAATATTAGTTGGATGTTATTAGCTTGCTACTATTATAGTCATCTGTGGATGTTATTTCTGCTACTTCTATATTTGTGTCTACTATAATTATCCAACTACTACTAAGTAATTGTAATTAAATAATATGTTGAAAATAAAATAAAAGACTAAGCTTTTAATATATAAATTTTAACAAATTAAAAATATTTGCCCATTAGTTTGATGTAACGATATGTAATAGTACACCCACTTTTTATCCGACTTCAAAAAAGGAGGAGGTTCTCAATTCGACTGTATTTTTTAGTATTAAGATTAACCTGTATTTCTCATGATAAGTGAATTATATTCTTTTTGAGGAATAAATATCTTAAACCGTAACCGTAAACCGTAAATCCCCATTTTTTTTACGAAAATTTATTCCAAATGTATTTAAACCTTAACTTTTTTCCAAATGAACATTACCTGAATTTTCGATTTTCTTTTAGAATTTTCAAAATTACGCATTCGAAGTTACAAAAACGCAGTGAAAATCAAAAGTATCCGACAAGTACCTATGTGGCTTTGAGCGAAGGGACGAGGTTTAACTCAGCTTGCCTAGGTTCGCGTTACATTGCGCGAAATAAAAATAACTTTTTTTTATACCTAAATACAAAACTCGTTTCCCAGGAATAATTTTTGCGCCAAGCTACTTTCTTAGATGTACAGTATGCGTAGTTGACGGCTATGTGATGTGTCTTTTCACACCCTGTATATAACGAACTTTGAAGGAAAACTATAACTGCTAAGTAAGCTTTGTTTAAGAGTGTAAAATGTACTTGTTGGAAAAAATCGTGCAAAACACAAAATCCTTAAAAAAAAAAACTTAGGTGAAGTTGTAACAACTTCACCTAAGCAAGTAGTATCAAGTATTTTTTTTAAGGATTTTGTTTATTTAATATTTATACTCAATACTTTGTTGCATTCCATATGTGTTAAATAGGTGGTATAACATAATAAAATATCAATATGAACCCTGTCGGGCACAGCAAAGTAGAAGAGAGGAATTTAAAACAGGTACTTACTGAAAATGTAAAATTTTAGAAAAATATTCCTTTGTTTTAAATTCAAACGTAATTGTCCGTTATACCGTGGCTCGAACTCAATTAATATGTTCATACTATTAAATTTATAGCCCCCTTATAAGTCCGCATGTTATAACAGGCGACTACGGAACCCTACACTGCGCGTGGCACTTAGCCGGGTTTGTTGATGGACAAATGACTAAATAAAATTTTTCATTAGTTTTTGGTATTTCTAGGGCTATAACCAATGCTTTACTTTTTAACCGACTTTGAAAAAAGGAGGAGGTTCTATGTTCGACTGTATGTATGTTTTTTTTTATATAATGTCCACCGATTTATCTGTCAATTGTGGACCGAATTTCAATTTTTTTATATTCCTAAGAGTAGGTATACTCCTGAGTGAGGTGGTCCCATATATCCTGACTGAGGTGGTGACGGGCGGGCGTTTTTGAGGGATTGTCTTTATGTAGAACTTTGACGTTCAAAAAGTGCTGGCTCTCAGCCTAGTTTGAATAAATGACTTTTGATTTTGATTTATCGAAATTGATTCAGCGCTTTTTGAAAAATTCAACAAAAACAAAAAACATGTGTACACAGTTGATGTATTTGTTTCCTCCAATTATGTTTAAATTAAATGTTATTGGGGTTATCACTTCGGGCATAATTTTAATATTTAGTTTTAGTTCTGGGGTACAGCCACTAAAAAGTGATAAATAAAAACATTTTACAAAAATACAAACGACTCCCAAAAAAACAAAATACACTTAAAATTGTAAAATAACTTTAATTTTGGAAGTATCAAATAACGAAGAAACAAAATACAAACACCGACTTCCGAAATTAATGTTGTTGTTGTTGTTGTCATTATGTTGTTGTTATTTTAATAAATAAATAAAAGTGTATTTTATTTATTGGAAGTCGGTTGTATTTTTGTAAAACGGTTTTTACTTACAAGTGACGTAACAAGAAAAGATAGAAAGAAAAAAAGGTTATTTTGTGAGTCGCACAGAACAAGGTAAAATATTTACAAGGCTAAGTATTATTGTTTTTTTTAGACATGTAAGCTCACATACACAAGACAAGACACCCAGACCCGGAACAACTATCGGTGGGCCTTACAAATATTTGTTCCTTGCGGTGATCGTACCCGCGACACGCAGCGCAGCATCCGAACGCTCAACCACTGCGCCAACCGTGTCGACTAATAATAAAAACATAAAATAATAATAAAAAAACATAATAACAATATAGAAAAGACCTATGCGAGGCCAAAAAGACTCCTATCACAGTATAATTTTATGCTACGATATTTTAAAAATAAATAGCGCGCTGATATTCACATTCATGCAACACATATTAAAAAATAAAACAATAAGCCTCCACTCCTGAATGCATCCTTGTTATTGTTTATTGATATGATAAACCAAAAAACACGAGTTCAATATTTTTTTTAAATCTTACTAAATAGAATTATTATTTATCTACCACCCAGGAACCATCCCTATTCTGCAATCTACTTGTGCGGCTCAGTCCTTTCGGTATAACTATGTTTATTAAACCAAAATTATAATCCTTTGGATGTCGTTCGACATAGAGGTAAGGTACCTGCCTGATAAACAAAATAATTTATGAAAATTCCAAACAAAGTTGTTTAAAATTCGCACTCCGCTGGGCAAAACAACCAAAACACGAGAAACTCGTTACCCTAAAAAATGAAGAATAAACCATTAAAATTACATCATCTGCAAACAAAGGGTGGTTCCGCGACAAAAAAAATGAATGACACCGCTATTGTAGGTACCTATTTACTTAATCTAACGAGATACCGTCTCCAAGGACTAATTAGGTCACATTTAGAGCTAAAAATCTAAAAGCGAAAAACAGAGTTAACCATAATAGAAAGAGAAAGGTCCCCGAAGCAATAACAGTTTTAATTACGTTAAAAATTATGTTGGAACCAACTTTTCCGGTTGGTATCTTCACCAGTCCGTTTCATTTTATGGTAATGTTTATTTCTGAACGTAACGACGTCCGCAATTTAATATTTTCTACTCTACTATTGAAAAAGAAGCTAAAAAATACAATTTTTAAATTTTCCGGCTTTTTCAGGATTAGTTTTGAAGCCTCGCTTCTTCCCAAGTGTATTGATAAGATCTTCTATTTAGTAAATGTTAATCTGTATATTTTATATATTGTGCTGATTTTGTTAGCTTAATGCAAACTCGTTAGCATTTTCGTCGTATGAAGCTTACTGGCACGATCGAATCAGCTCAATATTTATTTGAAACTAGCACTTTGCCCACGGGTTCGCTCCCGTGACCTATCCCGCGGGAACTGTTGTTTTCCTCGGTATAAAAATTAGCCTATGTTACTTCCTGATAATTTAGCTAAATCGGGTGTAAAAAGAAAGTTTCCAAAGCCGAAAGCCACATATTCTACCCATTATTTGGATATTTTTTTCCAATAGACCATACCTGGGAATCCACTGGTTCTGGAGATAGTGAAGGTCAAGGTACCAATTTATTTTTTTACTTTTTTTACAAAAATGAAGTCCAAGTGTTATTACTAAACTTATTTCCAAACTTCGAAATTTTTTTTTTTCGAAATTACACATTCGCATTTACAAAAACGCAATGAATATCAAACGTATCCGACAAGTACCTACGTGGCTGAGAGCGAAGGGGCGGGTTTAACTCCACTTGCCTGGGTTCGCGTTACATTACGCGCAGTAAAAAATAGTTTTTTTTTCATACCTAAAAATAAAAGTCGTTTCCCAACAATTTTTGCGCAAAACTACATTGTTAGATGTACAGTATGCGTAGTTGACGGCTATGTGATGTGTCTTTTTACACACTGTATAATGGTGAAAAAATTGTTAAAATCGGTCTTGTAGTTTTGGAGCTTATTCGGTACAAACAAACAAACGAAAAAATCTTTCCTCTCTAAAATATTGGTGTAGACTAGATTTTTCCACCAGCTTCACCTGCGTGGAAGTAGGAAATTATAACAAGAGAGACTCTCTTGGGATAGGAATAAATAAATAGATCGTTTAACTTGGCCCAAACACTAGTAACAATTACCTATACCCACCACACCGTGGGATCTGGAGGCAAAAATCCTCGCGCACCTGTATGAGTGGCGCGAGGAGGCTAAACACCGGGGCGAAACTCCGCTGCCGCGACAACTCGCGGCTCGGCGGACAGAGCTCCGGCAGGATCTCATGGTGACATGGAGAGAGCGACTGTCGCAACCCAGCGCTGGGCACGCCACCATCGAGGCGGTAGTGCCCCTCTTTGAGGAGTGGCTGGAGAGGCGCCATGGCGCCCTCACTTTCCGCCTGACGCAGGTCCTCACCGGATATGGCTGTTTCGGGAGGTACCTGTGTCGGATCAAGGCGGAGGTGACCCCTGCGTGTTTCCACTGCGAGGATCGCCCAGAGGACACGATGGAGCATACGGTGGAGGTTTGCCCCGCCTGGGCAGAACACCGCCGTGTCCTCGTGGATGCGATAGGCGGCAGCGACCTCTCGCGCCGTGCCCTGGTTCAGGCCATGGTACGGAGCGAGAGGGAATGGGGGGCCGTCTCCTCCTTCTGCGAAGCAGTAATGCTCGCGAAGAGGGAGGCGGCACACGTTAGGGAGACTCAACAGAGGCAGAGTCGCCCTAGCGCCCTCAGCAACAGCCGCCGCAGGAGACGCCAGGGGCTGCGAGACGATCTCCGGCCACCGTAGACCCGGGCCTGCGGACGGCGAGTAGTGGGTAACTCGCCGTCCGATCAGCACCAGGCCCGAGAGTCGACGGCGCGTAGTGTTCCATGCGCGCCTCAAAGAGTTGTCAGCAAAGGACGGGGCCTGCCACGGCCAGTGCCTGCCCGGGGGTGGAGGATAAATTCGAAAGAGTTACCTCGCCCCCGGGCGCGTAGGGCAGGGAGGAACAGGGGTGGGTTTTAGTCAGTAAGAGTCTCACACACGCCCTTCCGCTCCACCCTAGAGCGGAAGAAGTCATAAGATGATTTCCCACCCCACAAAAAAAAAAAAAACCTATACCCACCAAACTGCGCAGTAGTTTATCTGCGGGATTAGCGCTGGTATTAACATTGGTTTAAACAAACGAAGTAACAGTTAACAGCAAAATTAACTACACAGCCAGCTAGCGGCTATTTCACTAAGCAATACCTATATTTTTTAATTTATTTTTTAATATTCTTTTAGTAATTTTAACATCTTATTTTCTTAGCTAGGCTAGAGCATTGAAAATGAAAAAGTAGGTATTCTTGGACATACTCCAAGTTTCAATCTATCTCTCCCTATAATAAAAATTATCAAAATTGGTTCACCAGTTGAGGCGTGAAACGTAACAGACAGAGTTACTTTCGCATATAAGGTGGCGCAAAATTAGTAATCCAATTTTGTATTTCAATAACTTTATTACCAAATAAAAAAAAAAATATTTTGATTGATGCAAATCTTTATTTGGACTTTTACAATTTTTCTGTTAAGTGGAAAAGATGATATACGTCAAACCGCTGTCACCAGTGTTGATACACATTAATTGTTCCCGTTTCATCGCATTTTCCATGACTTTCCGCAAAATTACCTATTATAACTGTTCGCATTACTGTCGTATACTCTCCTTAAAGGGCTGCGATCGTCTGAGGCTATTGGCATAAATCCGCGACTTCAAGTAGCCCCAAAGAAAGAAGTCCGGGATTTTAAAAAAATTCACGCTGCGCCAGCACCACCAGCCAAATATTGGTAAAAAAAATCGACACAATTACGCTCTTGTGGAGTATAGCGCTCCATTGCTTGTCTGTTTCTATTCTGCAGCTGTCTAGTTTACATAAATGTCAAATATGATTGACGTACAACGCCATTTGTAAAAATTATGGCATCTTCCGATAGGTTGATTAATTTTGCGCCACCTTGTATTAGTATTGATAGTAGAAAGAACAAAAATTATTAGTTTTCTACCAATCAAGCTGCCTAGACCTCGGTAACCGTTGCTTAACTTTGAAGATCGGCCCGTGCAGTTGTTATATTATAACTAAACCACAAGGTCCTCAAAACTTTTTACTTTTCATAACAAAATAATTTAGATAACACCCAAAGGACCAGTAATTCTTTAATCATTCCCTTCATAAGCCTCTATGTAACCCTATTACAAATAATATAATCTGGCCTTCCAAAATGAAAAACGGTTTTTCATTTAACTCTCCACCTAAAAACCATAGATAAAATTACAGTCATAAGAAAGAACCATCAAAGTAATAAGCCTAATACATTTTATTCCACGAATACTGGCAATAATCATTCGAAATTCCGCAAGCGAAACTCAGACGAGTTGCCAATGGGCAATGTAGCTGAAACAATCAACATTGCAAACTCTTGAGCAGTTATCAGCAATTAACAGACCTTACAAAAGTTACTGACTCGATAATCGGCTGAAACAAAATTAACACAACTTCAAAATCAGTTCTCTTCGCTCCTTCAAGACTCTCAGAGCGTCCCTTCTTATCGATTTTAATATTAACAGCTCGAATCTACTTTCTTCCGAAGTTCCAGTAAGTTTTCTTGCTTCAAGTTTGGAACTTGGGACTTGGATTTAGAGTATTATCATGGATATCTATCTTGTAGGATAGGTAGAGGAATTCAGGATATGAGAAAGTGTATTGTAATGTCATTCTCTTCTATGTATAGATTTGTAATCATACTTGAAATAATTTTCTTCTTTCTGGGTTTTTCTCTAGCCTAGTCTACAAAAAGTCGCCACAAAAGCGACACCATCATCATTTCAGCCGAAAGACGTCCACTGCTTGACATAGGCCTCCCCTAAGTGTCGCCACAATGACCAATCCAGTGTGTGTCGTATCCATCGGATTCCCAAGATCATCACGATTTCCGTGACCCTCACCAGGCTACAAAAGCGCTCATCTTCATCTAACATCACATAAAGACGAAATGTTTGTTATCAGGGCCAGTTATAGGTTCTGGATTGGTGACTGCGCACCAGAAGATGCGGCGTTGGAAGACCTCATCAAAAAGCTTGATCGATGACCTGGTAAGGACTGTGAGAGTCTACTGAATGCGAGGCGCAAAGGACAGGTCTATGTAGCGAGGCTAGCGTTCAGCTGTCTTTTAGAAATAATGATAATATAATAATAAAAGACTTGAGAGGTGTCAAGGGACACCCGGATGGAACGAAGTTCCTTTCGATTAATTAGTGAAGGAATTGTAATATAATTTTATTTTTTTTAATTTATAATATTTTTTTTATTATTAACTACGCACACACGCACGCACGTAAGAAGTTATACTTCATCATCTCATCTCATCTCATCTCATCTCATCGCAGCTCAACTCAGCTCAGCTCAGCTCAGCTCAGATCAGCTAAGCTCAGCTCAGCTCAGCTCAGCTCAGCTCAGCTCAGCTCAGCTCAACTCAACTCAACTCAACTCTTTAGCAATAACAACAACTATAACAAAAGTAATTGTAATAAAATTTTATTTTTTTTACTATAGCAAAAAGTGTCGTGACAACTTTTCGTAAGAATTTTTTCCGTCTAGCGTTTCACAACGCGCGATAAGGAACTTTGTTCCAATATAATATTTATTTATTAAAAGTAAAAAGGACTCAATTTGATAGCAACAATATTCCTTAACAAATATGTTAGTAAACTTAATCTATACACTTAATCTAATACATATAAAGGTGAGTGACACCCTGCTAAAAGCCCAACACCGAAGAAGAAAGCTTGCAGCAGCGATTCACACACAAATAATCCAGTCTGCTCGTGATACACACCGCTGATAAATGTTGGGGCTGGCCAGCACCCGGCGCACCAGGAAAGCGCATCTTTTTCGCATCGTTGCGTAGAAGTAATCAATACGAGCTTCAGCAAACATCCCTGATGCGCTACAGAAGCGAAACAGCCCCATCAACACCCGGAACGCATTATTATATTGAATGCGAAGACGCTGTACGATTTCTGAGTGTAATCTACCCACAGGCTGCAAATATAAAATGAGGTACCAGTACCAGTATCAGTTACTGTCAGCTCATGTAAGCAGCTGCGATTATGATGTTCCCAATATAAAAATACACATTTTCTCAATAAAAACACCTCATTAAAGGTAATCAAAACACGGTATCAGAACTGTTGATGCCACTAGAAGAAGGTCGTCAAAGATGGCGACCGATCTTATCTACGGTTGCATACAGTGCCAAATTCGCACAGTTTTAAACTTAATTTCCTTTCTGCAATCATCTTGGCATGGTAGTATGCTCCAATTGAATATTATAGCATTCGTTAAGATGTGGAAGGAAAGTGAAAATGTTAGTAGACGATGCTCAATTGTTTTTAAAGGTTTTTGAAGAATGAGACCACCCAGAGTGTGAAGCCTGAAGAGATGGTTGGACCAGATCTCCAAACAGCTGAAGTTATCTGTCAGCGCTGCCCTCCACCGGGCGACGGATCGGATCATTTGGAGGCAGATAATAATTGATAGTCGAAAAAGGATTCACCATCCTCTGGAGAACGAAACAATGGGAGAACGATTGAAAGAAGAAGAGGATGACATACTCTAAGGCGCTTATTCCAAGTCAGCTTAAAGGACCTCAACTCGACTCAGTTGCCTTGACAACAAAAAATTACCTTCGATTATTGTCAATAACTATCAAGCTATAACTTAACTGTAGATGATTCGAGGTGGAGGTCAGGAAGGACAGGTTACATCCTCGACTCCAGAGTCTTTTTCTGTTGTCATGACGACTGAGTCGACTGGTGTGGAAGAAGTTTCCTTCAAGAGGACTAAAAATAATTATGTGGTGTAATGTGTGTGTGGTAATGTCGTTTGTTATGGAGACGAAACCCTGCTATTGGTCGGTGGGGACACCTCTGGCGAGACTATCCAACTTTCCGAACCAGTAGTGGCACGAGTCGAGACGTCGAACTCCAGGAGACCGTCGGGCGGGATCGTGAGAGGGTCGATCCTGCTCGGTAAAAAATGCGTCGGGGAGGCAACCACCTCAACGCATAACACGCCGATACCCTCTCATATAATGCAGGCGGAATTTTGAAATCGCGGATGCTCAGAGTGGATACCCTGTTCGTCCATCGAGTGAATCCAGGAAAGGCGTTGGCACAGTGATCACGTGTCGCCACGCACAGCGAGGCTCAGAGGACCCCTAACAGTCTTTTCAGGGATGACCCCTTACAGGCTAATGCCTATACAGAGTAACTGGAGTGGTATTTTACGGCGCTATTAACTGACAATGACCTTGCGTGTTCTGTGCTGAGCTCACGTAACACGTCATACGTCCACCCGGTAATAGGACTCGCCCATCAAGGAGCGCTGTCCGAAATTAGACGCATTATTAATTTATTATACATAAAGCAACAAGTATTGTATTAAAATACGTATACTAAAATATAAATAATTAAATGATATTTGAAATGGTGAAGATATCATAAAAATACGCTTAATAGTTTTTGCGTGATTCTCAATTCTTTATCCGCGTTAGACGTAACTTTACAAAATTAATTACACTATGTTATAAAAATATAATTGCAAATATTCACATAACAAATTACGACGGAAATTATTTAGAGTAACATATATTTTTTTCAAAGAAATAAAACTAGTCGTTTCTGCGGACGGCGAGTAATGGGTAGCTCGCCGTCCGTTCAGCACCAGGCCCGAGAGTCGACGGCGCGTAGTGTTCCACGCGCGCCTCAAAGAGTTGTCAGCAAACAGGACGGGGCCCGTCATGGCCGATGCCTGCCCGGGGGTTGAGGATAAATTCGAAAGAGTTACCTCGCCCCTGGGCATTTAAGGCAGGGAGGAACAGGAGCGGGTTTTAGTCAGTAAGAGTCTGACACCGCTCCATCCAGAGCGGGAGAAGTCATTGGATGATTTCCCACCACACAAAAAAAAAAGAAAGACGTGATGTTCAATTAAAAATCATTAGAAGTCATATAATTGCGCCTTAAGAGGTAACGTTTGTTAACCCCCCCATGTGCTGATGGTGACCACCAGGGTCGTTTTAATGAGGTCATAATCTCATACTTCGCGGAATTATCTCCACAGCCCGTGTGGATTATGTGACACATCTCATGGCTGAACTGAAAAACCCAGCTATAGTTTGGCCAGCTATACCTGAAGTAGGTAACTGTACGCAAATTCAAATATCAGCAATAGTACACGAAGACTCCTCTAGGGTTTCCAAAAATACAAATAAATTCGAGTAAATTCTGTATTTTCACTTCGTCACAGGCAGTTTTCGCTCCGTGCTCGCAAAATATTTTGGTATGACGTATGTTGGGAATCTGCAGCGAAATGCCGGTACACATAACCGACGTATATTGAATTCAGTAGGTACATACTTCAATACACATTTATATCTAGCTTAGAAGTTCCAAGCGGAACTATGAAACCAGTCTGCTGTCATTTAGAACAATACCTACACTCAAACTATCACTAGCACTTCACTACATATTATAAAAAAGTCCCCCGCCGCGTTTGTGCGGGAAACTAAAAAACCGGTTAAGTGCAAATTTAACTCGCACACGAAGGGTTCCGTACAAATTTTATTTGTTTTTATAGCGGCAACAGTAATACATATTCTGTGAAAATTTCAACTGTCTACCTATTACGGATCATGAGATACAGCCCGCTGACAGACAGACAAACGGACAGCAGAGTCTTAGTAATAATCATAAAAACTACTGAATGAATTTTCAAGAGATTTTCACTAATAGACAGAGTGATTCATGAGGATGGTTTGTGTATACAATTCGTACCCGAGCGGAGCTGGGGCGGGTCACTACTCTACCTATAAGGGAAGGTGGCGATCATTGGACTAGCTTTTTCATTTGATCACAAAGGTATTTCTAAAACGCTTCACAGATCCATTTTAGCGTTTTTGATGTGTAACATCTTTCCTCTCGCTTTCCTGCTATCTGCTGTGGGAGTGATTTCGTGAAATGGGACGGAAGTGTTTAACAGGAAGCCGGGTAAGCGAGCGCTATTTAATTTAACCAATGCCCGCGCGCTATTTATTTGACCAATGATTTTTATTTTACTTTTTAATTCGCCCTATATCGGGCAGACTAAGGTCATAAACCATACCGCCTCGTCTTTAGTAGTGTTTAATTTTTACTTTTTTTCCCATTAGAATGCAGATGTAACACATTCTAATGTTTTTTGCAGTAAATGGCAACAAATGTGTCGAGTCAGCTTTCTCGGCAAACTTCACTGAGGTAGTCAATACTACAATTCTCAGCTCCATTTTACAGAGATCGCGCCCGTTTCAATGATTCCACATATTGTCCAGTTGCGTTGACACTTGAGACACAAATCTACACCAATTTTACATCACAATATCTACTAGGAATCAATAAACGAATAATTAAAACAGCGACTGAACTGCACTCGAGAAAAGCCCGCCAAAAAACTCTTTGACCAATGAGCGCACGTGGTGCTGTGTGAGAGTTGGCCGCCAGATGGTAGAGCGCGCGCACGATAAGTCTGCGCGCGGTCGAAATCGGAACCAAACGTTTTAATTTTAATTTTCAGGATAGATTAATGGTTGCTTATTTACAAGGTGAGATGTCAAATGTTACACATCATATGCGACTACTGTAAAGTTCGCTCGTTTTTTTTTTTATTTTTTAATATTTTCTACATTTTAGTGAGTGACATATTCTGAAATCGCCTCTTCACATGACATTAATGTCTTTTTTTTTAAATTCATATAGCCTATGTCACTTCGGCAGTCATACACGCCCAATCTAATGATATCTCACTTGTTAATCTATCCAGCCGTATAGGCTACAGGACGTGCCATAGAAATAGACGTACATACATACACATACTGCTTCTAGGGGAGTCGGTTAAAAAAGAAACTGCATATCTGGCATGACGCAAGAAATACAGCAGTTTCATTTCTTAAAAGGATTTTTTCCACGTTTATAGAAAATAATATTTTTGTAACCTTTTCCTTTTATTTTGGTTGCAACGGAAGCAGTTATAAAACCTACGAGCAAATTGGTTATTTAAAGACTTATAATTATTAAATAAAAGTTTATTTATAAATTGATAGAAGGATATAGTGCCTCCCCCATTCCCCAGCAGTAGGACAGCGAGGGCTGATTAAAAAGAAAAAAAAATTACACTCCCGGAGTGCCGGTAGAAGTGAAAACTTGAACAAAAATCCCTAACGCGCCTAAAGAAGTTTTCACTTCAATCCGCTACGCGATGAGCTACGTGTGTAAGTGCTTTCTCGTAGCGGGTCAGTGTCGCGCAAGTTCAATAGTTTTCCCCATCTCAAAAATGCCCAACGCGAAACGCTAAAGAAATTTAACTTAAAAAAAAGTTAATTTTAATCAACAACAAAGTTAATGTTATACACCAAACCTTAGACTATGAAAGGTTATAGACGGAACGTCATTGGACATGGGTCTACTACCCGCCAAGTGGCGTCCTCATTGAATAAAAAATCGTACCAAAAAATCGTACTAAAAACGGCTGTTTTTTACACTTTTGCTTACTACTTTGGATACGAAACATTTTGAGACCTGTTTTAACAACGTAAAAATACTTTATCCTCTTTGTAACAAACGTGACATTGGATTCTATAATATTTATTTTCTATGCTATGCTACGATTTTTTATTCAATGAGGGCGCCACTTGCCCGGCAGTAGGGCCTTAAATTAAGCAGGATCGTTAAAATGTGTGAGTGACCTTGACGAACGACGTATCGGCTTCTCATTTTGTCTATGTGAGCTTATTTCGCGTGTACAGAAACAAGCCGGCTTCTAATTCTGGTACTTCAGATTGCGGGATTTTGACACTCCGTCTGTAACCTTGCATAGTCTAAAGACCAAACAATAACGTAGACCTGTTCTCTCGTATTCTGCCAGTAATGAGCCCTTCCCATTTAATTACTGAAAAATCTACCATCTACATTTTCCACCCCTCAAGCATCAATCACATCGATTCGTCTCCATCAACAATGTATCGAGAAGGATACAGCAACTAACAATTATTCAAGTCAACTATAGAACAATGTTTGTTCCGCACAATATCGAACTTTGACTAAGGTGGCATAGGTTGGGGGCACACTGAAGGCGTGGGTATTTAAAGCCGAAAATTAAAGTGTGCAAGTGATCGGTACCGCGCGAAAACGCGACTGTCGCGATATCATGGTCATTTGTACGCGTCGTCGTGGCGATAAAGTGCGCGTCTATGTTTTCAGACCAAGTAAGTGTCAATATTCATCATCATCATTTCAACCAAAAGACGTCCACTGCTGGACATAGCCTACATGCAAGTGTTGCCACAAGGTCTGGTGCTGTGCGTCTTGAATCCATTGAATTCCCGCCGCCCTCACCAGTTCATCGGTCCACCTTGTAGAAGGCCTTCTAACGCTGTGTCTTCCGGTACGCTGTCGCCACTCTAGAACCCTTCAGTCCCATTGACCACCTGTTCAGCCAGCAATGAGCCTTGCGCATTTAATTACTACAAAATCTACCATCAACATCTTCCACCCCTCAAGCATCAATCACATCTATTCGTCTCCATCAACAATGTATCGCGAAGGATACAGCAACTAACAATAATAATATTCAAGTCAACTATAGAACAATGTTTGTTCCGCACAATATCGAACTTTGACTAAGGTGGCATAGGATGGGGGCACACTGAGAGCGTGGGTATTTGTCGCCGATAATTAAAGTGTGTACGATAGTTTAATATTTTAGTTTAAAAATAAATGATAAAAGACACTTAGAGTGACGTCATTTTATTTTTCTCATTCTTCTCAGCAAACCCTTTCATTTAATACCCGTATCATGGGAATGCATAAAAATCGGCCAAGTACGTGTCAAACTTCGAACATTTAGGGTTCCGTACCAAATGAGGCAATTATCAAAGAAATAATTGGATTTATCGTTATATTGGTATTTGCTAGTAAAACATACATAATAATAAACATTATCACCAAATTTCAAGTTCATAGGTCAACGGAAAGTTACAAAATTCTTCGGAACAAAATTTTGTGACAGACGACGACGGACAGACGGAAACGTGAGTATAATACGGCTCTTTTTGGACCCTACGGGTACAGAACCCTAAAAACGAGTTATCAAAACACAAAACAATAATAGCATGCATAGTCAAAGCAGTTAATCTGTACATTATCTCGTGTGCCACCACCTTAACCCCGGGTAGTGATAGCAGAGTCAATTTAAGTTGGCAACTTAATTTATACAAGTTTAGCCATACCTGCTCGAGACTTGTGGCCATTGTTGAACGTTGCCCGTCTAAGAGAAAGGGGCGCATCTGCCATTTTGGGCTAAATAGGGACATTTCCTGGGTATAAAATAAATAATTCTAATTAGTCCGTAATGTAAGTTAGATTATCAAAAAACATAAGACTACTATTTTTTGCTTTACAAAATCAATAAAAAATTAAAAAGGTAAAACGCGTCGAAGTTGAGGAGTGGAGGCTTGTTACGTCACTTTTAGGTAAAAAGTGGTACATTTTTACGTAGGTGTGACGTCTGACGAAATTTCAACGCACTGTATTGTCCTTATTTTAAGGGGTTAAGTACCCGAAGAGTCCAAACGGAGCTCTATTGTTGTCACTCACGCGTCCGTCTGGCTGTCTGTCCATCCGTCGTTTGTCACAAAATTCTGTTACGAAGAATTTTATAACTTCCCATTGACCCATGAACTTGAAATTTGGTGATAATGTTTATTATTACGTATACTTTACCAACAAATACCAATACATATATGGTACGGAACCCTTAATGTGAGAAATCCGACACGCACTTGGCTAGTTTTTTTTTTTACGGAATAAAAAAAATACGTGTTAATAGATTTAGTAATCTTACTGATAGGCCAAATATAAGGTAACTAGTAATTAGTGGCCGATCTTTAAACACGTGATTGTACTCATGATAACAAACAACTTTCCCAAAGAAACATTTAATGAGACAGAACGGCGTCACGCGTCTAACAGCTGATAGGTCACAATTTCATACGACTGTTGTGTTATTGTGATAAAAGTGAATGAGTATAAAAAAACCGGTCAAGTGCGAGTCGGACTCGCGCACCTAGGATTCCGTACAAAAATTTATATAAGTAAAAAATATTTTTATTATGTGATGTAACTAAAAATTTATACTTTTCGCAATTTTTCCTTTACATTTAGCTGTGCTATAAGACGTTGCTTTGTACCAAATTTCAAGATTCTGAGTTCACGGTAAGTACCCTGTAGGTTTATATTCCCTTGCGAGTGTCGAAGCAGCATTAACGGGTGTACCTTTTGATTGCGTTGGCTTAAAAGTTTGTTTTTTTCACAGCTCCAAGGAACAGTAGACCTTTAACTAGTATTTGATATGAATTTTAGCTTGATTCCCCCACGCGTTCCTTAGAAAAAGAGTCTTGACAGACAGACAGATGGACAACAAAGTGATCCTATATGGGTTCCGTTTTTTTCTTTTGAAGTACGGAACCCTAAAAAATGTTTCTTTGGGAAAGTTGTTTGTTATCATGAGTACAATCACGTGTTTAAGTATCGGTCACTAATTATCAGTCATCCTACATTTTTTTTTTTATTCATCTACCCAATAGGGTAAATATAATTATACTCAATAGAGTTATTTATACATTTGGAATCAGGAACACTTCCATACTTGAATTACGTTAGTGAAAAGTCTAGTATAGCCGAACAAATATTCAACATTTCAGACTATTCTATGACATGTCAATGCCATCATGATTCTGTTTTGAAAAGCTGCTTTTTATCTCGTTAAAGCGGATGATGAAGAGAGATGGTAGCTCCATCTCTCTTCATCATTGGCTTTAACACTTCATATGGCCACAGATTTTTGTTTCTCAGTTTTGTGTTTTAGTCAGATGTGCCCTTTTCCCCTACGGGGGAAACATTGCCCGTCTTAGCTGAAACGAACAAATTGAGTACCCAAACGCCTGAACAATGTTGTTGGGAGTTTTTATCGCGTATTGTGAACCCATTTGTATGGTAAGTGAGTTGATAAGGATGATAACAATGGGGAGCTTTGATAGGATAGGAATATTCTGGGAAAATCTGTATCGTTTCCGAAGTAAGAACTCCGTATTAGAAGTGTATCGATTGGTGGGCCCGTGTCTAATGAGCTGCTGAGCGCTGGATCTTGGGTACGACAACATGTTTTGAGGTTTTCCTATTTTAATTATTTAATTCTAGTCCAAAGGTAGATTTGGGAGATTTTAGGCAAGGGCAGGCAGCTTAAAATATAAAGCTAAAACTAGTTTTTAAAAATTATCGGGCATCATTTTGCACAAAAATAGAAATTAGTTTTATTATGGCAACATTATGTCGCCGTTTTGCACGAAACTGGGCTCTGTAAACGCTTGCACACATTTTTTATTTTCATTTTACCTTCAGATCAGCTAAGCTTCAGAGTTACTAAAACACGTAAACATTTATCAGCTTTTTTTTTGGGGGGGGGAACATCTATCAGCTAGCATCTAGACTTCCTCTCTAGTCTAGATACTTCGCTAGTTACCTTTCTAGAAAAAAATCCAGGTTGAATCCAGCACGTTTATTCATTTTGGTGATTATTATGTTTATTTTTAATGTATTATTTTACGGTTGGAACGTGGAATTTAAACATACTCGCAATTGGAGAAAACTAAAACGTCATCGAGGTATACGTATTTATCGTTTTTGTTCAGTTTTTCAAAAAGCGCTGAAGCAATTTCGATAACTTTTTTAAGGGACCACCTCGGGAGTATATTCTCTCGGATAAAAAAGAGAAAGAATTTTGAAAATCAGTCCACAACTGATGGAGGAATCGGTGGACATACATAAAAAAAAAAACAAAAAAAAATACATACACTCGAACATAGAACCTCCTCCTTTTTCGAAGTCTGTTAAAAATTGTTTCCATCGGTATCGTTTCTTTGATTAGACCCGTCAGGCTCCGGAATAGCAGACACAATTATTGTCGGCGCGGGGCCTGACGGATTAAATACATTTTTTTTTTGTAAGCGTTGGACCGTATTAAGAAGGGGTTATAAATGATAAATGATGTTTATTCAGTAAATAGGTTACAAGGAACACTTTTACACGTCAATGTTTTTGGTCAGTTTAAGCTATATGAGGCCGGTGTTTCCTAGCTGATGTAACTCCCTCTAACCGACCCTATGCTGAAAAAATTTTCGTTTTTCCTAATATCATAGATTTTTGTGTGGAGGTTCGGTTTTCCTTTGTGGGAAAAGGTAGTGCCCCGCCAGTACTAAGTTTATTACTTAGACTATCACCGCACGTACCTTGTGCCACCCGTCCCTGACTGGTCATGGCTCCAACCGATGATAATTCGAACTCCATAAGTATAAAGCAGCCCAAAGCCTTGTTATTGAAACAAGGAAGGGCCTGAAAGAAATGATTTGTGAGACTTAGGAGTTCAAGTTGTGAAACACATAAGAAGTGGTTTAGAAACATATTATATAACTAAGGGATGCTAAGTAAATCTTTAATTAACGATAGTTCGTGTGAATAACCTTTACGCTAGCGTAATAGGTAGTTGGTCGACATTTACTCACACGATACTCCACATCTGTACTCATAATACTTCAGATAAACACTCCTTTAGTGAAGTGCATCATTCGTACAACAAGTACATCCATAAAGTACGGTGCTCGTATCTGACCGAATCAAAGGTCACAGATAGAGAATATAAATCCAGGAATTAATACAACTACTAACTGGTAATAGAGTAGAGTCTTCACTCAAGAAGTAAATAGAGTTGAACATCATAACTCCCTTGAAATCCTACACAGACAGTTCAATAGCGCCAACAACACGCTTCTGCCTGTTAAGTTCTAAGAACTTTAGCCAACTGGCTCTCCCCGCGGCTCAGCCTAGAATAAATCAGAATAACAGAACACTCTTCCTGTCACACTCACGAACACTCACACATATCCTAAGTTGGGATGGATTTCCTATACCTACCTAGAGCTAGGTCCACTAGAAAGGGATTGAAGTAAACAAAGTTAATATGTATCAATTAGGATTGGTAATCCATATATATAAGGGAATAAGGAAAGGAAACTTACTTCTCCATTGTACTATGAACATTACAAGACTGAGAGGAAACTAAAGGGTAGGTATATGACACGTAACGCTTGTATTGAGTGCTGCGTTATTTCGCATTACGTTAATGGATCTTCTTACAAAGTGTAGGGCCCAACCCAGTGACGTGAGGTCACTTTACAGTGGCCGTCACGTCGTACGTGTAGAGCCGGTCCTAGGAAGCGTAGGCCTAGAGAGAACCTGCCGCGGTTCCAGCTTAACACGGTCCCTATGCTCTGACATGTCTCACTCAATCCTAAGACAGAGGACTACGAAGTACCTATGCCATTGGGCGAGACAAGTTTCCAATTATACTGGAAGCGCGCTATATAAAATAGTCCCTTTACCTCGGCCTACTCGCCCATTATTTAGATAAAACAAAGCTAGTACAAGCGTACCGCGTCGTCAGTCGGTTGCAGAACTCTTTACGATTGCCTTACTATAAGCCGAAGTGGTTTCTGGTCGTCACTTCTTACTCCTTTAATCTGCCCCAGTTCGAGGGTGTTTGCAACTTACTTTGTCTCCGAATAGCGACTATCAGTGGAGCATTTCGGCTGTTCACCCTAAATTACGTGTCTCGCTAAATATAATATTTTTTTCTGTGATAGGCCAACGGGGGCCGGGTGTGATTTAACGAGAAACGATTTCCTAAGGTTCTTCTGAACGTTTACCAATCCATTAGAGAGAACTTTGCAAGGCCTACCCCCGAAACCCAGGAGATTCTTCTAGCAGGCAAATCTAAAGTATCCTGCAGTCAGTCGGTCCATGGGAAGAAGGAACCATTACCAACATTTGGTTGCTCATTCTCTAACAATTACAAAATAGTATTATGATTCGAATGTGCCCGAACATAATATGTGTAACAATTCTGTTCAACCTTATTGAAACAATAAACATCAGTTCAGTCAGTTTATAGTCATTGTTGCCGTACAGTCGGTTGGTGTATGTAGACCGCATACCATATGGGCTTTTCCCGAGTCCCTAGAACCAAACGCAGGTATAGGTCACCTCATTCGAGTCATAGAGGGGTAAACATTCGGCACTCATCCATTCGGTCACCAACACGATCACCTAGATTCGTGCACTTGTCCTTCACGTTACTTCTACTAACATACAAAATATAGTCTGAACCAAACTTATATTAATCAAGTATAAATTGAAACTCTCGCTCTAACAATCGATTCACAAGGATATATTCTCATGAACTTGCCAATTACGGTGTCCTAGATCTATTGGCCTGACCAAAGATGGGCGATCGTTCTACTGGTACCGAACCAATACAGCTTAACAGAAAACACACACACATACTTTAAACACTAATTAAGTCTAATTAATTTGGTATAGCTGTAACCAACCAAGCTACAACATTAGCTTTCCCTAGAGCTACAACGGTATATGTATTTACGAATTATGAAACTTAATCTGTGGCCACAATATTAGTATCTTGACAATAACTGTACACATACTATCCATAAGAGACTAATTAATTAAAGTTGGCACTCACCGGATTTCCAACGCTGAGTTTATACAATACCCCTCAGTTACCGTTCCCTGCTAGACGAGATGCACGCGTCTCAGGCGCAGCCCTCCTCTCACGTTCCACCACTGACTCTATACTCTACTTACTGATATTTAAAACCTAGTATAAACTACACTCATAACATTCGATTATGAACTAATACTATTGCCCTAGTCAATTCTTCACAGAGATGTAGTGACACACACACTTTGAATATTAATTAACCTAACTGAACTAGACTACTAACAATACTAGTCCTTCTAAAACTCAACTGGACATCGCCTCCCAACTCTTCGACCACGACCCACGCCTTCCCAAGTCTCAAGCCCCTCTCTCCTCGACATCGCTTCGCTTCCGCCTCCATCGCGCGCGCCCACATTCTCGTTTTTTTTGCTTATCGTGACCCTTGTCCGCTCTAACTTTTGCTAATCAACAGGGGGCCGGCTCTGTGTCGCCAAGACACTATTTTTTACTACACTTAACGTGCACTTTGCCCGAATGTGTCGTTGGTGTTTCATAGAATTTGTTAGAACCCATGACATCTTAATTGTCATGAATAATTGCTTTCAAAGAGCGCTGACATAAGTATCAGACCTTTCCTCGTAAAACAATTCAATATTCTTTTCCCAAAGGGTCTTTATCTTGTGACGCTATTTTAAACGAATAGATATTTCATTTTTAATTGCGTACCCTTGTCAATCTTAAAATTCAGATGGAAGTGTGTTTCTATAAAAACTCGGCCATGTGTACAATGTGCTTGGTTTTGAAGTAAATATAATTTCTATGAAATAAATTAAATAGGATTAAAGGTGGACGGTCACATTCCTCCCTCTGAAAATCAGACGCGTGACGCAGTACAGCGGATGAGCTTTCACAACAGGGTGATGTCCGACTTTCCATGAGAATTATCATAAGAAAATAATACACATAACCCATCTGGTATGTTACAAGAATCTAATTTACTATTCTGATTGAGACATAAATCCAATCAGATATAACGTCTGGTATAGCTTCGTAATGTTTCAAATACACTTCTTCAAGTGATACACAAATGCTCGTCCTATTTCAACCTTAGTTCCTTATAACACTCTTGGCACGCGTAAATAATTAACTTTACTGTGAGTCTGTGCATGCTTTTAATTTAGTATTGGTCACCAGAATCTCATCTTACATTCAGTTTCAGTGGGTGTTAAAAGAAAAACCAATAACAATACCCAGTTGGTATGTTAAATGAATCTGATTATGTCCTTTCCAGTTGGAACACATTTCCAATAAGGCTCAATAGCCGCCATGTTTAAGTTGCAAGGGTTCCAAAGACCTGTTTATTTATAATATAGTTTTACAAAACAGAGTCTTATCTGGCCTTCAATCGATACATAACAGCTGCATTTGACCTATTTCTCTAAGAAATACTCTCGATGTATTCAAATTACGGAATTCCTGTGCATGCTTATACTTTAATTGTACATACCAGGGTCTCTTCTAAAAGTATTTGTGCTATCAGGCCACACTACCTACGGTGCTCGTTGCAAGCTCAGCCTACTGCAGTCGCCGCTGGACAGAAGCCTTTCCTCATTCACCTCAACGCCAATCAGCAGTTGAAGTCGGCTTCAGGAGTAACTGAAATAGTTCGCACACGAGCATATTAGATAACATTCCATCTTTACGCCTCCCTCCAATTCTAAGAGGATAAAGCGGTCTGGAAAATCAAGTCCGGTTATAAAGTCAAATTAAACTGGTCCTATGAGAAAAGATCAGTTTTACAATCCAATAAGGCTTGAAAGGTCATATTAGACTGGACTTATAATACCAGATCAGTTTCGCAATCCACCAATGTTTGGAAATAAATATCCAACTAACTTAATGAGAACAAATCAGTTTGCAGACTGAATCCGCAAAACCAAATCAGTTTTGCAATTGAGCAACATTTGGTAAGTATATTAAACTGATCTTACGAGAACATATCAGCTTGACAACGAAACAAGCTTTAAAAGGTTATATCAAACTAATTTCACTAGGGCAAATCAGTTTTCAATCCAACAATGTATAAAACATAACAACCTGATCCTATGATGACAAGTTAGTTTTGCAAACCAAAAAGGTCTGTGACGCTACACATGTTAGAATCTGTAGACACACAAGGTGTTCTAAAATAAATGATTATTCTCTTTAAACTCATTGGCAAGTCAATACATTGGCCCTCCCTCGGACTGTAAAATAGTTGACACAATAACTCTTTGGCATATTAATTTTTCAAGTGATAGCTCGCCATAGCCATAAACGTTGATGTAAAATGGCATATAACAAGGATCACATCGCGTATTAACAGTTTGAGTTAGATAAAAGTGAAACTTAGCTTCGCAACAGGAATCACGCTGCAGCATCTGCTGGAATCCATTGTTGTCAGCTAACTAGATGAACTATGGACCAAGCGCCGCGCACAAACCGTAGTTTTATATAACGCGTAGTTCCAGCAACGTGAAGTCTTAAATATCCTGGAATTTGAAATAAGGCCACACGAGTATCCATTCAAATATATCACAACAAACACTGCCGCATTGGCAAGATTAATTTTAACTTACTATGATAATTATTAGTGTACAGACCTACAACTACTTTCTGGGTAAATTACAATTAATTTTGATCACGTAATACGTGTCATTACGTAAATAATTTGCACGTTTGTTATACCTTACATAGGCACTAACGATTTGAAGTTCAGTCCTATTAGTGAGGATGTGTTCTACATTAATTTCCACGAAACCACATTTCACTATCACAAACTTTGTAGCCTTAAAACTCACGCTTGCAGGGAGTCGAACCCATGATGAACGTTAGATCAGTAAAACTGTAACTATTATCTATTCAAACCTTCCTCCTTGCAATGGTAGGGGAATCTAACCCATTATTATTAGCACAAAAACTCACGCACACAGTCATAATACTATTACCTACTTCTTTGCCTCGCACATGTGCAATTTGAAAGGTATTCCATGGGGACACATTCCTAGAATAAAAGTATTATAACTGCCTTTCCAAAGCCCAGTCTACACCTATACCCAAATTCATCAAAACTGGATCAGTAATTTATTCGTGAAAAGGTAATAACCCAACTGAGTTACTTTCACGTTTATAATATTAGTATTGTGAATGTGCAATGTGTGCAATGTGCTTGTGAGGATCGAACTCACTCAACATCATTAAAACTATGAAAATATTACTTAACCATAAATACTCATGCATCATTCAAACCCACAAACCATGACAGAGGAATCTACATACTCGTCAACCGGTACATTAGCTAGGAACCGAAACCAAAAGCTGTGTCAATGAAATGAAATTATATTTTCAGAGAAATTAAACATGCGAGAATCGAACTCGCTTAATGTATTTGGTTAATCTAACCACTATCAACAGTTCATTATCAAATGATTATAACCGTCGTAACTCTTTTCGTTTCTACAATTTATACAAGTACTAGCTGCGCCCCACGGTTTCACCCGCCTAGTCCGGAATAAAAGGTAGCCTATATGCTATTCCAGGCTATAAACTATCTACATACCAAATTTCACCCAAATCGGTCCAGCCGTTTGAGCGTGAAGAAGTAACAAACTTACACACTCACAAACTTTCACACTCACAAACTTTCACATTTATTATATTAGTAGGATCCAGGCTATAATCTATCTACATACTAATTTTCATTCAAATCGGTCCAGCCGTTTGAGCGCGAAGAAGCAACAAACACACACACTCACAAACCTTCGGTTTTAATATATTAGTGTGATTATAACCGTTGTATCTCCTTTCGTTTCTACAATTTATACAACTATAATGTTACGTTGTGTTATTACTGTAATGAATATTACACATAAGAGATTTTAGCCATTGTAACTCTTATCGTCCCTCACTATTTATAAAACCTTAAAATTACGTTGTGTTATAGTTCTAGTAACCACAAGCTACCTCTATACATTAGATAGTTCAGCCGTTGTAACTCCATTTGTCTCTGACAAATGTAGGACCGATTAATAACGTTGTGTTATCTTTTAATAACCACTAGATGTAAAATAGCCTAGACCGTCGTACTCGCTTCGTCTCTATCAGTTTATAGAACTTTTAGTTACGTTGTGTTAACTTTATAGTAACCGATAGATGGAAGATCGTCTAAACATCGCACTCGTTTCGTCTCTATCCGTTTATAGAACTTTTAATTACGTTGTGTTAACTTTATAGTAACCGATAGATGGAAGATCGTCTAAACATCGCACTCGTTTCGTCTCTATTAGTTTATAGAACTTTTAATTACGTTGTGTTGATTTTGTAGTAACCCATACATGTTCTTTCTCGTTGCATTGAAGCGAATCAATACATTTATTGACGAGAATCCTGGTCACGGCACCAAATGTAACTCCCTCTAACCGACCCTATGCTGAAAAAATTTTCGTTTTTCCTAATATCATAGATTTTTGTGTGGAGGTTCGGTTTTCCTTTGTGGGAAAAGGTAGTGCCCCGCCAGTACTAAGTTTATTACTTAGACTATCACCGCACGTACCTTGTGCCACCCGTCCCTGACTGGTCATGGCTCCAACCGATGATAATTCGAACTCCATAAGTATAAAGCAGCCCAAAGCCTTGTTATTGAAACAAGGAAGGGCCTGAAAGAAATGATTTGTGAGACTTAGGAGTTCAAGTTGTGAAACACATAAGAAGTGGTTTAGAAACATATTATATAACTAAGGGATGCTAAGTAAATCTTTAATTAACGATAGTTCGTGTGAATAACCTTTACGCTAGCGTAATAGGTAGTTGGTCGACATTTACTCACACGATACTCCACATCTGTACTCATAATACTTCAGATAAACACTCCTTTAGTGAAGTGCATCATTCGTACAACAAGTACATCCATAAAGTACGGTGCTCGTATCTGACCGAATCAAAGGTCACAGATAGAGAATATAAATCCAGGAATTAATACAACTACTAACTGGTAATAGAGTAGAGTCTTCACTCAAGAAGTAAATAGAGTTGAACATCATAACTCCCTTGAAATCCTACACAGACAGTTCAATAGCGCCAACAACACGCTTCTGCCTGTTAAGTTCTAAGAACTTTAGCCAACTGGCTCTCCCCGCGGCTCAGCCTAGAATAAATCAGAATAACAGAACACTCTTCCTGTCACACTCACGAACACTCACACATATCCTAAGTTGGGATGGATTTCCTATACCTACCTAGAGCTAGGTCCACTAGAAAGGGATTGAAGTAAACAAAGTTAATATGTATCAATTAGGATTGGTAATCCATATATATAAGGGAATAAGGAAAGGAAACTTACTTCTCCATTGTACTATGAACATTACAAGACTGAGAGGAAACTAAAGGGTAGGTATATGACACGTAACGCTTGTATTGAGTGCTGCGTTATTTCGCATTACGTTAATGGATCTTCTTACAAAGTGTAGGGCCCAACCCAGTGACGTGAGGTCACTTTACAGTGGCCGTCACGTCGTACGTGTAGAGCCGGTCCTAGGAAGCGTAGGCCTAGAGAGAACCTGCCGCGGTTCCAGCTTAACACGGTCCCTATGCTCTGACATGTCTCACTCAATCCTAAGACAGAGGACTACGAAGTACCTATGCCATTGGGCGAGACAAGTTTCCAATTATACTGGAAGCGCGCTATATAAAATAGTCCCTTTACCTCGGCCTACTCGCCCATTATTTAGATAAAACAAAGCTAGTACAAGCGTACCGCGTCGTCAGTCGGTTGCAGAACTCTTTACGATTGCCTTACTATAAGCCGAAGTGGTTTCTGGTCGTCACTTCTTACTCCTTTAATCTGCCCCAGTTCGAGGGTGTTTGCAACTTACTTTGTCTCCGAATAGCGACTATCAGTGGAGCATTTCGGCTGTTCACCCTAAATTACGTGTCTCGCTAAATATAATATTTTTTTCTGTGATAGGCCAACGGGGGCCGGGTGTGATTTAACGAGAAACGATTTCCTAAGGTTCTTCTGAACGTTTACCAATCCATTAGAGAGAACTTTGCAAGGCCTACCCCCGAAACCCAGGAGATTCTTCTAGCAGGCAAATCTAAAGTATCCTGCAGTCAGTCGGTCCATGGGAAGAAGGAACCATTACCAACATTTGGTTGCTCATTCTCTAACAATTACAAAATAGTATTATGATTCGAATGTGCCCGAACATAATATGTGTAACAATTCTGTTCAACCTTATTGAAACAATAAACATCAGTTCAGTCAGTTTATAGTCATTGTTGCCGTACAGTCGGTTGGTGTATGTAGACCGCATACCATATGGGCTTTTCCCGAGTCCCTAGAACCAAACGCAGGTATAGGTCACCTCATTCGAGTCATAGAGGGGTAAACATTCGGCACTCATCCATTCGGTCACCAACACGATCACCTAGATTCGTGCACTTGTCCTTCACGTTACTTCTACTAACATACAAAATATAGTCTGAACCAAACTTATATTAATCAAGTATAAATTGAAACTCTCGCTCTAACAATCGATTCACAAGGATATATTCTCATGAACTTGCCAATTACGGTGTCCTAGATCTATTGGCCTGACCAAAGATGGGCGATCGTTCTACTGGTACCGAACCAATACAGCTTAACAGAAAACACACACACATACTTTAAACACTAATTAAGTCTAATTAATTTGGTATAGCTGTAACCAACCAAGCTACAACATTAGCTTTCCCTAGAGCTACAACGGTATATGTATTTACGAATTATGAAACTTAATCTGTGGCCACAATATTAGTATCTTGACAATAACTGTACACATACTATCCATAAGAGACTAATTAATTAAAGTTGGCACTCACCGGATTTCCAACGCTGAGTTTATACAATACCCCTCAGTTACCGTTCCCTGCTAGACGAGATGCACGCGTCTCAGGCGCAGCCCTCCTCTCACGTTCCACCACTGACTCTATACTCTACTTACTGATATTTAAAACCTAGTATAAACTACACTCATAACATTCGATTATGAACTAATACTATTGCCCTAGTCAATTCTTCACAGAGATGTAGTGACACACACACTTTGAATATTAATTAACCTAACTGAACTAGACTACTAACAATACTAGTCCTTCTAAAACTCAACTGGACATCGCCTCCCAACTCTTCGACCACGACCCACGCCTTCCCAAGTCTCAAGCCCCTCTCTCCTCGACATCGCTTCGCTTCCGCCTCCATCGCGCGCGCCCACATTCTCGTTTTTTTTGCTTATCGTGACCCTTGTCCGCTCTAACTTTTGCTAATCAACAGGGGGCCGGCTCTGTGTCGCCAAGACACTATTTTTTACTACACTTAACGTGCACTTTGCCCGAATGTGTCGTTGGTGTTTCATAGAATTTGTTAGAACCCATGACATCTTAATTGTCATGAATAATTGCTTTCAAAGAGCGCTGACATAAGTATCAGACCTTTCCTCGTAAAACAATTCAATATTCTTTTCCCAAAGGGTCTTTATCTTGTGACGCTATTTTAAACGAATAGATATTTCATTTTTAATTGCGTACCCTTGTCAATCTTAAAATTCAGATGGAAGTGTGTTTCTATAAAAACTCGGCCATGTGTACAATGTGCTTGGTTTTGAAGTAAATATAATTTCTATGAAATAAATTAAATAGGATTAAAGGTGGACGGTCACACTGACTACCCTGAGAAGAAACACCGAAACAAACTCAGAGGTCAAAGTCTCTTTTAAAGTGTTCAAATCCATACAATGTGTACTGGTTAAATCATATGAGAACCATGTACGTTTATGTCTGGGATGAGCTTTTTGAAGAAAACAACACACAAATTTGAGTGGACCTGTCCAGACAGTGCAAGCATTTGTCAGTCATCGCGAAGCTCAACTCAGAACTTTGAGGAGCTCAAAGTTACACCTTGTATCCTATAATAATGGCGAGGTATTGCTTCACATTACGGGGCCCCACGTCGTTAGCGTTCCTGAGGGCAGTTTATGACGTAGAGTACCTTTGCCACATTCCGTCGATGTCCAGATATCACCACCTTGACGGTGAGTGGTGACCAATACAGGGACGACACTCCGACGAAGGCCCAGTCAGCTGCGACATTTTTTTGCCGTCAGTTTAGTGTTTTGTTGAGTCACAAACCCAGGTTTGTTGTGGAAAAAACATCGCACACGTATCTTTGTTCATCTCAAAGCATTATATTAAACACCGTCCGCCGAAGCTTTGGGCTCAGCCACGGTAGAAATATTTTCTTGGATGCTCCTGGTGAAACAGGAAAAATATTTACTACCACTGGCATCCTTGCAGAGATCAGGCAGCAAAGCAAAGTTGCTATCGCTGAAGCATCTTCCGAAATAGCTGCCTCGCTACATCTGGGTGTCAAAACAACGCACACCATGTTTTAAGATTCCCATTGATTTATATAGCTACAAAACGCCTGTTACCCCGGTCTGACGCAGCAGTGACAAGGGCCATGCTCAGGGATTGCGTTTTAATCATATGGAATGTATTCACCCCATAACCAGCCACTATGGCAAATAACGGAGGCTGTAAAAGACTCACTACTAACTAAGACTACAAACTCTACCCGTGATGACACGAGAAACTATAGCTGACGTAGTAAACGCTTTTTTGAAAGAGAGGTCTATAGTCGCGAATTCACCGACTGCGTTTGACTCAGAAATTCACCAAAGATCTTTCAAAAGATGGTGAATTTACTCCATCAGAGACTCTCAGTAGAGTAGTACCCACTATATAAGAACTGATTTCTTTGATATATCCGACTGACGAATACCGCACCAAGAAAATTATTGCGTGTGTGATCAGGCTATTTAAAAGTCTAAAAATGATCAAGCTCAATTATCTTCGCGCGATTTCCTCGCACATTGAAGGTAACGAAGTGTTATACAAAACAAAAAAAAAAAAACAAAAAAAAAATACACCTCCATAAATACTATTGTGGAGAAAGATGACGGCATAATTGGTTATGTAGAGTATTTGAATTCGCTAACAGCAAGTAAACTACCAGCGTACGTCATCCAGCTGAAGTCAGTGTCCCGATGTTACTACTTTGAAATTTAACACCACCTAAGTTGTGTAACGGATCCCGGCTCAAACTCTGCAGAGAAATAGCATTGAGGAGACAAATTCTTACGGGTTGTGACTGTTGATACAACATCATTCATCATAATTTTAGCCGAAAGACGTCCACTGATGGACATAGGCCTCCCTCAAGTGTCGTTACAACGACCGGTCCTGTGCGTCTCGCATCCATCGGATTCCCTCGCCAGGTCATAGATCCACCTTGTGGGAGGCCTTCCAGTGTTGCGTCTTCCGGTACACTGACACTACTCCAGAACCTACCGGCCCCATCGACTATCTGTTCTGCGAGCAATGTCCTGCCCAATGTCACTTCAGTTTATTTATTTATTTATTATATTCTTTATTGTACACCATGCATGATACTTAACAAAAATAAACTTAATACTAAAGTAAATACAATGGGCAGCCTTATCGCTTTCCGCGATCTCTTCCAGGCAACCTAGTATTAAGAGTAATTGCCTGGACAAGATATGGGGCAGTCATTGCTGTGACAATACCAATATTCAAAACAATATAATAGATACACATATACATACAGTCGTGTGTGTAGTGGCGATTCTTCGGGCTATGTCGGTAACCTTGGTTCTCCTGCGGATTTTTTAATCGATCACGCAACGAAACTCTGGACATAGCCCTCTCCATAAAACCTTTTCGACAAGTAAATTATGAAGGCTGAAGCCACATATTTAATTTTTAGAAAAATAAAGAGTATACTATTCTATTCTATTCATGCGAAAAATATAAAAATACGAGTCCTACCAAAATAAAACTAAATCATGCTTTAGCGTTTATCCGAATGTCAGAAAATCTTCATAAATATTAAGTCACCAGTCAAACTGTGGCGTCGCTTTGTACAAAGCCCACAGATCTATTTTTGGCGAAATATTTTGATATCTCCCGGCAAACAAGTCCGTGAGGTTTTTCCTGCAAAACGACTGGATGGCTGTTACACCGAATCGTAACAGTAGAAAAAACGTCTAGCCTTTATTCTGCTTGATATTCGTGGTAGAGCATTGGTGGCCCTGGTAACCACCCCAACTAACGAGTTGTAGGCCTCAAAAAACGGTGATGGAAAATATCGTAAGAAACCACCGTGTTCTAGAACCAAAAAAAAAAGTGGCACTCCGGGAATGCCGACAGAAGTGAAAACTTGAACAAAAATGCCCAACACGCCTAAAGAAGTTTTCACTTCAATCCAAATAGCAGTGTCGGTGTCGGTATCGGTGTCGGTTTCGGTGTTGAGGTCGGTAGCGAGTTCAATTGTTTTTTCCCATCTCAAAAATACCCAACGCGCCTAAAGAAGTTTTCACTTCAAAAATGGAAGACATCTGACATCCACCAACCCGCAATGGGCCCGCGCGGTAGATTACGGCCTATTTCCATCCCAGAATCCCAGCAATGGGAATATTATGAGGTTGATTATGTTTTGTCATGTATTCGTACCCCGACGTTCTTGATCGATTTAAGGAATACCGAGAAACTACTAAAAGCCTACACACACCGGGACGGAACGGCAGAAGATTTAATTTTTTACCAAAGAATATTGAAACTTATATAGTAGGAATACGACATAAATGCCAATGTTTTAAATTGATTCCGTGGCATCGAAAGGAATTTCTTGACATCTGGAGAGCGCGCTAAGGATTCTCGCGGCGGGATGCCGCAGCGCACTGCGGTATGTAACGGCACGCTGAAGGACGCCGTGACATGCCGCGGGGTGAGGCAGGGCAAGCGGGAGTACATGCACACCACATTTGCGCCCGAACCGCTACCCACTTCACACGTATTTTGAGGCATACGTCGCGGGATGTCTTGGTAGGCCGCCGGAATGCTACAGTATCTAAGCGGGTAGTGTGCGCTGACCAGTAGCAAAATCCTCTGCCATTCCGTCCCGGTATGCGTAACATGATCAGCCTATATCGTTCCCACTGCTGGGACACCGGCCTCCTCTCTGTGAGAGGGAGTGGGCCCAGTATGAGTTAGTGAATACTACCTGTTATTGTATTTTTTTTTTGGTGTTGACGACATCTCAAGATGTCTTTCTTCATCATTTTCAGAGCAGTATGTAATTTGCACAAAGTGAAGTCTTGCACAACTTCAGGAACTCAGGCATCATGCAGCATTTGTCGACCGAAGTTCAGTCGCGCATACTGCAATACTTTGGACACGTCTCTAGGCGGATAATCGCGCGGCAGGTCACCTATGCGCTGGACTGAACCAGTAGGAGGCCGCATCTCTAACTGTGCCAAACAGTCCGCCAACGGAGAGATGGCGGGAGATTGTGCGGAGAGTGTGCTGTATCTACCACCAACGTGGACGCCTCGACGTGACCACGACTACTCTGCCAAGAGCGAAGCGACAGAGAAGAAGAAGAAAGTCTCAGAATTGGGACAGCAGATATATTCCCGGGTACAAAAATAATAATTCTCTTTAGTCCGTAAGTTTTGCAAATCAAATCAAAATATTTATTTGCAAGCTATTAGCTGTTACATCACAATTTTCTTTTGTGATGTAACAGCTACAAATTTACGGTTTTCGGAGTTTTTCATTTACTTAAACTTACATTAAATTTGGCAAGAAGCATTAGCATAGAGCACAAAATAAAACTCTATGCTAATGCTTCTTGCCAAATTTCATGATTTTAGGTTTTGATTTCCTTTTTTTTCTGTGGGGTGGGAAATCATACAATGACTTCTCCCGCTCTAGGGTGGAGCGGGAGGGCGTGTGAGACTCTTACTGACTAAAACCCACCCCTGTTCCTCCCTGCCCTTACTGCCCGGTGGCGAGGTAAGTCTGTTTCGAATTTATCCTCAACCCCCGGGCAAGGTTTTGATTCCCTTGAGTGTCGAAACGGAGCATAAGCGGCCGTATCTTTTGATTGCATTGACAAAGAAGTTGGTTTTTCACTGTTCCAAGGGATTGCAGACCTCAGTATTTGATATTAATTTCAGCTAGATAACTCCACCCACGCGTTCCTGAGAAGAAGGGTCTTGACAGACGAACAGACCGACGGACAACAAAGTCTTGAGTGTGTTGTTTTTGAGGTACGGATCCCTAAAAACTATTTGGTCCGACCCGTTTTTTTAAAACCTACTTACAAAAATAAAATCATTTAAATTTATCATTTATCATCGGCCTTGAGCCCTTGACTGAATTTACGTTTTAATGATAGTTTTACTTCGGTAGTTTATACAGTGTTATCTTATATTTTTTTCAAATTCAGAAAGGTTAAATACAAGGGCATTGTTATCAATTGTTATCTTTAATCCACAACCAATTTTACCAAACTTCTTTTTTTCGTTTCAAGGATACATTTTTTAGGGTTCCGTGCCCGAAAGGTCCAAACGGAGCCCTATTGTTGTCACTCACGTATTCGCCTGTCCATCTGTATGTCTGTCCGTCCGTCGTCTGTCACAAAATATTGTTACGAAGAATTTTTTAACTTCCTATTGACCTATGAACTTGTGGTATGGGCATGTGATGCGGAGGAATGAAGAAAATGTCGTGAGGAAAATCTTGTGTATGGATGTGGATGGCTATAAGAGTAGGGGAAGGCCAAAGAAACGATGATTGGACTGTGTGAAAGAGGATATGGGTAAAAAGGGGGTGACTACAGAGATGACGACTAATAGAGGAGTATGGAAGAAAAAGACATGTTGCGCCGACCCCAAGTAAATTGGGATATGGGCAGAAGAATGATGATTGACCTACGAACTTGCAATTTGGTGATAATGTTTATTACTGCGTATACTTTACTAACAAATACCAATATTTGGTACGGAACACTTCATGTGCGAAATCCAATACGCACTTGGCCAGTTTTCAGGGTTCTGTACCCGAAGTGTCCAAACGGAGCCCTATTGTTGTCACTCACGTGTCCGTCTGTTCGTCTGTCGTCTATCACAAAATTTTGTAACGAATTTTTTTTTTCTTTTCCTAATGCCTTTTCGTTCGAGGTAACAGCTCTGCACAATTATCAAGGAAACTAAAATTTCTTTCACCAGTTCCTATAAAAATTAATTAAAAATAGTTTTTTTTTTTAACAATCTGTAGACCCTCGTTGTCATGTGTAATGGTAAGTACTAATGATAGTAGCCCAAATTAAAGTATCCTACCATTTGCTACCAGGGAGTTCCAGTCCCTACATCCCGGTGCCATCATCAGATCAGCTCGTTGGCATCATAATTGAAAATCCATTGTCACCGGTCTTAAGTAAGTAGGGTCAGGTGTCTCAAAGTGAACCAGGCATCTACATTTAACCACTGTCTGATCCCGAAAATATCTGTTCATGCCGTGTTGCGTAATAAATTCAGCTTTTCATGCATAGCATAGCATAGCATCTTTAATGGGTTTTAGGGGAAAATAAATGAGATTATAAATCAAAACGTAGAATGTCTCACATTGAACCACTCTTAGGTGGTACACATTAACCATGTTATAAGTATGTTCATAATGATATGAAAATGTTCCCCATGCATCCACCTGGCACGCGGTTACCACACGAACTAGTTCGCAGAGAGAGAACACACTGCCTGGGGGTTGAGGATAAAGAAAGAGTTACCTCGCCCCTGGGCATTCAGGGCAGGGAGGAACAGGGGTGGGTTTTAGTCAGTAAGAGTCTGACACTCCCTCCCGCTCCACCCAGAGCGGGAGAAGTCATTGGATGATTTACCACCGCCCAAAAAAAAAAAAAGAGAACACAAATATACCTCATTTAGCATGTAATGGCAACGTCGCATATTCGAGATTAGACACCGAACCCTAAGTAAGATTTTGAGTCATTTTGTAATAAAAATTTAGATCTGTTTATATAAAATGTACATAATCATAAAAATATAAAAAAGTGCTGTGTTTTTATTATTTTATACAAAAATTGGGTAAAAAGTAGTCGATAGTATGTGTTAAATAAGGTGATCTAATGTGGAAAATATCCCAGTTCAATGTGCACATCTTGGATTAACCTACGCATTAAACCAAATCCCATTTTTCATAAACTATGTTTTACCCTAAAACCAAAAAGAAACTAAGGAACCTATGAATGCAAGTTCGTAGTTAAATAAATTGATAGACTATATCCAAAAATAATATACATCGAATGAAAAGCAAAGACAATTATGAACCTTAGAAATTTATCTGGTTCACTGTGAGACACTTTACCGTATGTCAAATTTCAGCTCTATCGGAAATCAGTGGTCAAAAAAATTGGTTGCTTTGAAGCAGACTACTTACATACGATATTTCAAAAAGCTCATAAAAAAGCTGCTGGAATGCACAAGTACACCTTTTAAATCCGAAAATTTACTAAGGTTTAAAGTTGTGACTCAGCAGTAGATTAATTCCGCCAACAGTAACCAGTAAGTTTTAAACTCAGTAACAAGACACCAAGCATCTTCTTTACATCCATTAAACCATCCAAGAGTTCCACTAGCCCCGTAAACTATTGACACACAGCCCCACTTGAACAAACAACTAATCGGTACATAATTTTCTTGACAATTAAGAGCTGATAAGTTAACCATAATAATAAGGCACCCTATTCTTGGGTTGATAACACGGCCATTAAGAAAACTAATGCATTTGTTACCGTTAGCCACGTTAAGACTAACCATAGTGGGTAAGGTTGTAACGTAAAATTAAAAAGGGTTCCGCACATCTTCTTGGGAATTAGAAAATATTAGTTCCTTACCAATGAAATTGCCGTTTTTAACCGACTTCCAAAAAGAGGAGGTTCTCAATTCGTATGTATGTTTTTTTTTTTTTTTTTGTATGTATGTTACCCGATTTCTCCGTCAGTTGTGAACCAATTTTCAAAATTCTTTTTTTATCTGAAAGAATATACTTCCGAGGTGGTCCCATATAAATTTTATCGAAATTGCTTCAGCGCTTTTTGAGAAACTGAACAAAAACAGAAAATACGTGTACCTCGATGACATTTTGGTGTTCTCCAAATGTTTAAATTTCACGTTCCATTATATTAGGGTTTTTAGTTCTGAGGTATAACAACTAAAAAGTGAAAAATAAAAACTTTTTTACAAACTTTTGGAAGTCGGTTGTTTTTTTTTGTAAAAAAGTTTTTATTTGAAACTGCACACTTTGATTTGATTGACATGGAATTTTATGATCAAATATAGTTTATATTTAAAGTTTATATTTAGCTAGTAACTGTTTAGCTTTTAGGGGGGGGGACGCTCGATTCGAACAAGAAATATCACTTTAAAGTTTAATATTTCGCAAACGAATCATTGAATCGAAAAATAGTCTCTACAACCCAGGCGTGATTAATTTATATACCCATGCGAAATTGAAGCTTCCTGGTACTAACAGTCTCTTAGCTATCCCTCGGACGGACTGACAGACAGACGAACAGACCGAAACTAGAAGGGTTCCTTGTCCTTGTTAGGACTACGGAACCCTAAAAACGACACCTGCAACCTTCAGGTTAAACAAAAAACGAAAGAAACAATGTTCAAGGCGTAATGTTTCTAGTTTGTCCAGTTACTAGTGGAAATGTTACAATTTATAGACAAAAACCACTAGGTATAGTCAATAAACGATTAAGGAACCCTAATTACAGTTGCTAATGATCCAAAACTAGACGATAGTGGGTAAAATATAACAGCGCTCTTTGGAACCGTCATTGGGAAAGACAACTTCACAGTGTCGAGCCAAAAAATAGCACCAACTGTTTAAATAAGTCATCAAAATGAAGGCGTTCACTGTAGTGCTGTTACTTGCTGCTGTAGTCTTTGTAGAATGTGGACATACGTTTATGGGGACCAGTGTTTTTCGGCCTCTAGTGTACCATACGGAGGCTCGGTTTAAATCGAGGATTTTCCAGAAGAGGATCGAGTTTTTGAACTTCACGCTGCCCGCTGTTCCTGGCTATACGAGAAGTATTCAAGTAATGATTTTTATCTTCTTTTCTTACTGGTAGCTTTTAAAGCAGGCTGTGGGCAAGGAACATTGCTCGTAGAACAGACGGTTGATGGGGTCGAAAAGTTCTGGAGTGGCGAACGCGTACCGGAAATTGGAAGGCCTCTCACAAGGTGGATCGATGACCTGGTGAGCGTCATGGATAGCCGATGCATGCGAGACGCTCGTTATGGCAACACTTGTGGGAGGCCTATGTCCAGTATTGGACGTCTTTCGGCTGAAATGATGATGATGATCCTTTGGAGACACGACTTGTTATATTTATCTTTATTGCTATTTGTGTGAAGTGTGTGTCTTTATGTAAAACCTCTCCTATATTATACAAAGAGCTACATTCAGGCAAGCGATCTAAGCAAACAATGTCGTCTAGCCTTCCACTTATGAAGTCTTATGATTTCTTTGATAACTTTTTAAACTAAACTAATATTATAAAGAGGGAACATTTAGTCTGGAACTATTGATCCGTTTCTGAAAACTGTTTCAAAAATAGAAAGCTGGACAAGGTGGATCGATGACTGACCTGGTGAGGCTTGCGGGAATCCGATGGATGCAAGACGTACAGGACCAGTTGTTGTGATGACACCTGGGGAAGGCCCTATGTCCAGCAGGAGACGTCTTTCTGCTGAAATATTTAAACAGAAAGCTACAATGTCGTTTAATGCCCTAGACTTATCAAACAAAAAAACACGGTTCCTGTAAAACAGATCACAGGAACGAGGATTAAGGAGAGCTAGATTAAAAAAATTGTTTCAAAGCTGACAATTTCCTTGGTTTTATCTACAGGGCCTCCGACGTACCAATCTTACAACCTATAAATATTTAATTATGCTTTTCTTTCAGGGCATCCTCGCCTACGACCTGACACACTCCGGCGCATCGGCCAACGTGACGCGGGGTGGCCTCGGCTTCAACTTCGTGAATCTCCGGATGAAGAGCGACCGAGCCAGGGAGTTGCACTACGATGTTTATATTTACGCCTAATTAGTTAATGTACTCAAATCATTATATTCTAAGAATTAATTTTGTTTGTTTAATGCCTCATCGTCCATCACTAAGCGAATTATTATTGCGTTTGCTGTCCAAAGGTCGTATATGTGATGAGATAGGGGTTTTATCTCACTCATTAAACCTTCGACTTACAAATTGAAGGCCACTTTACTGTGTGTAAAATTTCGTCATCTAATCTCAAAAACGAAGTGAAGAAAAACATCGTAAGGAAATCGACATGTGTATGTGAGTATACTTGTTTGTGAACGCACCCACGATACAGGAGTAATTCCTAGTGTGGAGCAACGTTTTTTTTTAAAAAAAAAAAAAAAAAAACTGTTATTGTATGACGAATATTTCAGGTAGAAAGGATCTCTCAAATATGCATGAGGAAAAAGGCGAACAATGCTGAACAAATACGAGTAACTGAGGGGAAGTACACTACACTATGTAAACGCGATCTGTCATCGTAGCGTCTTCATATCATATAAATATATTATATTATTCGGCTGCTGAGACCCTCAAGCGGCGCAAATACTGTAACCTTATTGGTAATTACAGTTTTGAGTTTGAGCCGTTTGGGGTCGAAACGCTTGGGTCATGGGGTCCGAGTGCAGCACGTCATCTTTTTAAAGATATTTCTCACAGACTGGTTGACACTTTGCATGACCAGAGGGCTGGCTCGTTCTTCGCTGAAAGAATTAGCATTGCCATTCAACGTGGCAATGCTGGCAGTCTTCTGTGCACGTTTCCGGCTTGCCCAGATGACAGTGATGTGGAGGAATACTTCAACGCCTAAGTATATTCTCTTTTTAACCCACTTCAAAAAAAGGAGGAGGTTCTCAATTCGACTGTATTTTTTTTTATGTGTGTTACCTCATAACTTTTTACTACGTGAACCGATTTTGAAGTATTTTTTTTTTATTTGAAAGCTGTTGCTTTACATGTGGTCCCATTTTAATTTGGTGAAGATCTGATAAAGAACTTCGGAGATACTCATTGGAACTCTTTAATTCTATTTATTTTGTAGTAAGTTTTTTTTTTATATATATTATTATATTGTATGTAGTTAGGTTATAAATAGTTAGTTATTAGATAATATTTATTGTAAATTAACTGTGTACCTACTTAATTATTATAATATATATATATGTATACCCAAAAACTATTTAAAAAAAATATTTCACTTGTAAGGGAATATTGTAAAATTCTTTTAGAGAAATAATTTCTTCAAATCTAACTTGCAATGATCGTTATGTACTACATAAACGTTGTCCGCTTAAAAATTTGCAAACTATTTTTCAACCACTTACTCACTGGTTTCCGTTAGAGCTGAATTTACCATTCTTAACAGCATGTCTGGTGACAATTCAATATTATGATACCATCGAACTGATCTGATGATGGCGCCGGGAGTTCAGTGCTGGAACTTCATCATCTTCCTGTCCTTATCCCATGTTACTTGGGGTCGGCGCAACACGTTTTTTTCTTCCATTCTGTCCTGTCAGCCGTCACGCTATCACTAACTCCCTTTTCTTTCATATCACTCCTCACACAATCCATCCATCCTTTCTTTGGCCTTCCTCTCCCTCTTCATCCATCCACATTTATATTCCTAACTCTTTTAGTTACCTACATGTATTTCATCCCTCCTCTTTACATGACCATACCAAGATAAGCGGTTCTCTTTCAACTTTTCTGTGACTGGCGCCACTTTTAAACTACCTCTAATGTACTCATTTCTCACTTTATCCATTCGAATGTATGGGCTGGAACTTCCCGATTGCAAATGATAGGACAGTTAAATTTGGGCTAGTATGATTTTTTATCAAGGGTATATTCCATTACACAATGGTGACGAGGCGAAGGTTAAAGACTTGTTTAAAAAAATACTTTTAACTTATTTACAGAAAAGCATTGCAGTTCTTTATAAACGCGGCCTCCCACCGTCGCGTCTGTCGGTCTGTCACACGCTATCAGGTGTTTGGTTTTTTACCATTTTGTTATTTCCAAGCCAATCTGAGCCGTAGAGATTCCAAACCGAAGCCCTAGTGGTAAAACTAAACTGACAGGACATCGGGTTTCTTTTTATATTTGGCTTTTTTCGGCCATTAGTTTTTTGTTAATTGGTAATGGACTATTTAGAATGGCAGGGACGTTTTCTAGGTATTTTCAGTCGGGATGTTATTTTTAAGAGGAGCTCGTGGCTTCAGTAATAACAGCCGCACGCTATACCTACCCATAGATTGAAGTTCGTTCGGTCGTTTAAAATAGTTGTATTACTGTCGCAGCCATCTGATTGAAATAGCCAGTTAATTTGTTTTTGTTTATTTTAAAAAAAACGTTGTCCCACACTATGAATTACTCCTGTATCATGGGTGCATTCACATACATGTAAACTCACATACACAAGACACCCAGACTCGAAACAACTGTCAGTAGGCCATGCAAATATTTTTTTCGTACGGAAATCGAACCCGCGACACGCAGCGCAGCAGCCGAATGCTCAACCACTGCGCCAACCGTGTCGTCAAAGAAAATTGGACCCCTAGGTCGTTCATTAAACGCTGCATTCAATGAGATGCTTAGGCCAATAGTTAATTGAGCTAGAATCACTCAACGTTTAACAACTTGACGTATTCAAAGTCAGTGCCCTTTGAAGCTGGCTGGCCAAGTGATTCAAATTTAGTTCAAATTAAATAATTATAAAGAGAATAAGGAAAAATAATAAAGAAATATAAATATAATTATTATATATCTTTATTATTATAATAAAGATATATAATAATAATAAAGAAAAATAATTAAAAAGAGTTCGCTCGCTTCGCTCGCTCACCGGGGATCCCTTCGAACCTGTCCTATCCGAGTCGGGGTGCCCCATGTCCTGGGCCTGTAGACAAAGTAACATCGCTTCGTAGCGAAACGATATCTAAATTCGTCATCGTCTCTGAGATATCGATAAACATTTCCTAGCGTTAGCGTTCCTTCGTTATCTTTTTTGGCGATCACGATCGAGGCGAAGGCGAACTCTGAAAGCGCTGCTTGTCTACGCATTTGTATGGGATAAACACGATAGCAATTCGTTTCTTTATGGTTTCGTTACGAATTATAACATTGTCTACCAACTTGCGATAACGATGTCGACTGACTACGTGACTTAGCGCGGTTTATGTCAATCTCATACATTTTAGTCTTTTCTAACTTCGTTATCGTTTTTAAATTGTTACTTTGTCTAAGCCCCCAGAGCTCACTTCGCTCGCTCTTGCATCGACATTGCCTTTTGTACACACATAATTATGATCAGTGGTACCACAAATTCATCAATATCCAATTTAACTACATGACTACACGACATCCAGCCATCTGGTTAAACGTTTTGTTCAATGACTTAGCTAGTTGTCCTTCAGTCATTTAATTGGATGCCGGGGTTTAATGAACGGCCTAGGCGTTCAAATAACTGGCTAATTCAACCAGATGGCTGCGACATTACTATTTAGATGAATAAAGAACAATAAAATAGAAAACATTTATTTGACACAGACACAACACAAAAGCAGCAATACAACGAAAAGTTAAAGAAAAGAATGGTACAGATTTATACAGTAAAATTATGCCGCTACGCCGAAAGGGTTCAGCATTTGCTGGATGTCAGACATCCAGCCGTTATTTTCAGTTGGCTTTCTATAAAATTTAGGTACTTACCTCTAATGGAAAACAGACCATATTTCCTTAATAGGATACTTTTAAGATATATTAGGTACTGGTGGTGAAAATTAGCCAACTTAACCTTTATTTTTTTTGGAACAAAACCTCGATAACAATTCAAAGCAAACCATTCAATTCAAATTTCGCGGTCACGAACATGCCAGCGAGCGATAAACTAGACCAAAATCATATAGATAACGTGGTTTTAAGAAATTATAATTAACTGTAAATATGAACTATGACACCCAGTTTATCATTAGAGATAAAAGGTAAAAACATACATTAAATACGTACAGTACAGCTTTGCTAAGCATTCACGGTCCAACTGTCGATTCGAACGGACGCGCACTTCACTGTTTTAAAAAGTTTATTTAAATATTCCAATTTCAAAATGAAGCTGTGTGCTTTAGCCTTTATATTGGCAGCAGTCGTTTTCGTGGAGTGTAACCACACCTTCATGGGAACCAGTGTTAATAGGCCGTTGGTCTACCATCATGATGCATCGTACAGTTCCAAGGTCTTCAGGAAAAGGGTAGAGAATCTATACTTCGCACTGCCACAAGTACCTTCCAACTTTGGTCGTGCTATTCAGGTAAGGTTTTATGAAATTGTTTTGATTATTTTGTAAGTGCTTCTGCCCTCAGCTTCTTCGCGTGGTAATTTGGTAAAAAGTTTTTTAAGTCCTTCTCCAAGTCCTAGGTCACCTATTTCTATGCACATCAAACAAAGACTAATAAGGATTATTTAACAATTATTTTTATTCTACAGCATTTATAAGTCAGGAAGTAGAACAGGGGAAAATCATTTGCTATTATATTGAACAAGCCGGGGTTTCTCATCGATGGAAATTCTAGCAAATCTTTTTTATCCCTTTGTTATTGAATTGCCCAAAATCCTTCCTAAGTGCTCACTTTGCCCACCCAGACGCACAAAACGTTTTGGGAACACATTCATTGTGCGTACAGCTAAGAGTGGTCAAGAGTAAATATGTTACGTCTAGACAAGCGTGCTCCATCGTCGACCACATCATCGACTACCATCATATATTAGTGTTTTTAACCAGTGGTGCTTGGCAACTGGGCTTACCCCAGTTGTCAATACCCCTTTGTGCCTAATGGCCTAGTTTTGTTCTGTCTCCCGCTTGATTAGGAGGGAAGAGGAAATTATGTTTTTCTTACTTCTCCACTGTCTTTTGTGATTAATTTTGTTGCGGGACTTAAGACAGTTTAATCGTTTTTCTGGTGGTCGCCACTGTTGATTTTGGCTTACAAAAGCGAAGTGTGGCGGGCTTGCCCCAAATAAAAATATTATGTAACTCTGGGCAATTATGATTGATTTTTAAGATTCCTCAGGACCCAGAAGTCTCGTACCTTTGGGAGGCTTACGAGGGACAGAAGCCAACCGCCCCTTTAGTCGCTTTTTATGAAATGAGTCACCAACCAACGATTATCCCTGTATGCGCTATACAAGTGCATCCAAGGACAAACCCCGGTTGGTGTGAAACTATTGCAAGATAAGGAAAACAAATATATCGGGTCTATGGTTTTGGCAGGTTAAAGTAGACTGGTTACCAAGAACTAGGTAAAGACTATGGCCCCTGCCTAAACAATTTTATTAAAATACATCGATAAAAAGGTAGGGGCGACTTGCACACTCAATAAATGGGCCCCCAAAACGGTCGCTAGCACGTAGTGTGACGTAGCAACAAGGAGGCAACATAATAATGATAATGTTTATTATTACGTATATTTTACTAACAAATACCAGTAATACGTGTGTATGGTATTTGAACAGTTAGTATAAGTTGGTCAATTAAATAAATATTAGGTGGGACCTATAAAATCAGCGATTTGTATGGAGAATTTTAAAGAAGTTGCATATTTCACACTAAAATTTTCTTAAATTATTTAACAATTAAGAACACTAATGTTTTAAAACTTTTATGCAATAATGTTTAAAAACTAAGATAACGTATGCCACTTAGATTAAGCAACAAAAATAAGTTTTGGCTAAATTAAAACCAAATATTGTGGTCATTTCTGCTAACAAAAAAAGGAGTCATTTTTAAGGTTTTTTTTTGTTTATAAAACTTTAAGTAATAAGGTTTTTTTACTATTGGCAGTTGTATATGACGGTCATTATTCGATAGAATAACAAGCAATTGATGAAGTGACGAGGTTCTTTATTTGTGAGAAAAAAAACGCCAATATCATATTTATGGACCCAATTAGCACCAAGGAGGCTAATTGTTTGATTGTTCGTTTACTGTTTATACGTAGTTAAAAGCAGTTAGAATAAAAAAGGTATTTTTAAAATACTGGTTTCACACTGCCCATAGATAATACTGTTATTATAAGACATAATTACTAACGAATGCAAAACTAATATTACATTTGTCTTAATGTTGCCCGTAATAGGTTTCAAATGATTAATAAGTGTTTTTGGTATTCACATAATATCATCATATTCATTCACTTGTGGGTAACTGTTGTAGATAGATAATGGGCATAATTTATAATTAAAAAAAGCAGTCTAGAGCGAGTCGGACTTGCGCGCAAAGGGTTCCGAACAAATCATATTTTTTTCAGGTTTTTTTACACTACCTCCTTTTTATTGGTTTTCTTGTAATCTAATACTATAAAGAACTACTTTCTGTATATTTTCAAAATTATACGCCTAGTGGTTTCGGAGATAAAGGGGGGAATGGTAATTTTTCATCTATTTTCCTAAATAACTTCGAACTACTTATATATTTTAAAATTATGAAAAAAATACTTTCTAGACCCTCACAAAGTGCCTTTTCATTTCATATATCGCACGACACAGTTTGGAAAAAATAGTTTTTAAATTTTCCGATTTTCCGAAACAATAATACGCACAATGTAATTTGTTCCCAAAACGTTTGGTGCGTATGGGTGGGATGAGATGTCCACCAGTATTTGAAAAAATGTAGTGTTCTATTGTTTTACATATTATTTTAAGTTTTTTTCAAGGAAAGTTTTTCCACTCAAATCAATTCGATCGCCATGAGACCGGAAAAACCCCTCAATTAATTAATTTATTTATTTATCCTTTATTAATGTACGGTTCACGTAGGTACAATCAATGATCTGCTAACGCCGCGTTATATTTTTGGAATCGCCTCCCCGAATCCTTTATTTTGACACCCTACTTAACATAGTTCGTCGACTTTAATTTTTTTCTGTTTCATAATATGACGTCTGGTAGTCGCCATACTGTAATTATTTGATTACTGACATATCGTTAGTAGTACTCGCAAGATTAATACGAATCAATTGACGTAAGAATTATCAAAATCGGCCCACGCGTTTGGTCTCTATAGTGCCACAAAGGAACAAACATAATACATAGGTTGATAAACACATATAGGTACCTGCCCTCGCATCGGGTCGGGTAATAACAAGTAACAACAGTCAATTTGATTGTGTTGAGTGGTGGAAATTACTTAAAATATAAGGATAAACAAATAACACAATATTCATGAAGGAATCTTTGATTTCGATGAATTAATAGGAAAACCAAATAAAAAAAATGACAGAGTCACTGCAAAAGTACAAGTAGGCAAAGGACTTACACAAGGAAAACTTTAAGAAAAAAAAAGTCACGTCATCTAACGCACAGGGGATCCCCGAGAAAAACGAGATATTCCAAAAACATCTAAAACAACGGTTTTCCTGTAGTGTACACGGAATAATTTATTTTAATTACGTTTTGTTCGTGACCAAATCTTAAGTAATTAGAACAAATAATTCCGTGTAAAGTCAGTAATTTCATGCATGATTGACTTTGTTGTCAATTAGACACTTCCAGAAGAAATGTTGTTAGCCAAAGTATCATTCCACTGCTGGCCATCCCGCTAGACTTTCAGCTGCAGCAGGACTATTATACAGACATAGACATAGGCCTCCCTCAAGTGTCACCACAACGACCGCTCCTGTGTGTCTGTCATCCATCGGATTCCCACGACCCTCACCAGCTCATCGGTCCACCTTATGCGAGGTACGCGGTCGCCACTCCAGAACCTTTCAGCCATCTGTTCTGCGAAGAATGTGCCTGCCCACTTCCACTTCAGTTTAGCGATTCTTAGGGCTATGTCGGTAACCTTGGTTCTCCATCATTATAAATGCTAAATTACGAAAGAAACTTTGTCTGTCTTGGGATAATTTTTAACTTTCATAAGGGCGCACCCGCTGGCAGAAAGTAGTTGGTATTAATTTGGTCGTGTCTTCCGGCTATATCAAGGCCACAATTGGGAAAAAAGGCCAGGGAGTGTGGGAGTATTACCTCACTGTAACCGACCACCGACCTCCGACTCCGACCTCTTAAAAGGCCACTCCGGGACCCCCTTTGTCCAACGCCTGTTAGGGCACATCCATGAGGAGACTGAAAAGGGTCTCTCCTGAGCCTCGCTGACGTGCATAGCAGGACGTGATCACTGAGTCATCGTCTTTCCTAGGGTCATTCGTAGGGCGGACTGAGTCCCCACTTTGAGAGTCCACGACCTCAGTCCTGCCCTAAATAGTGCAGGGCCACTACTTACCTAATGATTACTTTGGTACACATTCCATAATTTCACACAAATTAAAATACCGTTAAAATTGCCATAATTATCGTCGTTAAGGTCACTTGTTAATGTATCACTTTTGATTTATTGCTACAGCTATATAACATTTCTGTTAAAGGCTATTAGGTTATCGGTATGAGACAAGATTACAGCTCTTATTGACATAATACTTTGCCTAAAGTATCGAATAAATTATACAATACTTGGCGATACCTGCATACCTACTCTTGTTCGCTTTACCCGACTGCCCCAAAAGAAGGCTTATGTTTTCGAGTTTTACTATTGACCAAACCTGAAACAGATGGAAGTTTGTTCCAGTAATCTTTCCAAAAAATTACAAAATGTCAAAACGGCAGTTTTTGTTTCGCAAATTCAGGTTGTCCCATATTAACAGTTTTTATAACTGATTGCGCCTCGAGTTTGACCACTATCTCACCTGAAGGTAAGCGATGTTGTGGTAGATGAAGCACGCTTGCCTAGAAGTAACCTATTCACACTTAACTTAAAAATCCCCTGGTTGTATAGCGATCAGGAAAATCAAACTCCGGTGGGGAATTCCACTTCTTAGCTATACCACAGATAATATAATACTCATCCCATACAAAGAAACGGTACCGCCGTAACTACGTCGTCTGGCACAAGTTACTTTTGTTTTTCGTTCGGGTCCGTCCTCTACCCTTCGTTAGATGATGTTAGCAGCGACGGCTTGCAAGCTGAATGAATTTACTTAAAGTGTTACCAATATTTTCTCACACATCGAGGAATTATTTTATAGTATTTTTGGCACTTCATAGCAGTTTTACTGTATTAAAATGTGTCACTATTCAAATTTTAAAGAGGCGAATGGATAAACTCTAAAATTTCAAACAGCGCCATCTATTCAATAGTACAAGAAATATAAATGTCTAAGGATTCGTTCTAATTATTGTCTAAATTTTAATTACAAGCCTATTATTCAACAACTTTATACTTAGGGCAGTTTAGTAAATATGAAAATACAGTTTTTAAATATTAAATATTACATAAACTTCAATAAGAAATCGATGCTTATTACGCCATCTAATGAGATTTATTTGAACAAAATTTTCTTTGTTCGAGATGAGACCCCGTGGCTATACGCACAATGAATGTATTCCCAAAGGTGCCTCATCACCGTTGCACAAATCTCGTATACGCAGTGTTCGTCTTTATTAAAAACAACATGGTAATATTTCCGTAAAGCCCGCTTGAACAATCATTTGTCTTTGCAGGGTATTCTGGCGTTCGACATGACACACTCCGGCGCATCGGCCAACGTGACCCAGGGCGGGCTCGGCTTCAACTTCGTGAACCTTCGTATGAAGAGCGAACGAGGAGAGAAGATACACTTCGACGTTTTTATCTATGCTTAAAATATTATAAAACAAGTTAAATAAAGGTTGTATGTAATAAATAAATTCATGTTGCAATGGTATGGGTGCTAATTTTTTTTCTGTCTACGTTTGATTTTCTGTAGATGTCATCGTCATTGAGAGTCTCGTTCTACGAAATGCTTAATTTAGAGCTCTTCTTCTTTTATGCCATGCATCCTTGGTATGTATTGACTCTTACCTAGGTCTTACCTCCGAACTGCCGTTGGTGTTGGGCCATTGTAAAGGGCATTTTATGTCAACTGTTAAGGCGTATATAACCGCCAAGTGGCGCCCTCATTGAATAAAAAATCGTAGCAAAGCGTAGAACATAAAGATTAAAGAATCCTATGTTGCGTTTGTTAAAAAGAGAATAAGGTATTTTTACGTTGATTGAACAGGACTCAAAATGTTTCGTATCCAAATTATTAAGCAAAAGTCTCAAAGAAGGCCGTTTCTGGTACTTTTGCTTACTACTTTGGATACGAAACATTTTGAGCCCTGTTTCAACAACGTAAAAATACCTTATCCTCATTGTAACAAAAGCAACATAGGATTCTCTAATCTTTATTTTCTATGCTAAGACACGATTTTTTACACAATGAGGGCGCCACTTATGCGGAGGTAGGCAATTATGTATTCTTTATTTTTATTGTGTTCAATAGTGTGATTCTGATGATTTGATTTTCTGGTTGATTCTTTGGATGGCTATAAGAGTAGAGGAAGGCCAAAGAAACGACGGTTAGACTGTGTGAAAGAGGATATGGATAAAAAGGGGGTGACTTGACGACTAATAGAGCCGTATGGAAGAAAAGACATCTTACGCCGACCCCAAATAAATTGGGATATGGGCAGGAGAATGATGGGTGTGATTCTGACAGAACTGTTCCGGTCTCCCCGTTAACAAGGTTAATTTTGTTTACTTGTAGACCCAACATAAGTTTATTCGGCAGAAGGTACCTAAATAATGTTTATTTTTCCACAATCTTGGAGCTGACATGAGAGCATTATCTCCACATGAATCAACTTATTGTTTTGACCTTTTCGAGATTTTTCTACGCATTCTTATCAGACTAAGCACTGTTTTATATTTGAGCATTCAAAATAACTTTAAAATAGCTAGAAGAGATAACTTTTACGAACCTAGGTATAGTAAACTTGAAGCAGTAATGCTCGTGAAAGAGGAGGCGGAACGCGTGAGGGAGACTCAACAGAGACGCCCCTAGCAGCCGCAGGCGGGTATGTTGTGGTCTTCTCTGGTCTTAATTTGTTACTTCTATATAAAACAATATTTTGATTCTTTCAGTATTTTGTATTTATTGTTTGTCATAAGTATTAAAAAAACGCTTTGAGGAGTTATTGAACAAAACCACATTCTCAAAGATTGGACATTTTGGAAGTTGTACATTTTGGGATTTGAACATTTTGACAACGTTGGACATTATGACCCTGAACGTTTTTACGCATTTGGGGTCTTTTAGGATAAGCCCACAACACTATTACCAGCTACAAGAGATAGCAATATTGAAAACCAAAATCAACAGTGGTGACCAGCAGAGGAGCGCCGAGGCAATGAAGCTCGACGAGTCCCAAATAAAAGATGGATCCCGCAACGAAACTAATCAGAAAAGAACAGCGGACGAGTAGGCACTCATATGAAAAAATAGGTAAATGCAAATAAATTTTACATAAACTGGGTTTTCGAGAGTGCGGGACTTTACGTAGGTTCCAAGGTAACGGATAAGTACTTAATTGTAGTAGGTGCAACTACACTCGTACAGCCTCATTTAATAAACTCTTTAACCATATATGCTTAGTTTAAACACTGATTAGTGGATCATAAATTCAAAACAGTATACGTTTCAGGGCCGATTTCACCATTCGCTCTATAAACTAAGTTTTACCGAACTAAGCTTAGGGTAAAACTTAGGGAGAACAATTCCGTCATACATATTTTTTGCGTAACTCAGCGCACGCAACTGAAGCTCTCAAAAGGTTTTTTTCCCGTTTTTGCCACATTTTTCATTGATGCTTCGCTCCTGTTGGTGCAGCGTGATGTTATTTAGCCTATAGGCTTCCTCGATTAATGGACTATTCAACACAAAAATAATTTTTCATTTCGATCCAGTAGTTCCTGAGATTGGCAAACAGACTCTTTAAACGCGTTTAAGCGAGCTTAAACGTCGAAAACTGGGCGTTTAAATTGGTGAAATCGGCCCTCATTCATCAAAATCAGCTGTTTATTGAATAACCTCCTTAATTTTTTTTATTTTTTTTTTTAACTTTGCCCCACACTAGGAATTACTCCTGTATCGTGGGTGCGTTCACAAACATGAATACTCACATACACAAGACACCCAAACCCGGAACAACTATCTGTAGGTCATACAAATATTTGTTCCGTGCGGGGATCGAACCCGCGACACGCAGCGCAGCAGCCGAACGCTCAACCACTGCGCCAACCGTGTCGTCAAAAAAATGATTACTCAGTTCTTTACTATCCTCATCTGTCCTTTTTTCCCGACTGCACGACGCAAGGGAAGGTAATGTGGTGTGGTGTTTGTATTTTATTTCTTCTTTATTTGACACCGACTTCCGAAATTAAAGTTATTTTTAAACTTTTAGTCTTTTCTTTTTTGGAAGTCGGTTGTACTTTTTGTAAAAAGTTTTTAGTTGTAAAATTTTTTTTTTTTTTTCAAGAATGAAATTCTCAGTTAAACTATCAGTCCGGACCGGATGTTTGATAGGTTAAAGATACTTATCTTGTGTATAATGTTCTCAACACATATATTATAAAACCTATATTTCCAGTTTTCGGAGAAAACAAGGGCCATATTGGCTTATAGAAATCACGAAGGAACAAAACTTCGTAACCGATCCCAGAACATTCCACGTAGTAGAGATATTTTCCAATTGCCCAACCAATGGAAGCTAATATGAATTCCTCTCGGGTCAGGACTCACGCAGTCATATTTCATTTTAGTGAAATATGCCGCGAATGTGCTGTAGCACTGTTTCGTAAGAGTTTAACGTTTATATTGGGAGTTTAAGTTTAGAAAGGATATTTAATGATGATAACTTTGGAGGATGGTTTGGAGGAAACCTTCTGAGAGGTTCCTAAGTTTTTAAAGAATATTGGTAAGGAGTGAAATGGTACCTGTGGCCTGCGATTGGCTGAGTTGACTGCGGTAAGACAAGTTACAAGTTGTAGTTCGTGAGTTAGAATTATTTTATCACCACTGCTCTCAAAACGGTGAAAGAAAACATCGTGAGAAAGGCGGCATGTCCTAGAACCAAAAATTCGAGGACATGTGACATCCACCAACCCGCATTGGACCCGCGTGGTGGATTACGGCCCACACCCTGTTACAGAGAGGAGGCCTATGCCCCAGCAGTGGGGACTTTAAAAGACTGATTTTGATGTTAGCGGTACGGAGGGTTTGGTGTGTGGACATGCTAGCATTTCTTTTTAATGGGACAAACTCGCAACACTATTCGAAACATTTGCAACTCTTGAAAGCCAGAATCAACAGTGGCGACCACCGAGGCAATGAAGCTTGACTAGTCCCGGAGAAACGATTAAACTGACTTGGTTCCGCAATGAAATTAACCGGAATAGAACAGCGGAGCATCAGGAGCATATCTAATCATCTTATACCGCTCATATAGCTTACCAGATGTTTATTTCTCCTCTTTGTGACAGGGACTGCTAACGACACAACACGGCGTAGTACTCAATGTGGTGTACAGTTTTAAATACCTGGTTCATGTTGTCACCAGTGATCTACGTGATGATGGTGACATAGAGCGTGAGCGCAGGGCGTAGGAGGTGAGGAGCAATATGCTCGCCCGTTGGTTTGCTCGCTGCACGGTAGACGTCAAAGTCAGTTTATTTAAGGTGTTCTGTCAGTCCGTCTACACCATGGAGCAACACGAGTGGCCTGTGGGTGTCATATACGAGCCGAGCCTACAACGTCCTGCAAGTACAATACAACAACGCTTGCAGGATGCTGTTGCGGTTGCCGCGACGTTGCAGTGCATCGGGAATGCTTGCTGCAGCTCAATTCTCAATTCTTTACTGCGTACCATAATGTTTATAGTTGGTAGGGAAATTATTATATTAGTCACAATTATGGACCCTGGTCGGGCACAGCATAGAGCAAGTAGGAGAAAAGAGGAAGACAACTACTGCTCATACGGATGGTTTGGCTCTTACTGCAACGCTTGCATGGCAATCGGACCGGCATCCTGAAAATGATTGTTGGCAGAGTGGACTGCCCCATTCAAAGGCACTGGATAAAAATAAGTATAGGTTTATATTAAATTTAAGTAAGTATTAATAACACTAACATAGCATATAAGCACAATCTGTTACTATAATAACCGCTAACAACTTATGGACTGCTATAGGTCTGAAATAAAGATATTTTATTTATTTACTGCTAATCCACCACGCAGGCCTATTACGGGTTGGTAGATGTCACAATCACCTAGATGTCTCCGTTTTTAACCGACTTCGAAAAAGGAGGAGGTTCTATGTTCGACTGTATGCATATTTTTTTTTTATGTATGTCCACCGATTTTTCTGTCATTTGTGGACCGATTTCCAAATTTCTTACTCCCTAGGTGGGATAGATATAAATTTTATCGAAATTGCTAAACAAAAACGAAAAATATGTATAGCTAGATGACGTTTTGTTTTTGTTCAATTACGAGTATGTTTAAATTCCACGTTCCATGTTATGGGGGTTTTGAGTTCTGGGATATAACAACAAAAAATTAAAAAAAAAACTTTTTTGCAAAAAACACAACGGACTTCTAAAAGTGTTTGTATTTTATTTCTTCGTTATTTGACAACGACTTCCGAAATTAAAGTTTTTTTTTCATTTTTAGTATATTTTCTTTTTGGAAGTCGGTTGTGTTTTTTGTAAAAAAGTTTATTTTTCATTATATAACATGTCAGTTTCCTCACGATGTTTTCCTTATCCACTTTGAGAGCAATAGTGACTAAATGAAGAACACAAAATCAAGTACCTGGCTTGGTTCGAACCTAGGTATTACTACTATAACCTAGGTATTACCTACAATAATATATATGTTGGCCGTTACCACTCAATGGTAACGGTTGTAAACATCCTATAGAGTAAGATTTTCCGCATCGACTTTGACATTGAAAATTGAAATTATAGTGTTCGATCCGGTTCGTTTCGGTTTCAGCCAGTTCCAGCCAAAAAAAAACTGGTTACTGCTGGAGTTTCGATTTCGGTCAAAAGTGATCGAATATTCGGCTTTACCGAATCTAGCGTCTTTGAGCTGAAGGTTTTGATAGAGACCTAAAAGCTGACTGTCTCATTCGTCTATACTTTTCTCCAAAACAATACTCAATGAACTCTTCATATTTAAGTTTTAGTGGGTACCTACTCATCTCGTTTAATTTTAATTTTAATTTTTTTATTTGACATCTTCATATTTGACTGTTTTAGCATGTAGGTATTTAGTACTTCTTATTTGTATCCTCTGTTTATTAATTAGTTAATATTTTTATGCACTTTCTACATAATATCTATTTACTGTTTATATATATAAGTATATACTTTTTTTACTACAACTTGTTTCACTTAGTTCGTAGCTGTTACCTTCAAATGATCCGTCACAGACCTTTGAAAGGTTCATTTGAAAACCAGCGTCAGGCGACTCCAGCCCGTTTGACATTATCGCTGAACCTTTTTAGCGCAGTCGTGAGGCACACACTTTGTTTGTTATAATGTTTTTTTTTTTTCTTCACTGTTATTTCTGTGTACCGTGCGTGTTTCGTGTACTGTTGAAGAATAAATTTTATTCTATTATATTCTATTCTATATGTGTAATCATCGATTTATTGAGTTATTTAGTATTTTATTAAATTAAACAACACAGCCTATCGCAGTCCACTGCTGGACATAGGCCTCTCCCAATCTGCGCCACAACACCCTGTCCTCCGCTTTCCGCATCCAGTCTATCGCAGCCACCTTCTAAACGGTCGTCAGTCCATCTTGCTGGGGGGCGTCCCACAATACGTTTGCCGATACGCGGTCTCTACTCCAGGACTCGTCTGCTCCACCGGCCTTCGACAAACATGACTAGCCCACTGCCACTTCAGTTTGCTTATTCTGCAAGCCGTCATGCAGCCGTCTGCATGTCGGTTACTTTGGAATTTTATTTTATGGAAGTTAGGGCTGAACTTCAATGGTATGATAACTTCCAAGTCAGTTTTATTTATTTTGTCAATTTTTCTCTTAAGTTGTTTTGGTCGAAACTGAAAAGGGGCCCGAACATTCGGTTACGGTTTCAGTTCTGGCTAATACTCGTGTTTCAGTCGGAAACTAGAAATAAAATTATTATAACAACAAGGAATGTTTTACCTATAAAGGTATAAAAATTGCTGCCTAGCATCTAACATAGGAAAAAACCCCAGTTCCTACAATATAAGAGTAAATTCTTAGTAATTTATTAAAAGAAACACCAATTAGATACGCATACTACGCATAGACACGATCATTCCATTGGTGACTTAAGGCCCCTCTCGCGGTCCAGTGGCGCCCTCATTGAATAAAAAATTGTAGCTTATCACAGAAAGTAAATATTAAAAAATCCAACTTCACGTTTGTTACAAAGAGGATAAAGAATTTTTACGTTGTTAAAACAGGTCTCAAAATGTTTCGTATCTAAAGTAGTAGGCAAAAGTGCCAAAAACGGCCGTTTCTGACACTTTTGCCTACTACTTTGGATACGAAACATTTTGAGACCTGTTTTAACAACGTAAAAATTCTTTATCCTCTTTGTAACAAACGTGAAGTAGGATTTTTTAATATTTATTTTCTGTGCTATGCTACGATTTTTTATTCAATGAGGGCGCCACTGGACCGCGAGAAGACCCTTAACCTATAACACCTTTAAATATTTGTCCAGTACCTACTCAACCTAAACCAACACATGGGTAGTTAGGATCCCACCCTAACTACCTACCTATAGCTAATTCAGATTATGTTTGTTATATTAGGTACATAAACATAAAGTTTAACATGAACATCTACAGTTAGAACTTGGTTACAACTTGGTGAAACTGGACAAGTTTTCATTGTTATTTCATAAACAGACCTAACATTGTTGTGTGGAAATACTAAATTGGGGCATGTTTATTTTTTAGGTTGTGATCCTTAACGCCTGTTCAATTTGTTTCAGCAATCGCACGTTACGCAGTGTTGCCTGCATTTTTGGAGAAGGTAATCGCAAAAAGTTTTAATATGCAAGCTTTTCAAATACAGCAGTGAGGAGTTTACTAACTACAGTCATTCTTGATCCCTAGTCCCAACAGTCAAAAATTACAAAAAAAGAACAACACAAAATAACCCACGCCTAAAAAAAGTTTCATAAACGGCCTCGTTGAGGCAAAGGACACAACAAAATAGATCCTACTTACAAAGATCGACACACAAGTCGTCAGAGGGCGACACTTTACAGGAAGACGGTCTTCACTAGAGTGGATATCAGGAGGCTGTAAGTGTGCTTCCGGAGAGGGCCCGCGTCAAAGCGCCCGCCGGATGTGTCAATTTGAAGCCGGCGCCATCTTGGAATCTCGTTGACTTCGGGATGTGTGGGATTAGAAATCTACTTTTATGGAACTTGACCTAGATCTCAGGGAAACAGTGAAGTATTTTATGTGTCCGATTTATTAAAATTTATTAAAAAATAACTGTGAGCTTGAATTTGAATTGCTACGGATTGCAGATTGTTTACTTATCTTAAATGTAAAACCGCTGTCCTAGCTATCTTATAGCCAAATTTTTATTAAGATTATGTAAATAGCTTATTCGACGCCGAGTCTTTTTAGGTTTCCGTACCCGAAGGGTCCAAACGGAGCCCTATTGCTGTCACTCACATGTCTGTCTGTCCGTCGTCTGTCACAAAATTTTGTTACGAAGAATTTTTTAACTTCCTGTCTGACCTATGAACTTGTTTGGTGATAATGTTATTTATTACGTATAATTTACCAAGTAGGTGCAATTATTGACCAATCAAATTGCTGCTTTGAAATTCCCTCATTTGATAAGGAACCCTCAATTTGCGAAGTCCGACATGCACTTGGTTGGTTTTTTTACTTCATCCGATAACTCTTGCAAAACCTAAGTATTTTGCTTCCATTGCTCTATTATTTATTAACCTAATTCTTCTTCGAAAAAGGAGGAGGTTCTATGTTCGGCTGTATGTATGTTTTTTTTTTATATGTCCGCCCCTTTCTCTGTCGATTATGGACCGATTTTCAAAATTCTTTTTTTATCCGATAGAATATGGAGTATATTCTATAATCGAGGTGGTCCCATATAGATTTTATCGAAACTGCTTCAGCGCTTTTTGAAAAACTGAACAAAAACGAAAAATACGTATGCCTAGATGACGTTTTGGTGTTCTCCAATTACGACTATGTTTAAATTCCACGTTCCATGTTATTGGGGGTGTGAAAAATAAAAATAAACTTTTTTACAAAAATACAACCGACTTCCAACTTCTTTTTGTAAAAAAGTTTTTTTTTCAACTGACAGTTCGACACCGATACATAGATAATACAGTCTGTCAATACGAAGACAAACAAATAACAGCGAATGCAGACCTTTATTGCCCATTGTACAAGAGAACAACACTATCTATTCGATAATAGAATAATTGATTTACATAATAGTCTATGCACGAGTTATCACCATTAAACCTCATTCCCTAATGAAGTGTGCGATCATTTATCACACGGGAGGCGGCCGCACTGAATTTGTTGGCTCCCGGGCATTTGTCCTCCAAATATTGTGACAGGGGTATGACAAGCAAACTAATTACTTATCTGGATCTTTACACACTGCGTCCGTTTTGAATTTTAATTTTGGTGTACCTTGATGGGAATTGAGTACTTTTGCGTTGATAAAATACGTAAATGCACCCAGGCGAGAGACTCGTAAAGAATTTTTCGAGAATTGCTTTTGAATTGCTTGCTGTCAAATCTCTCATTAGGTACTAATGAAGACAGAAGTGCATGGAGAGTTCCAAACCAAAATCGTTAGTACAGGGTCTCATCGCCTTAATAATACGTCTTGAACGACATAGATGGCGCTAGTATAGTAGTTGGATTGGAAAATATACATCTCTCGTTAAAGAACATTATCTTGTTTTTTGCTAGTTACAATATTACTTAATTTTAACACAAATTCTCCTACGACATTACAAACCTTATAAAGCAAAGCTCGTAATAACTAGGATTCGAACTCGGTGGCATACAATTTACCGATACCATAGCCACTGGACTATTGCGTTATTACGCAATGAGTTGAAATTATCCTACTCTTTATTATATCGAAGTTGTTTAGCGACTTTAACCTGTATCAAAAATCTCAAAAGAATTGAGGGTAGTTTAATATTGACTGTATAAAAATTAAATCTTTTTGTTCAATCATAACGTTCTTTACTATCTTTGAGTGATTTCAGTTACGATTGCATTTAACAATTTTTTAATATTTATCTTTACCATGAGTTCGCGTTCTAATATTGATATGGCTACGAGGGCCCAAATAATAGCATTGCATAATCAAGGCCTAAATTATTCTGAAATTTCGAGAGAAACTGGCTTAAACGTAAGTAATGTTTTAAAATCACTGTTCGTTATTTATTTTATTATCCATGGTTATCGATACACGAAAATAATAAATAATATATTTCCCTTATAGGTAAAGACTGTCACTTTATGGATAAAGCGGTTTCAAGAAGAGGGTTCGTTGGAACACCGCAGTAGATCTGGCAGAAGACGCCATATTGACTCAGACCAGCGTCAACTTATGGTGCAAGGTTATGAGGAAAATGGCTTTACACCAACAAGATATTACGCAGAGTTGTTTGATACATGTTTGCGGACGGTTTATCGTGCTCCTCATAGTGAAGGTCTGCATTATCGTCGACATGCTATTAAGCCATTGCTAACCGAAGCTAATAAAAGAGCACGATTGGAGTTCGCTTTGAAATACAGACATTTCGACTGGAGCAACGTTATCTTCAGTGATGAAAAGACTTTCAAGTCTAGCCAGCACGGGCGAGTTAGGTTGTGGCGTAGGAATAATACGCGTTATGATAGTGATCACGTTGTGCCTAACTCTGAATCCGGTCGTATAACAGTGAACATTTGGGGATGGATGACAGCTGCAGGACCAGGAGAACTTACTGTAATACCCAGTCGTGCAAACAGTGTTAACTACTTAGATGTGCTGAATGACGTCATGTTGCCCACTGTGCGGAATGTTTTTCCTGTAGAAGACATGCCAGTAATAACGTTCGTGCAGGACAATTGTCCTATACACCGTTCCATAATTGTGCAAGAGTGGTTTAGCCAGCAATCGGACATACGAATTATTCCTTGGCCTGCGAGATCGCCAGATTTAAACCCCATTGAAAATTTATGGGGCGTTATGGTTCAAAAGTGGGACAATAGGAACGAAAGGACTAAGGAAGCACTGAGTACTCACTGCATGGAGGTATGGGATTCTATACGGGGTCACAATTTATGTGAAAAATTAATAGACTCCATGGGTTCGCGGTTGCAAGCTGTAATCGATCAAAATGGCGGATACACGAAATATTAAAGAATATAAAGTGTTGACTATTGAATTGAGTAATAATGATTGAGTAAAAATGAAAAGACCGGGGTAGCTATAATTTATATGATAAATTACAGTAATCAAACTTGGTGTAAGTTGGATAAATTTATACATTACTTTATAACAACAAAATGTTATTACACTAATGATTTTGATTTCTTATATAATATAAGAAATTAAAATAAAAACAATATAAATATAGATTCCTTTCCAACATAATAAATTATTTATTTATTATTATAAACAACTCGGTCCCAAAATGACAGCTATAACCCGGTCTTACAATTGTTATTGATTTTAGGTTTAGCTTCAATTTCTTCCTCCTTCTGGAACGAATACTTAAGCTATGAACCTTAGTCATAACATAATGCACAAATCAATCATTATAGTCAATACCACTAAACATAATTATGCAAAACGTAAAATTTTTATAATTTATGAGTAGGTAAAATATTTACAGAACTAAGGTTGCATATATAGTGAAAGTTATTATAACATAATGTAAATAAAACTAAATAATAGAAGAATAGCACAACACAGTTTTGATTTAGAATACTTATAATATCTATTATACAGTTTTACTTTGTTAAGGTCTTCTATTTTGTAATAGAGTTATTCAGTTATAAATTTTACTTGTATTTCTCCTTAACAAGTGAATTAAATCATTGTTAATTGGATGTAAAACTGCTAGGTTAGGTTATACATTCTATAAGAAAGAAAGACATAAATTGTATTCTTCTTTGAGAATTAAATGTCTTAAACTATAATCAATAAAATAGTTTCATTTCTTATCCTTTACGAGAATTAAACTTAGTAAATCTTAAGCTGTAAGAAAAATATATCTAAATCTTCTTACATAAATGTTTTTTACTAATAATACTAATACTTACCACCAATTATGAAAGTAATTTATATAATATATATTTATATAATGTTATATATAGTAGTATATGTATACTTGTATATTATCCCTATATTCATTTATACATCTTATACCTCATATTTTTTATATTATTTATAACAAAAAATAAAATAAAAACGTTTAAAAATACAAAAAATAGAATATAAATTATATATTATAATAATTAAATTTTAAAAAAGTCGACAGAGAGCTGGGTTGCGAACCGGTGCCCTGTTGAACGATCAATGTTATTCTGCCACGCTTATCCACCTGAGCTACTGATTATTTATTCTGGAACGTGAAAATAAGAGCTACTTTGTGAATGTAGGGATTTTTATTATTTATGATCGACGCCATCTGTAGTCGAATTAACCGATATAGTACCAATTGGCTTATTTAGTTTGGTTTAGATGGCGCTGTATTAAGTACTCGGAAATAAGAAAATATAGTAATTTTTGTTTATTTGAATATAAATATATTATTATTACTTAGTAATTATTTTAGGTATTAAAAACCTTATTTGCCTCTGCATAATAAGGTTTATAAGCTTTGCAGTGTTATTTTCATGATTGAACAGCGCCAAAACCTCACAGTCAAAAGTCGACCTTAGGCTCTCCATGCACTTTTGTCTTCAATAGTACCTGCCTAAAGGTTTTTTTTTTAAGAAAAACCTTGCCCCACGCTAGGAATTTCTCCTGCATCGTGGGCGTTACAATTATTTGATCCGTACGGGAATCGAACCCGCGACACTCAGCGCAACAGCCGATCCACTGTGCCAACCGTTAACTTACCTGTAGGCAGGTTACCCCCAAGATCTCTGCCAGCTCAGTTCTTAATCTCCGAACTCGTGCTGCGTGATGGCTAGCCTCCGGGTTATATCTCGCTCGATAATGGCCTCAGAAACAAAAAAATAAAGCCGATATGGTGTTTAGTGCTCGTGTTGAAAGGCCTGATATTTAAAGAAAGCTTAATGCTAAATGCTAAATGCTTTCTCCATTATAACTGAAGATCTGAGGTAAGCAGAAAGTACTTTGAGTTGCATGCACTTTCAGCAGCAAAAAAAAAACAATAAAATCATATTCGCAGACACAAGACCATGAGATCAAAAGTCTCCTAAAACAGTCAAAAACAATAAAAAAGTTAGGCAAATAAAGATACGGTAGCGAAGTTTGGAGTAATCTTTTTCTGCACGTACTAATATTCAGCGGAGCGGAGTTTTATTTAATTTTTTACGTGACTTCCTTACAGCACCTTGGCGTCTCAGGATTTGAATTAAGTACGGGGTTCATGTGAAGGTAAACGTTTTTAAAGCTAGGTACGTTTAAACTTTGTTGAGCAGATTAATGTACGTCATCATTTAAGCCGAATGACGTCAATTGCTGGCATATGCATCCACCAAGCTTCGCCGCATCCATCGGTAGATAAGTTTTTGACACAAAATAGAATCGTGGTCCTAGTTAGTGAACTAGGCCCGCGGTTATAGTTAGTATGTAAATAAATATATAGAGATCTTCTTTGGGACATTGAGAAATAGTAGGTAGGTTAAAAGTACTGGCGTGTAGCACAATGATGCTCAGGGGAGGCCCCTCTTCAGTTACCTCAGGGATATGGCCTAATAGGCGTTGCACAGAGAGGGTTTCGGAGTGGTATTTTAATGGGTAACGGGATCACCGGGGTAGATATTATTTATTTTGATTTTGTGCATCTCGACTCGTCCTAAATGGACCGTAGTCATGTAGGACGAGTTGAGAATTAACCAGTTATAGTAAGGTGAGGAACCCACACTCCCTGGTCTTTTCCTCAAAAGACTAGGCGCCATTTGAAGGTTTCCCCCGAAAACAAAAAAAAAATATGGAAAAAGTTCCGTCGCACTCGCGTTAACTCAAAAATGTATGATCTATTATTATATTCTTTGGTATGATCCATTATGATTGTGCCAATGCAGGGCAACAGCTTCTTTTCGTACTGAGAAGATCGGAGGCTGTATCGGCCATAGTATACCTACGTCGTTTTTTTACGAGTCAGCGAATGACGTATTTCTATGTCGCATGCAGGTATTTGGAATGGTAAGGCAAAATGTTATTTTTTTTGTGTGACACCTTTAACAGGCGCCTGGTCTTTTGGGAAAAAGACCAGAGATTGTCGGAACCTTCATTTCATAACAAAAAAAAGCTAGTATCAGACTGTAGCATTTTTATTTAACTTGCCACATAACAGGAAAACTGTTTCCTTTCAATAGTAACAATAAAACATCATAACGAAGACATGCAGCTCTCATTTCGAAAAGCTTCCCAACACCAATAAATAAAGTATTTTGATGTAAATTTCGGTATATTTCCACGCCATGTAATGTGCGTGGAAACGCAAGCGTCGCCTATACTCGTATATCACGTCGGCTCGGTTCACACATGAAATGTTTTACAATTTACTTCACGCGATAATGTATGGATCGTGGATCGTATCGCCGTTCATGTACAGTGAGAGGCTGAAATATGTAAGCGTAACAGACTGTTAATTTGTCGAAACCAGTTTTGAGTGGCTTAGGTCAAAACTATTATTAAGTTACTATTATTATGTTTGTTTTATTATTAAAATAATAAAACGTTTTTGTTATCTGCAGGGTGTAACGGACATGGGTGGTCATATTTTAGATACTCCTTCTGCCCATGGAAATGAACAATTTTCTAAACAACACGGTATATTTTCTCTAAACCTTGTTTTTATGGTAGGTATTGATAAAATAAAAATTGATCATTGTGGCAACAGTGGGTCAAGTGGGTACACCGAGTCAGCACCATATTGGACCGAAAGAATAGAGCAATAACTGCGTCACTTTCAAATTAAAACCACGCTCGGACATGTCCCTTTCTACGCTAGTCAGTGCCCCCACTCAAAGCTGCAACGGTACGTTACAGAAGTAAAATGATTTGACAATGCAAAAGTACAAAATCGGGTATGTTTTGTTGTTTTCTTCTTCCATACTTATTAATCTTATTTACTGAGTTATTATTTATACATAATACCTAAGTCCTCATTAAGGCTTCATTTGACAGTAAATTAGGGATTGCTATCACAGTACAAGTTTCTGTTAATGCGTCACAAACACTTTGCACAGTGAGTCGACCCACTGTGTACCTACCTTCGAGTGTCTAAATACATGTATATGAATATGTTATGTAGCAAAATAGGTAAACACACCGGAAGTTATGAAAGAAGCTCTCCGAGAAATTACATCAGGAGTGACGACAATACGTGCTGTAGCAAGGAAAAGAAAATACCATTTTCGACACTTCAACGTACAAATTAAATGGGTCAAATACTTAATATAAGATTTAACAATATATTTCAAAGCTAAAAAATCTACAGTTCATTAAAAAACAAAAAAAAAACAATATATTTCAAAGCTAAGAAAGCCAGGGCTAGTTATAAAAAAGGTTTTGCTGCACTTTTAACTGACAGTTTTTGATACTGTGGCAGCTAGAGTTGTAAAAAAACGGTTTTTTTTTTCTGAGATGAAAAAAAACATGAAAAAAAAAACAGTTTTTTTCTGGAGCAGGTTTTTTTTCCTGAGTAGGAAAATAAAAATATGGTAAGGCGGTTATCGTATATGAGTTGATATTATTTTTTTTTGTTCAATAAGAAAATACCATTTGTTTTTTGTTAAATAGTACATACATGTCTTAACAAAATTGGCAACACCAAATGTAAACTACATTAACGGACGGGGATTTCCCTAATCCTCGTTTGGTTTATGTTTTGGTTGATTTGCGTGCAGAGTTGCAGACTGCAGAAAGCTTGAGACAGTGAGAGTTCGTTTTTTTTTAATGTTCTGTGTGAGTGTTAAGTAAATTAAAATCGTATTGAGTAATTTTTTTGATTATATTTGTAAATATGCCGAAACGAGTTGGTTCAGGTCGAAAGACATCAGTCGTGGCAAATCTTTTTAACAATGTTGTTTCCACTTCCAAAGTACCTAAAGAAGAATGTACATTCTGCTCAAAACGTCTTACGAAAAACGGCACAAGAATGTCAAAGCATTTAGAAGTCTGTAAAAAATGCCCAGACTCTGTAAGAGAAAAATATATGAAGACAACCACACAAGTTCCACAGCGTAAGTACACTATTTTTTTTTTGGTATTTTCCTGTTTTCTCGCGTTTTTTTTTTGTGATGATGTGTGGCATTAGCTGTGGATGGCTGGAACAAATTTTGTTGTTACGACGCCGAAAGCTTTTCTTTACAAGGTTTTACCAACAGGAAGATCATGTCACACTGCAGAATTCATGGCTCAAGAAATGAGTTGTGTCATTGATGAAATAGGACCTCAAAAGGTATTTGGCGTTGTAACTGACAATGCTGCTAATATGAAGGCAGCTTGGAGACTACTCGAAACAAAGTACGCACGGACAAACTTATTTACCTACGGAAACAGCTTGTGTCAAGGCTATAAAGAACTCTCACAAGCTTAACACAGCTTTCATAGAAAAGCAGTTGACCACTGGCGTCAAATTAAGTCTTAAGCTTCCAGTTAAAACGCGCTGGGGATCTCTAGTCTCCTGCTTAGAGAGTTTAAAAGAAAACAAACAAACTATTAAAACCATGGCGATTGATGAGAGTCTTTCAGATGTTATAAATAAAGTGGAAACATTAAAAGTAAATATGTTGAGCGATGACTTTTGGGATAATGTTACTGGATTCTACAATTTATTGAAACCAATATTAGACACAATTACAATTGTTGAAAGTGACACTCCACAGATGTCTCATGTTTTAAGTTTATATAAAAAATTGAAGTCAATGTGGAAGACATGTTGGACAAGAGCCTCCTGTTAAAATCCGAGGAAAAAAAGTCAGAGAAATACTCAAAAATAGAAAGGCATTCGCTATATATGACGTTAATAAAATCGCGAACCTATTGGATCCTCATTTTAAAGGATGCGATCTGACTCCAGAAGAAGAAACGGCTGCTGTAGAACAAATTTATAATGCTGCTATAAAGATACCAGATATCGAAGAGGATATAGTACTGGCAGAGCTTGCAAATTACATAGCAAAACAAGAGTTTTTTTCTAAGACTTTTTTGACTGACTTCGGTGAACAAATTGAATCCCATTGCTTGGTGGGCAGGATTTTGCAAATCAACTGCTTTGTCTAAAGTAGCCGTCAAGTTTCTCTCTCTTCCTACTACATCAGCAGCGTGTGAAAGAACATTTAGTACGTACAGCGACATTCATACCAAGAAACGTAATAGACTGACAAATGACAGGGCTAGGAAAATAGTGTATATTGCGCACAATTTAAGATTGCAATCAGTACAATCATCAACAATATTAGCACAAGCAGAAGGTAATAGAGTCCCTGATAGTATAGTCGTTGATTCAGAATTAGATGAAACAAATACAGACACAGAACATTATTCCGATGCTGATAAAACAAGCGTAGCCGTAGCTACTGATACTGATGATTGTAACACATTAAGTATTTTTTAAGTTCATAATAATAGTTACCCATTGATTTAAACATAATTTGACTTGAATAAAAACAAAACAATCAAATTTTGTGTTTTATCCACTTTAGTTATAGTGTTTCACTTTTTCTGAAAAAAAACCAAATGTAGAAAAAAAACAACGGTGCCAAGATTTTTTGCATGTTTTTTTTCAAGATTGTGAAAAAAAAACAAAATTTTCAATTTACATCTCTATCTCGTCCTAAATGGACCGTAGTCATGTAGGACGAGTTGAGAATTAACCAGTTATAGTAAGGTGAGGAACCCACACGCCCTGGTCTTTTCCTCAAAAGACGGCGCCATTTGAAGGTTTCCCCCGAAAACAAAAAAAAATATGGAAAAAGTTCCGTCGCACTCGCGTTTACTCAAAAATGTATGATTCATAATGATTGTGCCAATGCAGGGCAAAAGGTTTTTTTCGTACTGAGAAGATCGGAGGCTCTATCGGCCATAGTATAACTACATCGTTTTTTTACGAGTCAGCGAATGACGTATTTCTATGTCACATGCAGGTATTTGGAATGGTAAGGCAAAATGTTATTTTTTTTTGTGTGACACCTTTAACAGGCGCCTGGTCTTTTGGGAAAAAGACCAGAGATTGTGGGAACCTTCATTTCATAACAAAAAAAGCTAGTATCAGACTGTAGCATTTTTATTTAACTTGCCACATAACAGGAAAACTGTTTGCTTTCAATAGTAACAATAAAACATCATAACGAAGACATGCAGCTCTCATTTCGAAAAGCTTCCCAACACCAATAAATAAAGTATTTTGATGTAAATTTCGGTATATTTCCACGCCATGTAATGTGCGTGGAAACACAAGCGTCGCTTAAACTCGTATATCACGTCGGCTCGGTTCACACATGAAATGTTTTACAATTTACTTCACGCGATAATGTATGGATCGTGGATCGTATCGCCGTTCATGTACAGTGAGAGGCTGAAATATGTAAGCGTTACAGACTGTTAATTTGTCGAAAACAGTTTTGACTGGCTTAGGTCAAAACTATTATTAAGTTACTATTATTATGTTTGTTTTATTATTAAAATATTAAAACATTTTTGTTATCTGCAGGGTGTAACGGACATGGGTGGTCATATTTTAGATACTACTTCTGCCCATGGAAATGAACAATTTTCTAAACAACACGGTATATTTTCTCTAAACCTTGTTTTTATGGTAGGTTTTGATAAAATAAAAATTGATAATTGTGGCAACAGTGGGTCAAGTGGGTACACCGAGTCAGCACCATATTGGACCGAAAGAATAGAGCAATAACTGCGTCACTTTCAAATTAAAACCACGCTCGGACATGTCCCTTTCTACGCTAGTCAGTGCCCCCACTCAAAGCTGCAACGGTACGTTACAGAAGTAAAATGATTTGACAATGCAAAAGTACAAAATCGGGTATGTTTTGTTGTTTTCTTCTTCCATAGTTATTAATCTTATTTACTGAGTTATTATTTATACATAATACCTAAGTCCTCATTAAGGCTTCATTTGACAGTAAATTAGGGATTGCTATCACAGTAGGTACAAGTTTCTGTTAATGCGTCACAAACACTTTGCACAGTGAGTCGACCCACTGTGTACCTACCTTCGAGTGTCTAAATACATGTATATGAATATGTTATGTAGCAAAATAGGTAAACACACCGAAGAAGTTATGAAAGAAGCTCTCCGAGAAATTACATCAGGAGTGACGACAATACGTGCTGTAGCAAGGAAAAGAAAATACCATTTTCGACACTTCAACGTACAAATTAAATGGGTCAAATACTTAATCTAAGATTTAACAATATATTTCAAAGCTAAAAAATCTACAGTTCGTTAAAAAACAAAAAAAAAAAAAATATTTCAAAGCTAAGAAAGCCAGGGCTAGTTATAAAAAAGGTTTTGCTGCACTTTTAACAGACAGTTTTTGATACTGTGGCACACTTAGGGTACTTGTAGCGATTCCTCTTCGTAAATTCACAAGTCCCAACCAAGTTCCGGTTTTATAGTGAAACAATGTCAAATATACTGCAGTTACGAACACCATCAGTCTTCTTCTTCTTTTCGTATCGGTGGTACATTGTTTATGATTATACAATCATACTGTTTGTGCCCAGTAGGTGGCCCCGTTTATTCAATCTCAGTCAATGTTACAGGAATGGTATAAACCAATTAAATTCAAGTATGAATAAATATTTTACACTAGGTATTCGCCCACGGCTTCATCCTCGTGGATTTTAAAAATGTACCTATAGCCTATGACACTCACAAATAACGTGGCATTCTATTGGTAAAATAATTTTCAAAATTGGTTTAGTAGATCCAGAGATTACCCCCTACAACCTCTCAAACTCACAAACTTTACCTCTTTATAATATTAGTATCTTTAAATAAACAACAATGAAAAACAAAAATCATAGATTTGCATACTATATTCAATATACAGATAGACAGTTTTTGTTTTTTTTTTTACAAATTGGTGCGAAGTGATTTAATCTCGTGTTTTTTACAACGCCATCTAGTTCACAAGTATTGTACTAATAAGCGTAGTAAAGATTGTTACCGACGTGGTACATTGACTTAGACTGAATATAATTTAACTTTTGGGATTTGTAAGTAATTATTTGGTTTGTTACAGTAATGTCACACACAGATAAAAATGGGTTAAAATGTGACTAAGCATTTCTGTTACACCCTGTAAATCTACCTAAGTAGAATCACTACAAAAAAATACCTACCAACCTAACAGGTTTTTGAGTAAAGCTGGCCAAAAATATTTCTGTATATTTCTTGCAATTAAGGTCCTACTACCGGTCAAGTGGCGCCCTCATTGAATAAAAAATCGTAGCAAAGCGTAGAAAATAAAGATTAAAAAATCCTATGTTGCGTTTGTTACAAAGAGCCTAAAGTATTTTTGAGTGAAGACGGTATGCAACAATCAAAACTTCAGGATAACCGTTTTTTAATTTCAGTGCACTCATATTTATGCCCCTTTTTTTCTTTTTTTTGTGGGGTGGGAAATCATCCAATGATTTCTACCGCTCTGGGTGGAGACGGAGGGCGTGTCAGACTCTTACTGACTAAAACCCACCCCTGTTCCTCCCTGCCCTGAATGCCCAGGGGCGAGGTAACTCTTTCGAATTTATCCTCAACCCCCGGGCAATATTTATGCCCCTGACTGTATTCTATTCCAGTTTCGATATTATCTCGGCTCTTAGCTAAAAGGTCATAATTTAAAGTCAGATAAATATTTCAGGTAATGTATTTACTAAGTACATTTTGATAGTACGTAAGTACCTAAGATCATATCGTCTTAATGTCCAGATCCGATTTAAAGATTATTTCTGAATCATTGTGAACATAATTTTGCAGTCAATTTAACGTGGATAATATAGTCAGGTGTGGTTCAGTAAAGTTTGAATCTTTTTGTGTACACTGTAAATTCCTCTCCCCCTCTTTTGGCTTTTAAAATAGTTTTTTCTGATGCATGCTCTGAAAAGAATATTATAGTAAAAAACACGTTTTTTCTCAGCAAACCGAAAAATTCGATACCAATATCACGAGAATGCATAAAAAAATAGTCCGCCATCTTTGACAGTCCGCCATATTGGATTTGAATTACGTCACTTAGATAGCCGCGCATTGTCATTTTATTTTTTTTACATAGTAATTTAGTTACAGGTGAAGCTCATAAAAGCGTGTTAAAAAGCGAACATAAATAGATAAAAAAACCTACAGAAATCCGAAATTGCGGTTTCGAATGTCGACAAGACCTTGCTTTTTTACAGTTCGTTAAATAAAAATAACAAACCGTTAAAAGGTACCTTAGTAATGGACAAATCGTGTTATAATAGCGAAAAAAAATATATTACCCGTAGTTTTGCCGAGTGGCAAATAATTTTTTCCCTTTTCTTTGCGTAGTTTCTTTTTATTTTTCCTGTAAAACTTTGCTAAGCTTTCAGAGCCCAGTTTAATTGCCAGTTCGAATTTGTTAAGTCGACTCCTTAGTTTTTTGTTCGTTAAAATAATACGCGCCCATGTTTTGTCCGTGCGGGTTGCAATTTGCAGTGATGTGTCATCTAAATAACTGGGTAAAAATAATTGAATTATTCTTCACTGTTGTATTTTAGTCATGTGTCTCAAAAGTAATCTTAGTTATAATAAAACTCATTTTAGATAGACTCCAAGCTACTGCCACTGAAGTACTGAGAGTTACAAATTTTGCAATGCCGGGAATCGAACCCAGAAACCTGGGCGCAGCATGTCGCAGTCACGTTGAGACTACTAAACCAGCTGGGCAGACATTTCATTATAATATTTACATTAAAATGTATTAAAATTAATTCTAAATTTTAGCAAGTTCGAAACACAAAAAAAAATTCAAGCAAAAAAAAACAACGCAAAAAATACCACAGTCAACTTAAAATACGACCTTCGTCGTCAGTAACTCACGAAAATATTTTCCAAGACATCTCCAGTGGCAAAGCAGAAATGGCATCCCGCCTCGTTTCTTTGTAAAATGTTTTAGCGCCAAAAACGAAAATACCACTGCTGTACATTGTCAAGAAGTTACAAATAAATTACAAGAAGAATACTGTCGGTAATTTGAAATATTACTCAACGTGTGGGTATTTCGATTAAAATAAAAGTTTTCTTTCGAGTACCCACACAGTGGCCCAATTTGGCCACGATATAGTGTGCTCGGTATATTTTGGGGCAGAGACTTCTATCTATCTGACAAAATCACATTTTGAGTTACGCAAAAAATGCATCGTTGAATTTCAAGGGAGCTTATTGGTGATTTTATTCATTTATCCCAGAATCTATTGATAATAGCAAAATACTGAGAATCGATTGAGAATTTATTAAATGGTAGAAATCGATTGAGAATTTTTGGCTGATTACCGTGGCAACCAAAAACAAAAATCTGTCAAAAATGTCAGTTATCGGCACTTTAGCTTAGTGATAGCAAATAATTATGTATGGTATTGGAAATTCTAGTGAAGGCCTTTGAACAGTTTGAATACAAATACCTAAAGAAGAATGCAAATTTTTCACCTGACTGTTTAAAAATGGAATAAATCTTAAAATTCAGCTAATTCAATTGTACTTATATTTACGCATATCACAATGCTAAAAAATACGCAGGAAAAAAAATATTTTTTTAATTTTTCTGCTTATTCTACGTCAAGGGTAAACGTATTATGTCTAGGGGTAGCGGATAAATTCTTAACAGAGTTACCGCACCCCTGGGCACTCAGGCAGGGAAGGAACAGGGGTGGGTTTTAGTCAGTAAGAGTCTGACACGCACTCCCGCTCCACCTAGAGCGGGAGATGTCATTGGATAATTTCCCACCCCGCCAAAAAAAAAGGGTAAACGTATTACCAATTTTGAACGCATCTCAACTACACTTTTTACGACGTTTCATTTTACACACTTTATTCAAAACTTTTCCTCATTTTTTTTCATTATATAACGTTTTATTTTATCAGTAAGTATTTCTATACCTATTAGTCTTTATTTAGTACATAAAAATAACATAATAATTAAATAAATTAATCATGCAGTATGAAATTAAGTTCGCACGGCTGAAACGGATTTTTTGACATTTGACAGTTCTTCACTCAATTTATATGTAGAGTGACAATCATCGAGAGTCATTGCAGTGACGTAAAGTCGGCGAGACCGCTATGAACTGCCGGTCGATTCTGTTCACAGCTCACCGTGAAAACTTAGGTGGAGTGAGCGTGAAGTGAACTGTCATTCCACCTTGATTATATGGATTGACAGCCCACTTCACGGTCACTTCACCTAAGTTTTCACCGTGAGATTTTACAGAATAGCTCTACTGTACTAATAACTGTTCGCCACCATACGATAAGTCAAATTCCTTGAAGTTTTTCAGTTTCTCTGAAAAAGAACGCCAGAGCTGACCACTTTTTTTTTTTTTTTTTTTTTTTCAACTTTGCCCCACACTAGGAATATTCCTGTATCGTGGGTCCGTTCACAAACATGTAAATTTACATACACAAGACACCCAAACCCGGAAAAACTATCTGCAGGTCATACAAATATTAGTTCCGTGCAGGGATCGAACCCGCGACACGCAGCACAGCAGCCGAACGCTCAACCACTGCGCTATACTTATAGTAGTTATAGTTATACTTCTTTTGGCGCGTTAGAGAAAAGTGATGAGAGTAAATTTTTACGATGCGCGAGCACACCGTCGCCAAAAACGGACACCCTGAAGTTTGCTAGAACCGACACCCTGAAGTTAGCTATAGTCTGTGGTTCATGAAGAATGATTGTTTTCATTTTGTAAACTTTGTGACAGTTTGATTTTTATCTTGTTACGCCAAAGAAGTATAACTTATTACGTGCGTACATAAGTAAACACACACTTTTTTTTAATAAAATTTGTACTAGATATTATCATAATTATTGCAAAAATGCATAGTATACGATGCATCGGCCGTTCGAACTTCAAATGTATGCAAGTGAAATTTTGTGATAGCGCCCCTAGGCCAACGGCGATAGATGTCAGATGGATGTCAGCAGAAACTGATGGGCACAGAACACAATCCAAACTAATATTATAAATGCGAAAGTAACTCTGTCTGTCTGTCTGTCTAGTCTTTCTGTCTGTATGTCTGTCTGTCTGTCTTTGCTTCACGCCTAAACTACTGAACCGATTTGTGTGAAATTTGGTACAGACATAGTTTGGAACTTGAGAAAGGACATAGGATAGTTTTTATTACTAAAAATAAAATAAAAAATAAAAGTTATTCCGGACATACAGCGCCATCTATTGGTCAAGAGTCGGCATCAATTATGTTGATTTTTGAAGAGTTCCCTAGAATATCTTCCACATTTCATTTTTGAAGAGATCCCGCGAGATCGGGAACTATGTGGGTAAAACCAAAAATCTGCCGGAAGTCACTATTCCACGTGAACGAAGTCGCGGGCAAAAGCTAGTATATTATATACTTCTAGAGGAGAAGAATGATAACTCCCTAAAACATTTAGTAGAACGGTTACCGCCAGCGCTATCTATAAGCGCCCCCAAGAAAAAACTTTCGTATGGCGGTAAATTCAAACATTTGAATGGCATCCGCAGAATATTTTATAACATGTTTTTTTGGTAGGTACATTCCCTTGTAAGAAAACTCAATTTTGAGTTTCTTACAAGAGAATGTACCAATAAATCTACAGTGAATATGACAAAATACAAACGTTTGAATAACATCTCCAGAATATTTTTAAAAACATGTTTTACTGGTACATTACCTGACGCTGACAGGGTCCGCTAGGGCCGATGCATGATGAAGAGTGACCGCGGCCCTTGGCACAGGCAACTGAAGGAACAAGGAAGGGTTTTAGTCAGTAAAAGTCTGACAAACCGTCCCGCTCCGTGAGAAGTC